>CM053581.1:218394110-218409712 GCA_028627135.1 Pseudochirops cupreus
GGTATTGATTCCCCATGAAGAGGTCCTAATGAGAGAGCCAGAGCCAGAATTCCATAAGGACTATTGCCAATTTCACATACTGCTGCTGCTTTACCTATCCTTTGTCTATCTCCTGGGGATGTTAGGGTATCCACATCTACTTTTTCTTGAAGCTGTTACTACTTTTCTTCTGAAGTAGGATGCAGTCATTGATACCTAAGTTCAAGACCTCTGGGATCAACCTAACTTTATTGTAACTTTAGGACTGGTACCCCTGAAGAAGTTATCTCATAAGCCTGGAAATAGCCTCTGCCACAGATCCCCAAAGCTTCTGCCTCTGAGTTCCTTCTTCTTCTTGGTACTGCTTTCACCAATCTAATCCTGATCTTGATTGTGTCAAGGAGAAAGGACAGCAAATCTCCAACTGCACTAACCCCATTCTCCTGTCACCTATCCTGGCTTCTATTTGCAGAGGCTAAAAAGAGGTCTGATATTCACCTTCATACTAGATATGATATCCCCTAGATATCCCGCAAACAGCCAAAGTCCCTGTAGTCACCAGAGAAAGAGTTGTCCATTTCTGTGCCTGCTCATGTCCTCCCTGAAAACACACAGCAAGGGCTATACCTACCACTGAGCCTTTGTGATCAAATCCTATGGGGCTCCCTACTATTATACCTACAGTATCCTAGATATGGGGACTGGATCTGTGATTACATTGGCAGAGGAAACTGGCAGGTGAAGAATTCCCCTTTACTAATGCAAATTGGTACTTTCCCTTCAACCTATAGCTTTTAAGAGTTTCCTACAGAAGTGGTGTCAAACTCAGATAGAAAGGGAGGGCACTAAACTATACACAAGTGTCCCTGCAGATTGTGTTTTGATATATTTATTTTATTAATTAATTTATTTTGTTAAATATTTTATTTTTCTGGAATAGTATTTTATTTTTTCCAATTACATGTAAAAAATAGTTTTCAACATTCATTTTTGTAAAATTTTGAGTTCCTTATTTTATTTATTTATTTATTTACTTTTAGTTTACAAGAATCAGTTCCAGAGTCCCTTGAGTTTCAAGTTTTCTCCCCTCTCTCTCTCCTCCTCCCATGGCAGCATGCAGTCAAGTATAGAATCTGCAAATACTTTCACATTGAGTATTAGTCTGGTTGTATAGAAGGGTTGTAACCTATGGAGTGAACAATGGGAAAAAAGAAACAAAACCAAACATGGAAAAGAGTGATAGCATGTAGATTGTTCAGTCTCCATTTAAACTCTGTTCTTTCTAGATCTTTCTCTGAATGTAGGTATCTCCTTCCATCCTGAGACTTGTAGAGTTTTCTTATAGCTGTGCATTGCTGAGAAGAGTCCAGTTTATCAAGGTTGGTCGTCTCACATATGATGTATCTGTGATTGTGTACAAATTTTTCCTGGTTCTGCTCTTTTCACTTAGTATCAATTTGTGTAAACAGCCGCTCAATTTACTAACTTAAGGGCTACCCCAACAAATTTGTATAAGCCTCTCCAGGTAAATATGAAGTCCATCTCCTCGCCATTTCTTGTAGCACAATAGTGTTCCATTACATTCATATACCACAACTTGTTTAGCCATTCCCTAATTGATGGGCATCCCCTTAATTTCCAGTTTTTTGCTACCACAAAGAGAGCTGCAATAAATATTTTTGGGTCTTCCTCCCACTTCTATGATCTCTTTGGGATATAACCCCAGAAGTAGTGTTACTGGGTGAAAGAGTATGCAATTATTTATAGCCCTTTGGGTATAGTTCCAGATTGCTCTCCAGAATGGTTGTATCAGTTCACAGCTCCACCAACAATGCATTAGTGTTCCAGTTTTTCCACATCCTCTCCAGCATTTGTCATTTTCCTGTTTTGTCATCTTAGCCAATCTGGTTGGTGAGATGTGGTACCTCAAAGTTGTTTTGATTTGCATTTCTCGAATCAAGAGTGATTTAGAGCATAAAATTTTGAGTTCCAAATTTTTCTTCCTCCCTCCCTCCCTTCCCTCTTCTATCCCCAAGACAGCATGCAATATGATATAGGTTATACATGTACAATCATGTTAAACGTATTTCCACATTAGTTATGTTGTGAAAGAAGAATCAGAACAAAAGAGGAAAAACACAAGAAAGAAAAAAAAGATGAAAATAGTGTACTTTGATCTATATTCAGACTCCATATTTCTTTCTCTGGATGTGGGTAGCATTTTCCATCATGAGTCTTTTGGAATTGTCTTGGATCATTGTATTGCTGAGAAGAGCTAAGTCTATCATAGCTAATCATTGCACAATGTTGCTGTTGCTGTGCACAGTGTTCTCCTGGTTCTGCTCACTTCACTCAGCATCAGTTCATGTAAGTCTTTTCAGGTTTTTTCTGAAATCCACCTGTTCATCATTTCTCATAGAATAATAGTATTCCATTACACTAATAGACTACAACTTGTTCCGCCATTCCCCAATGATGAGCATCCCCTCACTTTTCAATTCTTGGCCACCACAAAGAGAGCTGCTATAAATATTTTTGTACATATGGGTCCTTTTCCCTTTTTATGATCCCTTTAGGATACAGACCTATGCAATGCTGGATCAAAGGGTATGCTTGGTTTTATAGCCCTTTTGGCATAGTTTCAAATTGCTCTTTAGAGTGGTTGGATCAGTTCACAACTCTACCAATGGTGAATTAGTGTTCCAGTTTTCCCACATCTTCTCTAACATTTATAATTTCCTTTTTCTGTCATATTAACCAATCTGATAGGCATGAGGTGATAATTTGCATTTCTCTATTCAATAATGATTTAGAGCATTTAAAAAATATGACTATAGATAGCTTTAATTTCTTCATCTGAAAACTGCCTGTTCATATCCTTTGACCATTTGCATCCCAATTACATTTTTTGGTTTGGGCCACACTTAGGAGTGTTGTGATCCACATGTGGCCATGGATCACATGTTTGACGCCTTTGGCCTAGAGCACTAAAAGATTAAGTGACTTGTTCAGGGTCACAAAGCCAGTAGGGGGTCAGAGGAGGGACTTGAACTTGGGTCTCCCTAGTTTTGTGGCTAGCTCTGTAACCACTGTCATGTTGGTTTTGATTATCATAGCATATGTTTGGAATATGATTAGAAGGGACCACAGAGGCCACCTTGCTGTTGTTCAGTTGTTTCAGTAATGTCTGATGCTCCGTGAACTGATTTGGGGTTTTCTTGGCAAAGATACTGGAGTGGTCTGCCATTTCCTTCTCCAGCTCATTTTACAGATGAGGAAACAGAGGCAAAAAGGGGTGACTTGCCCAGAGTCACACTGCAATACACCTGATAATTGAGCATCCAGCCTTTGTTTAAAGAGTTCTAGGGAAGGGGAACACACTACCTTCCGAGGTATCCAATTCCACTTGTGAATTACTATGAAGTTTTTCTTTACATGTGACCTAAATTTCCTCTTGAGAATTTCTACCCACTGGTCCTGGGTGTGCTCTCTGGGATAAAGCAGAATAAGCCTAATTAATCTCTCTTCCATGTGGTAGCCCTTTCAGACCTTGGAAGACAGCTGTAATCTTCTTCCCCTTCAATCTGTCGTTTCTTCTCCAAACTAAATATCACCAATTTCTTCAACAAATATTCATACTGCATGACCTTGAGTCTTTTCACTATCCTGGTCACCACTACATCTCACCTTCTCTGGTTTATTATTGTTCTTTCTCAAATGGGATGCCATGATCACACTGCTGGTGTGGTCTGACCAGGGCAGAGTAGATTCGGAAAGGCCTTGTATAGAAGCCAGAATGTCAAATGTTAGCTGAGGCTTGAAAGAAACCAGGGAAGCCGGGAGGCAGAGATGAGGAGGGATAGTACTCCAGGCATGGGGAGACAGACTAATTTCTCCCCTAATCTCCTTTCTTTCTAGTTCTCCCTCCCCCCTTCTCTCCTTTTCCTCCTATTTCCATGTTGAGTAAAGTGTATTTCTGTGCCTGTGTGTATATTCTTTCTTCTTTTGACCAGTTCAGATATGAGGTTCAAATGTTAGCTGTTCCCCCACCTCTTCTTTCTTGTTTGTATATCTATCTACCAGTGCACACTGATTATGTGAGATAATTTTCTCCAAACTTCCTTTCCCTTCCCTCTTCCTTTCAACTCCCCAGTGTATTCTTCTTTTCTCTTTCAATTCTTTTCTTCAGATCATCAAGACAAGGCTTGTCTAATTGGACCTTCCTCTATGAAGCCTGATTATAATAGAATTCAGAAGGAACACACACATCACACCATCTCCCCATATTTGAATGTAAGTAGTTTATCTTTGTTCATTTATCTTTACCTTTTTATCTTTCTCTTCCCTCCTGTATTTGAATTTCAAAGTTTCTCTTCAGCTTTAGAATTCTCATTAGGAATGCATGAAAGTCTTCCCTCATTAAAAATCCATTTTCCCCCATAGTATTATACTTGGTTTTGGAGGGTAAATTATTCTGGGTTGTAAGCCCTGCCTTCTGGAATATCTATTTCAGATTCTCCACTCTTTTATAGCGGTTGCATCTAAATCATGGGTGGTCCTGACTGTAGCTTCTTAGTACACAAATTCCTTCTTTCTGGCTACTTACAGTATTTGTTCTTTGACTTAGAAGCTCTGGATTTTGACCATAATGTTCCTGGGAGTTTTCATTTTGGTGTTTCCTTCAGGAGGTTGACAGTGAATTCCTTCTATTTCTACTCTGCCTTCTGGTTCTAAGAGATCTAGGCAATGTTCTTTGAACATTTCTTGAAATAGAATATCCAGGCTCTTTTTTTGGTAATAACGTTCAGATAGACCAATGATTCTTAATATTTTTTTCCTTAATCTTTTTTCCAGGTCAGTTGTTTTTGCTTTGACGTACTTTACTTTCCCCCCTATTTTTAAAAGCCTTTTGACTTTGTTTTAATATTTACCGTTGCTTCATGAAATCATTGGTTTCTATTTGGTCTGTTCCTGTTTTCAGGGAGTTTGTTGCTTGGGCAAGAATTCATATCTCTTGTAACAAGCTATTAATTCCCTTTCTAATTCTTCTATAGCTCTCATTTCTTTTGCAGTTTTTTCTTCAAGTATTTTCATTCCAATTATAAAAACGCTTTTAGACTTTAAAAAAAAAAAGTTTATTTCATCTCTTCAGAAATTCTAGTTAAGTTTGAGCCCAGTGTTATTCTGTGAGATATTGCCTCTAGATGTTTCAGAGCCCCTTTCTTCTGGGTTTATGCCTTGAGCATCCCTACTATCATAGTAGCTCATTATTGGGGGGGTGGAGAGTGTTCTTTTTTGTTTGCCTATTCTTCCAGTTTTTGTTATGACATTGGACTTGATATTAGGACTGGACTCTGCCACACTTCTGGAGGGAAGGTCTAGGATGCTTTTTTTGGATATTGATTACTGTGTTATTTCAGGATCTCTTGTACCAGCTGGGGACCTTCAACTTTTAGTCCTCCCAGACTTATCAGATCCAAGGAAAAGTCTGATTGCTACTTCTCTGGTCTGAGCTCTAAAAGTTCCTGACCTGGGTTTGGGTCTGAGTAATAATAATCTGCTATTGGACTCATCCAGTATCAGCCAGCTGGGAAACTGTTGGTTTGAAATGGCACAACTGTAGATTCCCTTTTGGTCTTGGATTCCTTCCCTGGTTATTCTCTGTAGCCTGCACTGGATGCTGGAAGTGAGACCCTATTCTGAGCCTAGCCTGGCTACCACTTCTGTTCCTGTCTTTTGAAATTCCTCTCTCCTCCATACATAGCCCAATCCTACCCAGGGACCCTAACTACTCAGTACAGATCTGTAATCTGAAACTGGACAGCAGGCAGCAAACCTTCCAGCTCACACTTGGTCCCATTGCAGTGTCACAGTATGGGACTGGTGGTGCCTTGATATGGGTCTGGGGCTTCCTCTTGCCCTGGTGTACAGCCTATTTCTGGCTGCTCCATGCTTCTGAACTGACTTATTCCCAGTATCCTCAGACCTTCTTGTTTGTTTCCTTATGCCAAGATGGACTGGACAAATGACTAATTGTGACTTTTTCTGGATTTCCCCATTAGGATTTGGTCTGCTGCATTTTCTATATATGTTTGGAGGAGTTTGTAGAAAGGAGATCACTTCACTCCTTCCTAATAGTCCATCATCTTGGCTCTGCCCCACCCTATCTATTTTCTTAAAATACAAGCCTACTTCCTTCATCTTTACCCCATATCTATCTGTCATATTCTATTTGAACAAATTATATTTATCTAGAACTATACTCTAGTTATGGGTATCATTCTACCAATGCCTCCTTGCTTTGGAATATCTAGGTCATCTTTTTTTTTTTTGCCCGTAATACATTTGTGTATAGGCATGTGAGGCCGTGGATCTTATTGCTGGCTCCTTTGTCAGATTTTGTCTCCTGTTAATTTCTGGGTTTCTCTACTTCTATTTTCTTTCTTTGTTGCATTTACTTTCTATGATATCTAGTTTTGTGGATCAATGTAGGCACTTTTCTCCCCATCTCATCCTTTTCAGTTTTAAAATCCTTTGGTTAGATTTGAAAAACTCTAGACAAATAATTTTAAAAAATTAATCCTTGTTAGGTATCTCTTCTTGACTGGGAATCTATCATTGCATATAATGCTAATACCTCTGACCAGGTTTTCCCATTCATTTCCCCAGGAAACAAATTTAAAAATCCAATAATGTCATATGGTCTTTGACTCTCGGATCTAGCATCGGGACTCCAGGCCTTCTTTGATTCCAGGAAAGTCATCACCTGGAATCTCCTGGTCCAATCTTTTCATGACTCCAAATTCTATCCTTTCTGAAAAAGGAAGCAGAAGGAGGACAAAGAAAGTATCTTAGGATTAGTTCATCCTGACTCTCCAGGACCCGTGATTTAGATGAAGATTCTTCTGGCAGAGAAAGGCCCTTAGATAGGGCCTATAATGAGCAAGGGGATTGAGAAGGGATGCAGGAGGGGAAGATTAACTCAGTAGCTCAGGCCCAGAAGAGGCAGTTCTCATTGAGGAGTTCCCTCTGGGGCTCCCATTTTGGTGACAGGCCCAGGTCAGCCTTGGTACATTCCCCTCCCAGCCATGTTTCTGCCTCTTGGATTTTGCCACCATGCTCCCACACGTGACTGTCAAACTGGTAATTTAGGAATAAGAGAAAAGCTTTGTGTTCCAGTTCCTTCCTTCTCTCTGACTTATTCACCACTAAGCTTGTCAGTGCTGACATTGGCATGGTTTCTTACTGCCCTCACCTAGTACTTACCTAGAGAGTTTATCCATCTTAATATCCAGTTCTGACCTCAATTAGGGACCAGGGTAAATCTTATCAAGAACTATGGCCACTATCTGTTCTTAACTCTTGAACTCATGATCAAGCCTCCCTTACCTTACTTACCTGATCTTCCTTACTACCACCATTAATAAGCCCTTATTTCCTCTTGCCATTCTCCCCTTGAATTCTGACCAGTAAAGAAAGACTGAGGTCCTGAGATTCAGCCTTAGCTATCTTGTCTAGTCTGTCATAACAGTTGGCCCTAATGTCTAGACTCAAGGCATTCTATCCTAGGCTAATAAATGCTATATTTCCTAGTCCTGCTGCTCATGTACATTCCCCACACCTACCATTTCCATCACTTTAAGAAGGGATGGGGAAGGAAAGAAGGCAACCTAGGAGTGAAGGTCCTTCAGGTTGAGATTTAGTGAATCCTGTCAAGGCCTAAGGCCCAGGGCCTAGATACAGGTAAAGGCTGGTTATGGGTAAGAAGTATAAGTTTTATATGAACAAAGGTTACACTGTGTACCTATCCCCCAATGTTATGGTGACCCTTCTAGAGAAAATATAAGAAAATAATAGACCTAAGCCCAGAAATGGAAATTGGGATAGTGATCTAATATTAGGCCCTCCAGTGAGAAGACTCCCAGACAGGACTCAGCGTCATGTCTCTACATAACTTTCTAGTACTCCTTTGGTGAGAGTAGGGGCAGACAATTTACAGATTGTCTCTGTGAATTAGTGGTGGCCTTTCTTTTCTTCAGTATTTTACTCTTGACCCTAATATGTCCTCTGAGATTCCAGTGAGAGAGTAATTGGGAATAGTAGGATATCTATGTATGTTAAAATTGTATCTTGTTCTAGTCTTCAGACCACTCTGCCCCTGTCAGGATAGTAAGTGAGTTTATCTAGTAGCCAGTACAAAGGGGGCAATAACAGGAAATAAGAATGCAAAGGGGAGCCTGGAAGTCTTGTACAAACTGTCCCAAAGATCAAAGGAGCATAATTTGCAAATTATATCATATATTAACCAAAATTAATATCGCAGTATTACGTGATGAATCAGGAGAAGTCATCTGGGCACTGCTGCCAAGGTTCTTGTATTATGATATGTGAATTCCAGACAAATTCTAGACCTCCGTAGTTCCAGCTGAGCAGAACATCAAAAAGGTGCTGATAACCTTGAGGTGTTGACTTTGAAGTTTTAGCAGTCACTTTGAGATAGTTAAGATATGGTAATGAACTAACCCCAAGGTGGCACAAAGAGGAGTTAGTCTGTTTCCCCCCAAGACTCTATAAAATGAGACCTCAAATTCATGTCCTCACCCCAGCCTCCTGCCCCCAGCACGAATCCCTCTCCATCTGCTTCCAACTCTAATCCATGGTTAAGTGAACGATAATTCTCTGCTTCTCTCTTTTCCCTACCACTTTCCCCATGATGCCTATCTCTCTTCACCATTCCATTCCCCCAACTGGCTGTTTGCCTCCGTTTCCCTCTTTACTTTTCCTGGCTTGTCTCTGCCTTTATGGGCTTTTTGCCTCCATACTCTCTGTGTTTAATGAAAATGTGATTGCCATGCTATTTCCCACTGCCAATTGTGGCCTTTCCCAAAGTGCATCTGAAAAACTGCAAATTGTTTGCCTGCCTGCATTTCCTAATTTCATAAATTAATTATCAATTCACCACCTCTCAAGTAATACATTTCAGGATTCATTGTTGTTCACCCAACTTCTTACACTCACAAGGATCTCTTATCAGCTATTCTGAGACCTAGACAAATCCAACTTCAGGCAAGACTATAATGACACTTTCTACAGGGAAAGTACCTGGAGAACAGTGCATGCTGAGAACTGACCCTGGAGAGAAGAGTTCAGGAAAGACACCCAGAGAACACAAGTGAGACTTAGAAATGGGAACTCGGAGAAAGCATTAGATTCTTTGCCCTATGAGCCTCATTTTCCCTCTCTTGCAGTGTTCTTTCCAGGACTAACCTTCCTCAGGGCAGTAGTCTCTGTGTTACAGGTGTATTCCTAACGTAGGAGGTACTTTTATGCCTGGGACACACTTGCCCATGTTGTGAGTAAATCGTTCTACTCATTTCAGTAGTTAAGCCAACTGCTTTCTACATAGGGGCTAGACTATCTGGTTGGGAAAGGGGCCATGTGCCCTACTCTCTGGTGGAAGCTCCATAGAAGGGAACCAGGTGCCTAAGGTTAGATAAGGAGGGGAACAGATTAAAGTGCAGCCCCTGAGCTTGCTTATCCATTGTCTTGGGGATGCTTATCCATTGTTTCTTCTCTGCTCCTCTAATCTCCTCTTCCCGATTTAGGATTCAGAAGTTCCTGCCTGAGCAGGAACTATCCCAGAGTCATAACTTAGAATTCTAGTATCTGGAACAAACTTAGTTGAGAAGGACAGAGGATGGAGAAATGGAAGATACAAAGACCCTGGGGCATCCCAAGGCTCCCACAAATTACCTCCACTAATGATATTGGGAATCCTGTGTTGCTTATGCTCTCCACACTCACCCCAGCCATATCAGGTCCAGGAAGCAAGGCATGATAGTGAATGAACCTTCAGGGATGGGTAGGTGGCTAATAACTTTGCAAGGAAAGGAAATACACACGCAAGTTCCTCCAGGGTGCTGACATTCAGAAAGACACATATTTAGGGAGAAATCCCTCCCTCCCCATATTGTACAATGGTGTAGGTCCCTGATGGCTCTATGTTAGTCACCTGCTTTGGCACCTCAGAGGTAGGTAATGTGGCAGAGCCTTATATCACTACTAGCCATCATGTCCTAGAATTCTAGTGTAAAGTCAGCATCATACCAAATCTATACTAATCTTCCTTATGTAGCCCCACTTTCCTCTGTTTCTAGACCCCTTGCCCATGGGAAGTCATCTCCCTTGAATTGACTGGGAACAAGGTGCAGGGAAGGCATAGAGGATCATTTGGCCTCTTTCTTCAAAATTCTATGAGGATGTAAGTTTGGCTCTCACTATAGATGTGTGGGCCCTGGATTCCTGTTTCGTTCCTGGACTATGAGTAATCATGTGGAGACAGAGGAAAAATCTTTTGCTGGCACTCGCTGCCCCGTGTTCCCAGTCTGGTTTGTTTTCTAGGAGATTGGTCACAGTCCCAAAGTACTTGCACACATGTGTGCACATACTAACACGTACACACACAGAGACACACACATACCATGTCCTGAAACTTATTGTCACTCATCCACACTCACCCCACCCTAGTCTTCCAACTTCTAAGAGAACACTGCTGGAAAGGCAGCAGGCCAATATAAGCAGCCCTACAAGAAAAGCCACTCACTCAAATATTTACTAAGCATATACTAAACATTTACTAAAATGGAGATACCATTCCATCTTGGAATTTGTGACAAGGGAGAAGAAATCTGGTCATAGTTTGACAGATACTCCAGCTTTGGGGAGAACATAGATTTAGAGCTGGAAGGGCCTTAGATACTGCGTAGACCAAGCCCCTCATTTTCTAGCTTATCCCTATTACGTATAATACTTACTGATGGCTTTAAATAGATGCTACCTATTATTTTAAGGAAGACTCCATTTATTCCTATACTTTTTAGTGTTTTTAATAGGAATTGATGTTGTATTTTGTCAAAAGCCTTTTCTGCATCTATTGAGATAATCATGATTTCTGCCAGTTTTATTGTTGATACGATTAATTATACTGATGGTTTTCCTAATATTGAACCATCCTTGCATTCTTGGAATAAATTCTACCTGATCAAAGTGTATTATTCTTGTGATCAGTTGCTGTAGTCTTTTTGCTAATATTTTATTTAAAATGTTTGCATCTATATTCATGAGGGAGATTGGTCTATAATTTTCTTTCTCTGTTTTGTCTCTTCCTGATTTAGGCATCACTACCATATTTGTGTCATAAAAAGAATTTGGTAGTACTCCTTCTTCACCAATTTTCCCAAATAGTTCATAGCATATTGGAATCAGTTGTTCTTTAAATGTTTGATAGAATTCAATAGTAAATCCATCTGGCCCTGGAGATTTTTTCCTAGGGAGTTTATTGATGGTGTGTTCGATTTCTTTTTCTGAGATGGGGTTATTTAAGTAATTTTACTTCCTCTTCAGTTAATCTGAGCAATTTATATTTTTGTAAATATTCATCCATTTCACTAAGATTGTCAAATTTATGTGCATACAATTGGGCAAAATAATTTCTAATTCTTGTTTTAATTTTCTCTTCATTGGAGGTAGATTCACCCTTTTCATTTTTAATACTGGTAATTTGGTTTTCTTCTTTCTTTCTTTTTATTATATTGATTAAAGGTCTATCAATTTTATTGATTTTTTTCCCTTTTTTGGTTTTTTTGGAGGGCAATTGGAGTTAAGTGACTTGCCCAAGGTCACACAGCTAGGTTTTGTGTTAAGTGTCTGAGGTGGGATTTGAACTCAGGTCCTCCTGAGGGCCAGTGCTCTATTCACTACGCCACCTAGCTGCCCCTTATGGGTTTTTTCATAAAATCAGCTCTTAGTTTTATTTATTAGTTCAATAGTTTTCTTAAATTCAATTTTATTAGTTTCTCCTTTGGTTTTCATTATTTCTAATTTAGTATTTAATTTGGGATTTTCAATTTGCTCTTTTTCTAGATTTTTCAGTTGCATGCCCAGTTTTTTGACCTCCATTTTCTCAATTTTTTTAATGTATGCATTCAGGAATATGAAACTTCCCCTAAGAACTCAAGCCCCTCATTTTCTAGATGAGGAAATAGAGGCTCAGAGACCGTTGTCCAGAACCACTCAGATAGCATGTGTGAGAGGCAAGACTCAAACCCAGGTCTTCCTGGATGCAAGCCTAGCACTCTAGTCACATCAGCATGCCATTTCTCTACCCAGATGTCAGAGGTCTCAGAAGAAAGGCATCTTGTGACCTAAAATTCAGTAGAAGAAACTCACCTGGTGAGATAGGGATCTCTCAGGAATGAAATTCTGAAGACATAAGGAAACAATTCTGATGAAGAGGGAAAGAGGAGCTAAGACAGTGATGTGGAAGCTAGGGACCTCTTTAACTAACTTTGGTTTTCAAAAAGACAAATAAAAATGTGAATCTCTATTAGTATTCAAATATGGAAGATGAAAGTAAGGGTCAGTGACAAAATTAAAGTCGCATGGTTGTACAAGAATAGTGTCAGGACTGCTAATGCTAGACTTTTCTCACTAGCTTTAATTTATTCTATGAACAGGAAAAATGGTTTATTTTAAAAATAAGATATATTGGGAAAAAGAGGAAGTTCAGAGAAAGTATGGGACCACTGCTTGGGGTGGATGGGACAGTGATAATGTATGATTCAGAGAAGACAAAGCTGTTCAATTCATACTTTGCTTCTGTCTTCCTTACAAAGGAGAACGATCTCTACTGGAAAGGACACAACCAAAGTGGCTAATAGGGAGTTAAAATCCAAGATATGTAGGAAAATAGTAAGACAATATTTGACAAAAATCACACCAAGGTTGGAACAATAAGGACTTTGACCAGACCACCAGTTTCTGGGCAGAACCCTTTCTCCTTGTGGTGGTTCTCTGTACAATCACAAGGGCCTAGATCCTTTCCTTGGGGCCTGATTTCCTTCCTAAAGTTCATGTTTCTTTGGCAATTCATTGCCTTTTCTCTCTCTTTTTTAAAGTTTTATTTTTTTTAACTTAACAAAAATCTACTTTCTCTCTCTCTCCCATCACTCATCCCCCCCCCACACACACTTTGAAAAAAGAAAAGAAAAATGCTTTTGTAATAAATATGCATAGACTAGCAAAATGAATTCCACATTGGCTGTGTCTAAAAATGGATGTCTCATTTTGTACCTTGAGTCAGTCACCTATCAGAGGTGAGCAAAATACTTTTTCCTTGTTCCTCTGGAATCATGTTTATTATGGTCTTGATCTGAAGTCTACCCACTATCTTTCCCCTTCTCCAACTCCTCCCTCATGAAATTATCTCTGAACAGGGTCATTCACATATATTCCTCTTATCCATTTCACATTATGCTAGGAAAATGAGGGAGCTAAATGCTTCATGACCCTGGTTCCTGACAAAGACATGGCTAACAAGGAAAATTGCTGAAATTTTTTTCTTCTTTCTCAGAAAAAAAAACAAAACACATTCCTTTATCCATCTGTGTTTCTATCAATCCCATTCTGTGCAGAAAAAATGTATTTAAGGTTTTAAAAAATTCTAGTTTTAATGAACACCACAAAAAGAATATATTCATGTACAAAGAATAGAAAAATATTGTGTGAAAATGTGAATCTATTAGTACAGCTTTCATTTTTAACAAGTATGTGTTACATGCAACATATTACTTTCAAACCTGTTGTGCTTGTCTGTTTCCTTCTGGACTTCTTTCAATTCTCTTCTGTGAATTTAAAAAAAAAGCTTCAATGCCTCTGTCTTTCTTTGTTTCTTTTTTTAGTGACCCAATCACTCATGCCCCCATACAAAAAGCAAACCATAATCTTTTTAGCAAATAAGCAGAGTCAAACATCAAATCTACATATTTTCTATGTCCAAAAATGTATGTTTCAATGTATACCTTGAGTCTATCACCTCTTAGTTGGGAGGTGTGTACTAGGATTCTTTTTTTAAAAATAAATTTATTTATTTTCTTGTTTATATCATTCATTTCCATGAGATTTTGAGTTACAAATTTTCTCCCCATCTTTCCCCTACCCAACACCTCAAGACAGCCATCCCACTGTATAACCCCTCCCCCAATCTGCTCTCTCCTATGTCCTCCCCCTCCCCCCTCTGACTTTTTGGTAGGGCGGGATGGATCCCCCTACCCCAGTGCCTGAATATCTTAATTCTCAGTTGGATGTAGTTAATAATAATAATAATAACAACAACTATTATTATTATTATTATTATATACATATATATTTTTAACATTTGATTATAGAACTTTAAATTCTAGATTCTTTCTCTTCCTCCCTCATCACCCACCCCCACTGGAAGGACAAGCAATTAAATACAGGCTGTACATGTGTAATTACACAGAATATCTCCACCGTGTGCATATTGTGAGACACTGATTATGTGTCCCTCCTTCCTATCCTGCCCCATCCCATTCTATTCTCTACCCTGTCCCTGTCCCTTTACAGAAGTGTGTACTTCCAGCAACCCTCCCCTCTCCTTTGTCATCCCACCTCTTATCCCCTTCCCCCCTACTCTCCTGTGTGGCAAGATATCCAGTTTAGAGTTTATGTCATTCCTTTCCTAAGCCAAATTCAATGAGAGTGAGGTTGACCCTTTCCCTTTTGCCTTCCTGTTCTTCCCCTCCATTGTAACAATTATCCCTTGCCTCTTCTACATGAGATGATTAATCGCATTCTGTCTTTCCCTGTCTCCTCTCATTCTAATCCTCTCCCACATCAGAATTTCACCTTTTAGAGTATCATCCCTTCCTATTCAATTGATCCTGTGCCCTCTATGTACTCATATATACACATACTCAGATATGTGTTCGTATGCATATGTAAACCCTCCCGTGTAGACATATGTGTATGTATACATATATATGCATTTGTATTCCCTTGCCCTATCCTCATACTGAGAACAGTTTCAGAAGCTACAATTATCATTTTTCCATGATCGCATGTAAATATTTCAACTTTGATAAGTTCCTTATGATTTCTTTTCCATGTTTACCTTCTCATGCTTCTTGTATTTGAGTGTCAAATTTTCTTTTCAGTTCTGGTTTTTTTCAGCAAGAATGTTTGAAAGTCCTCCATCTCACTGAATGACCATATTTTCCCCTGGAACATTATACTCAATTTTTCTGGGTAGGTGATTCTTGGTTTCAATCCTAGCTCCCTTGATCTCCAGAATATCACATTCCAGGCCCTTCGATCCCTTGACGTAGAAGCTGCTAGATCCTGGGTTATCCTAATTGTGTTTCCACAGTATTCAAATTGTTTCTTTTTGTCAGCTTGTGTATTTTCTCCTTGATCTGGGGACTCTGAAACCTGGCTATAACATTCCTAGGAGTTTTTTTGGGGGGATCTTTTTCAAGAGATGATCAGTGAATTCTTTCAAGTTCTATTTTGCCCTCTGGTTCTAAAATAGCAGGGCAATTTTCCTTGAGAATTTCTTGAAGGATGCTTTCTAAGTTCTTTTTTTTGATCATGGCTTTCAGGTAGTCCAATAATTTTTAAGTTGTCTCTCCTGAATCTGTTTTCCAGGTTAGTGGTTTTTTTCAAGGAGATATTTCATATTGCCTTCTATTTTTTCATTTGTTTGGATCTGTTTAATAGTATCTTGATTTCTCATAAAGTCATTTGCTTTCATTTGCTCCACT
>CM053581.1:218410212-218443051 GCA_028627135.1 Pseudochirops cupreus
ATGTAGCAGTGGACGAATAAACAACCTCTGATCAACCTCAGGCGTTCTGTCTGGTTATTCCCCGATTCGGGGCTGGTGACGACCAAAGACCCTGAAGATGGGTAAGTAGAGGGCAGGGGGCCCGAGGGAGTGAGAGGCCCGCTTCAGGGGTGGAGGGAAGGCAAAGGTAGAGACCCAGGACATAGAATGAATGAATAATTCCTGCAGAAAGGAACCAGTACAACTCAATTCAAATAAAATTAAAAATGAATGATTCTATCTCCAGTGTTCCCAGGCTATTTGAGGGAGTATTGTTGAGGGAACATCATTGAAGCCCAGTCTGGCAGGGAATCTTCTACTGTCATGTTTCTACTGACCAACAAAAAATATCGACAATGACCCATCAGGTGCTATGAAAAGCATTAGCTACAGGAGAGTCAGGGGGGAAAAAAAGAAAAGATTCCTGCCTATAATGAGCTCATAGCCAAGTTAGGGGGACCGGATTACACTCAGAATATGCTCAGAATATGTGATGGAATGTACTTTGCTTAAATTGGTTTCATTTTAATTGTATGTATCTGAGACATCCTCCCATGATCAGATTAGGTGACTCCTAATAGACAGACCTTTCTGGAACTAAGTATTTGGTTGATGATGCATCATACAAAACTATTTGTGATAAACATTTGCAAAGTGATCTGCTTCTTAAGTTGTATAATCTGAGAGAAGCTCTGTAATTTTTAGTATTAAATAACATAATTATAGTAAAATTTGCCTCTTACTCTTTGCTACTTTCCAGCTGGGTTTACATTATATCTAAATAAGGAGGTGGCAGCTAGGTGGCACAGTGGACAGAGTGCCAGGTCTGGAGTCAGGAAGACTCATCTGGCTTCAGACACTTTCTAGCTGTGTGACCCTGGCCAAGTCACTTAATCCTGTTTGCCTCAGTTTCCTCATCTACAAAGTGAACAGGAGAAGGAAATGGCAAACCACTCCAGTATTTTTGCTGAGAAAACCCCAAATGGGGTCATGAAAAATCGGACATGACTGAAAAATGAATGAACAATAAAAATTATGGAGAAAGGATTCCATTTGTTATGTTTTACTCTCAGAGGGTAGAACCAAAAGCAATAGGTGGGAGTTGCAAAAAAGGCTAATTTAAGTTTGATTGTATCAGGGAAACTAACAAATAGGATTGTTCCAAAGTAGAACCGGCCTCTGGAGGTGGTCCATTGTCCTTCTTTGGAGATCTTCCTAGCAAAGACTACCTGCCAGGTATGCTAGAGGAGAGATTCTTTTACTCTGCAATCTTGACTCTGCCACCAGGGAGGGAGTCTTTTGTTTATGAATTAGACTAGATAGTGCTTGAGGTCCCTTTCCACTCTCCAATTCCATAATGAGAGCACAATATAGAAGATGACTGTCTCCCTCAATCTGGACAGTGCAGATCTATCAATGCAGCTTAAAATGTTAACTTTTTTGTCCATCCCAATCCACTTCTTATTCAACTGAACTCTAAAAATGAGAATCCCAGGTGGAAGATCTTCATATGAACTGCTTTCTAGATATATGTCTATTCCAACCTAAACCTGATGTAGTTCATTTTTAAATGCAAGTGCTAGAACATTGATTCCAGTTAAAACTTATTTTGCTAGCTTCAGGTTATCTTTCCAGTCTACTGATATCTTGGATCCCAAATGCATCAATTTTCTCACAGGGTTGCTAATAAAGGACTTTATAAACTGTTACATAAATATAAGCTATTATGATAAGATGTTCTTTTGGCAGCAATGTTTTAAACAAACAAAAAAGATATCAAGAATAGAAGAAGCAGACAGCAAATGGGCGTGTGCATTTGTGTGTCCTTTTGTCTCTTTAAAATATAGATAAAATGCCTGCTATAGGACAAGAAAATAAAGACATAGGCAAGACAAATAAAAGTACGAATACTGAAGGTTTAGAGACTAGAAATGCACTGGGACAATTTAGAGCTTTCTTAAAAGTAAGACTATGGTTTTACCTTGGCTTCTAAAAGTGAAAGAACTCTTTTTGACTTTTCTTGTTATTCAGTCATTTTTTCAGTCTTCTTCATGATGTCTTTTGGGGTTTTCTTGACCATTTCCTTCTCCAGTTCATTTTGTAGATGAGGAAATTGGAGCAAACAGGGCTAAGTGATTTGCTCAGGGTCACACAGCCAGGAACTGTCTGAGGCTAGACTGGAATTCAGGAAGAGGAATCATCCTGACTTCACATCCAGCACTACACGCCACCTAGATGTTCCATTAAATTGGATATCCAGAATCCTCTGCTTGCTAAGCATGCCCTGACCCTTCATCTAATTTTCATCTGACATGGACTCAAGGCCTTTCACCATCCTGAGTGTCCTTCTCTGGACACTCCAGATTATTAATGCCCTTAACAGTGGTACCCAGAACTGGCCACAGCATTCCACAGGAGGACAGGGTACAGTGGGACTGTCACCTCCCTATTTCTCTAAGCTCTGTTTCTCAAAATCCAAAATCCCCCTGGCTTTTTGTGATGGTCTCGTTGAGCTTGTAGTCCACTAGAATCTCTACATCTTTTCTTTTCTTTTCTTTCAGAATAGCTGTGATGTTTGACACATCTTATGTTTGTGAAATTTATTTTTTTAATTCAAGTGTAAGATATTACATTGATCTCTATTGAATTTCATCTTACTAGATTCAGCTCAGTTCTCTAACCTGTCAAAATCATTTTAAGTCCTGATTACTGTCTGGTGTGTTAACTACCCTGCCCAGCTTTGTGTCATCTGCAAGTTTGATGAGGGTGACATTTTTGCCTTCATCTGAGTTATTGAGAATGTTAAGCGTCACAAACTGTAACTTAAAAGAGTCATGTAAAGACACGCAGAGCTGTTTCAACAATGAACCATTAGCAGCTATTCTGAGTCTGGTCATTTAAACAGTTCTGAATTCATCTGCTTTATCATCTGGTCCACAACCCTCTACCTTTCTCTGTACAGGAATACATGTAAAATTGCATGAGATACTTTACCAAAAGCTTTTCTAAAACCTAGGTAAACTGCACCCACAGCAATCTCCTCATCTGCTTGTATAACAATCCTGTTAAAAACAAGAAATGCAATTGATCTAGCATGATGAGTTCTTAATGAAGCCATACTGGTTCTTGGTACTCATTACTTCATTTCCTATGTTCTCTGAACATTCTATACACCCCAAAAGCCTCAAAACTATCAGTGCATTAGGCACATGTCTACCCTAAGTGTGTGAAGACTTCCCCCAACAGAATGGGCAGATGAGAACATTTTTTTCCAATGGCCATGAAGGCAACTGAAGCAGGCACTGTGGAGCGCTTAGAGCTTGGTCAGACATCAAAGATGCCAATGTCACCCACTTCATCATGGGTCATAGCCAGTTGTCTTGATTTTTATCCTGCCACTGGCTTTCAATAATTCTGGAAGAGACAGTGAGGCTGAGGACTTTGCCAAACTCTGTTTCACTTCAATCCAATTCATGTGCAAATCAAAACATCATCCATCTACTGTTTTGCTCTGACATTGTGATATCATTGGTCCTCTCTGAAAAGGAAGGATGAGCAACATATATCTTAGATAAGATCGAGGCCAAAAAGGGAGGATGAGATAACCTTATGTTCTTGCTAACACCTGGAAGGAGATTTTTTCCTGTAAGAATGAAAAGATAATCCTCAACATTAACCACAAAAGTTGGGTTCCCTTCTCCTAAAACTTTAGGTCACCAGCCCTCCCTTTAGCTGGCTCTTTGAGGACAGTCTTTCCTAGTCTCCATACCTCCTAGGCACTTTCAGTTGTTCAGATAAACAGGTTTATCAGAAAGTCCTGATTGCATTTGAATCTATGGTTTTGGTTTGTTTTGGGGTGGGGGTTGGTGGGAGAGAAGGTGATACATAACAATTATTGATACTCAACAATATTGTTTGGGGGCCGCTAGGTGTCACGGCGAATAGAGTACTGGCCCAGCAGTCAGGAGGACCTGAGTTCAAATCCCACTTCAGATACTTAACACTTACTAGCTATGTGACCTTGGGCAAGTCACTTAACTCCAATTGCCCTGACATCCCCCCTCCAAAAAGGAAAAAAAGATACTGTTACTTAATTTTTTTCAAAAGCAGATTCAGAGGATGAGAGCTCAAATCCTATCTCTGATGAATACTACCTAGGTGGCCTTGGACAAATGACTTAGGCTCTCTGGACCTCAGTTTCCATCTATAAAATGAGAAAGTTGGCCTAAATGGTCTCTGAGGTTCCTTGGAGCTCTAGATCTGTGATGCTATGGTCATACAGAGACCAAGACCAACAGTTTTGATGCTAAGAAGCTATGTTGTTCTAAGGACAGTAGATGGCACAGTTCCTCCACTGAAGCTTCCAGAAAGAGCCCTTCCTATGTCCTCCTGGATAAGCAGGTAAATGTGTCTCTAACTACTTACATCAGCGTTCAAAGGAAAGAAATCTCTCCTTTTCTTACAAAACCGCCAGAGAAGGAGTCGTCCTGAAGAGTTGGTGGAAATGAGATTTTCCACACAAAAGGAGGTAATTGTCCTTATCCTTCCTACCTATTTTCCAATATTAAACTTGACTTTGAACATGCAGAGGGGAAAGGTGCACTGTCTTGCCCTCCTGTCCCTGAGGAGCTGATTTGATCCTTCCCACTGAGTTGGCATTCCTCAGTTGGGAGCCAGACTGTATTCATTCTGCTAAATAAAAGACAAAAGGAGCAGTACGAATAGTAGCAGCTAGCTCTCACATAGGGCTTTAAGGTTTGCAAAGTGCTTTATAGGCATCTCATTTTGTCCTCATAACAAGCTGGAAGATAAGTGCTATCATTATGCCTATTTTATAGGCAAAGAAACTGAGGCAGACGGAGATTAAGTGACTTCTCCAAGGTCACACAGCTAGTAAGTATCTGAAGCTGCATTTGAACTCAGGTCTTCCTGACTGAAGATTTAGCACATACATCCTTTGTATAGTCTTTCTCTTTGGAAGGAGCAGTTTATGCTAAGGGGGTCTGGATATGCCTAGTCATGAGTGACTTGAGAGGTTTACAGTATAAGGAAGGATAGTTTGCCTATCCTTGACTACTATACTTAAGAAATAATAGCTAATCAGATTATATCTCAGTACAACAAACTCCCAGAAGGCCGGAGCACAGCCAGATTAGTTCACCCAAACCCCTTATTTAACATATAAGACAACTGAGATCCAGAAAGTTGAGCTGCCCACGGTCATGCAGTGACAGAGAGGAGATTTAAACCCAGTCTCCTGACTCTAACTTCAGGATTCTTTTCCTTTCATCACTTTTTTGTCTAAAAGTTTCCTGTGCTAGGAGTGAATGCCTGAATTTGCTACCACGAGAGCCTTTAAAATTTTGTTTTGTTTTGTTATCTGAGGCAATGAGATTGAAACACTATCACTCCATTTCACAGGCTTCCTCCAACTCACTTGACGTAAGAAAAAGCAGAGTGGCATCACTGGTAAGAGATAATTTTTTAAATTCATCTAGACTTAACCATACCAAGTATGTCCCTCCAGTTTTAAATACCAATAACACCCTTCCCCAAAGAAATCAAAGGTAAAGAGGCCAGAGCTATAAACCTCAAGGGGGTAGAATTGTAGGCCAGTGTTTTATACTGATCAAATCTAGCATTCTTCTCCTGAGAATTAAAATCTCCGCCCTTGGCAGAGGCAAAGCCCCTAAGGGTGTGTATCTGGGCTACAGTTTTCCTGGATTGGAAATCTAAGTCCGGGTATTTGAAACTCACACAAACATTTTTGGTTTGTTAACAAAATGAAATCTAGCTTCCTGAAATCTTTACCAGAGAAATATATCCCTGAGTTTTTTTAAGAAAGTCTCCAACCACAAACCTAGGAAATTGAACAAAGTAGCAAAAGTTAAGTTTCACTATAATTTTCTTTTGGGGAGTTTCATCTTGAAGCACTTTTCTCATGGCTGCTCACCCAATGGGAGGGGAAACTGGCCAGACCTGGAACTGTGGTTGCAAAGGCCACAGCCCAAGGCTGGCAGGTCCTGCTGAAAAGGCTTCATCTCCCCACAGATCTCATGATTCTTAGCTATCTGATTTGTTGTTTGTACTTAAAGCATATGTAAAGAGGGCGGGGCAGACAGAGTAAATACCCTCACATGGCTCAGCTTCGAATTTACAGGTAGCAGATGGCATCAAAAATATAAGTGGGAGCACATCTGTAAGAGATAGGAAATCGATTCCTTAAACACTAAGAAAAAGGATAGAACAAGAAGTTTCAGGGTTTCCAGATGTTGCCAAGTATTCCTCCAACTTGGTCTAATTCCTTTCCCAGTCAGTTTATTTGCATGCTACACTGAGCACACTGAAAGCCTATGGCACGCTCATAGTAGCTTGTTGTGTTGGTCCTGGTATCCTAGTATTTCCAATGAGAGAGCCACTGCCATCACGCATATTTCCCAGAGTTCAAACTAAGCCATCATAATACGTTCTTCCCTACTGGGTGGAGAATATATGTCAGCAGCACCCTGAGGTCTTAACTGCTCTCTGGAGGGTAATTTCAATGTCTATCCCACAGACTGATTTTGTAGTTGAGTTTTCTGACGGTTTATGATGAAACCTGTTGAAAAGACTGTTGAAAAATGATGTTCAGTAGTGACACATGCAGCTGGAAATTTAGCATCAAGATACAGCTTCCGTTATCTATTTCCATGCACCAGTCTTAGTTATCCCCCTAGACTGCAAAAACTCAAAACTCTTTATTTTTGTATCTACCTCCAATACCCTTGCTCAATAAATTATTCATTCACAGGCCTAGTATCTGAGGCTGGATTCAAACTCAGATCTTCTTGACTCTGGGTCAGTGCTCTATACATTGGGCCACCTAGCTGCCATAGTAGTGGCTTATTAAATAATACTTGAAATGAATTGAATGAGGAGATGGGGAGGGGGGGGCTTGGTGCAAGTTACTCCAGAAAGGGAAGCTATCCCTACTCACTTGTTCTTTTGCAAGCTAAAGAAAAGACTTCATGGGATGTAGAACTACAGACAGCTTCTCCTTTACCTACTTAAAGTGACTTTTACATAATGTGAATTTGCCCCAACTTACCCACTTCACTTTGTCCATATAACAAAGGCATACACAAAATAATCCCTTTACACAAGTCACAAAATGTACTCAAATGCAGGCAAATTAAATACTGTACCATGATGGTGAACAGAATTACAAAATGAAAGGTAAGTTAGTGATCATGCGTGGGGAGTACTATACAGTAAAGTTAACATAGGTGTGCAGAATGTTAGGGCAACTAGGTGGCAGAGTGAATAGAGTGCTGGGCCTGGAGTCAGAAAGACTCCTTTTCCTGAATTCAAATTTTATCTCAAACACTTCCAAGCTGTGTGACCCTGGGCAAGTCACTTAACTCTGTTTCACTCAGTTTCCTCATCTGTAAGGTGAGTTCAAAAAGGAAACAGCAAACCCCTCCAGTATCTTTGTTGAGAAAACCCCAAATGGAGTCAGGAAGAGCCAGACGTGACTGATTGACTGAACCTCAGAGCAGAGTGTTGCCCTTTCCCCACTCAGGGCACCTAGCCTTTATCACTGGTAGTCCCTCACGCAACTTTTTTTTTTATGAAACTATCAAAACTTGTTTTCCTTGCATATATGATGATAGCAAAAAATATTATCCCAACTAGTCTTTCATATTTCTTTACACATAAACCAAGAACTGTCTCTTCTTAGTGGGTAGAATACTAGACTCAATCTGCAACCCCTCCTGCCCACCTCAGACCCTTAGCATCTGCATAATCCTGGGAAAGGCACTTAATTTCTCTGAGCCTCAGTTTCCTCAGCTGCAAAATGTGGATAATAAGAGGATCTATCTCACAGCGTTGTGAGAGTCAAATGAATGAATAACTCCATGAACGGGGGCAGGGGAATAAACCACATTTATTAAGTACGTACTATGGGACAGACACAGTGCTGAGAGCTGTAGATGCAAACGTAAGCAAGCCAAACAGCCTCTGCCATCAAAGAACGTATGTTCTAAAAGGGGAGACTGTAGATAGAGTTGGGAGGGAGGGGTGTGCAGGGGTGAGGATGGCATGGAAATATGCAGTGACCTAGATTCCAGTAAAGAAAAGGGAAAAGCAGGGTCTCAGAAACAGAATCCAAATTCTGGTGAGAGGAGAATAAGGGGAGGTGGCCAGAGAGTAATCAATACGGTTTGTAACACCCAGATTTTGAGCTCACTCTTCCAACCTGCACCAGACTGACAGTCTGGGTCCCCAGAGAGACAACTGCTGCTATTCTCAATGTTCTAAGGTTGGAGGGGAGAATGGGGCAAGAATTTATTAAGCAGAGGCAGCTAGGTGGTGCAGTGAATAGAGCACCGGTCCTGCAGTCAGTTGGACCTGAGTTCAAATCCAGCCTCAGACACTTGACACACTTACTAGCCGTGTGACCTTGAGCAAGTCACTTAACCCCTATTGCCTTGCCTTCTCCCCTCCCAAAAAAAAAAGAATTTATTAAGCACCTACTACCAAGTCAGGCACTTTGCTAAGTGCTTTACAAATATTATTTCAATTGATCCTAAGGGGAAACACTGTGATTCTAAGAATAACACTATGGGTAACTATCCTCCTAAACTTTAGGTCACATGCCCATACTGGTGTGCTTCCCCCCTTAACAATAAGCTGCTAGAATCCTTTAGCAAAGGCATTTGCTGGAATGGTACAGTAGGTACAGTAGTTACAACTAAAGAAATAAAAAACCTGAGGCATGTTCTCCCAAATATATGTACAGTCTTGGGGTGGGAGGGACACAGAGTTGGCATGAATTTCGAGTTCAATGGTAGTGAGGTACATACATAGGGATATATGTGGTCAAAGCAGCTCATAATTCCAGAAATACGGGTCCTCTAGATAGTCCTCCCAAAGTTCACCGTGGGCATGGTGTCAGTGGTGAATGAATCGTCCTTCTGGTCAGCTGGGATGACTCTGTATAGGGCACAGTTGCTGCTGCATGGAACTGTGGCCAGGAGGAACCACTGTGCTCCCTGGGCTCAGTCTTCAAGGGGCCACAGCAGTCTGTCACCAGTTTCAGCCACCAGTTTGGCTCTGTACTATCTTTAGCTAGAATGCTTTGATGCTCTTTCAAGGCAATAACCCTTAGCCTAGGACTGGCAGAAGCTTCTCTTCTTTGACCCTCCAAAGCCTCAACCTGAGGTTTGCCAACTCCAGGAAGGAGGTAGGTGAGGTTTGGCCTTTCTGATAGGATAATTCTTCCTGGTTTAGAGCAAATCGCCTCACCGATAGGCTCTTCCTTTGCTTGTATTGCTTAGCCAGATTCTAGACGAGGATATTTCCCAGTGGAGGTCTTACACACACAGGTAGCTGAGGACCAAGGTCTGAAGGCAGTCTGGCCCAGGGAAAAGTTCTTTGTCTCTGTTGGCCTTTTCTCTGGAGGTTGATCTATTCGAGTTCCTGACCTCTCGAGGGCAAGCCTTTTGCTTTACGTTTCAGTGTCCGTCTTTTTCTTTTTCCACCTTTCAGGCTGTGTGGAGGTCTCACCAGGTTCACAATGACAGAGATGATGTAGGTAAAGAACTTAGCAAACCTTGAAGTTCTATGTGAATGTGAGTGGCTATTTTTTTTATTATTTCATACAAGAATTTTGACCAAATAAAAGTCAAAAGTTATTTCTTTAAAGAGCAATTTAAATAAATCCATTGTAGGCACATAATAAATGCTCATTGATTGATTATTTCCCTCCTCAGTTGGGAGCTTTGTTCAGTCGGCCTAATGAATTCTGGTGGACAGGGCAGCTAGGGGCACAGTGGAAAGAGGGCTGAACCTAGAATCAGGAAGACTCATCTTCCCGAGTTCAAATCTGGCCTCAGACACTTACTAGCTGTGTGACCCTGGACAAGTCACTTAACCCTGTCTGCCTCAGTTTCCTCATCTGTAAAATGAGCTGGAGAAGGAAATGGCAAACCATTGCAGTATCTCTGCCAAGAAGATACCAAATGGAGTCACATAGAGTTGGACATGACTGAAAAAAAATGGCTCAATAATAACAACAGATAGGATGTGACCGGTGGGCTCATGAGACTTAGATAAGACCAATAAAATCTAGCCTTACCTGTATGCAAAGTAGGTGAACATCCATGTGGCCCAAGTAGCCCTACCCCCAAGGTGGCCACCAACCCAGTGCCTGAAATTCTTCCTTTAATTTGGTTGAGTTCATTCATCTTTGACCTCTTAGTTGCTGTTCAGTCATGTCCAACTCTCCATGACCCTATTGAGGTTTTCTTGGCAAAGATACAGGAGTGGTTTGCCATTTCCTTCTCCAGCTCATTTTATAGATGAGGAAAACTGTAGGCTCTTTTTAAAATGAAAATATCTTTGAGGAGGGGGCAGCCAGTAAGCATCTCCTGAGACTGAATTCATTAGATACTTTATTTTTTATTTTTTTACTTTTTGGAGGGGGAATGCTCGGCAGTTGGGGTTAGTGACTTGCCCAAGGTAAGTGTTAAGTGATTGAGGTCAGATTTGAACTCAGGTCCTCCTGATTCCAGGGCCAGTGCTCTATTCACCACACCACCTAGCCACCTTTAGGTACTTTCTTCTGAGGACAAGGGGATTTCAAGGAACAAAAGAAAGATAAGACTCAGGTAAGAGAGGTGAGCAGAACACTAAAGAAAAGAAGAGCCAGCAGAAACCTTGACTATGTTATATACTATGTTATATAGTGTGCCTATGTTATATACTGAAGGTATAGGGATAGTGACTGCACCTGGGATTTCTGGTATAGGGAACTCTCCAAAGAGGAAACTCCTACTACCAATGCCAGCTGGCTCCTTCTCTACAGCTTATAGCCTTAGGAAGTTGCTTTGAACTCTGAGAAGTCAAATGTCCAGTGATAGAGATTCTAAGTGTCAAAGGAGGAACTGAATCTAGGTCTTCCTGCCTTGATGACAAGATCTGTAGCCTCTACACCACCTTGTCATATGTGACACCCTGGCCTGAGACAATAACACATGGAAGAACTCTTTAGGAACCTTCAAGAGCTTCCCAAGACGCCTATCTCAGGGGAAGTGCTGATGCTTGGGGAGAGTTTGACTTAATCATGACTGAAGGCAGCTAAGTGTTTTGATGAACAGAGCACTGGATTCTAGAATAAGGAAGATCTGAGTTCCAACCCTCAGATACTAACTAGTTGTGTGACCTGGGCAAGTCATCCTCAGTTCCCTCTTTGTAAAATTAGAATAATGATTGCACAACTCACAGGGTTGTTTTGATGATCAGATGAGATAATTGTAAAGCATTCTATAAAAACTTAAAATGCCATTTCAATGTTATTATTGAACAATGCTATTCTCTTTCAAGGCTGTCTTCCCCTCTCTCCCCTGTCCCCCATGTTCTGAAGCAAATTTGAAGATCCAAACACCAGCACCATCAAGGTCCATATCTGAGGCTAACAAGAGCCAGGTTTTCTTCCAAAGGTGAACTCTCTCAGTCCTTCCAATTGTATCTTGAGCCAAGGCCAAGATAGACTGAAAATCAGGTGGCACTCAGACTAGCTGAGGGGAAGAATATGTGAGTGCAATTCTAATTAGAACAGCCTAGTTCCACAGAGGAGAAGCCACTGGGACTTTGAGAGGCAGAATAAGGTTTCCACGGCAACCACTTGATGGTAAATGTACTTCCAAGCTGCCTGACATGACTTACACCTAGGGTGGGATTAGGCTCAGGCCCTTGGAGGACATTGCAGAAGGCTTGGGGAAAGCCACAAAGGAGCAAGCAAATTCACATTGGCTGCCTAATGGGGGAAGCTTAAACCTGGTTTACAGACTTTGTCAGACTAAGGAGGAAATTTTCTTGAACTGGTTATATGGGTCACCAAGGGCCTATCATTTTTTGGCATAAATGGGCTAGGGGAGAAAGAAGGTCATACTTCTTGAACAGTCCCAATTAATTTATGTTAGCTGGCTCAGCTTTTGAACTATTACATAGATGATCCATGGCAGAAAAGATAAGGTATCCCACCTGCCTGGCTCCCTGCACTCCCTGTTCCAGTAGATAATATGTGTCAATTGACTGATTTTGCATCCATCCTAGATTGATCAGCTTTCTACGTATTAGTGAGGGAGAAGCAGAGAAGCAGAACTAGACTGAAATAATCTTGAGTTTGTCTGAGACAGAGTCAAGTTGTCTTCCTTCCCCTGCCTATCCCCTTAAACCCTTAAACTCTAGCCTTTAACAAGGGCCACAGTCTTTCCTGGAGGTAGGACAGTGCAGAATTCCAAAAGCAGACCCATCTTCCCCTATGTGGTGGCCCATACAATGTAAAGGGAGAGACAGAGTATCACATTTGGATACCCACAAAAGAAACAATCCCCATTACAACTAACCAAGGCTACAAATAAACATGATTATTTGTTAAGTGATTGACTTGTTGAGTGAGACACATGAATGGTGAATGTACAGTGAACCCAGAGGAAACACAAGCTCTATTGTTATTAATAACCATCTGTAGACAAAAGTCTAGGAAGTCACTGATTAGCAGGGTAGAGAAAAGCTTGGTGTTTGATTGGGCAATGCAGAACTTACACTTTGCCAGGTAAGATAATTTAGGCTGAAGTTGGAAACTTTTTGAGAAGATTCAAAATGGAGGTTTGATTTGGATTAGACATATTAGAGGACACTTTGATCAATGGGATGAATTTGCATCTCCTATCTCAGAAGCTGGAAAGAGTCCCAGAAATAAGATTTTGGATAATGGCCTCCTCTGGCCCATGGTAGGCGGGAATTCATGTCATTAAAATGAGATTTTGTCTTCTTCAGAATTTTAACCACCTAAAAAGTTATTAGTTCTTATCATAAGCTACATGATGTCAATCATATATATGATTGTGGGGAGGAAAAAAGAGAAAAAGTCATCAAATAATGAAGATTCCTATTCTGCCCTAAGAGGGTGTGATTGTGTTGGAGGGCAGGAGAGTGTTTTCCAAACCCCATCCCAAGCTATCATCACCTTCCTTCTTTCATATTTTGGGTTCTTGGTTCCCAGTACTTAGGCCTCAGAACTGTTGTTGTTCTTCCTTCATGGAAGAGGACCAATGACATCTAGAGGGTGATATTTTGACTCTGACGTAAACTGGATTTAAGTGAGGAAGGGCTGTGCAAAGTCATCAGCCACACTCTCTTCTGCAGAGTCATCTGGGTCCAGTGGCAAAATAATAGATCAGGACAACTAGAGATGGCCCTGGATATAGTGGGAGATCTTTGCCTTTTTAAACTAAGGTCTTTCCCAGGTCTCAGTTTGCCCACTCAGTAATTCAGTAATTAAAGGCTAGGTAAGAACTGAGGCAAAAGATGGCCTAGTTTGCCTTTCAAAACAAAAAGCAATCTGGGAGGTGAAGATCCTCAGAGTTTCTGGCCAGAGCAGAAACCATTGCTCACTCTGAGCCACCAAAACCCAAACAATGAGGAAGGGAGGCCTGAGCTGGGGCCTATCATTGGCCTGGGAATATATTAAAATTATTTCCCTGAGTCATTGAAGGTTCAGAAGAAATCTATGCCCACTTAATCTGAAACACTAAATGAGAAGTAAGCCTCAGATCACTTTTCCTTTTTTTAAAGTTTTTTAAAATTTTATTTTGTTTTTTAAGTTTTGAAATAAAATAAGCATTTCTATAACATAGTAAAATAAAAGACTATTGTACACGAAGCTGCAAATCTATCGTGCACAACTTGTTATGCCTTTTTAATATACAACAAAGTGAGTGTGTAAATTTCTTTTTTTCTTTTTTTTCTTCCTTCCCATTCACCCTCTAGATGATCACCATTAAACACACATAGGTATATATATGTAAAATTTTTCTATCCTTGCTTCTCTGGATGCAGTGTCTTTCTTCATATATTCTTTATAGTTAATTTGGGTATTTATAATAGCTCACATCTCTTTCTCAACCAAAACTTCAGTACAGGCCTGGTTTCGCTGGAGTTTGGAAGTGGGGAGTTGAGTGTCCAATAGAGGCTCTGCAATACTAAGTGAAAGTCTGAACAAAATCCTCAGGAATATTTCTGAGCTCCTATTGGTTCTACTCATGAGGCCTTGTGCCCCCCAAAGTCTCACAGGACCATCTGCTTAACTATTCCTGAGTTGTTCAGCATATTCAAAAAGCCATCAACTCTTGTCTAGTGCTAGAGACCATTGTTTCCCCTGGTGAATTTTCTTTGTTCCCTTTAAGCAGGACAAAGCAAGCCTAGAAATGGAAGAGGAAGGGGAGAGATAAATTCAGGAAGCAGACACTGCCTGCTTTTTTCCCCTTAGGCAACAAAGTCTGTTCCTGGAACTTGTTGGCCCCTTCCTCCCTCAATGCAGCTTCCTGGTCACTTAAGCACCTCCTGTATAGGACTTGGGACATGCCTTCCCTTCCAATAAAGCTATTGAGTCTATTACTCATTATGTGAACAAGCTAAAGGTAAATGAAATGTTGACTGGTAGAGATACCCATTGACCCTCATTGACTTAAGTGAATAGATAAAAATGGACCCATGGACTTAAAAGAATAGATGATAAAAATTAGCTCCCATGACCTGCATCTTCCTTACTCTTCAACAACCCACAAGGATGGTCACATTTTAGATTTTAACATCACCCATAACTGAACCATTTTCCTGATCTTGAACTCTCAAGTTCCCCTCTTTCATTACCTGTTTGCTTGTTGTTGTTTTTCCTGCCTAAGTCATTCTAAACCTGCTTTTCCTCACTGTGACCTCAAACCTTTTTATACCTCCCTTTTCAGATAATCTATTACCCTTATTCTCTTGCAGTCTTGACCCTGTAGTTGGTCTTTTCAATTCTACACTATTCTCTACCCTTGACTCCTTCTTTCCCTTGTCCTATAACCCCAATCCTTGCCAAACTCCAACCCCGAGTTAACTCCACCTATATTTGTCATTTCTCTTATGCTGCAGAGCATCTGTGAGTGAAGTCATGCAGCTATGATGATTGCACCCACTTGGAATTCATGTTATCTAATCTCAATTGGGCCCTCACTGCTGATTTGCAATCTTTTTATTCTTCCATGATTAACCATCACACTTTCTACAGTAGCTGTTCTGAGCCTTTTACTTTCTCCTCAAGCCTTCTATACCACCTCAATGACCCTTTCTCATCAGATGATCTGACTTCCTATTCTCCTGGTACTGAGAAAATGAAAGCCACTTGCTGTGCTCTCTTTTATCTCTCCCACTCCACCCCTAAAAAAATCACCCTATATAATTCTCACATTATCTCTTCCTTTGTTTCAGTATCTGAAGAATTAAACGGCCTTCGTAATGGTCAAGACCAACATCACCCGTACCCTCAATCCTCTCCGCTACCATCTTTTCCAGAAGCTTGGCTCATTGATTATTCCCTTTCTCTCTTTTATTATCAATCTATCTCTTCCTACTGACTCCTTCCCTGCCACCTACAGACCTACCCAGGTCTCTCTGGTCTTTAAAAGACCTTCATTTGGCTTGATGTTGTTATAGATAGGAGAAGAATTCATAACCAAACAAGGGATAGGGATGATCAGAAAAGAGGAAATGGAATGTTTTGATTAACAAAAAAATTTTTAAATATTTTGAGCAAATAAAACCAATGTGGTTAAAACTAGAAAGGAAACAGTTGACTGAGAAAAGAAAGTTTCTCTGATAAAGGACTCATATCCAAGATAGATAACGAACTGATTTAAATTTATAAGGCTTAGCCTTATGTGGATATATGGTAAAAGATTATGAGCAGGTAATGTTCTTTTTTTTCTTTAGGAAACATTAATTTTTAAGACATATATATATGTAACCATTTAGGATATCAATATATACATGCACAAAATAATTTGGTTATGGCACTCCAAAATGGGTTCATGGGAACAATAACTTAGTTAAATAACTAAGAAGGCTAGATGGAAGCACAAATGAGCAAGACAGCTTTGAAAGTTACATGTAAATTTATAATATCTTTTAAAAGAAAACCAAGCTATATATAATAGAGATATATGGTTTCATGTACAACCTCTTTCTGTTTGTATATATATATTTGTGTGTGTGTGTGTGTGTGTGTGTGTGTGTGTATACATATATACAAATATATATATTTGTAACCCATGTCCCAAAGCCCATTGGTATGGAACTGTCTCCTCATTGGTAGAGATAAATATCCTGGGGTAGAGTTGGTAAGAGCAGGAATGCTCCAATCTGCTTCAAAATTCTTGGAGCTTTGATTCACTTCAAGAGATTCTGGCCTCCAACTTCAAGAGCGAAGATGGAAGAGGCAACCTCACTTGAGGATGCTCAAGGAAAAAACTCTAGGAAGACATGAGAGGAGCTGGTAGTCTCCATCATGTTTCTATCTCAGCTTGCTATTCTAGAGACTTCAGAGAGTTCCCCTTTGAGTGAGATTTAGGACTCTCTCTCTTAGTTGAGTTGAGTTATCTCACTCCAAATAAGAGAGCTCCTTCATTCAGTATTATCTGGTATATATTCTTTAGGTATGCCTTCTCTGGTTTCTGTTTTGCTACAATTTAAATAAATGGGCTGCTTGGAATTGGTCAAATGGAAAAGGAGGTCCAAAAGCTCACTGAAGAAAATAATTCCTTAAAAATTATAATGGAGCAAATGGAAGCTAATGACTTTATTAGAAATCAAGAAACAATAAAGCAAACCAAAAGAATGAAAAAATAGAAGACAATGTGAAATATCTCACTGGAAAAACAACTGACCTGGAAAATAGATCCGGGAAGAATAATTTTAAAATTATTGAACTTCCCAAAAGCCATGATCAAAAAAAGAGCTTAGACATAATCTTTCAAGAAATTACCAAGGAAAATACCCTGATATTCTAGAACCAGAGGATAAAACATAAGTAGAAAAAATCCACCAATAACCTCCTGAAAGAGATCCCAAAATGAAAACTTCCAGGAATATTATAGCCAAACTCCAGAGTTCCCAGGTCAAGGAGAAAATATTGCGATCAGTCAGAAAGAAACAATTCAAGTATCATGGAGCCACAGTCAGGATAACACGAGATTTAGCAGCTTCTAAATTTAAAGACTGGAGAGTTTAGAATATGATATTCCAGAGGGCAAAGGAGCTAGGATTACAACCTAGAATCACCTACCCAGCAAAATTGAGTATAATCTTTTGGGGGGAAAAATAGACAATGAGATAGAGGACTTTGAAACATTCTTGATGAAAAGACCAGAGCTAAATGCAAGACTCAAGAGAAACATAAAAAGGTAAACAGGAAAGGGAAATCATAAGGGATTTAATAATTTTAAACTGTTTACATTCCTGCATGGAAAAATGATATTTTTAACTCCTAAGACCCTTCCTATTATTAGGGTAGTTAGAAGGAGTATATATAGTCAGAGGGCACAGGTGTGAGTTGAATATGAAGGAAAGATATCTAAAAAATAAATTTAAGGGGTGAAAGAGGAATGTACTGGAAAAAAGAGAAAGGGAGAGGTAGGACGGGGTAAATTATCTCACATAAATGAGGCAAGAAAAAGGTTTTACAATGGAGGGAGAAAGGGGAGAGGTGAAGGGGAGCGAGTAAACCTTACTCTCATCAGAATTGGATCAAAGAAGGAATAACATGCACAATCAGTTAGGTATAGAAATCTATCTTACCCTGTAGGAAAGTGGGAGGGGAAGAGCATAAGAGAAGGGGAAGGTGGTAATAGATTGAGTGAAGGAGTAGTCAGAAGCAAAATACATTTGAGGAGGTACAGGGGAAAAGAGAGAGAAAATAGAATAAAGAGGGAGGGGAATAGGGTGGAGAGAAATAAAGTTAGCATTAGTAACTGTGAAAAAAAATTTGAAGTAAGTTTCTCTGATAAAAGACTCATTTCTCAAACATATATGGAACTGAGTCAAATTTATAAAAATAAGAACTTTTCTGTAATTGATAAATGATCAAAAGATACAATCAGTTTTCAGATGAAGTAATCAAAGCTATCTACAATCATATGAAAAAATACTCTAACTCATTATTGATTGGAGCACAGGTAGAGAACCTGCAGCCTTCAGGTCACGTGTGGCCTTCTAGGTCCTCAAGTGTGGCCCTTTGAATGAATTCAAACTTCACAAGACAAATCTCCTTAATAAAAGGATTTGTTCTATAAAATTTGGACTCAGTCCAGAGGCCATATCCAAGAACCTAGAAAGCTACCTGTGACCTTTAGGCCACAGGTTTCTCACCCCTAGATTGGAGAAATGCAAACTAAAACAATTCTGAGGTACTACCTCGTACCTATTAGATTGGCTAATAGGACAGAAAAGGTAAATGATAAATATCAAAGCGGATGTGGGGGGGGGGGGGAATTTTAATGCAGTGTTAATGAAGTTGTGAATTGATTCAACCATTCTGTAGCACAATTTGGAACTATGCCCAAAGGGCAATAAGACCATGCATACCCTTTAACCTAGCAATACCACTAATAGGTCTATATACCAAAAGAGATTTTTTAAAAAGGCAGAGGACCTTTATGTACAAAATATTTATAGCAGCTCCTTTCTGGGGGCAAAGACTTAGAAATTAAGGGGATGCCCATCATTTGGGGAATGGCTGAACAAGTTGTGGTATGTGATGATGATGGAATACTATTGTACTATAAGAAATGATGGGAGGGTTGGGCAGAGCCAAGATAGCAGAGTAAAAGCAGGGACTGGTTTAAGCTCTCCCCCAAACCTTCCCAATACCTGTAAAAAAAATGACTCTAAACAAAGAAATGATGCACAGGATGCTCTCAGAAAAACCTGGAAAGACTCACAAGGGCTGATGCAAAGTAAAATGTACTGGGTACAAAGTAATAGCAATATTGTAGGATGATCAGCTGTGAATTACTTAGCTATTCTCAGCAATAAAATGATCCAAGACAACTCTGAAGGAGAATGATGAAAAATGCTATCCATCCCCAGAGAAAGAACTGATGGTGTCTGAATTCAGATTGCAGCATACTTTTTTTTTTACTTTCTTTATTTTTCTTGAGGGTTTCTTTTTGATCTGTTTTCTTTCACAACATGACTATTATGGATATGTTTTCCATGACTACACAAGTATAACCTAGTTCAAATTGTTTGCCTTCTAAATGAGGGAGGGTGGGGAGGGAAGAAGGGAGAGAATTTGGAACTTAAAGTTTTAACAATAAATGTTAATTATTTTTTTGCATAACTGGGAGAAAATAAAATACTAATTTTTTTAATGGGCTGCTTTATTATTCACTAAATGTGTTCTTTGTGGAACTGGCATTTGGTGGGAAAGTGGTCAAGCCTTGGATATAGAGCTTGGGGTCCTCCTTCCCCATAATAATGAGAAAGAGTGATCAGAAGTTATATTGAATCCAATCATATCCCCTAGACCAGTGGTTCTCAACCTTCCTAATGCCACGACCCTTTAACACTCGTATATGGGCATATCTGCATGTGGGCGGACCCGCCTAGAGACAGATAGAGGAGCAGTGTCTCAGTTCCTAAGACTGTAGGAAATATGTGTTTTCTGATGGTCTTGGGCAACCCCTGTGAAAGGGTTGTTCAACCTCCAAAGGAGTCACGACCTACAGGTTGAGAACCACTGCCCTAGACTAACAATATTTAAGGGAGCAGACAGATATAATTGTAGTCCAGTACTCATCTCTCTGAGAAGAGATGAGTAGCCTCTAGCCCCAACTTCCTGTTCCTTATCCTGGCAGGAATAAAAGTTTCCCATGGAGAATAGTTGAAGAAGAAGAGACCAGAGATGACTATTCTGCCACTCTTCAAGTCACACTTAGATAACCCAATGCTACATGTGGAGGGACATGGGCCTCACCATACACAGAACCTCTTTTACATTACATATACATCATGTATATGTAATAAATACACAAAGAAGAATTAAAATAGCTCAAAAGAAACGTGAGATGAGCAAATTTAGAGAATCCACCCCAAATGTTCACAAGAGCTATTTATGCCTGACCCATGATAGAACATTCCAAGCTCATAATGGTCTGATCAGCCACCATCGGTCACACTGTACTTGACTCTAGCATAGTGACATCATTTTGGTCCTCTTCAAGAACAAAGGACAACAACCAATCAACCATACATATATGATTATTTTATTTGATGTGGGTTGAATTCACAATTTTTTAAAATTCTAAGATGAAATAAAAGATCTAGGATAAAAATAAAAGACCTCTATTTGTCACTGATATCTGTTCAAGCTCTCATCCTGTATCCCCTCCTTTCCATTGCCAAAATCTTAACAAGGGTCATTTACATTCACTACATCTATTTCTTATCACCCATTTACTCACTTACCCCTTTACAATTAGATTTCTGACCATGCCACTCTACTGAAGGTTACCAATGATTTCAGTCCAAAGGCCTTTTTTGTTTGACTTCTCTGCAGTTTTTGACACTATTGACCAATCCTTCTTTTCTTTGATGCTTTCTCCTCCTTTGATTTCCATTATACTGCTTCTCCTCAAACCTATCTGACTCTTCCTTCTAAGTTTTTTTGTTTTGGGGTTTTTTTTTGCTTTTTGGAGGGGGAAGGTCAGGGCAATTGGGGTTAAGTGACTTGCTCAAGGTCACATGGCTAGTAAGTGTTAAGTATCTGAGGTCAGATTTGAACTCAGGTCCTCCTGACTCCAGGGCTGGTGCTCTATTCACTGCGCCAACTAGCCACCCCCTCTAAGTTTTCTTTGTTGGTTCATCATCTGTTTCATGTCTCCCAAGCATCGATATTCCCCAAAACTTTGTCCTGGGTCATTTTCTCTTTTTTTGTGCTCACTTTCTTGTTATTCCCATCATCTTCCATGAGTTCAGTTAGCATCCCTATGCAGACGACTCCCAATCTAGATAGCCAGCTCTAATCCCTCTTCTTAACTCCAGCCATCACTGGACATCTCCATGTATATGTGTCATCAACATTTCAAATTCACAATGTCTAAAACTGACGCATTCTTGTCACCCAAATCCATACCCTTTCTCAAACTTGCCTATTTCTACTGAAGGCAATAAGGATTTTTGTATCGAGGTTCATCACCCAGATTTATAACCTCAGAGTCATTCTTAACCTTTCCCACTTCTTTATCCCCCAAGTCCAATCACAGTTGCCAAGTTGTGTCAATTCTCCCCCATAGCATCTCACATCTGTTCCTTTCTCTCTGTTCACAAGGCTACCATCCTCATAATCTCTTACCACACCATGATAATAGGCTTCTAATTGGTCTCCCCACTTCCAGTTCCAGCTTCCATATATAGCTGTGGCTGTTGTTGTCCAGTCACATCCAACTCTTCACGACCTCATTTGAGGTTTTCTTGGCAAGGATACTGGGGTGGTTTGCCATTTCCTTCTCCAGCTCACTTTACAGAAGAACTGAGGCAAACAGGGTTAAGGAACTTCCCCAAGGTCACACAGCTAGTAAGTGTCTGAGGCCAGATTTGAACTCAGAAAGATGAGTCTTCCTGACTCCAGGCTCCACACTCTATCCACTGTGCCACCTAGCTGCCTCAGGCTTATGTGCAATAATGACCCTGCTCAGGTATTCTTCCTTCTCCTTTCACCTTTTTACTTCCTGCATGTCCAACGTCTTCTCCCATAAGAATGTACTCTCCTTGAGGGCAGGGACTGTATTGTTGTTGTTGTCATGTCATTTCAGTCATGTCCAACTCTTCATGACCCCATTTGGGGTTTTCTTGGCAAAGATACTCAAATGATTTGACATTTCCTTCCCCAGATCATTTTACAGATGAGGAAACTGAGGCAAACAGGGTTAAATGACTTGCCCAGTGTCTCACAGCTGGTAAGTGTCTGAGGCCAGGTTTGAACTCAGATCCTCTTGACTCCAAAGCTAGTGCTCTATGCATGGCACCATTCTTGTATTTGTATCTCTATGATTTAGCACAGAACCTGGTATATAAATACTTAACACATGTTCTGTCAATCCATTCATCTCTCTATCTATCCATCCATCTTCAATCTAGCTTTCTTTATCTATATATTTATATCATACCTGAGAGTCAGTGCTGCCACTTCTCTGGCCTCTCAGAATCTTTTAAGACTTTGCTCAGATGCCATCTCTTCCATGAAGCCTTTCCTGATCTCCACTTAGCTAGCCTTCTCTCCTTCCTCAAATTACTTTGCATTTCTTTGATCCTTGTACATCTTCATTTACTCCCAGTACAACAAAACAAACGTGATTAAGTTCACACTGTGTGCCAGGCATTGTATTAAATAATGAAGATTCGAAAATAAACTGACATGACCCCAGCCCTCAAGTGGAATGCAGGCTGCTTGAGGACAGTACTTACATATGGTAGTGCTCGTTGAATTGAATCAAAACAGTACATTTAACTATAAATCAATGGATACTTCAAAACTCTGTAAAAGTTTACTCTCTTAGGTGAGTTAAACATACCCTTCTCTCCCCACCCAACTTCATCATTAATTGGTTTAATGCCGGGGCAACTTCAGTCCATTAAATGAGTAGAATATAAAATCAATTACATTTTTATCAAAATTAGAAAGATTTAACTTTTGAATTACGTATCTGCTTTTGGAATCATCTGAACCATGTGGCTTAGAATTATATCTAACCAAGAACTAGTTCCAAGTTTCAAAAGATAGCTATTCCAAAGATGATCTATATAGCTATTTGAGGTTTGCAAAGCATTTTACAAATATCACTTCATTTCATCCTCCAACAGCCTTAGGAGGTAGGTGCTGTCATGAGGAAACTGAGGCAGACAAAGATTAAATGACTTGCTCAGGGTCATACAACAAGTATCTGAGGCAGGATTTGAACTCAGGTCTTACCTCACTCTAGGTGTAGGATTCTATCCACTGTATCACCAGGCTACCTTTATTGCAAGCAATAGAAATGGGTTTTTCCCTCTAGACGAACCAGTTTTATTTCTAGACCTGACTGAAAGTCCTGAAAGAGAGAACAGACTTCTGTCTGCCAATTGTCTAGAAGCATATGATTCGCAGGAAACTGAAATTCTCAAACAGCCGTACTGTTCAGATGCTACTCTGTGAAGATGAGCTGCTTGTCCAGCTCCTTCCCACTTCAGGGCACATTTCCAGCTGGCATAATCTCCAGCTTTGGCTGTCAGAGGAAGGTTATCTACAAGTCCCTTTACTTACTTGTGAATGGAACTTGACTGACTTCTCTCAAAGACCTCAGAGCAAAACAGCTCCCTCTTTTACAGGGTGACATATGGCTAAAAACCCACCCAGTCACAGTAGCAACTCAGCTGGCAAGCAAATTTGGGAAGGAAAATCCAGTTGGACCTCTTTCTAATAAAAGTAATGAATGGGCTTTACCTCCTGTGGAGCTCTTCATTGCTAGTCTTTAGGTCTGGGCAGAACCAAAGAATTCCCAAGGAGTCTCTTAGTAATTGGTCAGATGATAATGATTCTCCTAAGGCAAAAAAAAAGACAGGCAAATTAGAGAATCACAGAATCTGAGAGTTAGAAGAGCCTTCAGAAGTTATCTAAAAATTATCTCCATTCTAACTCTCAATCTTATCAGTCATTTTTCAGTCATATACTTCATGACCCCATTTGGAATTTTCTTGGCAGAGATGCTGGAATGGTTTGCCATTTCCTTATCTAGCAAATTTTACAGATGAGAAAACTGAGGCAAATAGGAATAAATGACTTGCTTGGAGTCACACAACTAGTATCTGAGGTCACATTTGAACTCAGGTCTTCCTGACTCCAGGCACTCTATCCACTGCACCACCCACTTGCCCTAAATCTTATATTTGACCTGTTTTCAAATAGGATATAACATCCCTGACAAGTGGTGACCCAATGTCTTCTTGAAGATCTCCAGTTCATTCCACTTCTACACCATTCTAATTATTTAAAAAAAAAAAGTTTTTATTTACATGGAGCCTAAATTTATCTCTTTGAAATTTCCATCCCTTGCCCTCAATCAGCCTTCTGTGGCCAAGCAGCACAAATCAGATCCCTCTGAATATAGTAATTAATACACACATACGCGCGTGCGCACACACACACACACACACACACACACACACACACACACATCTCTTTTCTAAGTTAAATGTCAAGGGTCCCTTAGACTCATCCCCATCCTAGTCCTTCCACCACCCTGAATCTCCCTTCCCTGGTCTTTATCTAGTTTGTCAATCCTTCCCAATACATAGTAGCACAAATTGAAGACAACATACCAGAGAAGGTTTGATTAGGACTGAGTACAGCAAGACTATTACCTCACTCCCTTTGGACACTTTGCCTCTATTGTTGCAGCCTGAGGTGACATTGGATACCCTTAAGATAACCCTGCTTAGTTGGGTCTCATGCCAAACTTTTCTGTACATTTATTTCAAGGAGATGCTAGATGACTACCTGTCTGACATATTACAGTATACGTAATCCAACCCCTCTTTCATGTATGGATTGGATTAGATGGCCACTGAGACTGGCTACCTTCCAACTCAAAAATTCCATGGTTCAGTGATTTTCACATCATTACTCAGATCTGTAGTGTTTTACTAACAAGTTTGTATTCTAAACTAGTGTTTCCTTGGCTGCCATCTCCTTTGGCTTGGCAAGGAGATCCAGGGTTTGCTGACTATGAAATTGCTGGTTGCCATTTGTCCTCATCATTGTAACAAATGCTTTACATTTGTTAAATTTTTGCAGGAAGTGGTAATTATCAAGGTCAGTATGTTTGTCTTTTTCCATTTCCCATTTTTCAGTCTCAATGACTAGTTTGAATAATTCAGGTTGATACTGTCACAATTACACAGCGGATTCTCATAATTTTCCTTTCTTCTAACCTGATGTTGACCTTTGTTCTAAAATGTGATGGTCTGACTGCACACAGCCAGCTCATTCTGGTACTTTTTCCATCTCTATAACTAGTTGTTTCCTAACAAGATAGTCAATTTCATTTTTCGTGATATTTTTAGATGATCACCTTGTTCAGAACCTTCTAATTTTTTTCAAAGAAATGATTCATCATATATAGGCATAAGACTTCTAGGTAGTTCACAAATCTTTCATAAACTTGAACCATATTTTCCAAAATACTTTTCATCATCCTTCCCTGTGCTCACCTTTGCATTGAAGTCACTGATTATTAAAGTATATATTTTCGTGGTTTGGAAGAGCTAGACCAGTTCTTTGCAGAATTTCCCTACTTCTTCATCCTCCGGAACAGATATTAATGCATTAGTTACAATTATCTTTGTAATGTTCATCATGACTACTTCAAGATGAAAGGACCAAGTGTTCCATAAAATGATGCTTTCTCTTGACTTTGAATACACAATGAAACCAACTCCACCACTTCTTTCGTCTTCCTTTCCAAGGAGAGTCTGTGAGCTACTGTTCCATTTAGCTTCCCTTTGTCTTCTGGTTTAGTTTATTGATATGGACAATATCAATACTGGCATGGCTCATTTTTTCCATTAGCATATCAATACCTTGAAAGGTCTCACATTTGAAGTACAAAATGTTAAGCTAATACTTATAGATGGTTTCTAAATTGCTGTGTGATTGTTGGTACAATCCATCCTCTTTTCTGGACCTTCATCACTACCACTGAAGAACTGGAAGGAGGTAATACAGGATTGAGGATAACATTTTATTTTTCTTTGTTTTATAGGTTTCCTTGTGTCCAGCCTATTAGTAATGAGTCTGCCTGTACTTTACTGGGTGGTCATCAGACAGCAGATTCAATCTATGACTCATTAATGAACCTATCGAGAGGCTAGAAGACAGACAAAAACGAAAAAGATTTGATATTTCTATAATAAACAACTGTCATCATGAAATCACCACATTTGGATCTTAATACCTCTGTTCCTTGTGCATCATATGAGGAAGTAGAAAGAGGACTTAAGATAAAGTCAGGAAGAATGATAATTTCTAAGTTAAATGTCAAGGGTCTCAGCAAGTATACGCTGACAAAATCCATGTTGGAGACAACACAATCTAGAAAGTATTAATTATCATTTTATATGATAGCTCAAGGAGAAAATGATGCCAAATAATGGAGGAAGAGGGGAAATCATGCATGATATTACTTCCCAAAGAGGGAAACCAAGAGAATACCAAAATGCGAAATTTTTCGTGTTCATAAAATATGTATGAGGATTACCTATACCCATATCAAGGACATTCTTGATCAAAGTATGAAAAGGGAACAAGTATACCTTTGCCAAAAAAAAAAATGTAATAACTGTGCAAACTACATCTTTATAACAAAACAAGTGCCTAAAAGGTAAAGAGATTATAAATTCCTACTATATTTATTATTATGTACAAAATAACATTTAGCTCAGTAGAAAAAAATGGAGTCTCAAAGCCTTTCTTCCAACAAGTAATCTCCCATGCATACACTAAAATCATACAAGATTCCTTAACAAATGAAACCACAAAGATGATTCTAATCAGTGACCTGATTACTAACATCAGTCAAACCATCAAAAGAGATGTATGCTAACCAAAGATGTATACCACCTTCACGGAAATGTCCTGTATAGAATCCAAATAGAAGTCAGATTCCCCATAAAATGGTGAAGCTCTTGTTCACTGTAGACAGCATTGTGTTCATTGAATCAACCCCAGAAACACCATAGGGACTCCTTTAATGATACATAATTACCCTTGAAGATATCAGTCTAACAATTCACACAGGAAAAAGAATGTATTCTGTAATTTGATGTATGGTAGAAGGCCATTCTATTGAGTTAGGACATTAGAATATATATATCTGGGATACAAACTACAGAGGTATGAGAACAAGTAATTAAATCTAGAATTGAATAGGAGAAAGAAAATGGGCCAAATTGTATTTGGGACACTATGTAATACAGTTAACAATCTCCGAGTTATTCCTTGGCACAAAAACCCATGTTTTAAAGAGATATTTTATAACAACTTTGATAGAAAACAACTTTGATAGACTTCAGATTTCTATCAGTGCAATGACTAACCATGATTCCAGAGGACCAGTGATATCTCCTCCCCACCTCCTGACAGAGAGGTGATGGACTCAGGATCCAGAGTGAGACCTATGTTTTTGGACATGGACAGTGTGGGAATTTATTTTCTTTAACTCTTTGCATATTTGTTACAAATGTTTTGTTTTTCTTTTTTCCCCTCCCCCAATGGGGAAGATAGGTAGAAAAGAAAGTAGATCTGTTCATTGAAAAAAAAGTTAATTTTTTAAAAGTGATGTTTTGCTAATAATGCTCTTTGCAAATCTTGGGATAATACAAATTTTTGAAGAATAAATGTTGTAGGTGGTCCAAAAGTTCATGAAGAGCCTCATGGTGGGTACAATTATGCTACAACATATTTCCATTAATTACCTCTATGCAAAAAAAATAAAGATGTCCTAAGGGACACCATTCAGGAAATGTATGATTGGAAAGGCAGTAGAATATATGAGCAGAGAGAATAAGGAATAAATGATGGATAGATGAGCACTGAACTGATACCTACAGATACTGAAAGATCTAGTGGATGTCCTACAACACATTAGATCTAGTATGAAGGTTCTATAGAAGAACATGGACAAGAGTAATGCTTTGTGAGAAGACACAGATTGGTTGCTGGAATATCCACATTAATGAGATCACAGATCTATGGAATTGAGATCCTAATAGCTTCTTTGGCCACTATGCCATACAACTTGCCCATATTGAGCTTATAGTTCACTAAACCCCACAGGTCAAAGATGTTTTTTATATATATATATATATGATCCTCATTATTGGAACAAATTAGCTTGCAAATGAAAATTTAGTAGGCTTTTAGAATCACACAAAAAGATTTTGCAAAATTTTAAGAATCACAAATCCCCAAAATTCCATAAAATACCAAAAGATGTTTACCACGGAGAGGAAGTTCAGTTGTTTGTGTTTTTTTTTTCCTAAGGCAAGAACATACCCAATTAAACTAGCCTTATCACAATAACAAAGCTTACCAAACTTTTAAGAACTAAAGAATTCTGCTACACAGAAGACTTTACACAGGATTGAGCAAATCAAATCTGGATTCATAATTACTAGTGGTAACATTTTAATTTCTAAGGCCCAATACCTTTAGCACTTTAAAAGAAAAGACAAGAAAATGCATATAAAGTTTTAAGTTAATGACACAGGGTACAGAGACCTAGAAACCAAGGTGCAGGGATCCCCACAGAAAAGACAAATTTTCTCATTAAGTTTGTTTTGTTTAGAAATCCCCTTCACAAATCACTTTTTGAGATCATTTTAAGGCCAAACTGTGTTACAATGGAACACTAGGCACTTTTCTTTAAGATCTCCTCCCCAAATTTCCCTCCTAGAAGCCTTCTAGCAACCTCTCACAACTTGTCCCAGAAGCCTAGGACAGAGGGGAGAAAATAAACATGACCAACCCAGTGCAAGGGCATCCTCTTACACAAGGTTCCATAGTCCAACTGACCATCTGTAATGGTAATTACCCATTTTTTGTATTGGCAAGTAAGCAGGTTCTTAGCACCTTGTTTCAAGTTAAGCAAAGGTAGCAGGTATTTAGCAGTTAGTAATTAATCAAGCCACTGTTGGGGAAACAGAAGGTATGAACTCCTGTCTCCTGTTACTGACATAACAGGAAGGGGTTAGCTGAAACAGGAAGCTAATTCTGTGTGTATATAAGAAAAGCCCCAGAGAGGAATGGTCAGAATTTCTTCTGACAAGAACCTGGTGGCAGAAGCTGTTCTGCTGGGTAGAGAGAGAGTTTCTCTCAGCAGCATCTGGAGGCTGGGCTGCTACTGCTGGACTGAGAACCGAGTCAGAATTTTCTTCGGATAGGAATTGTGGAGACTGAAGTTGCTGCCACCAGGAAGGCCGAAGAGGAAAGCCCCACCTAGGCTAGAGAAAATGATTTTGATTTTGAAAACCTGGGAGGAATGATTTTGATTCCGAGAGCCAGCTGAGATTTCTTCTGGGTTCTAGGGTCAGCCAAACTGCCAGAAGACTGAGGAAGCATGACTGTGGTGCTGGTATTCTGTCTGTCTGCTTTGATGTTGTTTTGCCAGACTCATCTGCTGGTGAAGGACACTGCTGTTGTTGCAGAGGTCTTGGAACCTTGCTGTTGGCTCAGAAGCCCTGAAGAAGGATTTTCTTGTTGTATGTTTACAGAATTCCTGGAAGAGGGTCTTGCTGATGTTTTCAGGGATCCTGAGACTGTTCTGCAGGCAGAGAGTGAATTGATGAGGACACTGGCAATGAATATTGTGGCTTTGTTAAGCTTTGTCTCCCCAGGAACAGAGATTGTTGAGAACTTGCCTCGGATCAAGATGAAGAAAAGACCTCTCCTTGGGAGTTGAATGCTGTGATAATAATGTGGTTTACTAGTGACTTAGGGGTGGACAGTTTGTGTATTTTCTAATGATTGTACTTAGTGATTAATGATACTTAGTAATTGATTGATGAATAAGTGCTGATTGAGTTAACTTAGTTGCCCCATGAGTAGAAGACTGACTGTTGTACTCTGAGATGATTGAATGACTTAGTAAGGAAGCAAACCTCCTTAGGGATTCCAGATGATTATTCTTTGTTCTAAATATTGTGACCTCTTTGATGAAAGCTATGTGACCGTTTTAATGATAAGCTATTGTGAATACTATATTGTGATTTTCTGTAATAAGTTGTAATATTGTGAATGCTGTATCTTGATTTTCTGTGAATGTTTTGCTTTGATTTGTTATGGAATACATAGAGTGTTCATTATACTGTGTAATCAGAACCTTAAAAAGCTGTTCACACTAGCATTATTTTGGAAAGCTGCTCATGCGTGGCATTACACCACTAGAAATCAGTGGAGCTTCAGATGCCATTTCTAATGGAGGTTGGAGATTTAGGGACTGGATAAATGCAAATAAGGTGAGAAGGTGGTTGCTTGCAAGACAAGGAAAAATTGTCATGACCGGATGGGGAAGATGAATGACACAGCATGGGGAACACAGGATAAGGGGGACAAAAGCAATTCTTTTGGTATGAGTTGCATGGTATTTCAAACTAAAGGGAAGGGGCATTAAGGCACCCTCAAGTTATAGGATGGGCTAAGAATAAGCCTCAAACCCCCTCAGGGGACCTGGGAAAATAACCCTTACAAATTAATCCTTAGGGCACCTTTGTATCCATATCAGTAGTACCCTTGTTCTTATTTTTAAGCTAGCAATTGTTAACACTCATGGTTATGCATAGTAGAGAAAAAGAAGAAGGTCTGCTCCACCCTAGCTCAACTCAGGAAGGCAGGGCGGGGCAGGGCAGGCAGGGCACAGCTTGGCTTGGCTCTGCAGGGCACAACTCGGCTCTGCAGGACACGGCTGGGCTTGACATGGCTAGGTTCAGCACTCCACAGCTCTGCACGGCTCGACTTGGCTCTGCATGGCTTGGCTAGGCTCAGCTCTGCACAGCATGGCTCAGCTTGGTTTGGGCTGCTGTGCTCTACGCTGCGGCCTCAGGTTCTGGGAAAGCAGGTAAATCCAGCAAAATGTGGTGGGGTCCCAGCACTCCAGTACCAGTACCTCGACCAACCCCCAGCAGTGGCCCCAGGTTACCCCACATCCTGTGCAAACAGCTGGGGCTGGGGCTGGATGCTGCAGCTGCAGGAAACTCAGCTCCAAGGCAGTCTCCTGTGCTGGGAGAGAAGGAGAAGATGCAATATTTGTAAAGCTTCACAAACCCTCTGGCTGCACTGTTCCTCCCCCCCAGCTGGAGACAAACCTTTTTTTATAAGTTTTATACCTTTGGGTGTAGGTTTGAGTCCCCCACTCCACCCCAAGCCAAGTATTTAAAACCTCTAGAAACCCATGATTTGATAATCAATGATTGCTTGACACTTTCAATGCGAATATTCAAAGGCTTCATTCAATTCAAAGACTTAACAAAATGGATTTAACAACAAAATGGATTTCTGCAGAAATCCTGCACACAGAAATCCCATGGAGGGTCCGCAGAAACAGAGGGTGACATTCCTGAGGGTGCTGGACCCCTGCTTTTACTGCATTTTTTCATTTCTCAGCAATGCAAGGTTACAAGACAACTCCAAAAGACTCATGATGGAAAGGAATATCTACATCCAGATGTGAATATTTTATGAATTAAATGAACTACAGAGACCGAATGCAGGTTGAAGATTACTTGCTCTCTCTCTTCTGGGTTTAGTTTTGTTTCGTTCCTTCTTTCTTTTTTTTTCATTGACTTGTTTATTTACTTTTAATTTCGTTCCTTCTTTCTTGTTCACTCCATTGGTTATAATTCTTCTTTAAAACTTAACTAATGTTTAATGTGAAGGTATTTGTAGAACCTATATTGGATTGCATGCTGCCATGGAGGGAGAAGGGGGAAGAAAATTTGGAACTCAAGAGATTGTGGAACTGCATGTTGTAGACTAAAAATAAGTAAATAAATTTTTTAAAAAATAAAAGAAGAAAAAGGAGAGAAAGAAAGAGAGAGAGAGAAAGAGAGAGAGAGAGAGAAAGAGAGAGAGAGAGAGAGAGATATGCAATGTCCTTAAGTTTGTAGAGCGGCCATACTCCAAGACCCCAAGACCCTTAAGGATCTCAATTAGAGCACAAAATCTGACATTATTTCAGGCTGGTGCATCCTTCATCTTCAATGCAATCATCAGCCATGAAGAACAGAATGTTGAAGGTGATATTGAAACCTTGCCAGTCTCCCCATCTTCTGACAGCAATGACTGAAGTCCCAGCAACTTCTCCCTTGGTTTTCACAGGGTGGCCAAGATAGAAAGATTTATAACTGTATAGCATACAATAAAATGCCCTCACATTGCTATCCCACATAAAGGTAAAGGTAAGATTTAGGTTAAAAATGTTTTCTTCTTAAAAAATGTATTTGCTGTACTTTTTAAACTTTATTTTTCTTGGAGTTTCTTTTTGTCTGTTTTCTTTCACAATGTGGCTATTATGAATATGTTTTGTATGATTGCACATGTATAACCTATATTAAATTGCTTGCCTTCTCAATGAGGGAGGAGGAGAGGGAGAGAGAGAATTTGGAACTCAAATTTTTTAAAATTATTAAAAATTGTTTTTACATGCAATTTGGGGAAAATAAAATATAAAATAAAGAATCAAAGAAAACAGAATTTTATTTGCTGTACAGTATTTATGTAGATTTCATGTGTTGTACCAAGTGAATACTATCTGACATCAATGTTATTTTTTTCTTTATTGAGATGTTAGCACAAAAGGGAATTACTAGTGGGAAAAATGTTTTGCATGTTAGCAATTTTATTTTGTGTACTGCATTTTATGGGTTATTTCATGGTTACTGTGTTAGGAAAAGTACAAATTATCAGAATTAATGTTTTGTGATAAAGAACTATATGCAGAAAAGTTATTTTCAGCAATCTCTAGCAAAAGATTACAGTTTTTCTTGGTCATGGGAACCTAACCTTCTATTTCCCATAGGTTCAAGGCATCAACATTTGCATTCTTGACTTTCATACCATTTTTAGGAACATTACCCTAAGAAAGTTGAGGATATTTTTTTTATTTTATTTTAGTTTACATCATTCATTTCCACGAGATTTTGAGTTACAGATTTTCTCCCCATCTTTCCCCCTACCCACCACCCCAAAACAGCCATCCCAGTGTATCTCCCCTTTCCCAGTCTATTCTCTCCGATGTCTTCCCCCCTCACCCCTCTGACTTTCCAGTAGGGCAGGATGGATCTCCCAACCACAGTGCCTGTGTATTTTAAGTCCCAGTTGGATGTAGTTAATAATAATAATAATAATTGCATATATATATATATA
>CM053581.1:218443551-218563825 GCA_028627135.1 Pseudochirops cupreus
TTTTGGGCCTCTTTTGTCATTTGAGTTAATCTATTCTTTAGGGTGTTAATTTCTTCAGTTAGATTGCTGACTCTCTTTTCATGATTTTCTTGCAACATTCTTATTTTTCTTCCCAATTTTTCTTCTACTTCTCTTATTTGGTTTTCAAAATCCTTCTTCAGCTCATCTCTAGCTTTAAGGCAATCTTCATGTTTATTGGAAGCCCCTGGTGGGGGAGCTCTGGCTGCACTGTCCTCCTCCCTCTCTCTGCCATGATCTTTCTTTTCCCCAAAGAAGGAATTTAGGGTTTCCTTGCTGTTCTTACTTTGCTTCTTATGCTTATTCTTATTCATGGTTGGTCAGTCCATGGGTTTTTTTTTTAATCTCTGTGGGGCTCTGCTTCCAGAAGGGAAAGCTCTGTCCCAAATCGCTGGGGTCCTCCTGGCTGCTGTAGCTCTCAGGAAGGTGCTGGGTCCCTCCCCCACTTCCGGCTCACTGGATAAAGAAGACCCACAAGACCAAAGCCCAAGACTACAATCCGGATCCAGGCCACTCAACGGGAGAGCACTTGGCCTCTGAATGATCGCTTGGTCCCCCTGCAGTCTGCAGGCCAAGGGCGCGGAAGCTGCAATGCGGAGGTGGGTGCAAAACCTCTGCCTTTTGCTTCTCAGCCCTGGAGGCCTTACGGCTGGACCACTTTTCTCCCACGACCTCGCAAGTCTCACTGACCTAGTTCTGAACACTGCCGCAGCTGCTGCCAATCTGCTTACCCGAAGCTCCTCGGCTCCTCTCGTGCAGCCACCCCCGGGGCTCAGCCAGGGCTTCAGGCCAGGCTGGTTTCAGTTTGCAGTGCTGATATGGTTCCTTGTAGCCAAGCTGACTTTAGTGGAAAGTATATTTGTGTTCATTTTGGAGTTCTAGGATTAGTTTAGAGTCATATTTTATGGGTATTTTGGGGTGGCTATGTGAGAGCTGCAATATGTTGCTGCTCCTATGCTGCCATCTTGGCTCCGCCCCCAAAAGTTGAGGATTGACTGTATACAGAGGAAGGGAGAAATCTATGGTGCTTATACTTTTACACTTCAAAGACTCATGATTTCTTCTTAGTGATTACTATCTGCACTAGTGCAAACTTGCAACCTAAGATTTTATTGAGAATCTTCAAGAATTACTGTGACTAAAAAGTCACCAACCTGTAGCCAAGATAGTAATTGGTCTCTCTGAGCTTCATTTAGCTGATCCTTGGAGAAGAAAGATGTGGTCTGTGACTGGGCCTGTACTCAACCCCCCCCTCCAGCTTGGTAGGACCTGTTAATCATTCAATGAATGAACAAAGATTTAGTACCAGGAACTATGCTAAGGACTAGAGATACAAAGAACCAAAGTCATTTCTAATTTAGCACAGTGTGGGTGGTGGAGGGGAGTTGGTTTAGGGGAGAGAAGTGGAATGATAAGAATAGGAGGTAGAAGACCTGGATTCTAGGCCTGGGACTTTGTGTCACTCAGGGCTAGTCACAATTTTTTTTCCCAGATCTCAGTTTCTTGGTCTTTTAAATGAAGCACCTGCCTATTAAGAGTTCACAGGGCTGTTATAATTATCAAGGAAGATAATGCCTATGAATGTGCTTTGTAAACTTTTTTTTCTCCTCCCTCCTTTTTTTTGGAGGGAGGAAGGCAGAGCAATTGGGGTTAAGTGACTTGCCCAGAGTTACACAGCTAGTAAGTGTTAAGTGTCTGGTCAGATTTGAATTCAGATCCTCCTGACTCCAGGGCCAAAGCTCTATTCACTGTGCACCCTAGCTGCCCTGCTTTGTAAACTTTAAAACAGCGCTGTGTTTTATGGGGAGGCAGCTAGGTGGCTTAGTGGATGGAGCACTGGGCCTTGAATCAGGAAGACTTGAGTTCAAAGCCAGTCTCAGACACTTAACACTTACTAGGAATAGAGTCTCTTCTTCTTTACTGTCAGGCTACCTTATATAAGACTGAGAACAGAGTTTAAGTTAAGAGTTTAAGAAATACTAAACCAAAGGAAAAAAGTCATAGTCTCTTGCACTTTGGGGCCTTACCACATATCCCATGAGCTGGGACATAACAGTCTATACATAATACAACTAGCAGGTATTTAGTGTCATCCTAAAAAATTACTGGGCTTTTTGCATAAGACACAAAACCTAAGAAATCTTTGGCACTGAAAAGAACTCACCTTCATTCCACTGTCAGGCAATACTAACAAACAGACAAGTTTGTACCCAGACCCCCATTCCTACCTTTTAACTATCAGAGAGAACTTACAGCCACTCTCCCAGGAGCCCCTTCTGGAGGACAGGGCTGTTTGTCAGATCCTGCAGGCTTTTATCCTGCCACATCTCTCCCTGAAATAGCCCGTGCTCTCTACAGCATCCACTTCCAATAAGGGATCCAGAGGGTCCCAAGTTGTGGTGTATTGGCATGAAAGACTGACTAACCATCTATTCATTGGATGGTCCAGGACAGTCAGGGTATGAGGACTTGAAACCCTGGAGGCTTCCATGGCCAGGCCAGATCTCCATCAGAAGCCACTAATAATATACTAGCTCTCTGTGCCAATGAAAGAATAGCAAACTTAGATCCAGTCCAGCATTGCCTGGCAGCACTATGAAGGTGAGTCCTTCCTTCCACTGCTAGAGTTGTCTCAGTTTCTCGTTTCTCATGCACTGAGCCAAGAAACCATAGGATCCACCGAACATCATATCCTTTAGGAGAGCACGTTAGGTTTCTGATACATCTCCCTTGGCTGTTATTACACATGTGGAAGTGATACCATGCTGATCTTCTCCATCCATTCATCCACTCATTCAACATTTATAATAAGATGATGCACCTGACCAAACACTGGGAGACAGTGAGTTGTTTTTCTAACTGTGGAAATGGACTGCACAGAGGTATCTACAGTCTCCCTCAGAATCCTTCCAAGGACAGATTTTTTGTGATTGCCAAAGGCCATCAACGTAGTCTGTGGTTAGGTAACAAAGATTTCCTTCTGTGCAAATCAAATTAGCCAGTAGAAAGAGCAAACCTCCTACCTGGGTCTCATTATCACTGGCCTTTGACTAACTGAAGGAAAGGGTGAGGTAACTAGCCTTCTGCACCAAGACACAAAACTTCTGAAGACACTAGTAGCATTTATACTTCCTTAGCACCAAAGAAACAACAAATCTTAGTAAATTGTTATCAAGAACAATTAGGAAAACATATAATAGTGAAACAGTTTCTTTTCCCAAAGTATCAGGTCATCCTAATAATCTAAATCTCAATTGGGCCCTCACTGCAGCAAAGCAATTTTTTCATGCCTCCTTAAGTGATTTTCTCTCACATTCTCCATGGTATCTGTTCCAAACCTTCTCTTTTCTGAATCTTTTTGACTGTTTTCTTGTCAAGCCTCCCACATCACCCCCCCTTCCACTGCCTTCTCAGAAGAGGCTCTTACCTCATATATTACTGAGAAAATTGATGACATTTGCCATAAGCCTCGTCTTTTTCCCTTCTCTACATCTCAAAACCCTTTGACATCATCCACTGTTCTTTCCTGCTTCACTCATCTCTGATGAAGGGGTAGCCCTTCTCCACCCCAAGGCATCTGCACTTACATCCTATTCCCTCCTGTCCCCTTAAGCAGATAACCGCCCCCCCCATCATCTCTTCTATTTCTATAACCTTTAAAGTCATCATGCCCTTGTGGAAATATGCTCCCCAACCTCTTCCACATGAGGATTCCCCCCCCACAGCCATTGCACATATTTTTGTAGAGATCACCACCACCTAATTAATGGATATTTGAGCTCAAATTCATCCTCACTCTTCCTCATTTCACAAATCCAGTCAGTTGCCATGATTTGTTTATTCCAAGATATATTTTACATTCATCGTTTATCTCTACTTACATGGCCATCATCCTAATTCAGTTCCTAATCACCTCTTACCTGCACTATTGAAAGAGACTCCTAAAGAGCCTTGCCCCTTGAATCTACCATCCATGTGACTGCAAGTTATTTTCTAAAAATACAATTCCGACTACTCTGCTCAATAAATCCAGTGGTTCCCTAGCACCAAGCACTAATCTAGGATTGCATACACACTCCTCTTTCTGGCATTCAAACCCTTCACAATCTGGTCCACCTGTTTTTTCAGTCTTATTAATTTATTATTTACCCTTTACTCCCTCTTTAATCCAGACAAACTCTTCTTCACACAAAACATTCCATTTCTCATCTCCTTGCCAGGAAAGCACTCTCTTCTCACCTCTGCCTCTTAAAATCCCTAGTTTCCTTCAAAGCTCAGCTCACATGTGGCCTCCTAAGCAAGGCCTTTACTGATCTCTCAGATGCAACTGCATCCCTTAACAAAATACCTTGTGTTTATTTTGCATGTGCTTACATGTGTGTATAGTACATATGTTTTACATTCTACAACATAATACGTAATATGCAGACAGTTTGGAGACTGTGTTTCTGTCTTTATACCCCTTGCAGGGGGCCTGGCACTTGGGCATTTAATAAATATTTGTGGTGGATACCCTCTCAACAGAGCTGGAGTTCGTATCCTGGATAAGCTTCACAAAATACACCCTCACAACAACTTGTTAAAGACAAATTCAGTGGGAGGAGGGGCAGAGAGAGAGAGGCCTCAGAAGACACAGAAGCAGTTTCACTATAGGGGGAGCTTACCTGATACTTTGGGAAAAGGAACTGTTTCCCTATTATATGTTTTCCTAATTTTTCCCGATAATAATTTACCAAGATCTGTCGTTTCTTTGGTGCTAAAGAAGTATAAATGCTGCTAGTGTCTTCTAAAATTTTGTGTCTTGGTGCAAAAGGCTAGTCGCCTCACCCTAGTTACACTTCTATTTCTCAATGATTTGCTCCTTTGACTGTAAAGATAGCCCTGCCATACTAACTTTGCACATTGTTGTTTGCCAGCAGTTTCAGTCCTGATATATACATATATATATAAAAAGTATGGCTTTGAGCATGAAATTTTCTTATAAGAGCCAAAGCCAGATTTAGTTGTCAGGAAGAATACTTTGGATTAATATAGTACTTCACTTACAAAATTTTTACATAAATAACCCTTTCTTCTTATATCACTACATAGTAAGAAAAAAAAGCAGGTATAGCTACCAATCTCTGATGTTCTTGCCTAAGCAGGGCAATTTGGAATTTATTCACAGGCTCTGCGGCCTGTGCAGAAAGAGAGACAAGGTGCTGCCTCTAGGTAGGAAAAGGAACAGGGCTCAACAGAGGCATTCTGCCCTGTGGCCTGGTGACCTGGCTATGAGCCCTGCCAACTGTATAGAGGTATCCTCTACTTCAGTGGTTGCCTCTACTCAGGAAATCCTGGGAGTGATGGACTCCAGATACTGCCCTTTCCTGTGGGGTACAAGGTTCAAGGAATTGTTGAGAATAGAATTTTGTAATATTTTGCTTGAGGGCCCGAATTGAAACTCACACCCACTGGATCCTTGCTGGCTTGGTGCTTCCCTGTCTCAAGCATTGTGGCCCAAGACACTTCACAGACCTTGTGGTTGGAGAAACTAAAAATGATTTCCAAGTCAGCTCCCTGTGCTTAAGTTGTGGAATGCAGCTAACTGGGCAAGGAACCACATACAAGGGATGGCCGTCTTTCTCCCCATCCCATTTGCCTTTGCTCTTCCCTTACCCAGGATTGAAACAATGGTGCTGACTGCCCATAGTCTGTATCATGCCAGCCAGCAGCCATGGCCCTTTCTGTCTCTGGTGGAGGTTTTTGTGGGGGGTGTATGAGAGTGGGAGCTGGGGGAAACAGGCAGTGAAGCACAGCTGGTTCTCATTCTCCTACCTAATTTCCTCTGTAGGAAAAACAAACCCACTCAGGCCTGAGATGTCCTCTTTGATTTTTTTTTCCATTCTCTGGCTCAGCTGCTGAAGCCCAGTTTCTATCAAATCTAGGAACATGCTAAGGGTGTGGCTAAGTGTGACCACGGCCACAGGCTCAGGATGTGTTGAAGTAACAGTAGTACAGACCATCCAAAAATTGGTTTGGTTTGAATATGCATGCCTGCAAGCCTCCTCTATACCCCTCACCATTTTGCCTTCCTAATTACATGTATTTGTGGCTACTTTTCAAGTCAGTTGGATTCTTCCTAAGCATACACTGACTTCCTGGAGGAGGGGTAGATGTACACATCAGAGAAGGGAGAAGATATTTTGAGGGCCAGAAGAATTCAAGCTGAGATTTTTAAAAATATGATGCCTCTAAAACCCTGGCCACTTGAATGATTCAATGGAAATGCTGACTCCAGCAATACAGCCTAGATGTAGGCTAAACACATTCCTCTATTTCTGTGTCACCAATCTCTTTCTGGCTGAGTATGCCACCAAGGTACACACTAGAACCAGGTAATGCCACCCAAGCCTTGGTAAGCAATTCCTTAGGGAACCAAAAAGCCATTCCTCATATTGTTTTCCTTATGCATTTTTATTGCCCAGTTAATTGTGAATCCTCCCTTCTTAATGTTACAGGTCAATGCCTTTGGTTTTCTCTTTATGGTGGGTCTTAAAATTTTTCTTTCCCACTGAATGGAGGGAAGCTAGCAAGAAGGTCAGCCCTGCAAGTTAGTGAAATCAGTCAGTGCTATGATATAATAGAAAGTGCACTGGACTTAGGATCAGGAAACTGGATCCAACTCTTAGCTTCAAAGCTTTCTATCTTTGTGACCAAAGGCAAATCACTTAAACTCTGAGACTTAGTTTCCTCATCTAAAAAATGGAGATTAAAACACTTGTTCTCTCTGCCTAACTCCCAGAGTTATTTTGAGGAAGCCTTGCTATATAAATGTGAGTTGTTGTTAATTGTTATTATTATGGAGGAGACCAAGATGCCTGGGTGCCAGGCCCTCACAGTTAGCTTCTTTTTACAACACCCAAAGTTCTCATTTCACCAGAAGTGTTTTCATTCTTGTCCGAGTCAGAAAAGGCTCGAAGCAATCCCTCTTGCCCCCTTTCCCCAAAGGCAAGAGACAATACCCAAGGGGCCAGCCGGCTGTCTTCTGCTGCTGGACAGCCCCAGAACAACCCACACCAAGCGAGGGCATTGAGGGGCGGCTGTCACTGGTCACGAAAGAGCAATCAGCTCCGTCCCCCCCTTCCTCAGTGCACGGGTATGACATCACGGGCGGGGGGCGGGGGGCAGGAGGGCGAGGGAGGGGCCTGCCCCAGACTTTATTTGCCTATACATCACTTCCTAGCCGCTGCTGCCATCGTTCTAGCTCCTTATCTGTCTGCTGGCCGTGGGAGACTGCCAGGGCGCAGAGCCCCACTAGCCTTTCTCCCTCGGACTGCCTCTCTGGGGTTGGGTCGCCTTTTCATGCTGCTGCCGCCGACTGAGTGATCGCGCCCCGAAGGGACTCTCTTCTCGGTAATTCATGGCTTGCCTGACCAATGATGAGGTCCAGAATTCAGCCACCAAAAGACTTTATTCCAGGTAAGGACCCTTCGCCGACTCCCTGCCAGACTCTCTGCTTCCCCGCCCCCCACCCACGGTCACCCAGGCCGACAGCAGCTTAGGTAGCCCCCCTGTAGCACCCCCTCTTCCAGCCTCAATTGGCCAACTTTCTCTGTGCATAAGTGAGGCTCCGCGGTACCCCCATCTAGCCCCACGCTCTCCTCCGGCCCGCCCTGCCCTACCTTTCCCTCCCCAGTGCCGGGTACCCGAGTCTCCTCTTTGAAAAAGAAAGGCGCTTTCGCACGTGTGCTTGGCTTTCCTTTGCCCCTCGGGGTAAAGGGGGCGGGAGATTGGGGGACGGAAGACAAAGCAAAACCAGGCTGGCTGGGCGGCCGCCGTTGGGCTGCGGGTTGTGTTGTGCCTGCCTGTGCCTTGAGTGCTTGTGCCGGGTGGATCTGAACCGGGGGACACAACAGGCTCCCCCTCGGTCTACCTTTGCTGCAGCGGTGGGGGAAGCGGGCAGATCTGCTGGCCTGGGGCTGGCGCGCCCACTCCTGGGCTAGTTGCAGGAAAAGCACCGCCCCCTCCCCCCCCCAAGCTATTGTTGTAGATGAGCTCCGGGGCACTGTCCCCCAAGCTTCATCCACCGGGCTCTCTAATTCCTACACCTGCCCCCTGGAAACCCTTCACGGGCCAGGCCAGGCAAAGCACTCGGCATGAGCTGGGGCAGCATTTTTTCCCGACTTGGCAGGAGGGAAGCGGGTGGGAGGATCAGGGCGCGAGAGGGCAGTGGTGGGCTGCGTTGGGATTGTCACAGATGGAAATGGCCTAGGACCCTCGCCCTGAGGATCCAGCCCGTGGCGGGTCAGCCTGCAACAGCTCGTTGGCAGAGCAGGTTTGATGGCCCACGGGGACAGAAGCCTTTGTCATTCAGCCCCAGCCGGCTGACGGACATCACTTCCCAGTCCCCTCTTGGCTTGGGGCATATAGTTCTCTTCTCACTGAAGTGCAGACCTAGGGGTTGGCTGCCGAAGCAGACTCGAGGGATTCTCCAGTCTGGTTTCTAACTGGCTGCTAGTTTTTTGACCCCTGGGAACTAAAGGGACAGGAGAGAGAGGTATTTCAGTTCAAATGATGGAGACAACCAAAGAGCCCAAAGCAGCCCCACTTCGGAATTTGCCTCCAAGAACTGTACAGTCCTCCCACCCCCAACCCCCATGGTGTGGCTCTAAGGAAAAGATCTGGCCAGATATGTGGAGGGGGTGCACCCACGTGACTAAGTTGGTGCCTCTGACTGCATTATGAAGGCAAATAGAAAATAGATAGATAGATAGATATAGCTCCCAGTGGGATTATGTGTATTCTAGTTTATTTCATTAATAATTGAAAGATGATTTCATGATGTGCATTTATGTGTATATGTATAAGTACACATACACATTTGCATATATACACGTGTATAGTAGTGTGCTGCATTACCCAGGCTGTAATTAAAGAGACCCTTGCCATGCCACAGAAACAAGGTTTCTCCAGACAATTACTAGTCTGTCTACCTTCCAATAATCATTGCTGAAAATCTATGCTAATACACTAGGCCTGCCACCCCAATATGTCCTGTAATGAAGGATATGGACTGTGTATCTTTATGCACATGTAATCTTTATGGACTGCAATGAGACCATCAGAGACTCAGGCCATTGTTATTACTCACAATCACCTGAACTGCAGATTCTTTAATTTAAAAAACAAAGTTATTTTTAAGATTACCTTGTTTCCAGTAATTGGTCGGAGCTGGGCAAGAGGAGGTGAACTTGCTAGTTGACAAGCCAGGCCAAGAGCTAATGGTGATAGTTTGGGGAGATTTGCAGCCTCATAGAGATTGGGGTTCAGTCCCTTAATAAGTGAAGATTATGGGACAGCAAGTCTGAGGATCTGTTAGGTGATGCTGTTTTCTTTGCTATTGCACTGGGGGGAAGGACGTGTCTAATCATAAACTGGAATAGTAGTGGGAATAGCAAGAGGGGATGAACTGAAAAAGTAGACTTGAACTTGGCAACTCATTGTATGTGAACATGATAGAGGAAAGAGTCTAAGACAACTTAAGATCTTAGATTTACAGTTTTAGAAGCCATCTAGCTTAGTGGCTTAAAATTCCAGGCTGTGAACCAGGTTAAAATATAATTGTGAAATGTTTAACAAAATAAAAACAATACAGATGATGTTAACTAGTGGTTTTCTAAGTCAATATGTGGCCTGTAGGAATCCATTTCTATTTGTGTTTCATATTTGATACTATAAGGGAAATTGAGGCCCAAAGCTGGAAAGTAAATTGCCACAGTCACATAGGTAATAAAGAGTTTAAAGTTTAAAGCCATCACCTTTTCAACAGTGTCAAACCACAGAGTAGGTGGAAGAGGGGAAGCACTTTATCTAGAATGAGTAGATTTGAGTTCAGATCCCAGCTCTGTTGTTTACTACTTGGATGACTACGGGCAAGTCACTTGCACGTTCTGGGCTTCAGTTTCCCATCTATGAAAATGAAACAAGTTTGGCTAAATCAAACCTTCTTAACCTGAGTTCTGTGAATTTGTTTTAAAAAATATTTTAATAACTGGATTTCAGTGTAGTGGTTTCCTTATAATCCTGTGAATTTAAAACCCATGTTCTGAGGAGTCAGTGTGCCAACAGGGTCTAAGACATGAAAAAAGGTTAGGAATCCTCATATTAAATGATTCTGTGATATCTAAGGTCTCTCTGAATTCTGAGTACTGTAACTCATGATTTCAAGTATGGGTAATTGTGAGGATGGTGTTGCCACCAACAGAAATGAAAGAATTAGGGGGGAAAGTTAGGGCTTGGGAAAGATTAGGAAAAGGTGACATTTTTCCATTTTGGGGGGTTATACAATTGACTCATCATCCATTGGACCTAGTAGAATTGGGGGTTCCCAAATTATGGATATAGGCTGCATTGACTCATTCTTGGTGTTTTGTTTATTCACCCAGTCACCAATAATGCATGTTGATGAGGTCAGGGTTAGGATCTTAATCCCATATGGGCTAAGGAACAGGGCCAAGCTAAGTGGGCTATTTGGGGATTCATTCTACACTTATGAGCCCATCAGTGTCACACTCTAATCAACTAAGTCACACAGCCAATGAACAAGTGACAAAGAGAAGTTTTATATTTAGGAAAGCATGCTTTTTGTCGGGGAAGATGTTACCATCTACATTCGATGATAGTTATTCAATGGAGTAGTAATGGAACTCAGCCACAAATCAGAAGCCAGACAGCTAAAACTTCATCTAAACAACCTGTTCACAGATTGCCAGTCCAAAGAACCAGCATCCCACCACCACAACCACTCTCTGACCCTGCTTCTACTTGAGCTTCAGAGGTAGAAAAGAAAGTGAAACCTTGACCATTTTTTCAGTGTGATGGGTTAATGGTAAGGAGTGTTACGGTCATTGCAAACACACCTACACACAAGGACAGGACTTTAGGGATTAGCCCATTACCAAAATGAAGAAACACTCAGATAGCAGTTCCCAGCTAGGACGAGGGACAAAGAAACCCAGAATTGGTTTCATTAGGACAAAGACAAAAAGCACAGGTCATGGTCAGTTTGGACCTTTGTTCTAGAGACTTGGTCATCCAGTGATGGGTGCAGTCTGGAATCCCTGTGTGGTCCAACTGAAACCCAGACCTGGTCAACATAGGGAACAAGATAAGAATGAGATAAGCTTAAGGGAGCTGTGTCTTCCACTCCATCTGATCAGGAGAGAAAGGGCAGGCAGAAAGCATTACAGTACACTGAGCAAAGCCTTGAACTCAGGGCTGGAGACCCAGATCCAAATCCTGGTTCTGAGACTACTGGGTCACTATGTTATGTGACCCTGGACATTTAACTTTCTGATCTTTGCTGCTCATCTTTGCTGTACATATATGTATGTGTGTGTGTGTGTGTATATGTGTGTGTGTGTGTGTGTATACACACATATATACGTGTGTGTATATGTATGTATATGGGCGTATTTATATGTGTGTATACACATACATATATGTACATATATACATATTCATATATTATAAATACACATGGGAACACATCTGTATGTATATATGTATTTCTGCATACATATATATGTATGTACATGTGTATCTACATACATATTATCTCTCTATCTGGGTCAGTGAAGTGTCACAATAGATAGAGTGTTAGGCCTGAATTCAGTTAAAATCCAGCTTCGGACACTTACAAGCTGTGTGACCCTGGGCAAGTCACTTAACCCTGTTTGCCTGTTTCCTCATCTATAAAATGATCTGGAGAAGGAAATGTCAAACTACTGCAGTATCTTTGCCAAGAAAACCCCAAATGGTGGTCATGAAGAGTTGGACACAATTGAACGACATCTATCTATCTATCAATCTATCTAATGCAAGATCAACCTTGAGCTTTACAAGACTTTGTCCTTCTGTTCTACAGCCTTGACATATGGTATTTGTATCGCTCCAAGGTGGTGATGCAGCACTCTTTGCTAGAGTTGTTTCTTTGTGTGTGTCTCCCTATTTGAACTGTAAATTCCCTGAATTTCATAGAATGTGAACTACTTGAGGGCAGAAATAGTATTTTTGTCTTTGTATCTCTAGCGTTTAATACGGTGCCTGGTAAACAGTAGGTGCTTAATAAATGCTTGTTGATTGATTGGTTGAAGGTGTTACCCACATTTCCTTCCCAGGGTATCTAATATTGGTGTCTTTTACTTTATAGAACAAATGGGTACATCTCCAAAAAGCTACCTGCAAGGCCAATTTTTGTACTGAGTATACAATCAGTTTTCCATTATGAAATCAGGAATTGTTATCTTGATAGAAAGATAGGGGAGAATCTGGCTCCTAAGATAGCATAAAAGCACACTGCAAATATTTTCAAACCCCTTTGGAGGAGGGCAGGAAATGATAATCTTCTGATTAAATAATTAGTCTGAATACTCTAAACAAAACATAAGCTATGAATGCAAACACACTGAGATGATTTTTTGGTGGGACAATGAATGGCCAATCATTGTGGGGGAGAAGTCACAAGAACAGTCAAATGGATGGAATTTTGTTGACTAGAACATTCCAGAGCTGTTCCCAAGCCCCCTTCCCAGCAGGGAAAGCCCTCTTTGGTAGCTCAGACCCCTTCTCTCCCACTTGGCCAGCCTATTGAGGACCGCTGAGTGGAGGAGTAGCTATAGTTGGAGCCAGGCTATGATTCTCAGATCATCAGGAAATGAACCAGTGGGGGGAGCCCATTTACTGAGCCATGTGGCTGAGGAATCCTGAGATGGATGGTTGACAAGCAAGTCCTCATATGGGCACTTAGGTCCACTTCATTCAAGCTCTCTAGGCCAAGCTAAGTGGAAAGCAGGGATTAAAAATATTTCAAGGAAACAAGACAGTATTCAAGTGATCTGGAGAAATGTCTAGAACCCATTTTTTCCCTCCCAGTTGACTCTTGTTTCTCCTTGGGAAACACTGAGAGAAAAGTTGGTATGTGCCTGTGATCTGGGCCCCCAAGTCGCCCAGTATGGGGATCTAGCCAAGACCAGATGAAACACTTTTGATTTCAGGGGTAGTAGAAGGGGAGAACAGGAAGGTGATGAAACACCTAATCTTGAAAGGCCAGTCATTTCTGAAGGAGCTCAGCTCAGAGCCTTATTCTTGAGACTCCTAGAAAATTATGACCCAGAATCCTCCCCTATTCCCTTTTCCCCCCAGGAGGAATTCATCACAAAGTAAGACCTCACAGATTTAAAAGGCTAAGTGCAGCTGGATCATCATGAAGGTCCCAGATGACATACTAGACATGCTTTTTGCTGGCCTTTGGACTAGGATACCTATTACTGCTCTTACAACCCAGTATATCTCTTTTTTTGGCAAGAGGCCAAAGGTAAGAAGGGAGATTGGGACTCAGAAAAGGATTCTTTTTCTTCCCCCTAGGGACAATGGGCTTTGAACATTAACTGTGATGTTCCGGTTAGGGCTTTTTAAGGCAGAAAGGCTGATAAGTCAGGCTTCCTTGGAATACAGGGATATATCACATGTTCTAAAAACAAGTTTGATTTTAAACCAACCTTACCGCATGTCTTCCTTCAGCACAAATCCCCCTCTTCTCAGCTACTTGTCCCCTGAAATATTTGCTTAGGTGCCCCAAATCTGGAATTATGCCAATGGAAGAAACAATACTCTTTGTTTTCAATGGAAGAGTGAGCAACCCAGACAATAATTTAGTTTAATAGGGATAGGATGGATAGAACGAGTATGCAAAAACTGGTAAAGAGGCTAAGAAACTGGCAATTCTTTTCCCCACAAGGGAGCAATTGAGGGAGAGAGCAAGAAAGAGAGGGACATCCACAAGTTGGTCTGGAGAGACTCAACATGTCAGGATCTTTTTGTGGCACAATGATGAAGGGCAAGTAGTCACTGGCAGTTAAGGGCAGGGTGGGATATCAAGGTAAAGAGCAAGGCAGGTCTTGATAGCTCTGAGTGAGCAAGAGCAAAAGGCTTTGGAGGAGGGAGCACAAATAATCTTTGTTGGTGAGGGCTCGGTGGTGATTGTTAGTAAGTGACCAGGCACTAGTGCAGGGAAGGAAGAGGGGTGGAGCTGGGGGCTGAAGATGCAGAAGCCTAGGCAATCTTTCCTTGTGTGTTAACTGGTAGAGATTTCAGTGTCTGGTGAAGGTTAGTATAGGTGTCCAGGTAGAACCCAGACTCCTTTCAACGGAGTTACAAAGTCTGGGAAGAGAAGATAGGAAGTGAACAAATTCTCTCTCTCTCTCTCTCTCTCTCTCTCTTTCTCTCTCTCTCTCTTTCTCTCTCTCTCTCTTTCTCTCTCTCTCTCTCTCTTTCTCTCTCTCTCTCTCTCCCTTTCTCCCTCCCTTCCTCTCCCTCTCTCCTACTCCCAACCCCTAACCCCATCTCCCACATCCTTCTCTAGGGAACTGGGGAGGAGAAGCTATTCAATAATAATTTTATTAAATAACAAATTGGCAGGCAGATGAGCAAGAAGGTTGGTGTACAGGGGTAGTTCCTGCTTTTCTACGGGACTGTTTGTACCCTTCAGCAGCCAATAGAACAGTTGGGACCTGGCAGGTAGGTACCAGTGATATGGCTAGCCTGGTGAGCAGCCAGATGGGAGCTGGGTTGCTCTCATGAGAAGTCAATTTAGGGAGTTTCTGAGGGGCTTCTAGGAGGTATGCAGGTGATAAGAGTAGAGCCTTGGCTTCTCTTCAGAGGTCATAGGAGCAGGGCATGAAAGACAAATGTAAGAAGTAGTCAACTGATTCCTCTTCTCCCTTCCCCCAAAGCCCTATAGAAGCAATTGGGCAGAAGGCAGGGGTTAGTGTCTGTCCATAGCAGGCTGATACTGTCTTTAACACTGCCATGCAGCTATTCTAGCAGCCTGTGGGGATAAGGTGACAAATCAGGCCAGCAGGCCTGGGAGGTGAGGCTCTAAATCCGCAAAAGTGGTGATGTCAATGGGAGAGATGATCAGGCCAGCAAGGAGCTGAGTGCCAAACTGGAGGACCTAGGATTCCTACCTTTAGGATGTTAAGTGAGGGAAATTCTGGGTTGCTGAATGGTATGGGGGACAATGAGAGGGTATGAATATAGGTGCCAGAAATGGAGCCCAGCTTCATCTCTAAGGGTATAATCACAAAAGCAGGACTTAGGCTGCCAGGGCAGGAAGTGGTAAATTCCACCCCACCCCCAAAGAGGTGGGGGGAGGGATTCCCAACCTGAGCAGGGGCACTGGAAGTAGGACTGAGGTTTGGCTGCTCGTGGCTGCTGAAGGGCTGGGAATGCAGGGGCTTATGGGGTATTTTGGGGGCAGGGGAATGGTGGCTTCTAGGAGGCAATCAGTAAAACAGGGAGTAGCAATGGAGGGCAAACTAATTCTAGCCAACCTGTGGTAGGGAGGGATGGTGAATCTTGGGCAGCACTGGGGAAGTTTAAGAGGCTGCCTGATAGAACATAGATATCAGGGGTGAGATCTGGTGCCCTTTTAAAGGTCCCACCCACAGAAGCAGGTCCTAGGGGTGAGGGAGTGATCAGTGATATGGGGCATTTTCTATACTCAACTCACCTTTGTGCTCTGTAGAGGCTGTGGCTAAGGAGATGGAGGGGAGGCTGGAAGAGGGGATGTTACTTATAGATTACCTTACCAGAATATAAATTGGTAGGCAAATTGCCAGGGATGTGACTAGGTAGGAGTTAGTGCCCAGCAGGTCAGTGTCACCTGTGGTACTTTGGTTTGACTTTTCCATCAGTCTGTTGTAATAAATGCCAGGGCTAGATGACCAAGATGGCAGCTATCGTGCTGATGGAACTGGAGCTAGCCAGCCTAGCTTCAGGGCAGAATGGTAAGCTTTGAGGCCCTGGCCAGTACCCCTTTTCTTGTCATTATATTAAAAAGGTGCTATTGAGAGGGCCAGAGTCAGTCATGAAAGTGCAAGGAGAAGAGCCAGCCTTCTTCTGAAGGGCACAATCACAAAATCAGGGTTGGTAAGAAGGTAAATTCTCCATGCATACTCACATCACCTTTAGGGCCTATGAAGGTGCTAGGGGAAGGTCCCTCCCACTGGTATTATTTAAGAAATCAATCACCAGTAGACATTGGTGGTTGGTACATACCCAGAATTCCTGCTACTAGAGAAGCTGGTAGATCACTTGACCTTAGGAGCTCTAAGCTACAATGGGCTAAAATGCTTTGGTGTCTACGCTAAGTTCTGCACCATTATGGTGAGAGAGAAGGGTGACAAAGGGGGGAGGAGGCAGAGGAGAGACATTGGTAAACAGTTGTTCAGCAACCAGGCATGAATGTTTTTCCTGAGTATCAATCCCTGCTCAAGTGGTCATAGCACTGAGATTTAGTTCTTCCAGAGGCTCTGCTGGGGTGGTGTGATAACAGTGACTGGCTGGTAGAGGGCTTGGCAGAAGTGCTATATCTGACAGTGTATATGATATTCCATAACCATAGTCCTGCACCTCTGCACAGAAGAAAGAGAGCTGCATTGTCCCAACTTTTCTCCAGGCTCTGGTTCTCTGTGGAGAAGGAAAGGACAGAAGCACAAAGAAGAGCCTTTCTACATCTTGTTTTCCTTGGCTGTGATAATTTCTCTACTTTTGAGTGGCATTCATTGCTTTTCATCCCCTCCTAACTCTCATTCTTTTTTATCCCTGATAAAACCCTGGAGACCTGGGAAGGCAGATCCTAGCCCTCCCTCTGAAGGGGTGGCAGCAGGAGCAGACTTCATAGGGACGCACAGCACATAGTGGGCAGGTAGAGAGCATGAAGGTGATCATTTGACTTGGCAGATGACTATGGGCAAACTATGGAAGGTCTGGGTCTTGGAATCAGGTATGGAGCTGGAAGGAACCTTAGACTGAGGTTTTACACATTATTTTACACATTATTATGATTTTACACATTAGAAAACTCAAGTTGAGAGAAGGGAAATGACTGGATCTTGGTCATGTACGTAGTAAGTTGCAGAGCTGGGCTTTGAATGCAGGCCTTGAATCCCTAGCACTCCTTACACCATATCCCAACACCACCTCCACATCATTCTAGGTTGCTCATTGGGGGCCCTTTTGAGAGACTGGGAACTTAGCACCATTGGCAGGACTGAAAGGGCCAGGAAGGCAGGAAGTAGTAAGTTCTTCTTGCTTCCTGTGGCTCACATGGCAAAGTTGTTTCTGCCCTTATTAACCATAGCTTCCCAAGACTCCAGACCATCCATCATTTCCAAAGAAAGAGGTGGAAATTAAGCCAAAGGGAATCAAGAATATAAAGGAAGGCAGACATTTGGGGGCAGAGAGATTGACAGAGGATTACAGAGACAAGGTCAGGGAAACAGAGGCCTGTTTAAGTTAGCCACACTCACCCAGGTGTCAAGGCTTCCAGCATCACTTCCTCTGCTCCAGAGACCAAAGGGAAATGAGCATTAGTTATACCTTCCCTGGGGCTGCTGAGCTATCCAAATCAGGAGACCCCACTGGCTGTGCATCTATCATTCATCATTCATTATGTAGAAGGACAATTTGTCAGGAGCCTTTGGTTTGCCTGGGGAAGGTCAGGAAGTCACCTGGTTTTATTAAGCACCCACTATACTCCAGGACATTGTGCTAAGCACTAGAGTACCAAAAAAATACAAAAACCGAACAATCCCTTTTCAAAAAGGCTGTTTGTCCCAGTCTGAAAGCAGGGGAAGAAGCTGAAGGTAATGGAAAATTAGGGAGAATTGGAGCCAAGGATATAAGGCCCTGGTGCCTGCTGCTTTCTCTCTCTCCATAGTCTACATTCCACTGAAATCGTCTCTGTATTGGAGGAATGGTTGTGAAAGGAAGCAAAAGCTCGAGTGGTGAATATATAGGCTAGACTTTAGAGGGGTAATCTCACTGACTGATATTGGGAAATAAAAAGAGGAATAAGTATATGAAGGTAGAGTCAGCCCTTAAAGGGGATGGAGTGGGGGTGAAATATCTCTTTGTCCCATCACTAACCCACCATGATCTTATTTTGATCTTCTGGGAATCATAAAATATAGATCCAGAACTGAAAGGAACATCAGAGGCTATCTAGTCTAACCCTTCACTTTTTCAAATGAGGAATCACACAGGTAGTAACTGTAAGAGGAGGCATTTTAAGCCAAGGCCTTTGACTTTAGAGCCAGTTTGCTTTCTACTCTGGTACTCTGTCTGCCAGTCATCCCTGGCCCTACCCCACACCTTCAGCCAAGACTGGGACCACTTCACCTGAGGCCTCTATTATCAGTCATTGTGCTGGGATTGGGGGCCATTGCCCCTCAATGGCAATTGTGGCTTTTCCTAGTGGGAGTTCCTAGACCTTCTCTAGTGATGGACATTGACCAATTGGTCCTTTGTCCTGAAGGTTTGGGGAGAATGGAATGGTGACCTCTAATCTCTTCTCTCTCAGTCCTGGTCTTCTAGGCAAGGGCCTAACCAGCTTTGCAAAGGAAATCACAAACTAGTCTGTAGTTACTAGGAGAATTCTGTTATGTTTAAGATTTATTCTAACACTGAAATTCTGTGAATCTATAAACTGGATAAGGTTTATAAGAAGTTACTATTTCCGCCCCCTCCCCTCAGGGCCAAGTTCCTTTTTTCAGTCCTGAAGCCACCACAGGAAATGACTGCCAAAGGCTGGGGCTTCTAAGGCTTTCAGCCTGTCCCCAAAAGACCTCTGGGAACCAGTAATACTCCAGGGACCTCCCAGTTACTAAGCAACCTTTCTCCCTTAGTCCTTTCAGGCAGTGTCTATAGGACGCCAAAACAATGGCCAAAAATGAAAAATTTAATTTCTTGCTCAAGGCTTGTCCACATGGAGTCAAACAACATAATTGTTTTGCTTCATTGAATCAACATTTTAAAAAAAGGTCTTTTTCTGATCGTCTGGGTGTCAAGATGAGGAACTCTGTGTGACTCAAACTCGGGGATCTCCAAACACCCCCTCCTGGGCCAGCTTAATTTCAGCTTTGAGGCTGGAAATGGATAGGGTGTCTCTAGGCAGGGAGCTGGGGAGGGGCGAACCCAAGCCTTGTCTGACCATTCCAAAGTGGGACAGCAGAACCCAAATAGCCAGGAGAAGAAATGATGCTCTGCTCCCATTGCCTTACTCTTTGAGAAGTATTCCGATCATCCAATTAGGATTATATGGAATGACACAGGTTGTTGAACTATCAGTGTAACAGATTTAGAACTTAAAATTAGGCCTTTTCTATTCCTCTATCAGTACCTTTTGGTTGAATTATCCAATACAAATCAACAAGCATATCTTAGGCACCTCTCTTATGCAAGGCACTATGCCTTAGCACTATACCTGGTCCTTAGACCAGGGTACAAACAAAACAAAACAAAATCAGAACCGGTCTTTACCCTCATGGAGCTTAGATTCTACTGACATATAACTAGCAAACAGATAAGTGTATATGTGATCATTTGAGTAATAAGGATCAGGAAAAGATTATTCATTGTATAGAGAGAGACAGATATCCTATGCCAAGTGAATGTGTGTGTGTGTGTGTGTGTGTGTGTGTGAGAGAGAGAGAGAGAGACAGAGAGACAGAGACAGAGACAGAGAGAGGATGAGAGAAAGACACCCTAGAAAACTCATTGTGCCTTGGTATTTCCTTGTTTGCCTATTTGTGAAAGAGGAATAGAAACCCTTAGTCCCACTGCCTATGATGGAAGAATGATGAGTTGAAGTCACATAGTAAGAACTTTAAGCTAGACATATACAAAGGATTCTTGTTCTTTGCAGAGCTTAACTAATCAGTGCTAATTGGCACCTGCTTCCCTCATCTTGACAACTGGAAGCATAGCAATTTAGAGCCCAAGAGAGGATCCAGTGGCCACTTTGCTAAGCCAAATTTCAGAAACTCCCATTGCCCCTTTAAAAAATCCTCAAGGGGGCCAGGAAGGACAAAATATGTTAATGGTTACCCCATCCTAGATCCCTTCTTTTGACTGGCTTTGTGAAGAGGACTTGTTTCCATCTTCTCTCTTTCCAGAGGTCATTGAATCATCAATTTAGAGCTGAAAGGAAGCTCAGAGATTATTCAATCCAAATCCCTCATTTTACAGATTTAAAAAAAAAATGAGGCACAGATAAATGAGATGCCCTCTGAGGTCACAAGATGACCTTGTTCTCCAAGGAACAGAGATGAGATTTAAACTCTGTCTCCAAATGTGGTGTTTTTTACACTTTATCATGTTGCCTGTGATCCATCCTCAGGAAGGAAAAGAGGAGTAATCATATGAAGTGGAGGGAAAGACAGGAAGACAGTCATTGACAAGGAAGGAGAAACAGTAACAGTTACAGAGACAGGGCTTTGGGCTGCCAGAGCCCCACACAAGCTGGCCACACTCACCCAGCTGTCAAACTCTCTACACATCCCTTCCCTTGTTCCAAAGGCTGAAGGAAGTGATTTCTTTCAAGGCTAAAGATTCCACTAATCCACCAGAGCCCTCTGAAGCTTTAGGAAACATGGTATATATAGTTAATCTCTGACTTTAACCCTAACCCTCCGACTTCAACCCTATAAGCCAACAGGGGGAACTCATTTCTTGAAGATCAGGAACTCAGTTCTTTGAGGGCTAGTTTCCCACAGAACTCTGATCTGTCTAAATAAAGTGAAATAGGAAGTGGAGAATGAGTGACAGTCAGAGTCATAGAGGTGACCCCTCTCCTATGCTGCCTTTCCTCTTTCCACAGTTGTAAATAACAGCCTTTGAACTTCATGGGGGTAAGGGTAGTTAGAGTATAGGATGAACTGCTAGGGAAGACTTAGAAGGATAGGAATCAGGAAAAGGAATCTTCTCCAAGAACTCTCTCAAACAATCCTATGGCTAATCTTCCCTTCTCTTGTACTTTCTCTTACCAGCAGGAATTGTTTTGATGAACTCTTGACACTTCCCTAGCCTCTTCCCAGACTATGACATCATGCCTATGGTAGTACTAATGTATTCATAAGGAATCCATAATACAAACTGGGTCCCTCCAGCTCAGGAATAATTGAACATGTACCCTGGATAAAATGCCCTTTCTCAGTGAAAATAGCCCAGTTGCCAGTCACCACACTCCCAGATTGTGCCCAGCTTGCAGTTGACCATGATTCAGTAGTGAAAAGAGAGACATTTACTTCCTTTGCACCATGTGCCTTCTTCCCTCATTTTCTCCCTGACTTCCAGGGTAAAGTAAGAATTTGCTTGGTTTATTGGGATCCATCCTGGTCTCTCAGCTCTCACGAAGAGCTAAAAAGCATGAAGAAACCATAATTGGTTAGTGTGCACTAATTGGTTCACTTTCAGTAACTCATGCCTGAAGAAAACCTAGGAAAGTAACTTATCCACAACTCAAGGGACTTCTCTTTACTTAATGATCTCAAAATTGTAGGACCAGTGCCTAGAGCAAAGAAACCACCTCTGAAGAGCTGGGGCAACAGACCCAAACCTAAAAAGTCACTTGAATTAACTACTGATTTCAAATCCCCTTTGAAAAGGTTGTTCAGAAGTATTGCTGTCCATTCATTCAATAATAACAATAATAGCTAGCATTAATGTAGTGCTTACTGTGTGCGAAACACTTTACAATTATCTCCTTTGATCCACTTGTAGTCTGTATTCATCAGTTTCTTTCCATTTGATTCATCTGTAGAATACTCAGATGCCAAAATTACAGTTCTGTCTCTCCCTGTTAAGTCTTTTCCCAAATGCTCTCTACCTTGCTGCTCTCCTCTAGTTCCTGGGTTTTCTTATGTGGATGCACTTCTTCCTACACAATCATATTCAGCGCCCTTTCTTCTTCACCTCCCTTTCCCCCTCCCTTTCCTCCCCCCAATTTATTATGTTCCTTTTGGATAAGTTTTACCTTTTCAGGTCTACATCCCTGTCATGAGTCTCACTCCAACAAGCCCCAGTGATACCTATGGGATCAAATTTGCCTCTTTGCATTTGGATCTCTGCTTTGCCTCACCTCCTACCCATAATTCATGTATTTGTATAGAGCAGTGGTTCTCAGCCTTCCTAATGCTGCAACCCTTTAATACTCGTATGTGGGCGTATCTGCATGTGGGTGGACCAGCCTGGAGACAGATAGAGGAGCCTTGTCTGGGTTCCTAAGACCATCGGAAATATGTGTTTTCTGATGGTCTTAGGCAACCCCTATGAAAGGGTCATTCGGCCCCCAAAGGGGTTGCGACCCATAGGTTGAGAACCACTGGTATAGAGACATCTGAGACCATGAGTCTTATTGCTGGCTCTTATATTGTATTTTGTCTCCTACAGATTTCTGGGCATGTCTACTAGTATTCTTTCTACACTGTAACAATTGCCTAGGGTACCAAGCTTGGTACCTTTCTCTTTTCCTTTTCAGTTTAAAACCCTTTTCATTAGATTTGCCATTTTCCAGAGAAATACATTCTTACCAATACATGTTAAGCATACTTCATCTCTGGCTAAGAGCTGGTCATTCTCCTCCAGGGGTGGGGAACTTGTGGCCTTGTAGGTCTTTGGGTGCAGCCTTTTAACTGAGTCCAAGTTTTACAGAACAAACCCTTTTATGAAGGTGATTTGTTCTATGAAATTTGGATTCAGTCAAAGGGCTGCACTTGAGGACCTAGAGGGCCACAGGTTGTTCACCCCTGTAATAAATCTAAGCCATGATCCAGAAATCCAAGTCCAATTTTCAGAAACCATATTCTTTTAAAAAATGTGTTACTTTCTTTTTTACATTATCTTTTACAATATATCCCTCCCCAACTCTCTTGCCTGGCAAACATTCCCTTGTAATAAAAAAGTGGGGGGGGGGAGGAACAATCGTTCCTCAAAGCTATTCAACACATTAAGGAGTCTGACAGTATCTTCAGTGTTCCACACCCTTAGTTCCTCAGCTAGGTCTCCATTGAAGTGAGGGAGGTACATTTTCTCGTTTCTTCTTCAGGTCTAAGTTGGTCTATAATTATGCAGTTCAGTGTTCATTGTTCTCTCCATTTACATCGTTGTAGTCATTATGTGTATTGTTTTCCTGGTTCTGCTTACTTCATTCTGTTTATATGTCTTTCTGTTCTTCTCTGAACCTATCAGTGTTTCTTATAACCCAGTGCTGTTCCATTACATTAATATATCCCAGTTTCTTTTAGCCATTTGCCAATTGATGGGCTTCTACTTTGTTTCTAGTTCCTCCTTGTCACACATTGTTTTTTTTTCTATAAATATTTTGATACATATGGGAGTTTCATTTCTAACTCAACGTATTCTTAGCAGGCTGTTCATTTCCAAAATATGCCGTTCTCTTCCAAAGCCCTTGCCTTTGATCAGCAACAGTGATGAAAACACCACCTGTACCCCTAAGGTCTTTAGTTTCTTGTCCAAGACTTCATAATCTTTAGCAATGCATTCTAGATTCCTTTTGGCAGTATCATTTGTGCCCTCATGAATCACCACCAGTGGAGAGTTGTCTTGGAAAGTTGTTTGTCATGTGCTGGTTACATGCCCTGGGAATACAGCAGACCTCTATCCTTTTCATCAAGCAGACAGATAGCTGCGTCAGTGCCCCTCGGGCACCACTACTCATCTCTCCTTCCTCTGGTCCTTACTGGATGATCTAATGCCTGTTGGCACATGTGGATCCACATTATCATTCCTTAGAAAACAAGCAGCTGCCCCTAGGGGTCCAGTCCCCTCCTCTTTAGAAAGAGTTTCACATCTGTTCTTTAGAACCAAATGTTCACTAGTCCTTCTCTGTGTCTTTCTCCTTTATGCCACATTCTTCTACCTTCCAAAACCTTTTGACATCAGGTTAGGATTCATGTCTGTCTCTTTGGATCCCTTTTCTTTGTTCTCTTATCAAAGGCCTTCATCCATTTTTTAAAGGCATATCTAATTCTCTCTGAGAGCCTAGAAAATGGAGAGATGTTCTTCAAGACTCTACTTTCTCTTTTACGACTGAGATTAGCTTGCACTTGGAGTATAAATAACAATTACTTGGCTGTGGCAAAAAGACAGCCACATACCATGCAGGTCACTAGGAAATTAGCCCTGCTCTCCATACTTTTTGTAGGCCAGACTCTCAGTCCTTCAGTATGAAGAATCTGCATTCTTCTCTAATGTGGATCTGGGACTCCCCTCTTGCCCAGGTACACAGCCTCTCTCTAGGCACTAGAGTGCTCCCTATGCAGTGTGTTCTGGATCTGAATCTAATGTCCCCAGACCTCTCTATCTATCTCCATTTGCCAACCTGGCTTGGACAAATGACTCACTGACTTTTCTGGAGGGAGCTCAACTATACTGCTTCTTACCACTCTTTACTTTTTAGTAAACCTACAGCAATAACTAATAAAATGATGGTGATTGTGACGACAACTATGGTACAATATATTCTGATTACCCTCCGGTTTCTACATCTCTTATGTATATGAAGGGTGTCTGGGGAATCAATTCCTTCCCTCTCACCTGCCCACAAATAAACTTGCTTTGTTCATGCCACTACAGTCTAATCTTTCTCCTACAAAGAGAATGTTAAACTATTTGAACTCAGAGGGGATTTTCTCAAAAGGTAATGGAGGCTATAAGAACCAGTGGTGTTCTGCCCTCTGCATGTTCCTCCTTCCAAGCCTGACTTTCTGTGATAGGGCCCTGTGACTCTGGGGAAGGGATTCAAACCTGAGCCCACAGAATTAATTAGATATCTATATTAAGTTAAGGGCAGCTGGGTGGCTCAGTATCTTAAAGTATTGGAAATGCTCAGGAAGATATGAATTCAAATCCAATGTCTGGGGACATTGGATTCAGATCCAGAACACACTGCATAGGGAGCACTCTAGTGCCTAGAGAGAGGCTGTGTACCAGGGCAAGAGGGGAGTCTCAGATCCAAATTAGAGAAGAATGCAGATTCTTCATACTAAAGGACTGAGAGTCTGGCCTACAGCGAGGTGGCACAGTGGAAAGAGCACTGGGCCTGGTCAGGAAGCCCTGAGTTCAGATTTGACCTCAGACATTTACAAGCTGAGTGACCTTGGGCAAGTCACTTAACCTTTGTTTGCCTCAGTTTCCTCATATATAAAAGAGGGATAATAACAGCAACTACCTCACAGAGTTGTGAGGCTCAAATGAGATATTTGTAAAGTGATTAGCAGCAGTGCCAGGCACACGGGGATGCTATATGAATGCACATTCCATTCTCTTTCCTTCCCTTCCCTTGAGTTTTCACATCTTTGAAAAGGGAATAATAATAACATCCACCTCACAAGGTTCTTATGCAAATCAAAGATGTGTAAGGCAATTTGCAAACCTATATTATGTCTATAAATGTTTATTATTATTATTACTTATATCTTTTATAGATATATATTATATACTATTATATCACAAAGCATCCTGGCATCATAATAATAGTCTGTGTCTAGAGCTTTGACATCATGAGGTAAATGAAAAGGAACTATATTTTCACATAGTACCCTCCTGGTTCTCATCTATAAAATAAACTCATGGATTGAGAGGACCTGTCTCCAATCCAAACTCCCAAAGAGATTGATCTCTAATATTTGGGATATATTGAGAATTTTCTGAGACACTGAATATCAAGTTAAGTGGAACCAGGCTCAGGCCATTGGTTTAAAAAAAGAAGGGAAGCAAGCCCTGTCTGAAAGCAGATAGTGAATAATGGCATTCAGGATAATGCCAATAACATAACCAGGATGTGAGAATGCTCAGCATCCTAAAATAGAACAATCCGTCCACACATTTCTAAAGCCTGAAATCACTTGTTGTGTGTTGTCAGTTTGCATGTTGACACCTCTGTTAATTTTAAGAATTGTTTTCCATCAGAGCTATTTTGCTGACTCGGAGCAATGCAGAAAGGACTGATGGGAAAGAAAAAGAAAGAAAGGAAGGACAGAATGAAAGAAAGAAAGAAAAGAAAGAAAGGAGCTTTCTATACTTTTGTCTACTTAAGAAAAAGGAAACAAGAACAGACAGTCTTCTTTTTCCTTGAATCCATTTATGACCCCTAGAGCGGGCCATATTAAACTCTTATAGATCATTCTTTCCTGACATTGCCACCAATCTGGTACAAGCCCTCATCTCCTCATGGTTGGATTACTGCAACAGCCTGCTGATGGGTCTGCCTACCTCAGGTCTCTCACCATTCCAGTTCATCCTCCACTCAAGTGTCAAATTGATCTTTCCAAAGTACAAGTCTCGCAATCCATATCACCCCACTCAGAAAACCCCAGTGGCTCCCTATCATGTCTAGGCTCAAATTTAAAACTTTGTTTGACATTCAAAACCCTTCATAACCTGGCCCACTCCTGCCTTTCCAGGCTTACCGTACCCCCACATACTCTGTGATCCAATGACATTGTCCTCCTTGCTGTTCAACAAGACCCTCCATGTCTCCATCTGGGCATTTTCTCCAGTATCCTCCAACCCTGGAGTTCCCTCCTTCCTTAGCACTGCCTCCCGGCCTCCCTGAATTCCTTCAAGTCCCAGCTAAACCCCCACTGTCTATAGGAAGGCTTTCCCAATCCCTTTTAATCCTCATGCCTTCCCTCTGAAATTCTCTCCAGTTCACACTTTATATATCCTGTTTGCATGTTGTCTCTCCCATTAAACCGTTAGCTCACAGCGCCTGGCACATTATAGACACTTAATAAATGCTCATTGATTGATCGTGTTTTCTATCAGTACCAGCGGCTCTTTATCTGGACACACATACATAATGATTTCTATCTACCTCTCTGCCTAAAGTATTCTCCTACTGCACAAACTCTCGAATTCTAGATTTGATCTCAAAAGATTAGAGTTCAAATCCTAACGGTGCTACTGACTCCCTATGGGACGATGCACAATGGGTCGCTTAACCTCCATGGCTCTAATTCTCTTTATCTCTAAAATAAAAGAGTTGGACAGGACAATCTGTAATATCCTTTTTGAAAAAAAATAGCCATCTGTTGTGTCCTTGAATTGCAAACTGAGAAAGACTACAACAAAGAAATGTAAATTCAATGTGAATTGTTTCACAACAAAGCAAGACAGAGCTGTTCTCTACATTTATTCAGCATGTCCCAAAAGTCTGAGTGCAGTCTTAAGCTTAAGGCTTTAAAAAAAAAAAAGCTTAAATTTAAGACTGCACTCAGACTTTTGGGACACCTTCTGTAGATTTATATATGTATATGTATGTGTATGTACACATGTGTATATGTATGTATGTACGTACAAGTTGTTCTTCAGGACAATGTTAAGGTAGGAATAAATTAAATTAAGACATATATTCATTAGTCACCTTATTTTGAGACTGGAGAGGGTACTATTTACCTTGTTTTGAGAGTGGCAGTAGCTTATAGTTAGAAGTGTGGCTACACCTCTAAAGAAAATTTCAGAATCTTAAGATTCTAATCCCTGCCCTCTATAGCAGTGCCAGTCAAGGCTGTGCAAGGCTGTATGTGCACCTGGGCAGAGAGAAGAAAGAAACAGCTAGCCAATGGTTCTCTTCCTCACATGGCCTTGTTAAGCATGTCCCTAATACCAATTTCACTTTTCCATGCAGAACAGTCTCGTAATTCATCTGTAATAATTTTGAATAACTGACTTTTATCAAAGGCAATTTGGAAAGCTTTAGCCGAAATGATTTCTTAGTGTCCTTTCTAGCTTTAAATTTATTATCCTGTATTCATTTGCAGCTACTCTCTTTGGTGCTGCTCCTAATACTTAACTAAGCCAAATTGCTGAACCAGCCCTTTTGTTGCCCCCTTTCCCTACCATTATTTTATACAGTGCAAAGAAAAGACAGTTACCCCCTGTTTGTTGATGATAAGAATGAGCAAAGAAATGAATTGAGACAATTACAAGCTTCAACAAAATTACAGGCTACAAAATAAACCCACAAAAATCGACAGCATTTCTACATAAAATAACAGAATATAGAAGCAATAATTGTAAGAGAATTTTCATTCAAAATAACCAAATGTGCATAAAATACTTGAGAGTTATCAAAGTGCATTCAATATCGAGATAGACTCAATTACAAAAAAATTTTTTAAAGAAATAACTTAAGGGGCAGCTAGTTGGCACAGTGAATAGAGCACTGGCCCTGGAGTCAGGAGGACCTGAGTTCAAATCTGACCTCAGATGCTTGACACTTACTAGCTGTGTGATCTTGGACAAGTCACTTAACCCCAATTGCCCTGCCTTCCCTCCTAAAAAAAAAAAAAAAAGAAAGAACTTCAATAGAGGAATATTCAGTGATCATGGTTAGGCCCTGCCAATATAATAGAAATGACAGTACTACTAAAGTTAATTTACTGATTTAGAACTACACTAATAACGTTAGTGAGGGACACTTTATAGAACTAGAAAAAATAATAAAATTCATTTGGAGGAACAAAAGATCTGGAATATCGAGAGAAAATAAGAAAAAGGTAGGAATGAAGGTAAATAACACTTCAAATCTCAACCTAAATTATAGTAAAACTAATCATCAAAAACCATTTGGTAATGTTTAAATAACAGAAAAGTAGAGAATGGAACAGGAAAGATGAAGAAAAAGAAATGACTGAACTCAACCTAGTGTTCAGCCCCCAAACAAATGACCCCAGAAAGAACCCTAATTTGACAAGAATTGCTGAGAAAACTAGAAAGCAGTCTAGCAGAAATTAGATTCAGACCAATATCTTCTGCCATATTCCACAGTAAATTCAAGTTGGGTATGTGACTTGAATATTAAATCTCATACCACTAAAAAAAATTAGAAGGGAAGCCCATTAAGTGCCTTTTACAACTTTGAGAGGGGATGAATTTTTGACTGAACAAGTGATAGAAGCAATTATGGAAGATAAAATACATAATTTTGATTGCATGGAATTGAAAAGCTTTTACAGAAATAGGGTGTAGGATAAGAAGGGAAATAGTAAATTGGGGGAAATCTTTGTATCAAATATCTCTGATAAGGATGTGCTACCCAAGATATACAGGCAACTAAAAACAATATAGAAGACCAAAAATCATTTGCCAATTAGATAAGTGATCAGAGGTTATGAACAACCAAGTCTCAAAACAAGAATTGGAAACTGTTAACCACCAAATGAAAGAATGTACCAATTTGCTAAGAAAAGAATGCAAAGAAAAATAACCCTGAGGTTTGACCTCATAATCAACAAAATGATGGAAATGGTGTTTGAAGGGAAAGATGGGCACACTAGTACATTGTTAGTGGAGCTATAAATTTGTACAACCATTCTGGAAAGCAATTTAAGGTTATACAAGGAAAATTACTAAAATGCTTATACTTTCTGATCCAGAGAGTCCACTGCTAGGCATATACTCCAAGGAGGTCAAAATTTAAATAAAATTCCCACATACACCACAATATTAATAGCAGAAACTTTTTGTGATAGAGAATTGGGAACAAAGTGGGTGCCCATCTATTGGGGAATGGCTAAACAAATTGTAGTACAAAAATGTAATAGAATATAGGGTGTCACAGAAGTCTCAACTTAAAGCTTGAATAGCCTTAAGTTGGAGTAAACCTTTTAGGACACCCTGTATTACTCTGTTGTAAGAAGTGATGAACATGATGACTATAGAAAGGATGGAAAGGCTTAAATAAATTGACACAAAGTAAAGTTAACAGAGCTAGGAAAACAATATATACAATGATTACAATAATGTAAAAAAGGAAAGAACAGCCACAAAGCATTTGGAACTGAGTGTTGCTTAACATTTGGGGCCAAGCCTCAAAGAAGAGAAGAGGTGTGGAGGTAAGAGCTAGGTGGTCCATGGGTATGGTATAAGTCTTTCTATTCTTCTCTCTTGCGTATAATATCAGATTTTTTTCCACATATTGATGTTATTCTGAATTGTTTTTCTCTTATTCCTTTAAAAATTATTATAAGGGATGGCTCTGGGAGTAGAGAGAGGAAAGGTTATAGGGGGAAATGTAGACAATGTAGAAACAGGAGATATAAAAAAAATTTTTTAAGACAAAAAACTACAGAAATTGGCTCAGGCCTATGATATGGCAGAGAAATCTATCAATTCCCTTCATTTATTTTCTGGAGCAAGGTTGCATTGATAAGTGCATAGTTCATATGGAAAGAAGATCCAGTTTCAAGGAGCATCGGGAGGGTAAACTTTCAATTTCACTTTGTTTGCTCACATGTTTGAATTTAGTAACCTTGAGTGTTGAAGGGCCCAATCCTTAAGTGATGAAAGATTTGGGCGTAAAGGATGGTCTGCACTTTGAAGAGTGCATCGTCTTCAGAGTGATCAAAAATACTATAGAAAAACCCTCCTTTCCCAAGAGGGCTGCCTGTGTCCTAATCCCAGCATTTTAAACCCGGGTTCCAGCTACTTCTTTGTTATTCCAAAAGAAATGTAGAGCTCAGCTTTTGAGAAAAGATACTCCCTTCTGCCCCTAGTGTTTAGTATGTCCTAGAGATCTGACTGCATTATTTTCAGTCTGATTTCATTCACTAGGGCATTGAGTAAACAAATCATGGTCTGCCTGGAGTGATTCCCTCCTCAGCAGGGTAGGTTCCCTCTGCCCCTCTAGACACATCTGTTATTTCATGTGAGTTTCTTCATTTAACTTGGGTTAATTAACAGGCCTTTCCCTTTTTTTCTTATTTAAACGGACCAGAAACACCATTACCTTCCAAAAATGTTGTCATTTTGTCCATTATACACCAAGGTAATGTTTCTAACTTACCAAGAAAAGGACTAGGTCTGTTGTATTTCTCTAACTATGAGGCATAGGCAGGAGGAGAGCAAAGCCTAAGGACACATTTGTGAGATGAGTGTTAAGGTTTTGCTGGGTGCAAAGTTAACTTGCGCCATGAAAATGGAACCCGTGACTTTGACCTCATTAGCAATAAGCTGGATTTAAATGAGTCTGTGCCTAACCAGGCACTGCTTAAATTTTCATTCATTCATAGAATATTCACAACATACATTTCTTTGATCTCCTGGTCTCTAGGCAGGACAACAATGACTCATTACAGACATGGTGGTTTTCTACCCTATCCTTAAAGACATCCAAGGAAGGAGATTTTCCCTACCATCCTGATCACTTTTAACTGATTCCAGCTTCCTACATCCCATCAGATTTTTATATGGCATTACCTAAATGGTTTCAAATAGTTCTTTGGCTCCTCAGAGTACTTATTCAGAGAATTTTAGAGGGTCAGAACTGGATGGCCCTGCCTTCCCCCTCTCCCCCAGTCTCATCCAACTGCTGCATTAAAGAAATAGAGAAACTAAGGTCAGAAAAGAAATGACTTTCCAAGGTCATATCCCTAGTTAGTGTATGTGACACAGGGCCAGAACCCAGCTTTCCTGACTGACAGGTCAGAGTTCTCTTCCAAGCCTCCTTTCCATGATCTTACCTTGAAGACAGCAGATCATTTGCCTCTTCTCTCCGGGCCTTTCTGGAGTTAGCAGCTCTGCTTCTCCCAGAAAATCTGAATTAAGAACAGGTTTTCAATGTGGGTTGTTGTTGTTTACTTGTTTCTTACACTTCATGACCCCATTTGGGGTTTTCTTGGCAAAGATACTAGAGCAATTTGCCATTTCCTTCTCCAACTCATTTTACAGATGAGAAAACTGAGGCAAACAGGGTTAAGTGACTTGACCAGGTTCACACAGCTAGGAAGTGTCTGAGGCCAGATTTGAGCTCTGGAAGATGAGTTTTTCTTAGTTCCAGGACTGGCACTCTATCCTCTGCACCCGTGCCCACCTAGCTACAGTTTGTATTTTCCTGTACAATACAATGCAGAAATCCCAACTGGTATGTGTGTGTGTTTGTATAAATATACATCAGTATAAATATAAAGATACACACACATATACCTATATACACGTACACATGTATACCTGAAATACAGTCTGCTCTGAGATGGAAACAAATGACTTTTCATCTATGACCCAGCCTATGTTCACAATAGGAAATGACATATGCTTGAATAAAATACTTTGACAGACCCCAGGGAACATTTTTTTAGGATGGATCTTGGGAGAGGGTGGGGCAACTGGGCTTTCGAAAATGTCAGGTCCTGACTCTTGAAAACCACACATGCTTTGTGCCTGAGAGAACAGTATAGTACCATGAGGTCCAGCACACCCAGCCCCCCTTCTGGAGAAACTCAATCAGGTCACTTTGGCTTCTGGGCTTCTCCTAAGTTGCTTGGCTTTGTTTTCCACATTTCTGATTGGCCAACCCATCCTCTGCTGTCTTCTGGCCTCTTCTGTTTTATTCCCCAGTGGGATTGAAGATAAAATTTCAGAAATCCAGACCTATACTTAGCCATCATTCAACGCTGAAGAATAAAAAGGCATGAATAGTAGCCTCTGGCTGGACCAGCACATCTGGACTGTGTCACTGCTCAGACCTTATGGGAGCTGATCTGCTAGCAGCTCCTACTGGCCATTAGCCAGGGTCTATTTGGGGGTGGGTTTGTTGGGAACTAACTTTCCAAAGGAATTTGGAAAGAGTAGGGCTTTCACTCTGTCTCACCACATAGAGAAAACTTATTCTTAGGGAGTAAGGAGACGTATTCAGGCTCCAACTATCCCACTGAATAGCTGAGTGGCCTTGGGCAAGATAGCATCCCAGCAAGAAGTATTCCTGGGGGATGGGTGGTGCAGTGGATAGAGTGCTGGGCCTGGAGTCTGGAAGAATCAGCTTCCTTAGTTCCAATCTGGCCTCAGCCACTAGCTGTGTGACCCTGAGCAAGCCACTTAACCCTGTTTGCCTTAGTTTCTTAATATGTAAAATGAGCTAGCAAAGAAAATGGCAAACCTCTCCAGTATCTCTACCAAGAAAATCCCCAATGGGGTTCCAAAGACTCTTACGTGACTGAAAAGACGACTGAACAACAACAAAATTTGGGATAGGAAGGGAAGAGTTTGGTTAGTTGTTGTCCTTCATTCTTGAAGAAGACCAAAGTGACATCACCATGCTAGAGTCGAGTTTCAGTGTGTCCAACTGTGGCTGATCAGACCAATACGAGCTGGCAATGCTCTACCACAGGTCGGGCACAAATGGTCCATGTGAACATTTGGGGTGAATTCTCTAAATCTGTACATTCTGTGTTTCCTTTGAGCTGTCTCAATTCTGCTTAGCTCATAGAGCACAGCCTCTTCTCTGATGTGGGCATTCCATGCTGAGCGGTCCTGTGCCAGTATCTCCCACGTCACACAATTCCAGAGTTCTTAAGAGAGACCTTGAGTGTGTCCTTGTATCACTTCTTCTGGCCACCATGTGAACTGTTGCCTTAAAACATACTCTTACCAAAAAAGACTAAAAGACTATTTTATGAAGGGGTTGTAACCTTAGTTTTAACTTGGCTATCTTCAACACCTATAAGGGAAAGTCCAGGGATCAGGTGCTATCAACTATAATACCTTAGGGGTAAGAGAAGAATAATCTAAATTTAAAGTAACTGCAGTCAATTTGTAGATTTACTTGACTGGCTAGCAAGAGTTTGGACATCAAAAGCACTTAGAGCTAGGTTGAAATACTACCAAATCTAAGGGGGAGTGGGAGAGGGAACGTATTTCTAAGCTCACCCTTAGCTGCTATCCCTTGACTCCTAGCCATCAGTACTCAAACTGTCCTAGAAAGAAAGCCAAGCTTTTTTGTTTTGTTTTGTTTTGTTTTGTTTTTATTTTTTGGAGGGGGGAAGGCAAGGCAATTGGGGTTAGTGGCTTGCCCAAGGTCACACAGCTAGTAAATGTGTCAAGTGTCTGAGGTCAAATTTGAACTCAGGTCCTCCTGACTCCAGGGCCGGTGATCTATTCACTGCACCACCTAGCAGCACCTTGTTTTGTTTTTAAACATGGTTGTGTGTCCTGGCATCCCTGGAAATGCTAACTTGTGATCTGATATCATGGAAATGTGCCTAAACTATCTCCAGAGGTTCAGGACACCCTTCTTTTTTTCTAACTCTTAAAAATTCTTGTCGCTTTTTAAAATTTTTGTATGAATACGTTAACACAAATAAACAAAGGGATAAAATCATTGCATTTATTTAGAACATAGCCTTATTTATGGCCAGTGGAGCAAATGTAAAAAGGTATTTTTTTGTGACCAAAAAAATGTGTTTTTTGTCTCATTTCATGAAGCTAACAAAGTCAATAGTATTTATTGTGTGAGCATTTCTTTTTTTCCCACTTAATAGTATTTTATTTTTTTAATTACATGTAAAGATAGCTTTCAACATCAACATTCATTTTTTTAAGATTTTGAGTTCCAAATTTTTCTCCCTCCTTCCCCTCCCCTCTCCCCAAGACAGCAAGAATCTGATACAGGTTATACATGTATAATAATGTTAAACATATTCAGGACATCCTTCTTAATGTCTGTCTGCATATCTCTTATGCCATCTTGTCTTTTATGCATTGAAAAGAGCCAAGTTCTCACTTTGAGAAGAGTTGTGTGATTTGGCCAGACGAGACTCTGGGAAGCCGTTGAGCCCCCCCGGCTTTGAAAAACCCAGATGTTGATGCTTCCCTCTCTGGTAACTGAATGGACTACCCTTACTGGTAATTTGTAGCCTTTTCTTTTGTTCATGGTGGTAATGAATGCTGGGTACTGAAAAAGCCTGAGCTACAGAATGCCTTGACAATTGTCTTCTGCTTACTTATACTGTAAAATTGCTGCTCCCTCGCCAAGCTGTGTCACTGACATTGCTGATGCCATGATTCTGAAACAGCTTTTTGAAAATCTGTTCAAAAATGGGGTCGTCGTTGTGGCAACATCCAACAGGCCACCTGAAGACCTGCATAAAAATGGACTCCAACAGGCTAACTTTGTGCTATTCATTGCTGTCTTGAAGATGGTGATAATGATGGTGTCTCTGAAGACCCATGATTCTACCTCAGAGTTCCAAACACTGAGAAAGAGACCCTACACCTGTTGGTGCAGTGATTCACCTCTACATTTTATAATTTCGTCAGAGACCAGAATATTTGTGTCTGTTAGTCAGGGCACCTACTTCCTTGGACAGTGAAGGAGAAATATTGACAAGTTCTTACCCTCTAGCTTTCCTTTTTCAAGACTCCAAGAAGACCTCTATACTCCTATTTGTTCCAGAGGCAGTGTTACATAGTGGAAAGAACACCCATCTTGGAATTAGAAAGACTGGGATTTGGATTCTGGCTCTAACTCTTATAAACTTTGCAGCCTTGGGCAAATCAATTTAAATTCCCTAAGTCTTGGTTTCTTTATAGGGTAAATGTAAATGAAAATATTTGTGCTTCCTTCTTTAAAAAAAAAAAAAAAAGAAAAGAACCAACTTGAACACATGGGTTTTCTTACAACTCTTTTTTTAAAATTTTATAAAGTTCAGAAAAAATCAACGAGCACATTGGCAGTGTATATAGCAAATGCAACATTTCATACCCATTGGCCCCAACTCTTCAAAAAAAGGAGGGAGGTGCACTTTTTCATCTCTCCTCCATTGTTATTTATTAACCTTTCCAGCTTCACAATAGCATCCAGGGACCTTCTCCTTCCCTGACCTAACCTGCCAATGGGTGATAGGAGGACAAACCAGCAACACCTGCTGCCATTGAAGGGTGCCATCACTGCTGCCTCATTGCCCAGTTCCCCCCAAGTGCAGGATGCCCATGTCAGCCAGATGCTGACCTCCTATGCTGAAGATATCTCAGAGTCCCATTCCATTTTAACACTTGAACCCACTTTCCTATTGATAGAGGACCATCTGCCCTACTATTACTTCATAAGATTCTTTGTGCCTTGTCATCTACCCTGCTTGGCAACTGGCCTAGAGTACCCAGTACTGTCTGGCCTTTATAACCGTCATGAACTGAACATAAACATGAACCCTGCTTTAGGTGTAGTATCCACCATTTGGAATAGAAAAAATGCTATCCACCTCCAGAGAGAGCCTGATGAACTGAGTGTAGACCAAAGCATATTTTTTCCACTTAATTTTTATTGCTTTTTTTTGGTGACATGGCTAATATGGAAATATGTTTTGTGTGCACATGGATAATTAATACGTCACTTTGCTTGCCTTTTCAATGGGTAGAGGAGAGGCTGGAAGGAGGGAGAGAATTGGAAATTCAAAACTTTAAACAATGAATGTTTAAACCAAAATGTAATTATTTTTAAAATAGATAAAAAGAAAAACAACAATAAAAAAACTCCTTAAGAGCAGATAATGTCTTGAATTTCTATTTTTGTTCCCAGTGCTTAGTACAGTGCTTGACACATAGTTAGAGCTTAATAAATGCTTTTCTATGTCATTTTATTTTTCTCTCTTTACATTGCTGAGGTCATTGTATATATTATTTCCCTGGTTCTGTTTCACTCTATCAGTTCATATACGTTTTCCTACAATTATCTGAATTCCTCATATTCCTCTTTTCTTTGGTAAAATATTTTTTTATTACATTCATATCACACAATTTATTTAGCCATCCCCCAATCAATGACCATCCACTTTGTTCTTTGTTACCATTAGAAGTGGTGCTATGAGCATGTTGGTATATGTAGGATCTTTTTTTATGTCTTTGACCTCCTTGGGGTATATACCCAGCGGTTGAGATGTCTGGGTGGAAGGGTACAGAGAGGTGGTTCACTTTTTTTTTTTTTTGCAGAGTTCCAAATTATTTTCCAGAATGATTGGATCAATTCCTAGTTCCCACAACAGTGGGTCAGCATATCTGTCTTCTCACAGCCTCTGCAACATTGACTCTTTCCACCTTTTCCAAACTTTTTTTGATAGTCATAGTGTAAAGAACCTTGGGTCTTAAACATGCCAGCCAGGAATCCCAGCAGAATAGGGAGTTCCCTTATCCATGGTATTGACGTTGTTTTTCAAATGCAATAGCATTAAAATATTTCCAAGACACCAGCAGTGAACAAATGGAACCAACTAGTCATTTAGTCAAATTGCAACACTCTTTCCTGCCTGATACAGAAGACTCAATTGTATATTGCAGAAAAGGAGTAAGACTTGCAGAAATGTAGGTGCATTTGCATATTCCATCACTATCATGGAAAATGTGTCGTGATATTTAAATCATGGTCCTTAAAGACACTTCGAAATCAATAGCTGAAGCACTTTTATAACAACATAATCACTTGTATAGAAAGTCTGTCTGTGCTCTGTGGAACATGGACGGACTTGTATCCTTAGCCAGGGAGACTTACAACACTGAGCTGTCCAAACGTTCTTTTATGGCCAGGGGAATGCTTCTGTGAGATTGCTGAATGGGGCTGGGGCTCATTCTATGGTGGAGGAGTAAGAGTTGATCTGCCAGAGCAGAAGGTTGACTCAGTGAGTGATCAGAGTTAGAGGAGATCCTAGCCGTACAAGGGACAATTTTAGAGTTTCATCTATGTTGCCTCCATTTCTAGTCTACCTCTAGTCTTGAGTCTCAGAGATGATGCCATTCCCCTGAAGTGTTTTGCCTTGGCAGAGTGAGGACAAGGACTATAGGTAGCATGCAGGCAAGCGACTACATATGTGGGGTGGGAGAAATCTGTGATTAGTTGCCATGGAACCAAGGCCCCAACAAACACTGAGTCATCTGTGGGGCTCATAGACCCAGCCTCCTTTCCTGCCACAAGCAAATAGAAGCTGGTATTAGGGGAAACTCCCAGCACCTGATCCTTGTTTGAAAAAAGCGCTCCAGGAGATTGGCAGGCTATGGCTTGGGCCCAGCAGACTGAATTTATCAGGATATAGCTTGTCAGTCATGGTATTTCCAAACAGCCTGCTGTGTGCCAAACTCAGAGGATCTATTGGGTCACTTCAGAATGCCCTGGGTAAAGAAAAGCGGGCTTCTAGGTTTTCAGAGATTCCTTTGGAAGCTCTGTTCCTGTATGAACCGGAGGTCACCCATTCTTCATTCTGGTAGGATAAGGTAAGAGTCTGCTAATCAGACCAGCCCCCATTCTGGCTAGCCCTGCCTCTTTCTTTCCATTCTTTGCTTTTATACATATTGAAATGGCCAGGAAACAGTTAAGAAATACTTTATGGAATTAGAAATCAGCCAAGTGAAATTCTATGAACCTGGGAAGCTGGCCTAGGGTAATTTATCTTTTCCTTGCTCAGTCGTCATGCCCTGTGCCCCTCCGCTTACCTTACAAACCCCCCCGCTTGCCTTAGTAACCGCTTGTTTGCATCTATATGACAACCTGCTTGGTAACAAATTGTATTAGTTAGATACGTGAACCTAATGAAATGTATAAAAGATTCTCCACCCCCGAACTTGGGGCTGCTCCCCTTTTAATTGGTACGGAGTAGCCCCAGCTGGCAAATTAAAGCTCCTTAAAACCTTTTAATTCGGACTCTGTGGTCACTTTGTTAAGACTCGTCATTTCAATATCATTCATCCTCTCCACTTAGAATGTCCCACCTCTTGTCTCTACCACCCTATGTAATTCCAGTTCCCTCAGTACCCACCTCAGAATTCATCTCCCCATAGAATACTGCCTCCAATTGTCCATTCTCATCCCCTTCATTGACCAACCCTCTTAAGTAATTCATCCTGTGCTGTTCTGCATTTACTGAAAAGTTGTGTTCCCAGAGCTTTGCCTTCATAAATATTTCATCATGGTATCTAGGGCATAAACTCCTCCCAGGCTCAGGTCCCGTTTTCTCCTACTTTGTCTTCCTTTTTTGTGGATTCTGCAGGGCTGTGCAGCTATCAATAGGGCTCCTTTGCGAAGGTCACAGAATCCTTGAGCTAGAGCTGGAAGGGACCTAAGAGGACCTCTAGTGCAGCCCCCTTATTTTACTGTTGAGAAAACTGAAGCCGGGCAGATGAAGGAATTTGCCAAAAGTTACACAGGTAGTCAGTGACAGAGCTGAGATTTGAACCGGGGCTTTCTGACTCCAGAGACACTTCTTTTCCTACTATATCCTGTTGCCTCCAGAGAAACAATGAGTCAGGGTGCTGGAATCTGTTCTGGGCCAGGCCAGGAGAGTGTTGTTACAAGAATTTTAGTTGTTTAGTTATTTTTCAGTCGTGTCCAACTCTTCATGACCCCATTTAGAGTTTTCTTGGCAAAGATACTAGGGTGGTTTGCCATTTCTTTCTCCAACCTATTTTACAAATGAGGAAACTGAGGCAAACAAGGTTAAGTGACTTGCCCAGGGTCATGTAGCTAGCAAGTGTCCGAGGCCAAATTTGAACTGGGGAAGATGAGTCTTCCTGCCTTCAGGCCTGGAAATCTATCCACTGCCCTACCTAGTCACAGCACAAGTAAGCCAGCACAGAGTAGAGACAGATACAGGCACACCGAAGTTTATTTATCTACTCAAGAGGGAAACACCCCCTCAGTAGGTGATGGACATGTGTGTTTCACAATTCCATAGGTGACACACACACTTCTCTCCTGATCCAGAATTTGGGTAAGATCAGGAATGTTGCATAAGCAGGCTTACAGATCATTTACGAATCGGTAGGATCTGTTAAGGGGATGTAGGCTGGTAAATAAAAAATATGCTTCACCCATTACAAAGGCCTTTAGCCCAGCTATTTACACCAGTCCAAAGAAAACTGCATCATCTTTGTAAGTGAATTAACATTTATTCATCTCCTACTATGTGCCTTATTAGATAGAATACAGAGAAGCGGGTGAGTTTTGGGACCTATTCTTTTTTTAACTGTGGTGAAGTCATTGGGGGAAGGGAGGTTCTAGAGGATACCTTCAACACATTTGTATAATAACGGCAAATACAGAACAAAATGGAGTCAGTTGTGTTCTCCTAAAAATCCACTTGAAATAGTGCGTAGGCCCAAAAGATGGGATTGCAAAATGGCAGGAGGGGGTCTGCTTGCACTGACCAGCAAGGTATATACTCTTCTTGTCCCTGTCCTATTCTTAGTTCTCAAGAGAGCATTTTGAGGCTGAAGAGACGCCAAGGCCAGTCCCAGATTGGACTTTGCAATGCAGTGAGTGGCACATATTTACAACTTTCCTGGGAGCCTTGTAGATTCTTCATTGGCATCAAAATACAAAGCAGCATCTACTCTAGAACTGACCTGAAATTGCACCAACTCCCAGAGCAAAGCACTTGATTCTGACTTTAAAAGTCCTTGGAAAGCAACATCCGTTTTGGAGAGAAGTGCAGTGAACACAGCACAACTCATGGGCAAGAATCAGTCAGTTCCTGATTTTTGGCTTTGCCATCTACTGGCAGCCGCTATTCAATCACTCTCTGCTTTCTTTATTGCTCCCTGGTGTGACAGATTCCAGTGTAGAAGCCTGAGCCAACTGCATATCAGAAGTGAAACCTGAGGTTCAGGAGACGGTCCTTTGATGCAATCCAAATCCCCTAACCCTACAGGGACTAAGGTAGAAAGGTCCAGTCCCTGGAGTGCAGGAGCTGTTGTCTTTTTGTCTTTGTTCCCATCGCCTAGACCACAACCTTCAGATAATAGGGACTTGTTGATGCTTGTTGAATGGAATTGATTGCCTTTAAAAGGGCCCTGGGCTATGAGGCTGAAGACCTGGCTATCATCCAACCTCAGTAGCTAACTAGCTATGACCTGCAGCAAATCACTGTCCCTTTCTAGACCTCAGTTTCTTTCTCTAAAATAGGAGAGTTGGAATATACAGCTATATATTGGATGTTGGGGATATATGGAATTGAGAGTCATGCTCAATTCTTCAAGACCCCATTTGGGGTCTTCTTGGCAGAGATACTGGAGTGGTTTGCCATTTCCTTCTCCAGCTCATTTTACAGATGAGGAAACTGGGGCAAACAAGGTTAAGTGACTTGCCCAGGGTCACCCAGCTAGTAGTGTCTGAGTTCACATTTTAATTCAGGTCTTCCTGAGCCCAGGCCCAGTTTGCCCCCTAGCCACTGGGAATATAAATTAAAGGAATTAAATGGAAGGGGAACTCTTGAGTGATTGAAAGACCAATGAAGTTCTAGGAAAATAGCTAAAGAAACCTTTCTCTACCCTCATGACAAAGAGGCACATAAAATAAAATATATAGTGTTACAAAGGGAATCAATGATATTGAAATACAATTCTTTAAATCCAGTGCTTAGCACTGTACCTGGTACATAGTAGGTGCTTGATAAATGTTTATTTATTGACTAAAAGATTTAAAAACCCAAATTAATAAATCCCCTGAACTCTGGAGGGAGGGAGAAGGAGAAGTAAGGGAAATTCATCTTAAGATTGGAACCCCAGGACTAAATGATCTCTGAGATCACTTCCAATTGTAACAATCTCCTGATAGACAGAGGATTTGAATCCAGAATCCCTGACTCCAAAGCTAGCAAAAGGAGGTTGTGGCACAAGCAGCCTGGGCAGATTAAATGCATGGCATGCCTATACCTTAGGTTGTATTTATATGATTTTAAAAATCAAAACCTGTTATTTGCTGTCCTGTATTACTCAACCTTTGTTGCTATTACTGGTGTACTGCATTATTCAAACTATTTGGTGTATATAGACAGCATCTGTCTCTCTCTGAATGACAAAGACTTTGATAGAAAAGACTGTGATTATCTGTTCTTTCAGAATATCTTCTGTGTTTGGATATATAGATGGAGCTTTACATCCTTGGCGTTAGGCTGAGGCTTTTCAAATGAGAGAGGGGCATAGTTATATAAGATCAGTGATTAGTATCTCATCTCAACCCTCTAGGTATGTGGGCCTAGCCAGAGACAAGAAGAAGGAAAACTGGAAAGAAGGCATAAAAAGAAAATGGAAATATATCATTTCAGTGCTTAGCATATAAGGAGCCAGGACTTTATTCTGAGCTGGCAGCCCCTCCATTCTTGTCTTCCAGCTTGAGTGCTGTTGATCTTGCCTTTGTGGTGGGAGCCTGGCTGTGGGCGGAGGCCATATTATTCCTTGACACAAAAGCCCCTTTGCTGAATGGGCAGAATTGGGAAGAGAGAGGAAAAAATATGGAAACAGGGCTAGAAAGAGGGTCTCAGTAATTACAGGATATCTTTACCACTAACCCAGCAAAAGAAAAACCAGGGCAAAATTTGGTTTCTTTATACCCTGTGGATGAGGAGCAGTGTCTTTAAGAGGGTGCAATGAGTGTGGACTGTGTCACTGCTGAGCTTAAGTGCTGGCTACAGGCCATTAAGTAATATACCCCTACCCTAGCCTCAAGATAAGAATTCAAATGCCACTTGAACTGGCTCATCACTGAGGTTTTTTCCAACTCTCTCAATGGTCCTCTGAATGCTTGAGTATAATTGAATTGTGGGAGAATTATCTGCACAGGCAATCTGACCATGGGCAAGGACTTCATCTCTTAGAACCTCAGTTTTTTCTTTTAATTTATTATATTTCATTGAACAAGCCTTCATTTTCTTTCTTTCCCGTCTCTCCCTCCCTGAATCGGAAGGGTGGAAAAAAGGAATTCCTTCTAACAATGCATAATCAAGCAGAGCAAATTCCCACGTTTGCCGTGTCCAAACGTGTAAGCTTCGTTCTACATCTTCAGTCCATTACCTACCTCTGGGGTGGGAACAAGGTTTCATTATCAGTTTTCTGGCCACCATGTTGATTGAGTTCCTAATCCTTTCAAAGTTGTTTTTTTAGAGTATTGTGAGTGCATAGATTGTTCTCCTGGTTCTACTCTCCTCCCTCTATCATCCGTTCACAAGAGTCTTTTCAGGTTTCATCATTCTTATGGCTCCGTCATATTCTATTACATTCATAAAACATAATTTGTCCAGGCATTCTCTAATTGATGCCCCACCTTAGTTTCTTCTTTGCCACTGTAAAAAAGATCTGCTGTAGACATTGTTGGTACCACCGGGTTCCCTTTCTCTTTTTTCAGTCTCTTTGGAATCCTCATAGTGGTATTGTTGAGTCAAAGGCCATGAACAGTTTAGTAGCTTTGGGCACATAGTTCCAGATTGCTTTCTGGAATGCTGGACACCTCAGTTTCCTAATATGATAATCTATTTGCATCACCTACCTCGTGGGTCTGTTTTGGGGAAAGCATTTTGTAATCATGAAGCTCTAGCTGAGTTATTATCATATTGTTACTATGGGGTGAAAATTCCTGGAAATTGAAAATTAAGATTAAATGACCTAAATGAGCTCTCAACCCTACTTGCTGTCACCGAACCAAGGTAAGACAGCCGGGGTTATTATCTTTTCTGAAGCAGAGGAGAGCCTAGTCATTGCCTCTTTTTATTGGGATGCAGGGAGGTCCCAATGCCCACAGTTGCTGCCCTCTCTAGACATAAGTTCGGGTCATCCCCAGGACACTAGGCAATGTCAGACTACTTCAATACCCTCTCCCAGGAAAGGACCACAAGAGAAGTGTGTTCTCCTCCATTCCCTCCTGGGGGCCTTTCGTCCTGATCACCCTTCCACTTTCTTCCTCCTTCCTTCACACACACTCTTCCCCCCCAAAAAAAAATTGGATAAAGGAGTCTGTATGGCATAATAGATGGGATGGTAGAATAAGGAATACTTGGGTTTAATGAAAAGCTCTTTGTAAACCTTAAATGCTATATAAATGTGAGCTATTATTATTAATTATCAACTATGTGTCCCCAGATATGTTTTATTTGTTCTGCTTCTCTAAGTTAGAGCTGTCAAGAAAGCTGGACTACCCAGCAAGTGACAGAGTCAGTCCTTTGGATTTGGAAGACTCTATGCTCCAATGCCCATGGACTAGGTAGGCTCAGGAGACAGCTGAAATAGCATCTTCAAAACTGTACTCGAAGCCTGACTCCCTCCATCAAGATCAAAGTTCTTGGGGGAGAGTCCCCTCCAGAAAAGCATTGGCTGCTGCCCAGGGAGAGCGCTGGAACCCTAGGAGGCCGTGTCCCCAGGTGTGCTTACTCATGCATTCTATGCTAGGGTTAGAAAAATGCCCCACAACAAGAAAGCAGTGCAAGCCTGGGGCTATAGTGGTACAGACATGGTTTGAGTTCTCAGAATTTTTCCTTCTAAATGACTAGGAGCTTTTAAGCTCTATGTGGGGATAAGATGATCTCCACCTAGATAGAGACTCGATACTATAGAAGTCAAAAAGAATCTCCTCTCTATCCCCACTCACCTCCAGCCCCTTTTCTAAGTTCAAAGAGAAGCCTCTGGGCCTTTGCCCAGACTGTCCGCCCTTTCGGCAATGCACTTCCTCCTTCCCTCTGCCTCCTAGAAGCTCTTGCTTCCTTCAAGGCTCATCTTATTGGCCTGCTTCTATAGGAAACCTCTTAGGGTCCTGTAAGAGTTAGAGCTCTTTTCCTCTTTCTCATAAGATCATAGATGGGGAGCGGAAAGGGACCTTAGAAGCCATCTATTCTACTCCCCTCATTTTGAGTGATTAAATGACTTGCTTAGGGCCTAAGAAGCATTCAAGACAGAATTTTAACCCAAATCATCAGACTCTAGAGGCTATTCCACACAACCTGACTGCCCATCAATAGGAGACATGAAAAATATGACCTCAGGAAAGGATGGCTGAGTTCAGGTCACTATGGGACTAAAGGGCTCAGTCAGGCAATAAAGAGAGACCACTAGAGTCTTAATGTACTGAATACCCTTAATGCACCAAGTTAATGTGCCCATCAAAGCCTCTTATTACTGGGGAGTAACAGACACTAGAAAGAATAATGCACTGTTCTTCCAATACAGAGAGGCTATTCCTGACCCACCTTGGTCCAGGAGTGGGGATGAGCTACATGGATCCACATATACTCTCACCAAATACAGATTTATGATGCTTGGTCTGGAGTTTGGGACTGGTTTGTGTTTGGGCAGCAGCAGCAGAAGGTCCAGGAGCTCTGCATTGTGCATTAGCCTAACAAATGGCTTCAGTCACTAGGTTTCATTCTTTTCCTGTGTTAACCCATTTATTAACTGTTTAGGCTTATTCACATTGGGGGGAGAGAAGACAAAGAGGCAACTGAATCATTTTTTCAGTTCATTGAAGATTGTAGAGAGGATAATAAAGCACTTTTCTATAGTGACACTTTGGGCCAAATAGGAAAGCAGAGATATCCTTATGCAGCCTTGTGAAGGATGTAAATTAGGTATATAGAATAGTCTTAAAGATGAGAATTAAATCTGATTAGAAGCATCATGCCGCTCTACCACATTTTCTACTTGTTTCCCCGCCTAGGATTACGTTATTATAGCCATAGAACAGGTATTTGCAGGCAGAGTAGGTATTAGAGGTGGGGGTGGGGGTAGAGAAGGAAGTAGAGTGGGAACAAGCAGAGAAGGGGAGGGAGGCCGCCTCCAACTGGGTGAGAAGGGGGATTCAGAGCTAAAGAATTCTCTTAGAAATCAATCAATTCAATATACGAGCATTTTAAGTGCTTACTATGTGTCAAGCATTTTGCTAAGTAGTGGGAACACAAATAGAACCAGAAAGACAGCCCTTCCTAATAGAGGTAGAAGGCACATGAAAGAAAGCAGAAAAGGGGGCTGGGAGTAGGCAGAACAAAAGTATGCCTTTGGGTGTGGTAGATGGAGATTTGAGTGCAGCCTGGAGAGGAATTGAAACATGGCAGTCCTGGGAACCCTCCTGAAATGAAGATTCTGGAAGGAGCCATCCAATCAGAGGGAGAAGACCCAGGGCTGGAGGGCACTTCCAGTGTGTAAATTCCTTTGCTGGAATGAGGCTTCAGAATTGAAGAAATGGGACATGTAGGGGTCAGGATGGCCCAGCAAGTCTGGAGTACAGCTTTACAGCCCTCTGTTAAATAATGCCAGGGCATTCTGGCAATGCTGAGCTACCAACAAAAACATGAATGTAAAAAAAATCAAAGGGCTCTGGTTTAGCAAGGAAATTTTTTTGGTTCTAAGAATAGTGGGAGATCATGAAAGAAGGGTAACAAGATGAGGGGGAATAGGGAGAAGGAAGAAAGAATGCCCAGGAAGCAGCAAGCCATCAGCAAAATCATACAGTGATACAAAGCAAGAGACCTCACCCCTCGCATTTAGCACAAAAGCGTCCTGCGCTTTTCTCTTGGAAGTTGAGGTAGAGAGGACCAGGAAGAATAAGATTTTGAGCCTTGGGACCCAGCTGACTTTCTGGAGATTATCCCCTATGTTGGCCCCTAATTCCAAACCTGCACAACTTAGAGGCCAAAGAGCTCCTTCTTGGCAAACCCCTGCTTCTGCCTCTCACACACCTGTAACTGCTGCATCCCACAACTGGGCTCAGGTCTGTGGCTCCACAGTAACCATCATTGGTTTTGGCCCTGTTAAAGGTAAATTGATTTTTGTTGCTTCACTTGATACTTCAGTGCTGGCTAACCTCCCAAGCTAAAAGAGCATTGGCTTGGCACAAAGAATTATCCACTCCACAGGTGGGGTGGTGGAATCTTCAGAGGTCACGCTACCCCATCCCCCTGCCTTCAGGCATGGCCATATATAAACCAATTTGAGTTAGGTTGGGGTCTTAAAGCAGACTTCATGCTCACCCACATTCCTCACTCCATTCCTATATCCCACCAGCCTATCAGTGTACATGCAATGGCACATCAAGTGTTTTTATTTCCCAAATCTCCTCCAGGCCAAGAGATGGAGATGTGATGCTGCCTGATCCAGGCTGACTTTCAGACCTAGAAGGCAAAGGGAAAGATACTGTCCTCATTACTAAACCAGTCAGAAGTGGGATGAGGGGCATCCAGGGCAGTGCCCTGAGGTCTGGGTCTTCACACAGACATGACCCTGTCTGAATTAGTTAAGTGAGGAGGAAAGGCATAGTGACCTCCATCCTCCATTCACACTTATTCACACACATGCAAGGGCTCGTGAGGACCAGGTAATTAATTGCCCTCCCTACACCCCCTGAGCCTTCTAATTCTCTGTATCTGTTTTTAAAAGAAATTGTGCTCTCTAGGAAAGTAGAAGTGGGTCCTGCTGTATTCAAAAACTATTTTCCTGAAAAATTGTGTATCAACTGAGGTTGCACAAATACCGGCCTGTTTTAAATATACTAGTGTAGCCGGGTAGCACAGTAGAGTGATCGATTTGGAGCCAGGAATATTTGTTCAAATCCTGTCCAAGACACTAGCTTTGTGACTCTGAGCAGGTCAGTTAACGTGTCTGCTTCGGTTTCCTCATATGTAAAATGGCTATAATGATAGCACCTATCCCCCATTGTTGTGAGAATCAAATAATATAATATATGCAAAGCACTTCACAAGCCGCAAAGTGCTATGTAAATTCTAGTTAGCTATTTATATTAGGAGCATTCGATACTTTAGAGCAGGAGTTCTTAATCTGGAGTCTGAAATTATGATTACTTTTATATTTTGGGTAATTCTAACATGCTTGTTTCTTTTATAATCCTATTGTGTTTCATTTTATTCATTTAAAGACATTTTTTCTGAGAAGGAATTCATAGGTTTCACTAAACTGCTAAAGGGGCACTGGCCCTGGAGTCAGGAGGACCTAAGTTCAAATCCTGCCTCAGACACTTAACACTTACTAGCTGTGTGACCTTGGGCAAGTCACTAAACCCCAACTGGCCCTCCCAAAAAAACTGCTAAAGGGGTCTGTAGTTAAGAACCTCTGGTTTGGAGGGAAATGGTGGTGAGTCCTTTTTTAAAATAAGAAGTTCTTTGGTAAAATAAATCATTTTTATCTCCAATTATCTCTAGGTTTGTCAGTTTATTAGGTTTGGATTTATGTATCTTGTGTTTCTTAAAGTGAGGCTTTCCTGAACATAAAATTGCCCAAAGTTCAAACAGTGCCATGTCATACAGTATCATTCATTCCCTTAAGAAGTAGTTAAAGCTATGTAGCTAGCATCTGGACTGATAAATAAGGGGAAGAAATCTAATGCAGCAAACACAGGGGCCTTAAGTATTAGGACCTTGCACTTAGAGATTTAGCTCTCTTTTTGGATCTGATAGTGTAGAAGGATGACCTAAGCGGAACCCTCTGTGGCCTATGGGGCTGAGGACTTGTGGGTGAGCAGAACCCAAAGTGGATAGCAAGAATTTCAGATCATGTGGGAAGCAAGGGCAGGTCCATAACAGGCTGGCAGAGGAGTCTTCTTGGAAGCAGGCAAGGTCTTGCTAGGCCCCTCACATACCAGGACAAGCCCTGCTTGCAAGTATAGAGAGAAGGAAGAACTTGGGGCTAAAAAATGTTTAAATCTGGGAGGAGATATTGGGTAGGATAGCTAGCATTTATAAATTTATTTGATCCTCACAATTAGGTAGGTCCTTTTATTATTCCCATTTTATAAAAGAGAAAACAAAGATACAGAGATGTTAAATGACTTGTGTAGGGTCACACAGCCAGCAAGTGTTGGAGGCATGATTCAAACTCAGGACTTCCTGACTACAGGTCTAACGCTCTATCCACACCAACACTTATTTTCCTGGTCATTTGCAGATTGTCAATGATGGAAAGACAAAAGGAAGCAATTTGATGTGGTGGGACAAGTGACAAACTTGGAGTCACAGGACCCGAGTTCAGATCCTGCCTCTGCTGTTTACTACCTGTGCCTTTGAACTACCCTAGAACAATAATCCTATAAGAGCATTAGGGATGATTGAAAGCCCCACAGCTTTCTCTCATGTGCTCCTGCTTCAGGGTTTTGTTGCCAGACTTGATCTGGAGAACAATCGGCTCTCCAAGACTAGGAGTGCCAGTGAGCTGTGTTGTGAGCCCTACCTCCCCTTGCCTTTCTTTTTCAGATACAGGTCTGCTGGTGTTGTATGAAGGTGACTTGCTTCCTTTTTAAAAAAATAAATTTATTATTTATTTCTAACATTCACTTTTTAAAATTTCAATTCTGAATTCTCTAAACAATATTATACCAATTATACATGAGAAATCATGCAAAAAATTATCTATGTTGCAAAAACAAAAAGGCAAGAAAAATAAAGAAAGTGAGAAAATTATACATCAGTTTGCACTCAGAGTTCATCGATTCTCTCTCTCTCTGGAAGGGGCTAGCATTTTTCATTGAGTTGTGAAGGCAATTTTCAAACATAACCTCAGATAAAGGAGAAATAATCACCTGTTAAGAAAAACCAAAAGAACAACTGTTCCCACCCCCTTCTGCCATTTCTTACTGTGCCTTCATCTCCAGGCACATTGTACGAAGTGAGAAAATAGAATTGGCCTCCACCAGCTTGGACAGTGCATCATCCTGAGCTCCTGCATTCAGTAGAAGCTCTATGGATCTAGCATGATGTCACCTCCAGTGGAAGGCCTTCCTTCCTGGGAAGGGCAGGATAGCTACTCTGCACATCATGGCAATGCAGGATGCCAGGGACAGAGAGATATCTCAGCTACTTGAGGAAGACCTTAGGGTTTCATCCTAGACATTTCCCTCCAACTTTTACAAGCATATACCTGTGGAGCTGGGAAGAGGAACCAGCTTTTGGTCTGGCCTTGTCTTGGGCATTTCTTTTGTGTTTTTTTTTTAATAATTCATTTATTTTTAGTTTTCAATATTCACTTCCATAAGTTTTAAGTTTTCTCCATCTCCCTCGGCTCCTCCCTCCCCAAGATGGCATTCAGTCCCATATAGGTTCTACATATACATTCTTATTATATTTTCACATTAGTGAAAATTTGTTGTGTTGTATAGAAAAATTAGAAGGAATGGGAGGAATGTGAATGGGAGGAACCATGAGAAAGAAAAAACAATCTGCATTCAGACTCCATATTTCTTTCTCTGGATGTGGATGACATTTTCCATCATGAGTCTTTTGGAACAGTTTTAAGTCTTTGCATTGCTGAGAAGAGCTAAGTCTATCAAAGTCAGTCATCGCACAATGTGGTTGTTACCGTATACAGTGCTCTCCTGACTGCTCACTTCACTCAGCATCAGTTCATATAAGTCTTTCCAGGTTTCTCTGAAGTCTTCCTGCTCATCATTTCTTATGAACAATAGTATTCCATGACACTCATAGACCACAACTTGTTGAACCATTCCCCAATTGATGGGCATCCCCTCAGTTTCCAGTTTTTGGCCACCACAAAAAGAACTGCCATAAATATTTATGTACTTGTGGGTCTTTTCCCATTTTTATGATCTCTTTGGGATACAGACCTACAAGTGCTATTGCTGGGTCAAAGGTGTCTTGGGCATTTCTTAGTGAGACTGGAAAAAAATCTGTCACCAGGGTATTCCTTATTGATCAACCAAACAACCCCATTTCCTCCCTACCTTCTAACTCTACCCTGTTCACCCAGCGAGTGCCTCCTCAAAGAAAACAAACTCATTTTTACAACCTGAGCCAAAGTGAATTAACAAGGTAAAAAAAATTTAATCATTATATAATTAAGAAATCCATATCACACATCCCAAAGCCAAATAGAAATTTTTTTGGTTATCCGATTATTTTAAGCTATCTATGCCACCACCCTAATAATGATACAGCCTGTAGGGCACTTACTATGTAAAGAAATGGATAATGTCTCACTCCCACTCAAGAATCTTCAATGGAGGGCAGCTAGGTGGCTCAGTGAATAGGGCACCGGCCCTGGAGTCTAGAGGACCTGAGTTCAAATCCAACCTCACACACTTGACACACGCTGTGTGACCTTAGGTAAGTCACTTAACTCCAATTGCCTTGTCAAAATAATAATAATAATAATAAAAAGAATGTTCAGTGGCTCCCTATTGTCTCTTGTATAAAGACAAACTCTAGCATTCAAGGCCCTCCACAGTCTGGCTCCAGTTTACCTTTCCAGCCTCATTCCACACTATGTCCTTCATATACTATATATTACCAGACTATAATCTGTTCTTTATTTCATCCTGCCTTCTTCCACCTCCATTCATTCATTCACACTATCCTCCATGGCTAGAAAGCACTGAATCCATATCTCCATCTTTTGAAATCTTTTTCTTCAAGTCCCAGCTGAATTGTTGTTTCATGAGGCCTTCTCTGATCACCCCAGCTGAAAATAATCCCCCTCTTCTCAAATATTCGCAGGGGTGGGGAACCTGAAGTCTCAAGGCCACGTGCCTTGAGATTTGTTCTGTGACGCACTTGAGATCCTAGAGGGCCACCTATGGCTTCGAGGCTGTAGGTTCCCCACGCCTGTCTAGAGCATTTTTTCTGGATCTTTCCTTTGCACCTGTTATGATCACCTTTATATCATATTTCTTTGTATAGATGTTGAATTCCCACAATTAGACTAGAAGCTATTTAAGGGTAAAGACTGTGTCATTATTCTTCTATGTATTTCTAATACCTGGCACTGTACCTTGCATTTTGTAGGTACTTTAAAAAATTTGTTAAATAGACTTGAATTGAATAGTCAATTGAGTTGGACTGAATTCCCTCCCTCTATTCAATTCTGCCCTTCCCCCACCTGCTTATGACACTTATTTTAGAACTCAGGATTGAAGGGATTGGGCTGCCCTTGATCTCCATCAAGCCACTGATGAGCAAGGTGGGGGGCTGGGGAGGCAGGGGAAGGACGGGTCAGTGAGTTACCTCCATCTGTCTTCTCAGCCCTAGGAAGGAGGTATCCCAGAGTTGTCTGGGATCAGCTTGGAGACAGGGTAGTGGATGCCCTAACTGGGTTGGACCATTCTAAGCCTCCCAAGAGAAATAATGAAAAGCCTCAGAGTGCAGAGGGCCCCACCCAATGTAGGGTAGGGCATTGCTTAGTACCGATGACTCCCACGTCGCTTCTGAGAGCACCATACTCAAAAGAAATTAGAAACTTTTTCAGAACCCACGGTTGAAGCATCTCACTGGACAGAGGGTTGTAGCAGGGGACACTCATGGATGCCACTAAGAACCTGGATGGTGAGGAAATTTTCTCCCCAGTGGACCAATGAAGTCCACCACCAACCCCTAGAGGAAAAAGCACCTGCTGCCACTGTCATCCCAGGGGAGATGCCAACGACTGCTGTAGAAGGCCAGCCATCGGCCCTAAGCTTGGCTGAAAGGGCTGTGTGCAAGGTGGTGTATGGTGCCCCACGGCCACGGCCCCTCTTGCTTCCTGTGGGCCTGGAACTCTGGCTTTATGTGCAGAAGATGCGCAGTGTACAGAAAAGAAGGTACCAGACACTCCCTGGGAGGGAGAAACTGAGGGAGGGCTTTCATGGAAGTCCATGCCTTAGGTTTAGGGGGAGGTGAGAGACTCAAATGACTAAGATGGGTTTGGGAGATGGAAGGAAAATGGGCCAACTGGTTTGAAAGGAAGTGAATTGGACTTTTCAGGGTGACTAAGGTAGAGTATTTACCCTGAGGTATTGGAGGTGGAAGATGGAGTACTGTTGATCTTTGTGTTGCGTAGGCTGCCCTGTGGGTGGTCTCCTGGGAACAAGCCTAGCTGGTTTGGGGAAGTCATGCCCCCCTGCAATTTTCCTTTGGCACTGAGAGTCAGTTTAGGATTCACTTTCCCCCACCTTATATTCTACCCATTCAATCTGAGCTGTGCCCTACCATGGTAGGAGCAGTGGTGTTACAGGTGGTTACTGGTTTAGTTACAGATGGTGCTGGTTTAAGCATGCCCAATTTCTAGACCTTCAGAACACCACACTTTGAAAAAAAAAATCTATGCCCATGTAGTTGAGTTTTTTGGATCCAACTCTTAATTCCAATATTCAGATCTGTTGGAAACTTATTATCTTGCTCAGCAACCCTCAGTTGCCTGCATCTTGTGCTCTGCATGTAAAAAAACAACTTAAAAAAAAAACCAAGATTCTTATCCCTCCTTCTGCATTCTGCTAGAAGAATAATAGTAAATAGGCAAGCCAGACAGTCAACAAAGACATAGCTCATTCAAGGACAAACAAGCTTTAATTAAAAAGCACTGTGAACGGCATGGGCTCACCTTGGGGAGCAGGGGGCTAATAGTTCATCTGACTGGTTGCTATGGTAACCTGCTGGGGCCACTCTCCTCTATTGTATGAGGCCCTCACTGTTTCCCTTTCTTGCTGGCAAATTAAGTCTAGGGGGGAGGTAACTGAAGATGAGCACAATTGGTGAAGAATCCATCGTAGGTGGACTGGAGGCCTTGGGATAAGAACAGCTTAGCCCAGTTGGGCGGTTTTGATTTACTATTTATTTTGAAGCTACAAAGTGCAAAAAATGCACAGAATGTTCCCAAGACCAGGTCCCTAAGTCTCCCCCGCTATGTGCTATTGTTTGCATCCCATTTGGGAACAACCTGAGTTCTGTAGATCAGAACTAGAGAGTCAGTCAAGCCAAGATATCCTGAAAATGCTTTGCAGAGTATAACATCACTTCTACCATTTTAGGGCACAAATCAGCCGTTTCTAAGACGAGGGGGGCAGGCAGCAATGTGGTGGATGAGGAGAAGCAACAGCCAAAGTTAACACATTACTAAGTCAACATTTCATCAAGTGGGAAGTAAAGACAATAGGATCATGGCCCTAGATCTTGAAGAGACCTTTAGAGGACAGCTAGTCCAGTCTTCTCATTTTACAGATGTGGAAACTGAGGTTACATGACTTACCTAAGGTCATACAGGGAGAAATCAAGGTTCAAACCCAGTGCATTTTCTGATTGACCAGGTTGATGACAAAAGACTGGAGGGAGTCAAAAGAAATCTAAGCTATAGAACCAACCTATCCTCCTTGTCTTGGTGTTACTCCTCCCCAGGTTACCATCAGTAGATTTCTTATCTTGCCTATCCTGGTACAAATGCAGTGCACTCTATTTATCTGTCTCTGCCTATTTTCTCCTACATATGGACCAGGGTGGTCCCTTGGGTTCCTTAAGACAGCCTGAAAAACATGTAATTTTGGGTGAGGATGGATGGAGGGTATGGAGGAGACATGTTGGTCAAAGGAACCTAATGAGGCATTTGCAATTAAAGAAACATGAGGAAGACTTCTGGCATTATTTGCCATCTTTCCTTAATGAAATGAAGCTTTACCATCAGTAAAACTTATGTCTCCAGTAAGTGGGAGGGTAGGTTAGTATTCTCTGCCCCAGGGTACTAGTTGGCCATCACTGTATTTTAGACAAGTCTAGCAGGAAGGGAATGTCAACTTCAATGAGGTCCCACCATGGGTGTAATTACACCTGGGAAAGAGGCATCCCTCTCCTTCACAGGGGTCATGGGGGGAGGAAAACCCAAGAGAAGAGTGCCGCAGAGATGGAATGACTTGTGCCACATCCCACCACAGATAAGAATGATAGAAAAGGTCAGAATGTTTCTTTCTCCTTTCCCTTGGAGGTCTATGTGCAAACATCCCATACTCCAGCTTCTTTGATAGTTTATAAAAACAGTTTGCAGAACCATGTAATTATATTTCCCCCTTTCCCTCTCTTCTATTCACTCATCAAAAAGTTAGCTTAAGCCTTAAGGTAAGGGCAGTGATGCACAGCATCTAGCAAAAAAGCCTCCAAGTCAAACAGAAATCCAGCCACTAAGAGAGGAAAAAAAGTGCTTCTCCTTGGTCTTCCTCTCTCTCCTCTCTGTCCCTCTGCAGTCACCCCCGACCAAGTGCTCCCTTGGGGACCAGTTATTCTTCCATCTAAGCCAAGCCAGACTATTTTTTTCCAGAGTCCATGCTACAGAATCTTAATCTGTTCAATTCCAGAGCCACTTCCTAATTGCCTCTTGGCTGTCCTAAGGCCTTATATTAGTTGCATTCAGAAAACATCTATTTCTCTGACTCTTTGCTACCACTTCTTTTTTCCTGGTGTCCACCAAGCTCTGGGCTTCTGCACCCTCTGTGTCATGTGCCATAGGTACCAGGGACATATGCCCTAGTAGACTTAGAGCAGCAGAGATGTGATCTACTCTTTGCCAGTCAAAAGTTTTCTTGGATTCTGTGGCATCCCAAGCCAGTTTACTAGTTGCCTCAAACCAATCCAGCTAAGCAGCACTGCAGAAATAGATTGATTGGAGACTAGACCTAAAAATGTGTATGTGGGTGTGAAGAACAGGAGACAACACACACTCTCTCTCTGTCTCTCTCTGTCTCTCTCTCTCTGTCTCTCTCTCTCTCTCTGTCTCTCTGCCTCTCTGTCTCTCTGCCTTTCTCTCTCACCCTGAGGTATCCAGTCTTCCTGTGACAAATCCTGTCCTTTGACTAGCCCATACACTAAACAATTCCATTTTCAGGGATGCGACTTTTAGAGGCACATTCAGAGGGCAGATAACCTGAGCAAAGTTCCACAAAGGTGTCTGAACCTGTGGAGGAGGTCAGATAGATGGTGGAAGGGAATGATGAAGGACAGTGGTGTCAGATTCAAGTAGAAATCACATACTGACTTATAAAACCACAAATGAACATTATCCATGTTGTATTGTATTTTATTTATTTTGTTAAACGTTTCCCAGTTACATTTTAATTTGTTTTGGAGCACACTCTTAAGCCATCAGTTTGATACCTCTGGTGAAGGATTAGATTGGTTGTCTTCCCAACCCTGAACATGAGGGAAGGAAGCCAAGGTAGGAGCCGCTAAAGAAAATTCTCTCTCTCTCTCTCTCTCTCTCTCTCTCTCTCTCTCTCTCTCTCTCTCTCTCTCTCTCAGTTTGGAGTAGGGCCCTAATTAAAGAGAACTAGAATGTTGACTTTTCCTCTATGCTTCAATGTCATTTTCTGTAAAATGGGGAGGAACTAGACAGGGTTGGAGTAGACTCTCTCTAATGTTCCACTTAATATGATCTGATGATCCTTCAGACAAAATCACATTCTGGTAAACACATCAAGCTCCTCTAGGCTAGAATGAGCTTCATCTGTGCCCCCCACCCCCAATGTACTTGTCCCTGGGATCTCACAACCAGGGACAGCCAGGAGCAGGGTGAAAGAGTGATTTCACTGTCCAGGTGGCAGATGGGACTGTGGCACAAGCGGCTTTTCCAAGAACTATGTCACAGCTTCCATCTGTTCTGAGTCTGGGAACGCCAAAAATCCAGCTTAGCCTGAGCTCTCCTTCTCCCAGGGCAGGCATGTGTTCTGGTGAAATGATTGTCTCCCACATGACTCTTATTGCTTCTAATGAGTGCATAAGTAATGGGACCAGGCATCGAGTCCCTAGAGCTTCCAGAAATGGATTGAAACCCTGGAGTAGGGATTGGGTGGAATTTTTCCAGGATATTTGGCTTTATCATGCACTAGTGATTCCACCAATTTTCTACTAAATAGCAAAACTGGAGCATCTGGTCATCCAATCATCCCTGGGTGACAAGCCAGCTGGATGTTCCTGCAGCTGGGAGAGGCAGGTGAGTTGGTCACTGCCCTGTTGTTCCTCTGCTGATACCGGGTCCAGCAAGTTGGAGCCAGTGGAATGAAATCTCAGTGCAGAGTTTCACAGGTGACAAGGAACACAGCTCTCCAAGAGGAAAGCCTGGAAAGCAAGGTGGTGGTGGGAGGCCACTGTCCCCTGGAATTCAGCCAGAGACAAAATGAGTTTACTGAGTGAATGAGAAGGAAAGACAGATAAGGTCAAGCAAGGTCTGTTGGGTTCTTTACGAGGAGAAAGGAGATTCAACTGAAGCTTGACACAGAGCCCTGTGCTGAATTCAAGCTCAGTGAACCTTTATTAAATACCAACTCCATGCAAAGCACCATTCAGGCTGCCAAAAACACAAAACTTCATTACAAGAATGCAACTGCATCTAACTCTATACTTGCCTGTCCTGGAGGCTTTTTTTGCAAGAGAGGCATCATGGTGTAGTGGATAATGAGCTAACCCTCAGAGTTAAGAATACCTGGATTCAAATCCTGCCTCTGACACAAACTGGCTTCGTAATTGTGGGCAAATCGCTTAGCATTAATGTCCTCTTAACATCAGTATCCTTGGGGCAACTAGGTGGTGAAGTGAATAGAGCACCAGCCCTGGAGTCAGGAGGACCTGAGTTCAAATCCAGCCTCAGTCACTTAAAACGTATTAGCTGTGTGACCTTGGGCAAGTCACTTAACCTGAATTGCCTTGCCTTTCCTCCTCAAAAAAAAAAAGACAAAAAAAAGACTATCAGTATCCTCAACTCGAGACCATGAATTACCAGGGTTACCAAGATAAAAGAAGTTCTTCATTAGAGTTCCTTATATAAAGGTAATCATAAATACTATCCAGAAAAAAAAATATGACTCTGTGTGTGTCATCTCTTTCCACCCTCCCCTCCCCTCATATCTCTGCTTTGCCCAGGGCCATACTGAGTTAAGTGATACAGTGGCTAGAACACTGGGACTTTAGTCAGGAAGCCTTGAGGTCAAATCTAGCCTCACACATTTACTAACTGTGTGACCTTGAGCAAAAAATCAGTTAACCACTGTTTGCCTCAGTTTCCCCAACTATTAAAATTAGGATAACAATAGCACCCACCTCCCAGAGTTGTTGTAAAGATAAAGTGAGATAATAATTATAAATCATTTAGGGCAGTGCCTAACACACAGTAGTTAATAAATGCTTAATTTATTAATTTAAATTAAATAATTAAATGTTTAAATAAATGCTTGTTCCATTCCTTCTTTGGTGGTCTTACTTTCTGCAACCATAACTGTCCAAGGAAGCCAGGAATGTTTCTGTGCTTGGAAACATGGCTTCATTTTGTAGCCTGCTGGGGGATGCTGACAGTGGGGAGTCAATGGATTCCACCCCCACCTCCTGTTTGTGTCTCGCTGCTGTTGAATGAAATTGGGATGGGATGGCAGGTTCAAGTACTCTGAGAAGGGTACATCACTGTGCACTAGCTCTCAAAGTAAATGGGGGTGGGGATCACAGACTTGTTCCCTGAATCTCCCAAACCTAGAATGAGAGTGTTCCCCTTGGGCCTTCAGGGAGCTACTTTTAGAATCTTTCCATGGCTGACCTACGTCATACACAAACAAGCAACCTTTTGGAATGCTTTTCACACAACGAGAGTATAGCTACGCCCCCAGAATTTCTAGGTAAGCCTCTTAGAAAGAGAGATCAACAGCATGTCACTGAAAGACTCTGAGAGTTCTTGATGGCAGCATCAGGGAGGCCTCCCCCTAAAACAGGCTCTTAGTACCGAAAAGTATAGATTTAGAGCTAGAAGAGGCCTTGAAGGTCACTTAAGTCATTGATGGACCATGCATTTGAAATGAACCACAGGCCTTCTAGTCCAGTCTCCTCATATTGCGAATAAAGAAATTCATTCCATGCCAGTGGGAATATAGGTAATAAGTAGCAGTCAGTGAATCAATAAACAAGCATTATTAAGTACTTGTATTCCACACATTCTAAGCAATATGGAAACAAAGAAAAGCCCATATGTGGGCCCTGCCGTCGAGGAGTTCATACTCAAATGGGGGAAGATAGATGCAGATAACAACATACATAAAAGGGGTGTACAATCTTGTTGTTTAGTCATTTATTTCAGTCGTGTCTGACTCTCTGTGACTCCTGAGGTTTTCTTAGCAGAGGTACTAGAGGGCTTTGCCATTTCTTTTGCCAGTTCATTTTATAAATGAGGAAACTATGGCAAATAATATTAAGTGCCTTGCCTTGTCTGAGGTCAGATTCAAGCTCAGGAAGAGAAGTCTTCCTGACTCCAGGCTGAGCATTCTATCCACTGCACAGATAGCATTATTAAGTGCCTGTTACGTGTCAGGCACCGTGGTAGGTGCTAGAGATGGCAAAAATGAAATTATTTCTTCAATGAGTTTATATAGGAATGAGGAAGACAACACATACATAAAAAATCCACGTAAAAGAACAATTATGAAGTTAAGTAGTTAAATACGAGTTGGTTTGGGAGGGAGGGCACTAGTAGTCATAGGGGATCAGGAAGGAGAAGCTTCATGCAAAAGATACCTGAATTTCATCTTAATGGAAATGAAGGACCCTAAAGCCAGAGTTCCAGGCATGAGGGACAGCCAATTCAAATGCACAGGGATGCAGTGAAGAAGAAAGAGGCCAGTTGGCCTGGATTGCTGAGCGTGGGAGGGGGAATAATGTCCAAGGAGACTAGAAAGGTAAGTTGAGGCCAGCTTGTGCAGGACTTTAAAAACTAAATGGAAAAGTTTTTATTTTATTCTAGAGACAATAGGGAGCATTAGATTTGGTTAAGTGGGGCAGTCCCATGGTAAGATCTATGCTTAAGGAAAATTACTTTGGCAGCAATGGGTAGAATGGACTGGACTGGTGAGAGGTTTAAGATAGGGAGACCAAGTAGGGGCTGGTGAAATAATCTAGACAAGAGATGAAGAGTCCTGAGGTAAGATGGCTGCTGTGTGAGAAGAAAGGAAAGATAGGATGTGAAGGTAGAAACAGCAAGGTTTATGAAATAATTAAACATATGGGGTGAGGGAGAGTGAAGAATTGAAGATAATGCCAAGGCTACAAAACTGAGACACTGGAAAGATTGTAGTTGTGGTTTGTCTTTTGTTCTCGAAGAGGACCATGACATCAGGAAGGTGATGCCATGAAATGCAAATGAATTGGATTTAAGTGAGGAAGGGCTGTGCAAAGTCACCAGCCTAACTTTCTCTTCCTGAGCCATCCAGGTCCAGTGGCAAGATAGACATCAGGATGACTGGAGATGGTCTCAGATGCAGTGGGAGACCTTGGTCCTTTTAAGCTAAGCTCTTCCCCAGATTGTGGTGCCTTTGATAGAAATAGGGAAGTTTGATAATGAATTCAGTTTTAAACATAACAACTCTGGCTCATCAAGTTTGAAATCTCCAAGAGGCAGTTGGTGTTTGTTGTTGTTTAGTCTTTCAGTCTTGTCTGAATCTTCATAACACCATGGACCATAGCTTGCCAGGCCCTTCTATACTCCATTATCTCTACAAGTCTATCCAAATTTATGTCCATTACTTCCAGGACGCTACCCATCTCATCCTCTGGTGTCCTCTTCTCCTTTAGCCTTCAGCATGTCCCAACATTCCATACATTTGCCTTCAACATTCCCAAAAGTCCAGTCTTCTCATAGTGTGACCAAAGTATTTAAACTTTAACTTCAGTATTTGACCTTCCAGTAAATAGCCTGAATTAATTTCTTTAAGTATTGAATGACTTGCTCTCCTTGCTGTCCAAGAGACTCTCAGAAGTCATCTCTAGTACCACAATGTGAAAGTGTTGATTCTGTTGTGCTCAGCTTTCCTTATAGTCCAATTCTCACAGCCATGCATTGCTACTGGAAAAACCATAGCTTTGAATATATGGACCTTTGCGTAAGGTGATGTCTCTGCTTTGCAATATGCTGTCCAGATTTGCCATAGCTTTTCTTCTAAGAAGCAAGGGTCTTTTAATTCCATGGCTGCAGTCACTGTCTGCACTGATCTTTGAGCCCAAGAGTATAAAATCTGACACTGCTTCCATTTCTTCTCCCTCTATTAACCAGGAAGTGATGAATGGGACCAGTTGCCAACATCTGATCCCCAACTAAAGCTCAAGGTTGATACTGGGAGTGCTTCTGTAGACCTGGGAGTCACCTCCATAGAGATGGTAGTTAAACCCAAGGGAACTAATGAGACTACTGAGAGAGTAAATAAAGAAGAGAAGACGACCCAGGACAGAATCTTGAGTAACCCCCACAGTTAGGAGGTGGGATGCAGATGACAAGCCAGCAAAGAGGACATTGAGAAAGTACAGTTAGATAGGTAGGTGGTAAGCCAGTAGAGATAAGTGTCACAAAAACCAAGAGAAGAGAGGGTGGTCACTAAAGTCTAATGTAGCAGATAAATTGAGAAGGATTAGGACTAAGATAAAACCATTAGATTTGACAAATTAGAGCTCATTAGTAACTTTGGAGAAAGCAGTTTCAATCAGAGCAATTAGGTTAGAAGCCAGATTGTAAAAGGTTGAGAAATTAGTGGGAGGAGAGAAAGTGGAGGCAGATAGTATAGTTAGCTTTTTCAAGAAGATTGATAAGAAAAGGGAGAAGTGATATGAGGTGATAGTAGGAAGTAGTGAAGGTTTTTTGTTTTATTTTTAAGGTTGGTGGAGACCTAGGCATGTTTGAAGGTAGTAAGGAAGAAACCAGTTGAAAGGGAGCAGTGAAAGATTAGAGAGCTGGAGCCAATTGAGGATAGACTCTTCTGAAGAAAAGAGAGGATGAGGATCAAGTGCACATGTCCAGTTGTTGGCTTTGACAAGGAGAAGGATCCCCTCCTTGTCAGAAAATGGGAGAAAGGTAAAGAGAGTGGGAGCTGATGTCAAGGTTTTGAGATGAAGAGAATGGGAGACAACAAATGATCTCAATTTCTTCAGTAAAGTAAGAGGCCAGATCTTCAGCTGAGTTTGGGGAAGGGGAGAGAGAGAGAGAGAGAGAGAGAGAGAGAGAGAGAGAGAGAGAGCAATGAAAACCAGGGAAACCAAAAGGAAGAGTTGAGGAGGAAGATTCTTTTCTTCCAGGCATGGGAAATGGCCACTGCAAAGACACAGATCTGGGAGATGGAGCAATTTGTCTGAGAAACTTCAAGGCTAGTATGACTGGATTGTAAAATATGTGGTGGGAGTAAAAGTGTAAAAAGTAAGAAGGATCCAGGTTGTGAAGGGTTTTAAATGCAAACACTGGATTTTTATGTTTGTCCCTGGAGGTAACAGGCAGCCACTGTAATTTATTGAGTGTCAGCAACAAGATCCTTGGCCTAACCCCATAGGGGCCGTTGCTGTTATGCTGATGTTTCAGTTCCTGGGGAACCCTATGAGCAGTTGGCCAGGTCTCTATGCCAGAGCCCCATCTACATAATGTTCTCTACAGCTTCCCTGAGTTTTCCTTTTCCTTGGTTTCCACAGGATGGAGGCCTCCTGCCTAGAGCTGGCCTTAGAAGGTGAGAGGCTCTGTAAAGCTGGAGATTTCAAAGCCGGGGCTGCCTTCTTCGAAGCTGCTGTCCAGGTGGGGACCGAGGATCTGAAGACTCTGAGTGCAATCTACAGCCAGCTGGGGAATGCCTACTTCTACCTGAAAGAGTACTCAAAGGCTCTTGAGTATCACAAGCATGACCTCACCCTGGCCAGGTAAAGCAGGGGATCTCATATGGCTTCATGATCGTATGAATGGGGTTTGTGTCACTGTGCAAATGTGAGATAATGTGATTATGTATATATATGGAGCGAGGCATAAGAGACTGAGTGACCCAGTATATGTGGCTGGATATAACTCTGTATATGTGAATGGGCTTGTTTATTATCACAGGTGGGTAAAGGGTGTTAACTCTTAGTGTACCAGCAAAAGAGGATGGATTAAATTTCTCTTTCTTAACCAGTAGGGTTTTGCCTGATCTAATAGGTATGCTTCTTTGCCGCCTACCCCAGAGCATTGCCTATAGACTAGCAACCACTACCTCCCACCCACTGGCTACAATTTCTTAAGGTCATATGACCATCACGATTCTCTACAAGATCTGGCCTACTCACCAAGGACATTTGCCCCACCCCCAATCCCCAAGATGCCCCCTAACCTGGGAATCCATTCTTCTTCTTCATCCCCTCCTGACTTCAAATACCTTGACTTTTCATTCTCTCAAAACTCTAATTTCTGGGGCAGCTAGGTGGCACAGTGGATAGAACACCAGTCCTGAATTCAGGAGGACCTGAATTCAAATCTGGCCTCAGATATTTACTACTTGTGTGACCCTGGGCAAGTCACTTAACCCTAATTGCCTCTCTCACTCACACACACACACACACACACACACACACCTCCAATGCCTATGACTTATTTTTGCAATCTACCTCATTGAAACACAGGAATGGCCAGTCATCATACCACAGACTCCCACCCCCACCCCAATTCATCACCCTGAAGGTATTTGCATTTAGCAGCTCTGACCCACCTTACCCCTTCATAATATGCCAAGGCAGATTCTGACAGTGACAGACGTCATTGTCACCTGTGTTTCCTCTTCCTTCCTCTTTCCTGACTTGGACCCTTGCCACCCCATGCTTTCTTTGGGATATTCCATGTTAATACATCTACAGTATTTTCCCAAAAATTTATTATTTATTTTTAACATTCTTATTTTTTAAATGCAAATTAAAACAACTTTGAAATACCACCTCACACCAATCAGATTGGCTAATATGACAAAAAATGGAAAATGATAAATGTTGGAGAGGATGTGAGAAAATCGGGACACAAATGCTCTGTTGATGGAGTTATAAACTGATCTAATAACCATTCTGGAGAGCAATTTGGAACTATACTCAAAGGACAACCAAACTTTGATCAAGCAATACCACTACTAGGTCTGAATCCCAAAGAGATCATATAAAAGGGAAAGGCCCTACGTGTGCAAAAATATTTATAGCAGCCCTATTCGTGGTGGCAAAATATTGGAAGTTTATGGGATGTGCAAATGTGAGATAATATGATTATGTGTATATATGGAGTGAGGCATGAGAGACTGGGGAATGACTGAACAAGCTGGGGTATATGAATGTTATGGAATACTATTGTGCAATAAGAAATGATGAACAGGCAGATTTCAGAAAAACCTGGAAAGATTTATATGAACTGATGTTGAGTGAAGTAAGCAGAACCAGGAGAACATTTTACACAGTAACAGTAGCAAAGTGTGATGATCAACTCTGAATGTCTTAGCTCTTCTCAGCAAAACAGTGATCCAAGCAAGTATAAAAGACTCACGAAGGAAAATGCTATACGTATCCAGATAAAGGACTGATGGACTCTGAATGCAGATAGAAGCATATTTTTTTTCACTTTGTTCTTTCTCGTGGTTTTTTTTCCCTTTTGATCTGTTTCTTTTTCCACAACTATGACAAAAATAGAAATATGTTTTACGTGATAGCACATGTATAAACTATATCAAACTGTCTGCCATTTTCAGAAGAGAGGAGAAGAGGGAGAGAGGGAGAAAAATTTGGAACTCAAAATCTTGTGAAAATGAATGCTGGGGGAGGGGTAGGTGGTGTGATGAATAGAGCACTGGCCCTGGAGTCAGGAGGACCTGAGTTCAAATTCGGCCTCAGACACTTAACACTTACTAGCTGTGTGGCCTTGGGCAAGTCACTTAACCCCAATTGCCCTGCCTTCCCCCGTGTAAAAAAAAGAAGAAAGAAAGAAAAAAGAAAATGAATGCTAACCATTTCCTTGATATGTAATTGAGAAAAAATATTATTTAAAGCAAAATAAATAAATAAAATTTTAAAAACTTTTTTTTATTTTAAGTTCCAAATTCTCTCCCTCTCTCCCCCACCCTCTGAGAAGGCAAGTAATACGGGTATCAATTTATACGTATGAAATCATGTAAGACATATGCTGATATTTTGCATATATGTTACCAAAAAAGCAAGAAAAATAAAGAAAGTAAAAATATTATCCTTCAGTTTGCACTCAGAGTTCACCAGTTCTCTCTCTGGAGGGAGGTAGCACTTTTCATCATGAGTCCTTCAGAAATATCTCAGATCATTGCCTTGTTCATATTAGCTAAATCTTTCACAGTTAGTTGTCATTACAATGTTGCTACTCCTGTGCACAATGATCTCCTGGTTCTGCTTACTTCACTTTGCATCAATTCATATAGATCTTCCCAGGTTTTTTGGAAACCATCCTCCTCATCATTTCTCCCCAACAGAATGTAAGTTTCTTGAAGGGAAGAGCTGTTCATTTTCTCACCTTGTATACCCAGCACTTATCACAGCACCTAGCACATAGTATGTGTTTAATAAATGCCTTTTTCATTCATTCATTCACTTACTTAGTAAATACTCATTGAGTTGAATTGAACCGAATGGCATCTTTGGATCTGACAAAGGAAATAAGCATTTATAAAGTGCCTACTGTGTGGCAGGCACTGTGCTAAGCACTTTACAAATACTGTCTTATTTGATCTTCACAACAACCCTGGAAGATAGGTGCTGTTATTATCCTTATTTTTACAGTTGAGGAAACTGAGGCAATCAGGTTATGTGACTTGCCCAGAGTCATAGAGCTTGTAAGTGTTTGAGGAAAGAAAGGTTGAGAGAGGACATAAGTAACATCTTTTAAGTCATAGAAGGTATGGAGAAGGGGAAAGAGGATTTGCTAGAACTAGGGGTCCCTCTTAGAGGGCCGCTAAAGAGGTAACTTGGGGATGAGTTGGCTCAGCTAGCAAGGATTTATGGAACTTGTTTCCCTAGAAGTTGGAGATGCTAGTTGCCTTAAAAGGCTTCAGGTGGGAGCTCTGGTTGGCAACAGCTTCCTGATTTAGATAAATGGTGTTTATATGTTACTTTATGTCTTTACCTTGCCAACAGGCATGAATCTTCTTGTAGAAACAGAATCATGCTCCCTGGTGGGGATCCCCCTGCCCTATGCTCAGTCTTTGGTTTGCTAAGCCTGGGAATATCAAAATCTGCTAAAGCCTGAATTCTTTGCACAGACAAACCAAGTTTTGTCTGAGCTGTATCCGCAAGGCATTCAGAATCTGACCACCAGAATTACAGGCTTCTCACTGCTCTGATAGGCACAGTGAGAATTCAAGGAAGTCCAAGAAGTGGTTCTTTTTAGGGTCAAAGTCAAAGTTTCTATTTCAGGCTGGCTAATGGATGAGCTACAGTCCTCAGGGCCTGAGTTGGGGAGGAGAAGAGGTCATCTGAGCCTGAAGACCCCAACTTCTTCTCTAGAGCCTTCCTGCTGAGCTAATCTACTATCTTCCCTCCTCTGTTCCCTCAGAACTATTGGAGACCGAATTGGGGAAGCCAAGGCCAGTGGCAACCTGGGCAATACCCTCAAAATCTTGGGTCGTTTTGAGGAAGCTATTGTCTGCTGCCAGAGACACTTAGACATTTCCCAGGAACAGGGTGACAAGGTAAGAGCCCAAAGGCTGACATTTCTCCAGAAGACCGAACTTTTCCAGAAGCTCTCCTTATCCAGCTCTCTCTTCCCACCCCCATCTCTCTAGGAACACCCCCCCTTCCAAGGTGACCACGTCCTGCTCTCCTAACCCAGTCTATGTGTAGACCAATCAAGGGGCAACATTTCATTCACAAATCCAGAGGTGTTATTTTGTTCAATGTCCAATAGTCTATTTCATTGAATGAAAGAGATTGGAAGGAAGTGTAGATACAGATAATCCAAAACTTTGAATAATTTTTTAAAAATCCTTTTTGGCTCAAAAATACTGCTACAAACAGGCTCCACATTTGAATGTGGGTGTGTCAGATGCTCTTGGATTTCACAAACTTTCAGCTCTAAAGAATGAAGGCACATTGTGAATCAGTCCCCAGCTTCCTCATTCTGCCCCCTTCACTTCCCTATACTATTCAGTCAGTCCATTCAGTGGACTAACAGCATCACTTCAATTCCTCCAAGATTTACTAAGCTCCTAACATGTGCCAGGCAAGGATACCAAAACAAAAAGGAACAATCCCTACAGTCAAGGGACATATTCTATGAAGGGGAGGCAACTCATGCCTAGACAAAGAAGCAGCAACATAGGCAGAGTTTCCTACTTTACCTTTCAGCTTCCTTAGGGTTCTGAATCACCTTCTCTGGAATCTGGGAGAATTTGGCTTCAAAGGCCTTACTCTCAATTCCTGCTGGGCTCAGTAAAGGAGTGAATAGAAATGGCCAGTCTGGACTTAAGTGAAATAGAGCAATAAAATTAACGCTAACATCAAAACCCAACTTGCTGTCATGTGTATAATCAGTACTAAACTGTGCTAAATTAATCTGGTACAAAATTCCAGGTCAGACCACAGGTTATCTCATTCTTTATAATTTTTTAGACTTAATTTTATAGTCTGACGTATTAAAAAAAATGCAATTGTGAGAGGAGGAGCTCAAGAGCATGAAATAGGTAGTTCCTTCTTTGCAGGAAGGTTTTTTTCCTAAATGGTTTGTACCTCTACAGGTGGGGGAAGCAAGGGCCCTCTACAACATCGGTAATGTGTATCATGCCAAGGGGAAGCAGTTGTCCTGGAACTCTGCCCAGGACCCAGGCCACCTGCCCCCGGATGTCCGGGAGACACTGCAGAAAGCTTCAGAATTCTATGAGTGAGTAACCATTTGGGATGCACCTTGTCAGCTCCAGCCAAAGCATAGCTTTAGGTCTCCTTCTTTTCTGGCTCACACTTTCCTATGGGAGGTTGCTTGGGAGCTGGAGCAATAAGAGAACCTCATATCTAAGGAGGGGAGGCTAGGCCATGGCCCTTAGCATTGTAAGCAGGAATGATTGCTCAGACAGACTCTTGGGATTCCACAGGCGGAACCTGTCTCTGGTGAAGGAGCTGGGAGACCGAGCTGCCCAGGGCCGGGCCTATGGGAACCTTGGCAACACCCAGTACCTCCTGGGAAATTTTAGTGAAGCCATTACCTTCCACAAGGAGGTAAGTGATTATCCCTGGGGCCTTTTTCCTCCTTCTGGGGTCAAAGTGTGTCTCTCTTGAAGCATGGAATTGCTTAAGAAGCAACCTCCTCTTTTCATAGAGGAAAAAGCTGAGGGCTTGAACGAAAGGGTTTTATTCATGGTAACAGCCAGTTAAGTGCAGCTAGGTGGGACAGTAAATAGAGCGGAGTCAGGAACACTTATCTTCCTGAGTTCAAATCTGCCCTCAGCTCAGACACTCACTAGCTGTGTGACCCTGGGCAAGTCACCTAACCCTGTTTGCCCAGTTATCTCACCTACAGAATGAGCTAGAGAAGGAAAAGGCAAATCACTCTAGTATCTTTGCCAAAAAAAACCCAGATGCGTTGTAGAGTCACACACAACCGAATAAACAACTGAACTACACAGTGGTGAAGTCAGGACTAGATTCCAGGTCTCTTGCCTCCCAGTGTGGAGTTCTTTTGACAAGTACCAATAACCTCTCCCATTACACACACACACACACACACACACACACACTCCCTCCAGATTGTCCTATATGGGACTTAGTCTCCAAAGAGGAACAAAGAGCTAAATGAGACACAAAGATTCAGTTGTCTTACACATAATGGATATGATTTGAACATGTTGAGTTAGGAGATGTCTGTGGAACATCTAATTCAAAATATCCTAGTTTGTGATGTGGGTCTGGAGTTTGAGAGAAGGACTAGGACTAGATATATATATATACATTTGTGAATCATGTGCATAGAAATGATCATCAAATCCAGAGGAACTGATGAAGTCACCATGCGAGAGATTTTAGAGAGCAAAGAGAAGAGGGACCAGTACAGAGGTGGGCCTTGGGGTACACGCATTGTTAAATGTAGAGGCAACACCCTTTCAATGATTAGGATCAAATGAGAAAACATATATACAGCACTTTGCAAACCTTTACGTGAGCCATATAAATACTAGCTATGATCCTCTTACCTCCTCTGCTTCCCTATGCCTTCAGATAGACTAACTGAATTGTACTCAGCCTCCCAGCCCCAAGGCTCCTCCCCTGCCTCCAAAACCTCTAGGTGGCAGAGTAGATCGAGTGCTTAACCTTGATTCGGGATGCCCTGAGTTCAAATTCTGTGTCTGATACTTACTAGCTATGTGATCCTGGGCAAATTACTTAATGTGTCTGTTTCCTCATCAGTAAATGGGGATAATAATAGCACCTACCTCCAAGGGTCATTGTTGAGGATAATATGAGATATTTGAAAAGTGTTATATAAATGCTGGCCAACATTATTATTAAATGGTAGATTCCTTATCTTGATTGGAGGAGAATAGTGACAAAGAGTATGCAAAAGCAGTAGATGATGGAGAACAGCAGATGCAAGCTATACATAATGGACCTTCAGTTTCACATCCAAGCCTCTTTTTCTGTTCTACTACATATGTGAAAACGCCAATTTTATTTGCTGTTTGTTGAGTTCAGAATAAAAATAAACTAAAGGAAAAGGAAATCAGTGAGTAATCCATGACTAGAAATTCCAGTTAACTTTGGAATTCACTTAGAGGTTAATTATTTTGTAGACAAATTTAGCCCAATTTTTAAAAAGAGTTTTCTGTTCCTGAGTACAAGCTGCCTGTTGCTAGGCAGAAGAATTATCTACCCTTGGTAGATAATTGAGAGGATCTATATTCCTCCTCAAGGCCCAGAGGGGGGTGGAGCCTTTCCTCACTTCACCCCCACCCCCATTTGTTTTCAGTAGCAGGATTTATGAGAACAATGCCCATTCAATGAGCACTCATTCATTACTTTTCCTCCATAAGCTCTATGTATGAATCTTTGTTTTTCAGAGACTTGCCATTGCCAAGGAATTTGGAGACAAAGCAGCTGAAAGGAGAGCGTACAGTAACCTAGGGAATGCCCACATCTTCTTGGGGCGATTTGATGTCTCAGCAGAGTACTACAAGTAAGTGGTCTTCCTGGGGGCCGCTGGCTGTCAGGAGGCTGGAGCTAAGACTCTCCCTAATATGGCATTTGATTCCCTAGAGACCCAAGTTTGAAGGCCAAATCAGTTGAGGAGATGGCATTTGCTCTTGGCCTCAAGGGGATTTTCAAGATTCCCTCCTCAGAAACAATATTTGGATCCAAAAGAGTATCATCATTTAATCATTTCAGTGTCTCTGACTCTTTGTGACCCTATGGCTCGGCATTTTCTTGGCCAAGATACTAGAATGGTTTGCCATTTTTTTCTCCGGCTCATTTTACAGGTGAGGAAACTAAGGCAAAGAGGGTTAAGTGATTTGTCCAGGCTCACACAGCTAGTGTGTGTCTGAGGCTGGATTTGAGCTCAGGTCTTCCTGACTTCAGGCCCAACTCACTCTATCCACTGAGCCACTTAGATGCCCAAGATATCTTAGGAGGAGATTTTGATAGACTAATGTTTGGAAAAAATCAATTCATCCAGAAGTAATTATTAAGCACTTACTATTTGCCTGGTACAATGCTAAGCAATGGAGATACAAAGACAAAAGTAATGCCCCTGCCCTCAAGGAGCTTACTATCAATTTAGGAAGCCACAAAAGGAATGAGATGTTTTTAGGAGATTAAAATATAGGACAAAGTGTCCAGAGTCTCAGGTCACTGCTCTTTTTTCCCCCACCTTTCTCTCATCCATAGCCAAAAGGTCCACAGGAGAGGGTCTGAGTCCTTATTTAGGAGAGTGACAGGTATCATAAGAGGATAGGATTAGAGATAAAAAGGACCTTTGCAGGCCTTCTGGTCCAACTCCCTCATTTTATAGGTGAGGAACTGGAGGCTTGGAGAGGTTAGCTGACTCACCAGATTTGTTGGCCTTTTCTCCATCTTCACCCTCTTCGACCCCCATGCAGCTTTTGATGCTACTGACTGGACATTCTCCTCTTTGGATTTTCATGACACTGGTCTCCAGCTTGTCCTCCTGCCTGTCTAACCATTCCTTCTTCCCCTCCTTTGCTTATTCATCATCCGTGCCTCTCACAAACAGTGGGTGCACACCAACGTCCTGTCCTGTGTCATCTTCTCCTTGCTCTCTTTAGTCTTTGATTTGGTGACATTAGCTCCCCTGGGTTTAATTATCATCTCTATACACAGAATTCCCAGATCTGTATATCCAGCACTAGTTTCTCTGCTAAGATCCAGTCTAATGTCACAAATTTTTATTGGACATTTTGAGCTAATTCCATTTGTTGTTCAGTCATTCAGTTATGTCCAACACTTCATGGCCCCATTCACCATCCTGTCCATGAGGTTTTCTTGGCAGAGATACTGGAGTAGTTTGCCGTTTCCTTCTCCAGTGGATTAAGACAAACAGAGGCTAAGTGACTTGCCCACGGTCACACAGCTAATGAGTATCTAAGGCCAGATTTGAACTCATATCTTCCTGACTCCAGGCCCTATCCACTGCACCACCTAGCTGTCTCCTGAATGTCCCATAGACAACTTAAACTCCACATGGCCAAAATATATCTTTCTCCAAAAATCCAACCCTTCTCCATACTTCCGTATTACTGTTAAGGGCATTATCATCTCATATGCAAAGCTTGAGTGTCATCTTCAGCGCCTCACTCAGACCCCACATATCCAATCAGTTGCCAAATCTTACAGTTTTTCCACAATATTTCTCATGCCCCCTCATCTCTACTCACCCAACCACCACCCTAGTTCAGGTCCTCATCACCTCCCATCTAGCCAATTGCAATATCTCCCTTTTTGGTTTCTCTCCCTCAGTCTCTTCTCATTCTAGCCCAACCTCCACATGGTCACCAAGGTGATTTTCCTAAGCATAGATCCACTCATTGCCACCTTCCTACTCACTAAACTGCCGTGGCTCCCTACCTTTTCCATGATCAAATGTAAACTCCTCTGTTTGGCATTTAAAATCTTTTAGACCCTGGACCCTTCCTACCTTTCCAGTCTTCTTGTATTTTATTCCCTCTTGGATCTGGCCTCCTCAGTGTTGCCCTCTCTGTGACTTTGCACTAGCCAGCCCAGTGCCTGGAATGCACTACCTCCTCATCTCCAACTCTTGGAATTCCTGGTTTCCTTCAAGTCTCAGTTCAAGTGCTACCTACATCAAGTTTTCCCTGATCCTCACCCCCTCTAGCTGCTAGTGCCATCCCTCCCAAAACTACTTTGTTTTCATTTTGTTTTGATTAGATATATTCTTGTGTATGCACATGTCTCTGCCATTAGAAGTCCTTCAGGATGGGAACTTTTCACTTTTGTCTTTATATCTCTAATGCCATTGCCTGGCACATAGGAAGCATCACCTGTGTAACCTGTCCCTCTTCCCCACCTCTCTAGCCTTCTTTTACCAAAGACCCTCCCAAGTACCCTGTGACTCAATAACCCTGGCTTCCTTACTGTTACTCAAACAAGACACTTCATCTCTATCTCCCCATTCTGGATCTTTTGCTGGCTGTCCCCCCCTCATGCCAGAAATGCCCTCCCTCCTCATCCCTGCCTCCTGGCTTCCTTCAAATTCCAGCTAAAATCCCACCTTCTACAGGAATCCTTTCCCAGTCCCACTTAATTCTAATGCCTTTTCTCTGTTGATTGTTTGCCATTTGTCCTGTATGTGGCTTGTTTGGGCACAGATTCTTTACGTGTTGTCTCCCCCATTAGACTGTGAGCTCAGATCAAACATCGTCTTGCACCTCTATTTGAATCCCCAGTTCTTAGCACAGTGCCTGGTACATATAGGTGCTTAATTAATGTTTCTTGACCAAGTGAGAGAAGCAAACTCAAAGGTCTTGATCCTTTGGGGAAGGCTTCTGAAACAGGAGTATTCTTGAGGCTTACACCTCATCCCTATCCTCCCATTCTCGCCCAAACCTTTTCTACTGGGGAGCCCTTTTTGAGAGGCTGGTTGGGAGAGAACAAGTTGCTTGCCCCCTGGTGGCCATTCTAGGAAGTGTAGAAGATGACAATGTCCCAGGTGTTCATCTGAGGAAGATAAAACTATCCCCTGAAATACTAGCAGGGATATCCAGATGCAGAGGTGTAAAGAAATGCCACCTCCCCAGGGGCACAGATGCTTTAAGGGGCTACCAGAAAGGATGCTGGGCAGTGTTCCTTACACTTCTCTTTGAAGGAAATTCCAGTGGTGTTTTTTTCTTAACCACCCCCAACCCAGGCCACATCCACAACCCTCACGACACCCCTAAACCTGACCCTGAACATGTTCCTCTTCTTGAATATGCTGTCTTGACAATGACCCTATTCTGAGCATGACCCTACCTACCAATTACCTACTTACCTACCCATCCGTCTACAATTTTTGCTTTGGGGTGAGAATTGATTGAGCAGAGGAGACTAGGGAGGAATCATTTGACCTACCTACAAAATAGGACCAGGTCATGATGGATGACATTCAGTCCATTCTCCTCCATCCATTTCTCATGCAACCCTGCCATATCACAAACTAGCTACGTGAGGCACTCTGGATCTCAGGTTTTTCATATGTATCATACCATAGCTCTAGAGTTGGAAGAGTCCTTTGAGGCCATATAGAAGACTAGCCCTTGAGGCCTAAGGAAGTTGAATGAAAAGAGGGGATTCAAATTGATGGTCTCTAAGGCCCCTCTTAGTTCTGATGTTTTGTGATTCTCTCCTGGCTGCCCCAGACCTCTTTCCTGGCAGCCTGGCCTGATGGGGAAATCTTTTTGTCCTAAATGCAGAAAGACCCTCCAGCTGTCCCGACAACTGAAGGACCAGGCTGTGGAGGCCCAGGCCTGCTACAGCCTTGGCAACACCTACACACTTCTACAGGACTATGAGCGTGCGGTTGAGTACCACCTGCGACACCTGCTCATCGCTCAGGAGCTGGGGGACAGGTACAGCCATGGGGCCTGCTCTTTTAGATGTTGGGGGGGGTGGGCTGTAGGAAAGAGGCCTGGGATGAGGGCAATAGGTGATGACCACAAAAAAGAGAAGATGGCCAGGGAAGGGGGGGTGAGTGTGTGAGTGAGAGAGAGAGAGAGAGAGAGAGAGAGAGAGAGAGAGACTAGGAAGCTGATTATTAGACAGATTCTAAGTTTCTGGAGGACGGGGCTGATGAGTCCTGTCAAACTTCCAGCAGTGCTCCCCAAGGGGTCACACCTATGATCTCTGAAGCCCAAGATTTTGTCCCTAACAGCTCTCAGTCCTGTGCCACCCCCCATCCCTAATGCTCTAGTCCAGGGATGAGGAACCTGTGGCCTTGAGGCCACATGTGGCCCCCTACATCCTCAAGTTCGGCCCTTTGACCAAATCCAAACTTCACAGAACAAATCGCCCTAAAAGAAAGATTTGTTCTGTAAAACTTGAATTCAATCAAAAGGCCCAAGGACCTAGAAGGCCACATGTGACCTCGAGACTGCAGATTCCTCACCCCTGTACCCTCTGCCAGAGGAAAGATAGCAAATGCAGCAGAATTGTGGGTTTGTCCTGCCACTAGATGGAGCAACAACATCAAATTTGTAAAGAAGGGACAAGAGCAATTATGGGGAGCTGGTGTTGCAATGCCAGGGGAACCCCTGGTATAAGGGGAAGAGTCCCTGAACTTTGCCATTCCCCAACTGGGGAACAATTTAGGACTTGGTGCAGCAGGAAATGGGGACTCTCTAAGACCAGACCCATTTGGCTTGGCCAGATTTGGAGTCAGATCCATTTAACTGGGCACTTAACTCAGCTATGCAAGGTGATCTTCCTAAACAATCTGGCTGACCAAACCTTTTTTACTGACCCTTCCCACATTCAATGGCTCATACATTAATTCATTCACCCTATTCATATTTGAGCACCAGTTATTGGTTATGTGACCAGTTATGTTCAAGAACCTAAACAGTCAAACAAAGTCCCTATTTTAAAGGCGAACACCCACCAGAACTGTGGCTGGGGCTGCCCTTGGGGAACGCTGCCTTGTGGTGAGTCTCTTCCTAGGTTGGGGAGAATGGCAGGGATCTTAAACCCAGGCTGACTTTAGAGAAAGTACCCAAACTCCATGCATTGTCTTCCTCCTATCTGAAAAATGCCCCCTTCACCTCACTGCTTTGGTGATGTCAGAACCATTATTCTTTATTATGTTGCAGGGATTTTGAACACAAGGCAGAAGTGGGGAATTGAAAAATAGACTCTACTGTTCAGAAGTGACTTTTAGCTTGGTCTTGATGAGATGTTTTTTGCTGTGTATTGAGGGAAGAAGTCTAAAGGGAAAGAGTGATGCAAGAGTGCCTGGACCCTTAGTCTTACTGTGGAATGAATGGGTCTTGATGATGTTTCCTATTTGGCAGAGTGGGTGAGGGCCGAGCCTGCTGGAGTCTGGGAAATGCTTATGTGTCCCTAGGAAGTCATGAACAAGCAGTGACCTTTGCCAAGAAACATCTTGAGATCTCCCATGAGGTGAGATGAGTCCCTCCTATCCAAAGACGTTTAGTTTGTGAATCAGGCCTGCTGGTGACTTCCATGGTGTCTTGGGTAGCTCTGAAAGTCCCTAATCAATGACTTTTTTTTCTTCTTCATCATGTTTTAAAAATTTATTTACTATTAGTTTACAACATTCAGTTCCACAAGCTTTAATGACTTTGTTTAAGGACATTTTAAATCCTCTATCTTCAGGGAAGACACGGTATGGGGATTAGATGATCTTAAAAGATCGTTTTGGCTCTAAAATTCTAGGATCTAGGACCTAGATGAGTGCTGAAAGATAAAGCTCAAATTCCTTTGGTCTAGTGCTCAGAGAGGATGAAAGAACCCTGGACTTGAAGTTAGGAAAACTGGGTTAAGTTCCAGCACTGATGTTTCTAATTGTATGACCCTGAGCAAACTCATGCAGCAGAAAGTTAGACGGATTTAAAGTCAAAGACCCAGGTTCAAATACCACTTCAGATTTTAACAAGCTGTATGTCCCTAGGCAAGTCATTTAAATGGGCTGTGCCTGATTTTTCCCCTCCTTAAAATGAAGAGGTTGGGCTCAACAGTCTCCGAAGTCCTTTTAGGTTCTAAATCTATGGCTCTATGACCTCTGGGATCCCTAGTCCCATCATTTGAAAAACAGAAATAAAAATATTTGTATTACCTGCCCTTTTTTTAAGCTTACAGTTATTATAAAGCACTTTATGGCTTGCAAAGTGCTTTAAATACATTTTCTCATTCTGTTCTCACAATAACTGTGAGGGAGATGCTATTATTATCCCTGTTTTAAATTTGAGCAAACTGAGACAAAAAAAAATCCCCTTACTTCCTCAGAATTACACAGCAAGCAAGTGTTTTGAGGCAAGATTTGAACCCAGTCCTTCTTGATTCCAACTCTGTATATTTGTACCTCTCTAATATAGTGATAAGGAAATGATACTTTATAAACATTAAATTTAAATATGAATTACTGCTACTATAATCTACCTCCTTTTTTCATCCTTGCCCACCAACCCTATCTCCAAAACCTCAATACCAACCAGGATGGCTGCCCCCACAGCCCCCAGCCCATACACAAACACATAGACCCTTTTAGCTCTCATGCTCCCTCCCCCCCCCCCCCCCCGACCTGAAACCAAAGTCTGAATAGATTTTCTGTTTTTTCTAAATTCTCCGAGCACTTAAAGTCTGCATTACTCATTTGGCACTTAACATAGACTTCCTTGTGTCTTTAGTTAAGGTTTTATTTATATGTGTTTTATCTCCCTGACTGGACCAATTCCATGAGGCCACGTCTCAAGTGTTTCTATATTGCCCATGGTACCCACTGCAGAACTGGGCATACAGTAGGCATCAGTCAAGATCAGTTGGTCATCATGGTGTCTGCTTCCCTGATATTTGACCCTTCTCTCCTTATTCTGCCCAACAGCAATCCTCAGGGAGGATAAAGAAAGAAAAGGGGGGGGGGACAGCTAGGTGGCACAGTGAGTAGAGCACCAGCCCTGGAGTCAGGAGGACCTGAGTTCAAATTTGGCCTCAGACACTTAACACAAAAACTAGCTGGGTGACCTTGGGCAAGTCCCTTAACCCTAATTGCCCTGCCTTCTCCCGGAAGGAAGGAACGAAGGAAGGAAGGAGAGAAGGAGAAAAGAAGAAAACAAAAGAAAAGGGATGGAGGTCAGGACATGAATTAAGGCATGGCCTTACTGGGATTCATAACTTTTTTTCATGACGTAAAGCCCTTTGGATGTCTGGGGAAATCTATGGAACCCTTTTCAAAAAAAAAATTTAACACAAAATAAAATACATAGGATTACAAAGGAATCCAATTATATTGGAATATAGGCATCAACATAATTTTTAAAAACACAAAACAAGTTCACAAACCACTGGTTAAGAATCCTTGGCCTAGAAGATGAGAGAATTGCCTTGGTTAGAGTGGCTAGGCCTGGTGGTGTCTGAATGGAGCTCAGTCCTTTGACATTAGTCTACAGAGTGAGTGATTTTCATTCCCAGACAGTTTAGAGCCCCAGGCATCTTGGATCTTGGTGTGTTCTGCAGAGAGCAGGGCTCTTTGTAGAAGAGGGAGGGAGGGGAGATGTGAGGAAGAAGGCACTCAACCATGAGAGAAATCACATTGTGCCTGGAAGCTCAGCTCAATCACTGTGTGGGCCTTTGTGCTTCTGTTGATTGGCAGGAATGGGGTACCCCCCCCAACACAGCAAGGGGAATGATCCCCTGGGCTGGGCTAGGCTAGACTGTCTTCTGTCCCCATCATTGAGAAAGCACACTAACTCCTCAGCTCTGAGCTTGGAGAGCTGCCTGCTAGCTCCAAGCTTCCAGCTGGAGGCCAAGCCCGGGGGAAGCACAACCGAGCTTTCTTAAAGAGGGGATGACAACAATGCCAGGGCTGTCTGCTGCTTCCCAGGCTTGGAGAAAAGGGGGCAGGGAGGCCTTAGAAGGGCCTTAGAAAGTGGGGGGAGGGCCTTAGAAGCTTGCAGGTGCTACTTGGGGATAGGCCCCCCAAAATGGTTCTTTAAAGTGTATAACCCCCCCAAACCAATAAGTGCCAGGAGGAGAGAGGAGGATCATAATGAGAGCTGTTGCCATCAGTTCATCAGCATGTATCTATTGGCCCCATCCTCAGAAAATCACAACTCCTTGATGTGCCGACATTTATCAGTTCCTCTACTGTATGGCTATCATGGTGCTTGTTACAGGGAAAAAGGGAGAATGGAAAAGGAAAAGACATGGTCTCTGCTCTCAAGGGCACTTATAATCTAGTGGAGAAGATAAGAGTCACATGAAACAGAAACAAAAGAAAAACAAGATTATATGTAAACAAAGACTTTACATGCTATTGGGGATCATCAGGAGCTGAGGAGAGGTGAAGGGAGAATTTGAACTGGCTGGGAATCCTTGAAGGGGGAACCTAATAGCCTCTCTGCTTGTCCTCCTCTCTTCTCAGTCTAGAATCCAAAAGGACTAGACTGTCTTACCACTGTGTTTCTTTGGGCTTTTTTCCTACCTTCTCTGTGCCCCAACTAAATATATGACCTCTTGGTGGGTTAGAAAGCAGGAAGAGAAAGGAAATGAGGAAGGTAAGGAATTTTACGTCAGTCTAGCAAGGCCTGGGAAGAAAGAAGAGCCCCAGCACTGAGTGAAATGATGACACCCTCCTTTCTCATCTCCTGTCAGAACATACAAATAGTGTCCTCTCTTCTAGAGAAAGTCAAGGACAACACAGTGACATCAGAGAGTTTCCCATTCATTTCTAAGACAAACTGGAATTTCAATGTCACAGTGTTAGGGAACAAAATTCAGCATTACGTAAATACTCTCTGAAGGACTTTGTTAAATGATAGTTTTTTCTATAAGGAGGGCCCTGAAAAGATTCTAAAAATACTAGTTAGAGATATTAAAATAGTAGTGATAATGATCATGCTTAACGTTTGTCCAGCACCCTCTAAAGGAGCAGCGTCGAACTCCAATAAAAAGGGAGCCGCCTTCTTGCGGGCTGCACGCTGACTTAGAAAACCACATGTTAGTATTATGTTCTATTGCGTTTTTATTTATTTCGTTAAATATTTCCCAGTCACATTTTAATCCTGTTTGTGTTTGACTCCTCTGCTTTGGAGTTTCCAAAGCCCCCCCTCCCCCCCCATATGTCTCCAGCCCTTAGCACCTAGTAGGTAGGTAGGTAATAAATGTTTGTTTACTGACTGACATCCATTATCTCATTTGGTCCTCTCTACCATGTGGGGCATACTCATCAATATAAAAGGATAGAACTGGAAGGGACCTTAGAGGTCATCTAGCACAGCCCCGTTATTTTATGGATAGGGAAACTGAAGTCCAGAGAGAGGAAGTTCAAGCAAAAGCATTAGTTACAAAGCCAGAACCAGAACCCAGGTCCCTTGACTTAAAGTACAGTGCTGATTCCCAGTCCAGTTCTCTTAATTCTAGCAAATTCCACACCATTTATCAGTCTCCTATTTTATGCTAGATGCTGGGGATAGGAAGACTAAAATGAAAGTATCCCTGCCCTCAAGAGGCTTACATTCTACTGGGAGAAGCGACAAGTGTACAGAAATTAATTAAAAAAAAAAAGTCAAAGTACACCATGGTAACTTAGCTTGATTCAATCCTAACTTTCTATAGTTTTCACATCCTGTCACATCCTGCTGTTTAACAGTGTCTTCCCTTGTTCCTGTACTCTACCCCCTCAAATATTCACTCAGTCCTCCCATCTCCCTTTGTCTCCTTCCCTCCCTTGTGACTCTGCCCTTTTTTTCTGAGCCACCCCCACCTCCTAGAAACAGCCTAGCAATTCTACATCATGTCACCTTTCCAAACCCCATCTATTCTAAAAATTTCCCAGTGCCTACCCCTGATCCCCCAACCCACTGCATTGTGACTGCTCTGTTCAGTATAACTATTAGCAGGTACCAGGTACCCTATGGCAAGCTAGGGAGCAAGCATCAGAGATAACTGCCCCTGAGCTTGGGCTGAGACAGGGCAAGAAGAAATCCCCCCAGGAACTCTCAGAGACCTAAGTCAACAGATCTAGCAATAACAAGTCATGGAAATTTTAGGGACACCAAGAAAGCTACCCTCCCACAAAATAGCTAGATGATGTCTGAAACTGCAAATATTAGAGGTTCATTCCTTTGGCTTAAGACAAAGAAGAAATGTTGTCCTTTATTAAAATGTGAGCCCTTACCCTGAGAAAGTTTGTACATACTAAACTTCCTCAGTCATAGGATCATAGGATGTTTTTTCCCCAATATATTTGCATTTATTTCCTTAAATATTTCTCAATTACATGTAAAGAAAAATTTAAACTTTTTTTGGAGGCATTGGAATTAAGTGACTTGCCAAGGGTTACACAGCTAGTAAGTGTCTGAGGTCAGATTAACTCAAGTCCTCTTGACTCTAGGGCTGGTGCTCAATCTACTGCGCCACCTAGCTGCCCTTTCAACATTTGTTTTTTTTAATTTCGAGTTCTAAATTCTCTCCCTCCCTCCCTCCCTCCCTTCTCCTCCTCTCTCTTTGAGAAGACAAACAATTTGATATAGATTATACATGTGAAGTCATGCAAAACATATTTCCATAATAGGCTTGTTGCAAAAGAAAACACAGACAAAAAAAACCCACAAGAAAAATAAAGAAACTAAAAAAAGTATGCTTCAATCTGCATTCAGACTCCATCAGTTCATTCTCTGGAGGTGGACAGCATTTTTCATCATTTGTCCTTTGGATTTGTCTTAGATCATTTTTTTGATCAGAGTAGCTAAGTCTTTCATATTGATCATCCTTACAATATTGCTCTTACTATGTACAATGTTCTCCTGGTTCTGCTCACTTTACTTTGCATCATTTCATATAAGTCTTCCCAGGTTTTTCTGAGAGCATCCTGCTCATCATTTCTTATAGAACAATAGTATTCCATCACAATCATATATACAATCATACAACGTTTTCAGCCATTTCCCAATTGATAGGCATCCTCTCAATTTCCAATTCTTTGCCACTACAAAAAGTGCTGCTATAAATATTTTTGTATTTTTAAAAATCTCTTTGAGATACAGACCTGGTAGTGGTGCTGCTTGGTCAAAGGGTATGCACCGTTTTATAGCTCTTTGGGCATAGTTCCAAATTGTTCTTCAGAATGGCTAGATCAGTGCACAACTCCACCAATAGTGCATCAGTGTCCCAATTTTTCCACATTGTCTCCAGCATTTGTCATTTTCATTTTCTGTTCTATTAGCCAGTCTGCTAGGCATGAGGAAGGTCCCAGGATGTTAAGAACTAGAAGGAACCTTGGACATTATCTCATATACCACCTCCCTTGTTTTATATATGAGGAAAGTGACTGTTAATGGGCATCAGAGCAAGGATTAGAACCCATATCTTTTTGTCTCTTAATCCAAGGTTCACTGTGGAGATATGGTCAGTTTGAAATTTGTTTGAGGAGCCAGAGGGATAGGAAAAGGAGGGTACCACAAAGAGATACTCGAGGATCTCCTCTAAAATTGCAGTGTAGTCCTTGTTGTAAATCAGTTCTTAATATTTTTGTGTGCTCTGGACCCCTTTTGCTGTCAGGTGAAGCCAATGGATCTCTTCTCCATATGATGTTTTTAAATCAGGCAGTTTCATGATGTAACAGAGAAAACAGTAGACCTGGAGTCAGGAAGATCTGAATTCAAATGTGACCTCAGATATTCACTAGCTATGTGACTCTGGGCAAGGCACTTAACCTCTGTCTGCCTCAGTTTTCTCATCTGTAAAATGGAGATAATAATAGCACCTATCTCCCCGGGTCACTGAAACACTTTGCAAACCTGAAAGCACTATCTAAATGCCAGCAATTATTATTAAATGCATAAAATAAAATGCAAAGGATTACAAAGGAGACTATGTTGAACATAGTTTTTAAATGAAAAACAAACAAAAAACCAAGCTCATGGAGTACCTAATGTGCACACCTTTCCCTCCACCCTGGTGTTTGCTTTGCAGATTGGAGATAGGAATGGAGAGCTCACTGCCCGCATGAACATTGCCCAGCTTCACCTGGCCCTTGGTGAAGATACCAACACCAAGGCAGGGGACAGGCCTCACTACCCTGGCTATGAAGCTCAAGGTAGGTGCTTTCTGGGACCCTGCTGGTCCCCATGTTGTCCGGATAATGTGGGATAGAGGAATGTTGTGGATGCTTTTTATGTGGGTGGGACAAGTGGGCACAGTCATCAGTTTGTACCTTTTTCATGAAGCCAACCTGGCCAAACTCAATGTTAAGATTAAAATAGGGGGCAGCTAGGTGGGGCAGTGAATAGAGCACCAGCCCTGGAGTCAGGAGGACCTGAGTTCAAATTTGGCCTCAGGCACTTGACACACTTACTAACTGTGTGACTTTGGGCAAGTCACTTAACCCCAATTGCCTTCCAAAAAGTAAAAAAACAAAAAAATATTAAAATAGGATACTACCTTGTTGTAGCAAAGGGAGGAAAACAGGAACTGGATTCAGAGAAATAAGACACTGGGATGGTTTGTGTCTTGTTTCATTGAAGGAAATGAGGCAGATGAAGATTTGTGCCTCATTTTACCAGGAAGAACCAGGTTCTGAAGTGGCTTGCAGTGAAGGGCAAGAGAGCTGGATTATGTACAGGACTTTGGTCTTTGTTTTCCTAAGATTTGGAGTCTCTGGAGGACGGAAGGAAAAACCATACCCCCCCCCCCCACTCCCTGAGAGCCCCCTGTGGGCCTGGCTATTGATAGCTCCTGGATAGTGCCTTCTCCCTAAGAGGCTGTGGAGGACAGGGACAAGAAGAGCAATGCTCCAAAGAAGCCTGTATGCCTCCAGGCCAGATTTTGCTCCCTGGATTGAGGGGAGCTCTGCCCTGTGTATTGTGCCAAGCCATTTGGAATGCTGTGGCCAAGTTCCTACTTGCTGCATTCTATGTGGCTCAAGCTGCCACATTTTAGAAAGGTCATTGCCAGGGGTATAGTTAGAAGAACCCTAGTTCTGAATCAGAGGATCTGGGTTCAAGTCCTGCTTCTGACTCTTGCTACCTGAGTGACCTCAGGCAAGTCAGTTAATCTCTCTGGGCCTCAGTTCCCTCATTTGTAAAATGAAAGAGTCATACTAGATGGTCTCTGATGAACTTTCCTGCCCTAGATCCTATGAAGCAATTGGCAATTAGAGAAACACAGAGAGCAATGAGTGTGATTATAGGGGATAGAGCACCAGATTTAGGAAGACCTGGTAGCCATATGACCTTGGACAAGTCACTTTATCTCTGTGGGCCTTGGTTTCCTCATTTGTAAAGTGAGGGTGTTAGACTAAGTGACATCTTAGGTCCCTCTCAGCTCCAGATCTGTGATACTGTGGTGAGGGGACTCAAAACTATTGTATAAGAGTAGGCAAAGTAGGTGGGGGTGGTTAACCTGGAAAAGACAAGACTGAAGAGGGGCGAGGTGCAGCTTTAGACAACTATCTGAGGGGCTGTCACGTTGAAACGGGAGCAAACTTGTTCTGTGAGTTTCTGAAGATCAGAACTAGGACCAATAGGATAAGGCAGCATATTTCTACATAATGTAAGAAAGAACTTTCTAACAATTAGAGCTGTCTGAAAATAGAGTAGGCTGCCTTGGTGATGAGTAAGCGTGTTCAAGCAGAGATGAAGGGCCATCTGTCAGGGATGCTCTAAAGGGGTTTCCTGTGCTGGGGGGGAGTTTTAACTAGATCATAATAATAATTCCTCACGTTTATAGAGAGCTCCTCTGTTTTCAAAGTGCTTTTTACATGTGACCTCAGAGATTCTTTGAATTCTTAGCCGAGGAAGGACTCCTTTCAGGTTTGCCTTGGAATCAGCTCCATTTTGCCCTCTCTCCCCCCAAGCACCTACTTGTATCCTGTGTTCTTGTCCATTGAATTTCGCAAAACATTTTCATTGGTGACCTCCTGCCAAGGGCCCCCCACAACTACTTTCTTTTGTAACCCTAACCACTAATCAGGAGGCATTTAATGCCTGACATTAAGCTAAGTGCTAGAGAAATAAAGATAAAAGTAGAACCAGGCCTGCCCTCAAGGAGCTTCCACTACAACCCAACGTGACAACATGTGCAGAGTCAGGAATAAACAGAGGATACCAAGTTTAGAACTCTACAACATATTTCTTCCTCTACAAAATTCCCCTGTGACCCTCCTATCACTCAAGAAACCAGGCTTAGTGAGAGACTGGGCAGGTTGTTCCAGAAAGTTTTAGATTACAAAGCATCTCATTTCCCCAGCCATTTCCAAAGATGTCATGTCCAAAAGGTCCAGGGAGCCCATACTGGAGGCATTTGACCTTGCAGAGATCCCTGGCGAGGTCACTGGAAACAGAGTTCAGTTTTCCTTTCCCACCCTCATGGAGATAAGCAAGGAAGGCCAGGCCAAATTGTAGGGATGGATGTGCTTTCCCATTTGGAAATAAGAACATGCAGTGGAGAAGGAGGGAGAGGATGCCTGGGAGTGTGTATGCCCTGTTAATTAGGCAGCATTTGGCATCTAAGCCCCAGCTGCCTATAACGACCTCATTCATTGGAACTGCCGCTGATCCATTTCCCCAGGTCAATTCTGTTCCCAGCACAAGTACAGAATGTTCTCCTGGAAAAAAAAGTAGAGGGAATAGAAGGGGGAGGTATGTGGAGAAATACAGAGAGGAGGAGTGAGAATGGGGTGGTAGAATCTGTACATGCTTCCTGGAGGAAAGGAAGGGCTGGGCCAAGTCAGAGAGTTCAGCCTTCCCTGGCATTTTCAGGAGGCTTGCTTACAGTGTTTGTTCAGATTTCTTTCCCTATGGCTTGGGATAGAGGGATGAGAGGCCTTCCAGGGCTTTCTCCCTGAAGACAGGGGTTCACCCAAGGCCAAAGGAGCTGGACCAGGAATGGACCTGTAAACCCAGTACAATCCAAACAGTAAATCAGCACTGCTGTTACAGGGGTTGAGATGTCACAGTCTGGCCACTTTATGAGATTCTGCTGGGCCTTGTTGCTATTCTCACTCTTGCTACTCTCACTATGGGGGAAGGAGGCACAAGGGAAGGGAACAAGGGCTCCCACTACAAGGCAGGCCCTGTGCTAAGTGCTTCCCAAATATTATCCCATTTGATCTTTACAACAATCCCTGAAGGTTGGTGCTCTTAATGATGCCCATTTTATAGTTGGGGAAACTGAGGCAAGACAGAGGTTAAGGGACTTACTGAGGGTCATACAGCTAGTAGTATCTGAGTCCAGATTTGAATTCAAGTCTTCTTAACTTCAGGCCCAGCACTCTATCCACCATGTCACCCAACTGTCTATGGCACATTCTGGACAAGTTCCACTCTAACTCAACACCACTGCTAGGACCAGGCTAAGGGAATTTCTCTCCCAAATTGACTCATGAGTGCTAGGCTCCACTGAAACCAAGATACCCTGGATGAGCATACAGGCAGAGTAGGTGACAGAATAGAAGCAAAGACTCCTTCAGACTCTTCTCTAGTTGGAGAGAAACCCCAAGACACAAGAGATAGTCTAGCAGTCAATGGACGGATGCTATTGAGATGGGGATAAGTGGCAGTTAGAATGGGTAGCAGTGGAGATACTGTCTTGGGCTAGTGAAAACTGTAGTACTGATAACTGTTTAGTGCTTTGATGTTTATCAGGAAGTTTACATGTATCTCATTTGATTTTAGTTGACCTGATCCCTGGGACATACTTTCCTCTGCTTTCCAAGGTGGGGGAAGGAACACTTCCTAGTCCTACTGGTTTCTTAGTTCAACTGCTAGGACCAGCACCAGAAATGGGGTGGCCAGTGTCTCTCTGGCCAGCACCACTGCCCAGAGATGCCACGCTCCTCTATAGGTCTTGGCAAAGGCATGGAGAAGCTTGCCAGCAGCAAGGAGGTAGGGGAAGGGGGCCTATCCTTCTGGAAAACAAAAGGTCTGTCACCCGGGGGGCTCCCACAGACACTTTATGTCACTATAGGGTTTTCTTCTCATACCAAAAAGAAAAGAGGAGGGTGGCAGGCTTAAAAAAAACAAAAACACTAGTATGTAGTATGGGATAAAGCAACTGTCCCCCATTCCTCAGTACCAGAGTAAACTTTGGTTCTGGCTTACTCTCTGAGGGTGGCTGCTAGGGAGCTACGATGGATTGGGGAGGGAGAGAGGGTGGCCTTTCTATGGAAACTGCCTCCAGAATTCCTTCTTGGAGTCTGTGTCATTGCTTGGGAGGACCAGCTTTATTTTCAGCAGTTGAGATCCAGAGTGGATAGAAATTTCGTCACATATTTGGAAAGAATCTGGTGTCTCCATGGGAAGCATCAGTCCCTCCCACAGAGTTAATGGTGGTTGGAAAGAGAGCAAATTGAAGGCCTTGTCACCTAGACCACAGGGAGGCTGTTATAGAAGTTCTGGCCTAGAGAATGAGTGCTGAGGCTAGGCCTAAGGCCTAAGCTTTGCCTTGCACATTGCTCCTTTAGAATGTTGGGAAAGAGCATCTATGTAGTCAGAAATCCTCAGCGCTGCCATGGGAGATCAAGGTAGTGGTTCAGATTACCAGCGTTATGTGGGTACTAGGTATGCTGTTTCCCCTTAACATTTTGTGGGTAGCCAGGTGCTGAGGAAAGATAATAGGATCATAGACCAGTGGGGAGAAGAAAACGTTGGAGCCCACAGAGCTGTGGTCTCACCATCTCCAACCAGAAATCCTGGCCATCCTGTCCCTCCCAAGAATTAGAGGTCAGAAGAGACCAAGGATCATGAGTTCCTGGAAAAAACCAACAGACAGGAGGCTGGAAGTGTATGAGGTAGGCCATGACACGGTGATGGCAGGGGATCCCTTGCTCTACCGGATTCTGAGTCAAAATTCAATGCTTATATTCAATCACTCCTTCTCCTTCATTTACAGCTAAGGCCAAAATGAGATCTGAGGCTAAGATCTATCAGAAGACCAAGGTTGGGGCAGGGATAAGTCTGGGGGTTACTGGGGATGGGAGATTAAACCAGCTTCCTCCTGTATGCCCTTGGAACCTTAGATAAGGACAAGTACTGGACCTGTGATTTCATCAGTGCAAGGAACACTCAGATAAGGCAGTTCCTTCCCCCAATGCAGGTCTGTACCTTTTCTGCCACTTAGAATCTTAGTTGCCTAGAACAGAGAAGCTGAGGGATTTGCTCAGTCACACAGCCAATTCATGCCAAAGGCAGTACTTGAATTCAGGTCTTTGTGGTTTCTAGGCTCCTGCTCCATCCACTACACCATGCTGCCCTCAGAACAGAGGTACTAAATCTGGGACACTAGTGCAGAACTGGGGGGGGCCAAAGTTGGGAAATTCCAGGACTAGAGGATACTGGTTGTGGAGTCAGGAGTAACCACCTGGAAATGTGGGTGGAGCCAGAGAGGAGGTAGGGAAGGGTTCAAGCTAAAAAGATCTCTTGAAAAAGAAAAGCACTGGACACAAGCCAGTCTGGAAGGAGAGAGAAGGAGCAGAGCTGGGAAGGGGCAGGCCTAAGGAGAGAACCAATGCCTCAGGGAGAAACAGTGAGTAGAGTAGGTCAGGAGGGATGAGAAATTGAAAGCAGTTGGGCCTGTTCTGGTCATCTTTTCTAACTTGGATGAAGACATTGCATGTCTTCCTGAGAGCAGGTTGGATACATCCCAGGGAAACTTGTGGAAGTACAGAGCCCCAGCCCACGACATCTGCTGCATGGATAGTGCCCACTTTATGGGATGTCACCTCAGATGAATGCTTTACTACCTTCCCTAGGAGATGTGCAGCCCTGTTCCCTCCCCTTGCCTGGTCCCCTCTCCTGCTGGAAGTGATTCAGAGTCAGCATGGGGGTGGTTGAGTGGGACGAGGGGAACAGCAATCTGATTTTCCCTTCAGCAGCTTTGCATGGCTCCTTTGACTAGACAGAGAATTCTTTCACCATTAACCAGTATAAGAATTCCTTCCCTGAAAGAGGGCAGAACCACAGACCATCCCTCTGTGTGTGTGTGTGTGTGTGTGTGTGTGTGTGTGTGTGTGCGCGTGTGTGTGTGCGCGTGCGCGCGCGTTTTGGAAGTGGGAGGGGTACCAATAGAGGGAAAGTTCCAGGCCTCTCAAACCTGCCTTTGTCTATACTAGTAAACTTCTAGAAAGGTTAATTGGCTTAAGAATTATAGGGAAGGGACACTTTTCTCCATTTTCATCCAGGGAATAGGCCATCTGGGGTATAATTGAGGATGGCATAATTGTACTACCCATACCATATAGGCCAAGCAATACTCCCTTGCCCATTGAAATTCCTTATTAGAGTGGGAAGGAAAAGAGAGTGAGGAGGATTTGTCAGTAGACAATGCAAAGGAAGACTGATTACAAAGCAGAAGTCCCTCTCATTGAAACAACCCTACCTTCCCTCCTGAGGAACTGACTCTGTGCTCTGGGATGCCTTAAAAGGAGGTGGTCTATCAGCAGTGGGGCTTAATGTTCCTTCCCCTCCCACCCACCACCAGGCCATGTGGGCCATAGGACAGGAAGAACTGGGGCTTTTAGGCCCTTGCTCCTTCCTTCTCTGCTTTGCCCCCTTGAAAAAGGCCCTTGAGATAGGGTCTTCTTGGTCACTTGCCCTGAGTCTTCCTTTCCATTGGTCACCTCCAGCCCTGACTCTCTCTCTATCTGCAATTACCAAAGAGCATTGATGGAGTGGATGAAATCTCAGGTGACTTTCACTTCTGACTCATGTAGAGGGTAGAAAATACCCTCTAGTTCTTAACCTTAACTTGTTTATTTTTATATTGGAATAATTGTATTTCAGTACAATTGGTTTCTTTTGAAAATTCATGTATTTTCTTTTATATTACTCTGAGAAGGATCTCAAAGGCTTCACCAGACTGCCACAGGAGGTGTACAAAAAAGAGGAAGAACCCTCCTCTTCCCAGAGTAATATTTATAAGTGCATAAAATAAAATACACACATTTTCAAAAGAAACCAAGTGCCTCTTCAGAAAGAGCTCTCTAGCCAGGTCCAAGCCTTCTTCAGGTAGAGGGGCCTGGGAGAAATCTGAGACCCAGGCTTCCAAGGACTTGCAAGCTGGCACAGAAGGAGTGAATCAGGAAAAAGGAAAGAGAGTCTAGGAGGGAACCCAGTTTGCTAACACCCTTTTGCTGCAGCCTCATAAAGGTTTCTCTGATTATATAAAAGGTGCTATTTCAGCACCTAGCAGGGGCCTTTTTGCAAAAGAAAAATGATACTTGTTATTGGCAACTTTCAGAGAAACCCTGAAAGAGGGCCCAGGGCTCTGGACTGTGCAATAAGCTTCTCCACAGAAAACAAACATAATGAAATGGAACCATCTTCATACATATCTTCCAGCCCCAACCCATCAGCTGGATATGTCTTCATTTAAGCAAGTCTAGCTGCAGTGGGAGTGAGCTGTCCTATGGCAGCCACATTTTTGTATAGTCCTACTTGAAAGTAGTAGCATCTGTGAATTAGCCGGTGGAGGTAGGAGCTTAGTCAGTGACTGAGGTTAGGACATGGCCTGCAGCTGGGGAACAAATTCATATGAGTGGGACTGACAAAAAGTAGGGCCAGTTTCCTCAGCTGCTACCAGACCTGGTCTTGCCATTCCATCTCTCAAGGCTAACCTGCTATGCTCCAAAGTCTACACACTAGACTTTCTGCCTAGACTGGTGTCCCATTCTGAGTAGGGGGCTGGGGGAGAGGGAGGGAAGTCTGGCACTCCATGTTCCTCAGAGAGGAAAGATCCTGCCAATTCTGGGCAAGTTAAATCTGTAAGCCCACCAGAGATGCCTCCTTGAGGGAAGTCAAGATCCTGCCTTTGATGGGAAGTAAGGAGCAGCAGTTTGAGAGAAGGCATAAGCTCTTACAGGGTCAGGATACCAATCCATACCAGCATCTTCAAGTGGCCTGCTGTGGCTTAGTCACCCAGAAATTTTCTTAACCCTGTTTGAAGCTAGTTTTAATTACACCCTATCCCACCTCTATGGACCGAGTTCTGAAGTGTTGTTACTACTGGGTAACATAAACCTTAAAAATCACCCAAGGCTCCAAGGGGGGCCCTAAGTTCTAGTACCTGGTATTCATTCACCTTTCCTTCTCTTCTGTGAATTTAGACCTAGTCTGGACATCCTTGCCACCTCTCCTTTCTCTCTCTCTCTCTCTCTCACACACACACACACACACACACACACACACACACACACACACCCCTTTAACCTAACTGAAATGACAACTCAGAAAAATTCAAAGTCATAAAGTGGGAATCGTTAAGAGGGCCATTGGCTAGTAACCATGCTGGTGACCAATTTGCTGTGAAACGGCTGCAAACTCCCAAACACCTTAGGCTATTTATTAAGGGGAGGAACAGGAAGCAGAAAGGGCCTTGTAAATACACCCTGAATGCAGGCAGTCAGAGAGAGAGAAGTTCAGCCAGTCCTTTGCAGAAAAATTTGAACTTTCTAGATTCAAAACACCTCAGCAAACTCCCCAAGACAGAGAACACATTTAGACTTGCCCCAGAGGTTTTCCGACTGTCGGCCACTGCCTGGCCACCATGCCAATAAACACGGAGGGCGGGAGCAGGACCAGCCTAGAGACACATAGACAAAGTTTTTAGTCAGTCAATTTCAGTCCTTCGATCTCCACATCTACCCCAGCCCCCACGGGAGCCAGAGAGGGCCCATCTTCATGGCGGAGGATCAAGTGGTTTGGGAGGCCCTGTCCAGAGCCAACAGTCTCAAAGAAGAGGTGGGGAAATTGAGTCCAATTCCCAGGTCCTTGCGTGATGATTGGGAGAAAGGCCTTCCACCAAGACAGGGAGGGAGATGGAGAAAGATTTTCATCGGGTGTGGTAAGTAAAGGGCACTATTGGGAAACCCACCATTGGCCATCCTCTGGGACTCCCCCCACAGCAGGAAGATAGGACATAGAAGATAAAAGTAGGAGACACTCCCAGTTGTTGGTATTACTGGGTGGGGAGGCACAGTGGTTCAGACAAATTTACCTCCATCACCATTACCACCCTCAAGCAAATTTCTATTTGGCTTTGAAAAGCATATCATTTTTTTCATTTTTTGCATCAGACTTACCTTTTTTACTCTGAATTAGACTAAGGTTCACAGAAGTTTATATCCCTGCAGATGATCAAGGGAGATGACCCAGAAATATATCAAGGGCTAGGAGATGCCATCCCAATAGATATGAGTAAATGTTCTCAGTAGTAGGTCCAAGTGGATAATCTATCCACAGATAATCAAGAAGATACCTGGTCCCAAAGAGTACCTTCCATAATGAGAAATGAACACTAGTATATTTAGAGGAAAAGAGAAAACCTGGAGGCCAACATAGGACTCATCCCCAAGATAATAACACAATCAAGGTGTGTAGTCTGAATTGTCTAGATAATTTCTGGTGATTACCCAGATGAAATTACCAGTAGGAAGGCACTGTGAGGCTTTCAGGAAGAACAAAGATTAATTGCCTTAACCTAATGCTATTGCAGACCCAAGAAAAGCAGGGAGATATGTAATTAACCCCTCCTTAATGATTAGAAAGCCTAGCGAATTTAATTGGCCCTTTTCCCTCCCATTTAAGGTCAGGCAGGACTAGGTTGTTACTAGTGCCCTAAGCAAATGAAGGCTGCCTTTCTCTGTCTCCAAACCAAAGCCAAGCTGGAAAGAAAAAAAATGCTGGGGGGGGGGGGGGGGGATAATAAATAAATTACCCAAATGTGAGCATTTGGAAAACAGGAGGAAGGTTCTTTTATTCTGCTTTTGATACATCACCTCATTTTCTGAATAGCTCCCTCCCCCAGCAAGCCACCTCTCCTAACAAAGATTTAGAAGAAAGGGAGAAAAAAGAGTTTTTCCAAACCAACCGACAAATATAAACTTAGACAACATTTGCAGTTATCTACACTCAGAGTCCCCCATCTTTGCAAAGAAGAAAGGGAGGTGCGTGAAAAGTGGGTTTTAAAAATGAACCCAGGTCACTTAACTGAGCTCTTGGGTTATTTATATATGACTGGCGTGTGCAGTACTTAGGGCTCTCCATCCTTTTACCAGTCCCCGATCTCCTCTAAGGCACTTTATTGCTGTGCAGCCCATCTGCACCATACCCACGACCCTTCTCTTCCTCCCCACCGCTGCCCCTCCCCCTCCTCCTCCCAGTGTACCTCAGCTCAGCAAATCTTGTACCTAGGACACTGTGGTTATTTTAACACAAAAGTTGGCTGCCCGCTAGTTGGGTCAGAGCCATATTGCTCTGAACTCAGCAAGATGCTCTTTTAAAAAACCAATTCATTTCCATCCCAGACAATTTCATTATCTGGTATTATTTGAGAGACTTTGGGATGTGACCCAAGTGATTGGGAGCCAGGGAAATGGCAGTGTTTGGCTGCCAGAGCAGCATTTATACAAGCTCCCTTGCACAGAGGTGATAGGCATCCTCTTCAGCCTGCCCTGATCCTTCAGTCAAAGATGAGTTCCTGAAGGCAGGGACTGGACCCGATTTGTCCTTACTTTTTCCTCTTAGTCCTCCCTTAGCTGGGTCATACATCTAGTTGTTTAGTCATTTCCCGTTGCGTCCACCTCTTCATAACTACATTTGGGGTTTTCTTGGCAAAGATCCTGGAGCAGTTTGTCATTCCCTTCTCCAGCTCATTCTACAGGTAAGGAATCTAAGGCAAACAGGGTTAAGTGACTTGCCCAGGGTCACACAGATAGTAAATATCTGAAGTTGGATTTGAACTCAAGTCTTCCTGACTTCACTGTGCCACCTAGGCACCCATGCACCTAGTAGGGGCTAGTTAAATGCTGTACTATCTCATCAGTATCTATGGCCCAGAGACTGCTGACCAGCTTGGTGTCATGGAAAGAACATTGGACTGGAAGTAAAGATCCTACCTTCTGTTCTTGGATCCTCTTCCTAGCTCTACTATAAACAAAGTGTTGTCATTTCACTTCTGGGGTCTATCTGGAGAATATGGCTAGATTTGGTCAATGGCTGTCAAACTTTATGGTCTCAGGCTCCTTTTACACTTTTTTTTTGCTTTTTGGAGGGCAGTTGGGGTTGAGTGACTTGCCCAAAGTCACATGGCTAGTAAGTGTGTCAAGTGTCTGAGGTGGGATTTGAACTCAGGTCCTTCTGACTCCAGGGCCGGTGCTCTATTCACTGCGCTGCCTAGCCACCCCCTCCTTTTACATTCTTAATAATTATTGAGGATCGCCCAAAGAGCCTTTGTTGATGTCAGTAATCTCTATTGATATTTACCACATTGAGCATTAAAATATCTTAAGTAGTATTATGAAAAAAATTTCAAAACTAACAGTTTAGAGTATGTTAAACACTATATAAAGTATAGAGGACTTCACAAATATTATCTCACTTAATTAATCCTCACCATAATCCTGGACCTTGTTACCGTTTATGGTATTCCTCAAGGGCCTTCTTAAGGATACATGATTATTTTAAGTAGCTTTGGGAGCTGTTTTACCTGGGAGAGTAAAACCTATCAGCTTGTTTGAGTTCATCAACCCTGGCTCAAATTCACCAACCTCTTTCTTCTAAGAAGTTCGGCCATCATACCTAAAGGGACCTTTCCCGTAATGTTTGTTGTCTTTTCAATTTTCAATTTCAAAAAAAAGAAATTGAAAAAGCAAAATTGAGACTGATTGTATATCCGGGTTTTTTTTAATATGTTTTTTATGTGAATTCTAGAATTATAGAATCACTTGCACTCAAATATTTAGAGATTATCTAGGCCAGAGGTTCTTAATCTGGGGCCAACAAACTTGCTTTTTAAAAAAATATTTTGATAACCCTATTTTAATATAGTTGGTTTTCTTTGTCCTGTATATTCACTTAATGCATTTCCTCAGGTTACCAGACTGCCAGCAGGGTCTAGAAGACACACAAAAATAAAGTTAAGAACCCCTGCTTCAGTCCAGCCTCTTACTTTACTCATGGAGAAGCCAAAGACCGGGGGTGGGGGTGTTCCTGGCCCGAGGTCACACAATTAGCTTAGCACAGAGCCAGGATGACAATCTAGATCTCCTTAAAATAAACCACCTAAACCATGATGTGCCTAGGGAAGGTTGGCCCCCTGGGGAGTATGGACAAATAGATTGGAATCAGGGTTCCCACCCAGATACAACACTCAGAACAAATTACTTCCCTTTCTGAGCTTTCAGTTCCCCTTAGGACAGGCAGTCAATAGTGAAAAGGGGATACTAAGAACTCCTGTCCCCACCACAATACCTACCCTTTTAAAAGGAACTCAGGTGACATCCAAAAGCCAGAATTGTCAGTACCCCACCCCAGATGTGTAGGATGGGGAATCAATGAAAATGTTTGTCTATGAAAAGCCAGCCTGATAATAAACATTTCCCCTGGGTCCCTTGTTGGGGGCATATAATTGCAAATAATTGAGAATTGACTACCAAAACTTAGTTTTTTCCTCACCTGTAGGTAGTAAATGGCCGCAGCTTAGCCAACCATTTTCAATTCAAACAAAACCAAGAAATCAGGTTTTATTTTTTTTATCTTCTTGCCACCTCTCTAGGAGTGGGAGGGGGACTGTCCCTTAACATGCTTACTTGGTCAGAAGTCAGCTAAAGGCTAAAGCTTGCAAAAATTAGAGGCTGTCTTCCCTCTTCAGAAGAACAATAAGATCTCCTGCTCTCAGAGAGCTCATAGTCGGGTTGAGTAGATAAAATAACAACATAAGGAAAAAAAATTACTAATAATCCAAGACAGAGTATAATCGATGCCAGGTGAATAGAGCTGTGAATGTTGCAGATGAGGAGAGATTACTGAAACCCAAGGTAATGGGGGAAGTCTTGGAAGAGAGTGGGCCTGAGCTAAGCACTGAAAGATAAAAAGGCTGGAATGCAAAGCATAGCACTCAATCTCAGAGAAATGTCATTGGATACCACGTGATGAAAGGCCTTGAATGCCAAGCTGAGTATGGACCCTTAAGTCCATGAGGACTCCTATTCCCCTTCCTGCTCTGCCCTGTTTCCTGGATGGTTGCCCAGGGCATTCAGGTGCCACACACCTACCAGCACCTAGGGGATACCAGACACAGGCTTCACTCCCACAGCTCCAAGGTTACACCAGATGTTATCTCCACACTTTTATCCCAGGCAAGCTGCCAGAGAGATTTATTGCCTCAGTGTGAAGAGTGAGTGATGATGTTTTTAAAGTACAGGCTGTGCCTTTCTCCTTTTTAGCTTTCACAGGGACTACATATCATAGAACCTGTCATCTCATGGGCCTAGAAATGAGTGGAGGGGCCTGGGGCCCCTTTTGTAACCCAGCTACCCTCTCTGAACTTTCACTGGATCCCAAACCTACATTTGGCTTCAGCTGGAAAACAGAGCTGAAGGATGGCTTTAATCCCACCTCCTACTTCTAAGCAGAAGAACACTTCTTTGGAGAGAGTGACTCTTTCCAGCCACAGGATAGAGTTGGGGGTGGGGGGCCGACTGATCAGAGTTGAGGAAGTGGTCAGGTCCAAGGACATACTTAGGAGACTAGAAGTGTTCATGAGTGAGGAAGTGAGCCATTCTGGTTATTTCCCCTAGGGTGCAATCAATTAACCTCACCCTGGGAATTAGGGTGGGGGTCCCTCTGAGAGACCAGAATAGGATCCCTATGGTGGGCCCAAAATCCAGTCAAATACTTTTGACTTCAAAGTTTCACATGTCACTTCACCTTGACAAATCACTTATCCCTCCTTCCAGCTTCAAAAATGCAAAGAAACTATGAGATTCCCCACCCCACCCCAGTCAGTGACTGTCGGTGGAACTTAGAGAGATGTTTGATGTTCTATGGGAAGGTAATGAGGAACCTACTGGAAATATACTAAAGGAGCAGCTGAGAGGCCTGGGATTATATCCTAACTCTATCCCACCACTATGTTAAGTCTAAGGGTTTGACCATGGGTAAGTCACTAACTCACTTTAATGCCCTAATTTTTGCACTGGCCAGAGCTGCCATAGGTAACGCTGAAGAAAAGGATAGAAAGTCAGTGGTGGAGTCCTATAAGGCATTTAAGTCAACTCCACAAATGTATTTTTGCTTTGTGTATCATCTTCTTAAAATTTTAACTCTCAGGTTTAGTTTCTCCACCTCTCTTCCCACTTTGAAACAAGCTAGGCGTAGGAAATTCACATTCCTTAGAATAGTCAAAGGAGCCAACCTGGTTAAGAAAAGTGAATCTGTCCACATGCACAAATACTCATGTGATTCATTTCAGAATGGCGTTTTTAAAATTCAGCTATATCACTGTTCCATTGCCTTATCACAGGTGAGTAAAATTGTTTGGATAAGTGTATGTTGCTAAGAGGGTAGGTAACACCAGAAAACCACAGCAAAGAAAAAATAATTAGCAAGTTTGTGTCCATACTTCAGTTTGGTCTTCTCATAGATGATCTCCCGACCCTAACTCTGCTTCAGACAAGTGCTTTTAGTCTGACTGTGGCCATTAGCATGGAAGCAAGTGTTTGCTGAGCCTGAATCCTTTAGAAGAAACATAATCGAGGCAGCTACGGGGCGCAGAGAATAGAGCACTGGCCGTGGAGGCAGGAGGACCTGAGTTCACATCCAGCTTCAGACAATTAACTAGCTATGTGACCTTGGGCAAGTCACTTAACCCCAGTTGCCTTGCCTTCCCCCTTCTAAAAAAAAGGAAGGCAAAAAAAAGAGAAGAAACACAAGCAATGAAATCACAGAAACTGAGGGTTGGGAGGGACCACAACCAGCATCCAGGTCAACTCATACACCAAAAAAATCCCCATTATAATGTACCTGACAAGTGGTTGTCTGGCTGTTGCTTGAAAACCCCTATGGGAGTTCGGAGGTGGGGGAAGTAGAACCCACTACTACTTGAAATATCTTCATTCCACTTTGAGTTAGCTCTAATAATTAGGATATTTTTCCTGACATTGTGCCAAATTTTGTCTTTTTGCAGCTCCCCCTGGGCCTCCATTGCTCTTGGCTCTGTCTCCTGGAGCCAAAGTAAATCTAATACCCCTGCCTCCACGTGGCAGCCCATCAAATACTTTAGCATAGGTATCCTGCCTCCCCACACCCCAATCTCTTCCCTCTTTCTGAAAATTGGGACAGTATTTGCCTTCTCAAATTTTATGGTACCGCTCCCATTTTCCATGATCTTTCAACCGTTACCCACAGTGACTCAGCAATCACAACAGCCAGCTCTTTCAGAACCCAAGGATGTGTTTCATCCGGTCTAGGTGATTTGAATTCATCAAAGGCAGCTGGCATCCCATTTTTTAGACATGTGCCCTAAGAGTATAATTGTTGCTGCATAGAATCTCATAGAATGCTCATCTCTAGAATGAGAGGGTTAGACTATATGGCTTCTAAGGTCACCATCCATGTCTAGATCTGTGATTCTCCAAAACCCAAAAAATATAAAAACATTGTCTATATTTAACTTCTAAGAGAAAGAAGAAAATGAGAGAACAAGGTGAATATCAGAGATTTATTTAAAAAGTAACTTACTGAGTATAGCCCAATCTCCTTTATCTTCTCCAACTCCAATCCTATTTGTGAAGATCACTGGTGTTCAGAGCCATGATCTTGAGCCTGGTAAAATCCTACGGACTCTACCCAAATGAGGAAAACCTATTTAGGGCTAGTCAAAACCATTATTAGTAAGCTCACAAGGAAGCGATGACTGGTCATTGAACTGGAGAAGCTTATTAACAAGGGCTGCAAAAGTTCTCTGCTTAACCCCAAGTCAACAACAAAATTCAATTACCCCAAAATAGCCCAAGTCCTGAGCATTTCTGCTGACTAAGACACCACCGTACATGTATGAAAGGGTTTGAACTGACTGTGGTCCCCGTTGTCTTCCCAGGGGCCAGGCCTAAGAGGATCCAGAGACACAGTGTAGAGAGCCTGGATTTATTGAAGTTCCCACTGGAAAAGGTAAGCATGCTTGGGGTGAGCAAGGGAAAAGATGAGTGTCTGTGGGTGTGGGGGGGTGTTTTATGGTTTGAGGGAAGGGAGGTCATGACTAGAGAGACACTTCAGAATCACCAGGTTGAGGAGATTAAACATCAGTGGAGTGGCTTATTGACCTATCTCATTTATATGAATTCTGCAATTAGCAGATATCACCATCATCAACAGGATTAAAGAGGGAGGGTTTCCAGGGAGCTGGGAACTGCTGAGAACTCTGAAAAAAAGGCACTCAGCCCCTGAAAGCCCAGTGAGCTGTTTACAGAGCAGCAAAATGACCCTTTCTGTTAGTACCATCTCAGCATTAATGTTTCTTTCCTTTTAGCTCTGGCTGTTAAATGTGGATACTTTATTGCTCTGAGTTGTGCTGAAGGAGGTGGAACAGTGCTGCTTAAAAGAAGCCCATCTGTCCCTCTTCTTAACCCTGACACCCAAGGTGTTTCCTCTACTAACAGTACCCTTTTGAATTTATCTTGCCCATCGCCCACAAAATACTCAAAGGTCTCACATCGTCCCATTTTCCCCAAACACATTACAAAAAGAATTCCTAGGTAGCAGATGAAGAGTATTTAGATACATTATAATATAGTACCATTGACTAAAACTGGCCTCTCTTTGTGGCTCTTTTCCTTTCTGTTCATTTTTAAAGAAATCATTTCAAGGAAATGTAACAGACACTCATCTTTTGCCACTGCTTTTTCTCCCTCTTGGGCTATGTCTGCAGCAATAACAACAAAGCTGAAAAGTAAAAAAATTCAGTTAGTCTAATTAAGTATTTGGTGTTAAGTAGATCAAAAAGGAAAAAAATCCCAACCAATTAATTTTTTTTCATTTATTCCACAAACACTAATTAAATTAAACACCTACACTATGTGCTAAATCCTGGGTTTTATTTCTGAATCCAACTTTTATATTCTATAATCCATACTGAGAAATATCTCCATTTGTAGACAAATGCCTGAGGGCCAGAGTGGCCCAGCCCAGAGGAGGAAACCTTTTTAAGGATATTGTTCACCATTAATCCCATTAGCTTTGGTGGGATCCTAGACCAACCAAAGCTAAGGTCTGTGGTCTTTTTCTGTTTTTCAGAGTCATCAGAATATGGTATTTTGTACTGGAGTTGCTGTTTAGTTTATTCCACTTAATCGCCCACCTCCTGGGGATTTTTCACGGGCACTACCATCACTCATCTTTCCAAGTGTGTTGCCGCTTTATGTGTTACTAAATAGCAACTTTTCTCCAGACTTATAACGTGTCCATCTTCACTTCATCTCTTCACTATTTTCCCTCCTTAACTTCCTTTTTTCTTATTTCTTTCTTTCTTAAACTTCCTTATTTCTGTTGAGCATGTCACCATCCTGAGTGACACAGATTTTCAGCCTTGGAGTTACCATCACCTTCCACCCCGAACTGGATCAGTTGCCAAGTCTTGTTGATCCTTCCTCCTCAGTAAATCTAACACACACACACACACACACACACACACACACACACACACACACACACCCTCTATCTTAATTCACACCCTTCCTTTTCAATTGCCTGAACTCTTGCAATAACCTTCTAATTGGTTTTCTGCATCCCAGCACAGTGTGTGGCACATACTAAGTTCTTTTTTTTTCTTTTTGCTTTTTGGAGGGCAATTGGGGTCAAGTGACTTGCCCAAGGTCACATGGCTAGTTTTTTTGTGTTAAGTGTATGAGGCCGGATTTGTACTCAGGTCCTCCTGACTCCAGGGCCAGTGCTCTATTCACTGCACCACCTAGCTGCCCCTGATACTAAGTTCTTAATAGATGCTTGCTGACTACCTGGCTGTATCCCCTCTCTCCTGTCCCCACTTCGTCCTGCACACAACTGCCAAGCTGATATTCCCAAGGCATGGGTTTAGTCATGTCTCTACCCTGTCCAAGAAGTTCCAGCTGTTCTCTCTCACCTCTGGAAGCAAATACAGGCTCCTGTTTGGCTGTCACAGCCCCTCACAATCTGACTTCACCTTACCTTTCTAGGCCCATTTCATTTGACTCTCCTTCGTATACTCTGCACTGCAGACAAATTGGTCTACTTTCTGTTCTACGTAACACTTCATCTCCCCACGCTTAGAATGAATCCTTTCCCCAACTCTTAGAACCCCTAGCTTCCTTAAGAGTTCATGTCAAGTGCCCCCTCCTGCAGGAAGGCTATCTCCATCCCCTTCCCTGAATAGTCCCTCTACTGTAGAAATTACTTTGTTTATATTTTGTATTAAATTTTCTGTATACATATTGTTTCCTTCCAATAGGATGTGAGCCTTACTAGCTGTGTGACCCTGGGCAAGTCACTTCACCCTGTTTGTTTCAGTTTCCTCATCTGTCAAATGAGCTGGAGAAGGAAATAGTAAACCACTCCAGTATCTTTGCCAAGAAAAGCCCCAAATGGGATCATGAAGAGTCAGACGCACCTAATCAGCACAACAACAAACTTGTTTCTTTCCAATAGAATGTAAGCTGTTTTAGGGTAGTGACTATTTCTTTTTCTTTTTTGCCTAGAACACAGGGGACAAGAATAGGGACTGGACCTGTGATTTCATTGGTATAGGGAGGAAACTTCTTTCAATGCCATTTGGTGTCTTCTATATAGCTTATAGTCTTAAAGGGTTGCCTAGGGCACTTCCAATAGAGTGACTTGCCCAGGGTCACATAGTCAGTATGCCAGAAGTAAGACTTGAACCCAGGTCTATTACCACTATAATGAGCTCAATTCCATGATAAATCTGTCTAAAGGATATTTTATCATATTCCTACTTTTTAAATTAGCAAGCTAGTAAGAGGTACTAGGAATTAGGGGATACCCCTAATCTTTAAGGAGCAGATCCTGGAAAGTAACTACCGTAGACTCCCGAAACGTCCTTAAGCTCTTGTTGATAGAATCTTGAATTAAACAGTATGGGATTGACCTCAGGCAGCATTTCAGATAGACTTTACTGCCACAACCACCCTGAAAATACATCCAAGGGAAAGTTGGAGATGCTTCCATGACGTTGGACTTCACCTCTGACCTCGTTTCCTTAATTACAGAATGGGGGTTAATAATGATCAAGTGAGATAACATAAAGTATGAAATGCCTTGTACAGATACTAGTAGTCATAATTTCTTAACAAGTCAGCTGCCTGGATTTAAAAACAAAACAAAAAACCTTGCTCAGTTTTCCAGGACCTTTTTCAACATTCCTTCCTCGTTCTCTTTCCGATGACAGAACCAGAACGGAGACAGCCACCACATGGTGGCGGTGAAGATGGCAGGCAAGGACTTCTTTTCCCTCTCTGTGAAAAGCCAGAAGTACCTTGAGGGCTCCCGGGAGGGGAGCAGCTTACCCTTAGACGGCACCAATGACATCCAGATCCAGATCCCCCAGACGGTGAGATACTGGTCATTCACCACTTTCCTAAGCCTGTTCTCTCTGGTCAGAGGGGGCACCCAGTCCTCAGGGCTGTCCCTAGTGAGGAAGCACTGAAGCCGGTCAAGGTGCCAGCTCCCTCATCTCTACATTAAAATCTGTATCCTAAAGAACTCCGAGTAAATCATCCAGTAAGGGCAGCTGGAGGGAGAAAGATGGAATCCTATGGAGGAAGGATATTCATAGGATCTCAGAGCTAGAAAAGACCTTAGAGGTCATCTGGTCCAATCGCCTCGTTTACAGGTGAGGAAATTGAGGCCTATGAAGGGGAAGTGACTTTCCCATCTATTCAACAAATATTTATGGAGTACCTGTTGTAGGGCAGCTAGGTGGTACAGTGGATAGAATGCTGGGCCTGGAGTCTGGAAGATTCCTCTTCCTGAGTTCAAATCTGGCCTCAGACACAGCTTTGTGACCCTGGGCAAATCACTTAACCTGTTTGCCTCAGTTTCCTTATCTGTAAAATGAGCTGGAAATGGCAAACCAGTCCAGTATCTTTAATGGGGTCAGAAAGGGTCAGACTTAACCGAATAATAACAACAACACACAGCACTGTGCCCAGAGCTACAGACGTCCAAGGAATGGATGTAAAGCATGGCCCTTGCCCTCAAGGACAAGACCAGCGCCCATAGAAAGCTCAGTAACAATGCCATAGTGAAAGAAATGTAGTGCGAGGTAGCCTGTGCTCAGTGCCAAGGTAGCCTGTGCTCAGTGCCAGAGAGATGAGATGGGCGACACAGGCTGCCAGCTTATGGGCCACAGGGCGGTCCCCACAAAGTGCCTTTAGAGTTTCAAGGGCTTCCAAGGGAGCTTTCAGTCCCTTGCCTTTGCCTTAGGAACGGGACCACGGGACCATGGGACCATGCTCTGATTATACACATGTGAGTCTCATCTGAGTTCCCCGTGACCTTGGTCAGGAGCAGTGGGGGTTAGAAGAGGTGCTGCCTAGAGGGCTGGGGGGGCCAGCTTCCTGTTTCCTGCTTCTTTCTCCTATGGTTTTCCCAGCCTCACCCTCCACCCCCTTGGACAGAGCCCAGTTTACTTAGATCAGTCTCTCTTCTGATGTTTCCTCACCCACGTGATTCTTGTCTTAATTGTCCCAAGCTCCCTTATGTATCTATTAGACATTCACAAAAAGGCACTCACCAAAAATAGACTGAGTGCCCTCCTCAGGTCTCAGTAGGTGGCATGAAGCCCAATATAAAAGGGATCATTCTTTTTGGATGAGAACCTATCCACCCACTTCTCATATACAAGGCTGTTTGTTAGTCAGTAAAAGACCATCTTGGGAGAATGGAGTGGGGTGAAAGTAGTGTCTGAACAGCTCCAGGTTTTCTTCCAACTTGTGAAGTGGACTTGTAAATTTCATCCCCTGTGAGTACTCCCTCAATGTAGGTCTCTGGGAAATGGGTATAGCAGGGCCAAGGGGTCTCCAGATATCTGTGGACTAAGGCTCTCTGGAGTACTCTGAGATCTCCTGAAGGGAATGGACACTTTTCGTTGCCTCTGACTCTTGGAGTGGTTGAGGGTGACCTTTTTAGGGAAAGGAAACTTTGGGTCAAAGAGGAGAGATGCTAAAGAGATGGAAAGGGGAAGAAAGGGGACCACCAAAGGATCAAGAGAAAAAAACACCAAACCCAGGTAGGAGCAGAGCCCAGGCAACCAAAAAAACATTACCCAGTTGGAAACTTCTGCTCCTTTTACTGTGACTCATCTTAGCCCCGGTGTCAGGGTGGGAAGGTGGTGAGGTGAGTGGAATGTAGAACTGGCATCTTGTCAAGGGTGGGGGGGGGGCTCCAAACAGGCTAAGAGAGACTCCCATCCTTCCCATCGGCATTAGCACCTGCTAAGCTGGCAGCCCCCATCACTCACACAGCCTCCTCCATCTTCTGCCCTGAGTTCCATCCTGGTGCTGCTGCCTTAGAATCGGGGGAGGACCCTGTGACAGATAGCACCACCTAGTCTAGCTAGAAGGAGCTGCCAGCTGCTACCCAGGGCTTTCCTGAGCCCCTTGAGAAGAGCAAGCTGGAGAGATTTTTGAGGAGATCCCAAGACTCCCCCTGGGGAAAGAAAACTCTCTCCAGCCCGCATGAATCGAGTCACACGATGAAGGTAGGAGGCAGCTGGCAAAGGTACCTGTGCTCGATACTATTTGCCACCTTTCTTCAAGATAAAAGTATATTATTGGTGCTTGTTTTTTGGTGGGGAAATTTGGTGTTGTGCTTTGGGTCTAGGGTCAGAAGACCAAGTTCAGTTACTGCTTCCACTCTATATTTCTTTTTCTTTTTTTTTTGCTCTTTTGGAGGGGGAAGGTAGGGCAATTGGGGTCAAGTGACTTGCCCAAGGCACATGGCTAGTTTTGTGTTAAGTGTCTGAGGTCACATTTGAACTCAGGTCCTCCTGACTCCAGGGCCAGTGCTGTATTCACTGCACTATCTAGCCACCCTCTCTGCTCTAAATTTCTTGCATAATTTTGGACAAGTCATTGCATCTCTCTGGGCCTATTTCCCTAAGTAAAATTAGGATGTTGAGCTAGTTTGGAGGTTCTTAACCATTTTTGTGTCATGGAGGACTTTGGCAGTTTAATGAAGTCTATAAACCCCTTATCAGAATAATGCTTTAAAATACATAAAATATAATATATAAGATTACAAAGGGAAATCAATTATATTGACATAAAGATTTGATTTTTTCCCATTCAAAATCAAAGATACCCTAAAATCAACCTGGGCACCCCAGCTAAGAACCTCTAGACTAGGTGATCCCAAAAGAAAAAAGGAACAAATGAAATTTCAGGACTTCTCAGATAAATTCACTGCAATATTTTAATCCATTCACTCAATCAATTTTTCTGCAACTGATTGGGGCTGGGGGGGGATGCGATGTGGAGGGAAAAGGGAAGATTTTTCAGTCTCCTCTTGAGGAGGCAAAGACTAAGCTGTAGCTTCAGCAGATGTGGCCATGCCACAGTCCACCTGTTTGGAGTGGAAGCACCTCAGGCCTGGAGGCTCTCGAAATATAAGCAAAAGTAGCTTTGGAGTCCACTTTTGCTCAGGAAATTATTATTAAATGCTACGACACCCTACACTACTGGGACACTACACAGGATTCATAGTTCAGAGATGGGGTTGGACTTGCTATCTTCTTTGCCTCTAAGACCATATGGATGAAAAGGCAGTCAGAGAATTGATTACAATTACAATTACAGGGGATGTTTTGAAATGGGAGACCCATTCTATGCTTATGGCAATCCATCAATCGAAAAAGTGTTTGTTAAGCTCTTAGCAGGCAGTGTGCCAAGTGCTGAGCATACAGAGACAAAGATGAAACATCCTTGCCTTCAATGAACCCACTTTTTAATGGAAGATAAAGCTGGATATGTTTAAGTATATACAAAATAGATGATAGCTAGCATTTATGTATAGTACTTCCAAGTTTGCAAAGCACTTCATTTTCACACAAATTTGGGAGCTGGGTGCCATTAGGATTACTCATTTACAGATGAGGAATCTAAGGCAGACAGTGGTTGAGTGACTTGCCCAGGGTCACTCAGCAAGTAAGTGTCAGAGTCAGGATTTAAACTCAGGACTTCTAGCTGGGCTCATGAGGCAGTCAGGGCACATGCACAGAAACAAGATGGAGGATCTTGGGTGAGGAACGAAAAGGAAGCACTTCCACTTACTGCCCGCTTGTGCCTCTCCCCTACTGGACCACCATGCACATGTGAATAGTGGCCACCAGCTCCCAGACATCCTGCAATGCTGGGTTTAGCTCTGCCTTGGCCCCTCCCATCAGGTCTCACAGACCAGGAGCACAGGACTGCATGCAGACCTTTGGGTAGCTGAAGCTGCCCTTTAGGACCTCATTACCCTTATTACACTTCCCCCTGCATAGAGAAGAATGTAGAATTGTTAGAACAGTAAAGGACCTTAAAGGGGGGTCTGAGAGGCTTCCCTTGCAACGCTGCCTGGGTCTGAGGCTTAGGAGGCCTACCTGGAAAAGGAGTCTAAAAATACTTCTCTGGTTGGGAGGAAGGGGTGTTAAGGCTTAATTAACATATTCCCAGCTCTCCAAAGAGAAGTGTGATCACGGCGGGGTACAGTGTGGTAGCTGTATTATTAGATCCAAACCACTCCTCCCATCTTTTTCATTCCCTTCTAAAAAGCAACTGAGACTCCCATGGGACCCTACTTAACCCAAATGCCTTGGATAAAGGTCTCAATAGCCAGGAAGTCTGGGTTCTGGATCCTAGATCAGGGGGAGAATGCTCCAGGAAAAAGAGAAGTGCATGGGATAGGGGAGCAAAGGGAGCAGTGTTTGTGTAGGGAGTCAATGGGGAGGCCATGCACCTCTTAAGGAAGGGAGATTTCCAAAAGAGAGGAAGAAGAGGGAGGGTTTTCTTGAGCATATGTTTGTGTCTCTGTGTATATGTGAGGGATGGTGAGCAGACCATTTAAGGTACACACCTGGAAACACTCGTCTTCCTAGGTAATCCTACAAGCAGTATGGGAAGTAGGTCTCTCCTGGCTCTTATCTCTAAATACTGGTCAAGGTCTCTACCCACCTTTGTAGCTGTAGTCACAAGGAGCAAGGGGCAAAGGGGCCTTTGACTAGGGGAGGCTCTACTCTTTCCCCCTGGTATTCAGTATTCCATCTGGGGAAGCTCCCCTAGGAGAAAGTATTGATAAAATATCTGTATAAGGATGCTAGAGCTACTGAATTTTGTAAACTGCCGTTAAGAAAAAAAATCTCAGAATGATGAAAAGAAACCAAAAAGCACAGAGAGTTGGTGAGGGAATAACAGCACCATAACCGTTAAAATCTTTTGACCTCCAGACTTCTGTGAGCTCTGTGGCCACTCCTGCAGAGCTGAGTGTGCTGCTCCAAAGGGCACAGACTCAAGGCTTTGTTATAGATGCTTCTCCAACCCCTGACCCAAGTAGAGCCATCTGTGAATGACTGACTCCCTTTATAACCCAGGGTTCATGAGAGGGGTCAGATCCTTACACCTCATCCAAAACCTCTTGGCATAGTCTGGCCATGATATAGTTCATGTCATGCTTTAGAGGGTAGATTTCATAAGAGCATAGATTTAGAGCTAGAATAAACCCTAGAGATTATCTAGTCAACCCCTCTTACCCTCTGAGTCTCAGAGAAGTTAAGTGATTTGCCCAGGGTTGCACAGATAGCAAGTAGCAGAGCTGGGATTTGAACCCAGGTCCACCAGTTCTAAATCTGTGCAATCAACACAAATTCTTGTACAATTGTTGTTGTTGAGTCATGTTCAACTCTTCCCGACCCCATTTGGGGTTTTCTTGACAAAAATAATGGAGTGGTTTGCCATTTCCTTCTCCAGCTCATTTGACAGATGAGGAAACTTAGGCAAACAGGGTCAAATGACTTACCCAGGGTCACACAAGTAGTGTCTGAGGCCAGATTTGAACTCAGGAAGATGAGTCTTTCAGGTTCCAACCTGGTCCTCTATCCACTACGCCACCTGGCTGCTCCATATGTAAAATTCTTACACATAGAATATTCTATGTACAAAAAAGGAAAGGACCTTTAGCTGTCATCTAGCCCAAACCCTTCCTTTCATAGATGGAGAAACTGAGGTGCAAGGAAATTTTGTCTTGCCCAAGGTTCCCGTCCTCTCTCTCCTTAGCCCCCAGTTCATGGTAAGCCTGCAATGAAAATTTTTTTCTTTGTTTTTTAGTCGCAGGCTCTTTAATAACAAGCTGGGTTGTGTAATTAGGCCTTGCTGCTCTGTGATTGCATCAGTCGATGTGTGCGAGCCAGTGGATAATTAGATATTTGGTAGGCATGGAGGTAGCGGAGAGAGGGAGATTGAAAATCAATTTGTGAAAGGCTAGAAGCTTTTTGATCATCTTATTAGAACATCTGAGATGATCTAAGCATAGAACCTTTTCCAGGAATCGGCATCAGCTGACAATTTTCCTGGAAGTGTCCTTATTGGCATCATTAGTCCTTCTGTAGGGACCATGAAGAGGTAGTTGGGCTGGAATCAGAGCATGTAAAAGCTGGAGTGAATCAACCCACCAGCATTTATTAAGCTCCTACTGTGTTCTAGGCACTTAGTGGAGGCATCAAATACACAGGCCACATGTAGCTGACAACACTCCTGAAATCAAGCTAAAATCTAATTGGGAAAAAATTAGCAAAATTAAATAAAAACATATGAATATTAAATATGGAGTTTTCTAAGTCAATCTGTGACTCTCAGGGATCCTAAGGTACAGTTTAGTGGCCCCTGTTTTTATTGGAGTTTGATACCACTGGTGCAGAAGATGGCTCTTATGCTAAGTTTTAAAGAAAATTAGGGATTCTAAAGAGGCAGAGGTGAGGAGGGAAAGCAGTCCAGGCATGGGCAACAGACAATGCAGTGACATGGGCAAGGAAGTGGAATATGGAACAGCAAGAAAGCCAGCTTGGTTGGACCAAAAAGTGTGCAAACAGGTGCAATGTATAACAAGGCTAGAAAGATGGGTCGTGAAGGGCTTTAATTTATACTTGATTCTAGAGGAAATAGGAAGCAACTAGAGTCTGCTGATTGGGAAGGTAGCATTATCAGACTGGCGCTTTAGGAAGATCACTTTGGCTGCTCTCTAAAACAGGTTTTGGAAAGGGGAGAGTCTTCATGCCGGGAAACCAGTTCAAAGGTTATTATTTGCAATACTTCAGGACAGAGGTGAGAAGACCCTGAACTAGCATGAGAAGAGAATAGCAGGTAGAATAAAGAAATTTGTGGAGGCAGAAATGACAAGATGCGGCAACTGATTGCTTTATGTGGGGTGAGGGACAGGGAGAAATCAGGAATGATGCTGAGTTTTAAAATCTGAACAACTACAAGGATGATGGGGCCTTTGACAGAAATAGGGAAGTCGGGAAGAGGGGTGGGTGAAACTTGCAAAAAATAAAGAGCTCTTTTCACAGATAGAATATGAAGTCAAGTTTCCTCCCCTGAAGGAGCCACCCCTATCTCCTGGACCATTGGCTAAACTGCCCTTCCATTTTCTCAGGGGCCTGTTGAAAACAAAGCTCCAAAGTAGTGACCTTAGTGGTAGAAGTTTCCAGGAGAAGGGTTGGTTATCAGCTTGTCAGTGCTAGATAAGAATTTCCCTGTGCCCCAGACCCTGCCAATCAAACCTCAGGAGCTCAGAGATGTGGAAGGGTAAATTCCTGTCTGGGAGCTGGTTGGCTCTGGGAGCTTAATCCCTGGGGGGAAAAGGGTGGGGGGACAGAAATGGAAGAAGGTAGCAGAGTGATTGGGTCATACATCGAAGCAATAGTTGAATATAAAGGGAGGTCTTCCTGTCACAGATTGAGATTATCTCTATTTCTTTGGCAGTAGCAGAAAGTGTATCAGCACAACAGACCTGTGTTCCAGCCATGTCTTTCCCAGTAACTAGCTCTGTTTTTCTTGGGCAAATCATTTCCTTTCTCAGCTGGACCCAAGCATCTTCATCTTAAAATCAGGGCAGGGGGTGCTGTTGAGCTAAATGGTTTCTATGGTCCCTTCCAGAGCTACTATTCTGACTTCAGGAGGTAGGATTTGAGCCAGCCGTGAAGAATAAGTTGGATTTTATTAGGTAGAGATTGGTATGGGGGAAGTGGGGAATAGAAGTGGGAGAAAATAATACTGATGACAAGTGACATGAATAAAGGTTAAAGTGCAGCTGTCACACAAAGAAATGCAGTCATACCTCCTCCTACCCCCCTCCTACTTCATATTCCCCCGTCTGGTGCTAATCCTCCCATTTTGTCTCCTTGTTAATAATATCATAGATTTAGAGGGAAAAGGGCTCTTAAAGGCCATTGAGGAAATTAAGGCCAAGGGGATTAAGTGATTTAGCCAAGGTCACATAGCCCAGGAAGTATCAGTGGCAAGATTTAAACTCAGTTGTTCCTGACTTCATCTGATCCTCTCTCCACCATGCCACCTAGATTCCTTTCCTGGTCTGGCACGTTGAATGACAATGACCTGTTGGGCCAGCCTGAGGAGGCGGAAATCCTGGTGGAACCCAGTACACCAAAGTGGTAATTAACACCTAGCATCACTGCTGGGAAAGGGAACAGAAGACTTGCCTTTTTATGATTCACACACAAACCCAAGTTAGCTTTCCCATAGGAAAACTATTTTGAAAATCTTCTCCCAAAACAAGGACAAATTAGTAGAGTTTTTAAGGCACCCATATAAACAGCTAGCTCCCTCTTTCCCAGCCCAGGTGTCTGCCCCTTCACCTAAAAAGTTATTTTTAACTTGCTCAAATTCTTTTTTAATTTAATTTTTTTCTCAATTACATCTAAACAAAAAAAAATTTAAGTATTATTTTTCTCTCAATATTTGCTTTACTTCTTAAAGTTTCATGGAGTTCACAGCTTTGTACCAAAATGAAAAGGGTCAAAGTGTTTGCTTATTAAATATTTCAGAACCATCTCACCCATTTTCATTCTTCTAAATCCACATGCCATGTTAAAAACTATTCTAAAACCAAGAACATTGAAGCAACTCTTGAAATAAAAAAATTTTAACATTCATTCTTAAAAATTTTGAATTCTAGTTTTTCTCCTCTCCCCTCTCCTTAGAGGGCAAACAATTTGATATAGATTATACACATGTAGTCATGCAAAACGTTTCCATGTTAGCCATGCTGCAAAAGAAAACAGACCAAAAAACCAAGAATAATAAAGTAAAAATAGTATGCTTTGATTTGCATTTATATGCCATCATTTCTTACTGTAGGGGTCAGATAGCATTTTTTATCATAATTCCTTCAAAATCATCTTGGATCATTGTATTGCTGAGAATTGCTAAGTAATTCACAGGTGATACTCGTACAATATTGCTGTTACTGTGTATAATGTTCTCCTGGTTCTGCTTATTTCTGCATCAGTTCATGTAGGTCTTTCCAGGTTTTTCAGAAGGCACCCTACTCACCATTTCTTATAGCACAGTAGTATGCTATCACAATCCTACACCACAACTTTTTCAGCCATTCCCTAATTGATGGCCATCCCTTCAGTTTCCAATTCTTTACCACCACAAAAAGAACTGCTGTATTTTTATACATATTGATTCTTTTTCTTTTTCCTTGATCTCTTTGGTGTACAGATCTAGTAGTGGTATTGCTGGGTCAAAGGGTATGCACAGTTTTATAGACCTTTGGGAATAGTTCCAAATTGTTATATAGAAGGGTTGGATCAGTTTACAACTCCACCAACAGAGCATTAGTGTCTCTGTTTTTCCATAGCCCCTCCAACATTTATCATTTTCCTTTTCTGTCATATTAGCCAATCTGATAGGTGTGAAGTGGTATCTCAGTGTTGTTTTGATTTGCATTTCTCTAATCAGTAGTGATTTAGAACACTTTTTCATATGACTATAGATAGCTTTGATTTTTTTTCTTCTGAAAACTGCCTATTCATATCTTTTGACCATTTATCAACTAGGGAATGGCTCTTATTTTGATAAATTTGTCTTACTTCTCTATATATTTGAGAAATGAGGCTTTTATCAGAGAAAGCTGCTGTAAAATTTTTTTTTCCAGTTTTCTGCTTCCAATCTAATCTTGGCTACATTGATTTTGTTTGTGTAAAAACCTTTTTAATTTGAAGTAATCAAAATTATTCATTTTATATCCTGTACTGCTCTCTCTCCATTCTTTTATCATAAATTCTTCCCTGATCCATAAATCTGACAGGTAAAATATTCTATAGTCCCCTAATTTGCTTGTAGCATCACCCATTATGTACCCATTTTGACCTTACCTTGTTGTGGGATGTTGGTCTATGCCTAGTTTCTGCCAAACTGCTTCCAGTTTGCCCAGCCAGTTTTTTTTTTCTTTTTGGAGGGGGGAAGGTAGACAATTGGAGTTAAGTGACTTGCCCAAGGTCACACGGCTACTTTTGTGTTAAGTGTCTGAGGCTGGATTTGAACTCAGGATCTCCTGATTCCAAGGCCAGTGCTCTATTCACTGGGCTACCTAGCCGCCTCCCAGCAGTTTTTTAAACTTGCTCAAATTCTAAGTCTCAGCTCAAGCTGGGTCTCAGCATAAGGATAGAGGAATTTGGCAATGCTAGATTTCAGCAGAGCCTCTGGGACAAGCATTCACCTCCCTCCCTCTGCATAATTCTGTGGTGGAAGAGCAAGGAGGGCACATCGCCTCTGCCAGTGGGGAGACCTACACAAAACTAAGCAGAGCCATATATGTCAACAAGGAATTAAACGTAAGATTTGCTGCAGATAATCCTCAGGCTTCAGATAAATAGAAAATTGACTGCTTATTTCTCTGTATCGCTGCCTGAACATTCGAGTCTGAGTACAAGACCCTGTGGCAAGAGCAGCTGTCACATCAAACAGGTGTCAAACAGCCACATGTCATGGTCCTTGCTCTCACTGAACCTAACTAACCACGTAGCTAGCTGAAGGGTCAGAACTAACCTCTTCAAAAAGTTAAACACTGTATATTTACATTAGGAGTAAAAAAATAATCGAATGAAATGGTCCCACTTATCAACCCACCCAGTCAGTCAATTAAGAAGCATTTATTAAGTGCCTTCTACAGGGCCAGCCCTGGAAATATACCAAAAATGTATTTGGAATAGCCAAAAGCATTTCCTGTCATCAGGAGGCTTCAGTTCTAATGAGAGAGATGACACCTATGTAAGTAGGTACATACAAAACACGTATAGAGTAGAAGGAAGGTAGAAGGCAGCTGGGGTGACCGAGAAAGGCTTCTTGTAAAAGATGGCATTTTAGAAGCTTCATTTTTTAAATCATTGCATCTTTTTTATTGATATCTTTTACTTTCCCCTTCATTTCCAAATATATCCCTATCTCCCCTCCCCCTGCCGGAGAGCCATCACTTGTACCAAAGAATAAAAAAAGAGGGGGAAAAAAACAGTTCAGCAAAACCAACCGACACGTCAGCTGTCTGACAGACTAGGCAGTGTTCTACACCCACCTCTGCAAAGGAGGAAGGGAGGCACAGCTGAGCCTTGAAGAAAGCCAAGGATCCTAGGAGGTGGAAGAGGAGGAGGAGGTCAGGAGGGAGAAGATTTCAGACGTGGGGAACTGCCAGTGCAAATGCATAGAGTTGGGAGGTCAACAAGTAGCCCAGTAAGACTGGACAATAGAGTTCATGGAAGGGACTAATACGTGAGAACACTGCAAAGATTGGAAGGGGCCACCTTTTGAAAAGTTTTAAATGCCAAACAAAGGAGTAGAATTTGATTCTGGAGGAAATAGGGAGCCAATGGAGTTTATTGAGTAGGGGGTTAGACCTGTGCTTTAGGAATATTGCTTGGCAACTGAGTGGAGGACAGGTTGAACTGGGGGGGAGTGCTAAGATGGGGAAATCGATGAGAAGGGTATTGTAATAATCCAGGTGAGAGGAGATGAAGGTGACTCTGTAAATGGGGGACAGATGGGAGAGATGTTGTAGAGGTAGAAATGTCAAGACTTGGTGCCCGATTAGATAGGAGAGGTGATTGAGGTGATCAAGAACAATACCAAGACTGTAAATCTGGGTGATCAAGAGAATGACAGCCCTCGACAGTCATAAGGAAGGTTGGAGGAGAGGTAGATTTGGGGGGAAAGAGGGGTTCAGTTTTGGACATGTTGAGTTTGATATCCCTAGAGGACATGCAGCTCAAATGTTCAGTAGGCAATTAGTGACATAGGAGTTCAGGGGAGAGCCTAGAGCTGGATATAAAGATCTGGGAATCATTAGCTTAGAGATGATAATTGATGAGATCATCAGATGAAGTAGTGTAATGAGAGAAGAGAATAAGATCCAGTAAAGAGCCTTGGGGTACATCCGCACTGAGTGGCATATATCATAGGTGAAGATCTATCCAAAAAAAAAGGCTGAGAAGAAGGGATGAAGTATGTGAAGGAGAACCAAGGGTTAGGAGTATCAAGAAAATCCAGTGATGAGAGGAAATACAGAAGGTGATCAACAGTGTCAAATGCTACAGAGATTGAGAAGGATAAGGCCTGAGAAAAGGCCATTAGATGTTTTAAGTAAGAGATTTTTGGTGGCTTTGGAGAGAGCAATTTCAGGTGAATGAGATTGGAAATCCAGCTGCAAAGGGTTTAGAAGAGTGTGAGAGAAGAGAAAGTAGAGGTACTTAGTGTAAATGGCCTTTCCAGTTTAGCTAAGGAGGGAAGAGATGGGATGCCAGCTATTGGAAATAGTAGCATCTAACAAGGGTTTTCTAAGAATGGAGGAAACATAAGTCTGTAGGCAGTAGGGAAGGAGTCAGTGAATAGGGAAAGATTGAACAATAAAGAGAGGAGGGAATGATATTGGGGACAATACACTGGAGAAGATAGGAGGGAATGGAATTAAGGGTGCATGTGGAAGTATCTGGGGAAGGTAGGTGATACAGTGGATAGAGCACTGGACTTGGAATCAGGAAGATCTGAGTTCAAATCCGGCCTCTGATATATACTAACTGTGTGACCCTGGGCAAGTCACTTAACCCCTCTTTGCTTCAGTTCTTCATCTATAAAATGGGGGCATACAGGAAAAGAAAATGGCAAACCACTCCAGTATCTTTGCTAAGAAAACCTCATGGACAAAAGTCCATGGGATCACATAGAATCAGACATGACTGAACAACAACATAGAAAGATTAGCCTTAGAAAGGGGAAGAGCCAACTTTTGATCAATTCAATAAATTTAATTAACATATATTAAGTGCCTACTATGTGCCAGGCTAAATGCTAGGGATAAAAAAAGAGGCAAAAGACAGTCCCTGCCCTCAAGAAACTTATCTTCTAAAGGGGGGAGGCAACATGTAAACAAGAATATAAAGCAAGCCATGTGCAGGATAAGTAGGAAATATTTCAGAAAGAAAGGGGTTGGGAAAGACTTCCTGTAGATGATGGGATTTTAGTTGGTACTTAAAGGAAGTCAGGGGGGCCAGTGGTCAGAGTGGAGGAGAAAGAGCATTCCAGACATGGGGGGCAGCCAGAGAATATGCACCAGAGCCAAATAAAGAAGATAATGGGCTATGGTGTTAGAAGATTGTGATGGAAGAGAGAAGTCTTGGCAAACTGCCCCCATTTGGGGGGAGGGGTGTGAAGTAAGAAATGAGACCTTCTGCAGAGGAGTTGGGGAGAGGGAAAGGGAGCCATAGAAGGCTTGGCCAGCGAAGAGGAGTTCTGGAGCGCAGAATAGAGAATAATTTAGGGAGGATAATGGGAATTGCCTTGTTCCAGTAAGGACTCAGATCACAGACATTTGTAATGTATACAGTCTGTATGGTTTGGTTTGGTTTGGTTTTTTAATTTGTCCAACTTCATTTAGCAGCATATGAGTAACATCAGAGGAAGCGGAAGTAAGCAAGGGTTGAGTTTCACAAGGTATAGTCATGAGGTCACCCTCATGGCAGGTGGAATTGCTATATCCTCTGAGACCTTGGGAAGCCCGCTTCACAGTAGGCACAGGCAGGAATAAGTATACCCTGTGGGATCTAGGAGCCCAGGCTAGAGGTATCCCCAGCCCATACTGCAGACACCATCATGGCCCCACATAGTTTATAGATTTGGTACTGGAAAGAACCTTAGAAATCATCTAGTCCAATTATTTCTTACAGATAAGGGAACTGAGTCCTAGGGAACCCAAGATCACACAGGTAGTCATAGTTAAATGGCAGAGATGAGATTTGAAACCAGGTCCTCTGACCTTAGATCCCATAATCTTTCTTGTACCTCATGCTTCTGACTGTAGATACTTCCTTTGCCTTCTGGGCCTCAGGAGCAATTCATTCTACATTGGTCCAAGCCAATTGGTGGGAGAAGGCTGGAGAAGATACCTATGTGTTGAAGGGACAGAGGCAGCATTGACAAATGCTGAGAAAAACCTTTCTTGCTCAGCACACAACCAGACTTTTCTCAGTCCCATCATTTACACTTGCCCAGAAATACTTAGAACTCAACAAACAAAAACTCTTATTTTGAAAACGTAACTCTTGTATCAACCTACCAGGCCTTCCCAGATTCCTCACCCCCACCTCAGTTGTTAGAGCTCACACTCTTGACATTTCTTCATGTTCCTGTACTTGGCATATAATATCTTTCTCTGTGTGTGCATGTAGCATCTCCCAGTACAAGGGAAGTCTCCAGAGGGCAAGGATGTTTTGGTTTTGGTCTTTATATTCCAAGAGACTAGCAATGTGCCACGCACATAGTAGGCCCTCAATGAATGTTGAATTGACCTGGAAGACCTTCACCGCATTCTTTTCTGTAGGAACATCCAGGGCTGAGCAAATGTTTCCCTGTTGTTGTGACTGACTTCCAGGATAAAGGCCACTGCCCCAGGGACTAGACCAGTGCTGTGCTGGAACCCGCATGCAGGGACTCAGAGCCAATTGTTAAATTTTCAGTGTAAGCATTTATACCTAGGAAGTCAGCAAGTGCTATAAAGCAGGCAGTGATTTGTTATTTTGATGGTAGTACAGACTTAAGGTTAAACTTGAAAGTGTACCTGTGTACATTTTTTTTAATTTGGAGGGACAGTTTTTAAATATTCACCAGCACAACCAAGGACTAGATCCTAGTTATAGGCAGGTGGTCTTGTGTGGTGGAAAGAATGCTGGACTTGTAATCAAAGGACCTGATTTTGATCTTTGTTCTGCCTGTAAGTTATTTAACCTATCTTATCTCTGTCCCCTCATCTATAAAATGAGAGGATTGTGATAAATGACCTTAAAAGCTCCTTCTAGTTCTAAATCTGTAATCTAGTTGACTCTTCTAAGATAGACATGGTAGGTAAGGGCCTATTAAGTTCAGTTTTGTCTTATATTGAGAAATACCTTTTGCAGAAGAAATCAGAAGCAAAAATGTTTCAATCCTACAGCTCCTGTTCTTGAAGGAGCCTGTTAGCTTCACACAGAGAACAACTGTATTCTATGGCTACAGACTGAGCCCTAACCCTAGAAACACACAAAACCCAGTCAGTCACTGAGCCCTTATCTTGTTAGATTATCAAGAGCTCTGAGAGGTATCTCACACATGAGTACTCTTGGTTACACTAGGGGACTATGCCAGAGAGTGTGCCTTTTGATGGTGGGTCAGGAATATCACCCTCACATAACAAAGGTTATCCATCATGAGGCTCTCCCCATAGATAGAAGAAGATACAGGTAGTTTCTCTAAACGGCATCTGTTTTTGTTTTCAAAAAGCAGGAAGGAGGCTTTGGAGAAGAGAATAGGAAAGACCACCTTGCTTTACAGATTGGACCTCTTCCCCTCCCTAGCTAATCCCATGCCAGGTGTCCTTCCTTGCAAGGCCTCACTCCTGTCCCTGGGGGGCTTCGGCTGATGAGCAGCAGCTGGACAGCAGGAAGGAAGAGGTCCCCACCACCAGAGACTGAGCAGTTCTGCAGACACACATCATCCATCACCCAGCCCTGGTGAGCCTGTCACTGGGATAAGCCAGGAATTATATGGGCCTGCTTGCAGATCCCAGGTTCAACCCAGGGCAGGAAAGAGGAAAGGCCAGAAAGTTGTGTGTGTGTGTGTGTGTGTGTGTGTGTGTGTTTTAAGTTGCTCCAAGAATATATCCCTCCAAAAAATACAGTTTGCAGGTGTAGCTCAAAAAACCTTTGCTGGGACTTTAGGAGATTATTTCAATGTCTGCTGCAGCTCTCTGAGATTTCCCCAAAGGGGATCTTCTGGCTTGCTGAGGAGTGAGAAGCAAGGATCTGATCAGCAGGTCAGAGCTATGCAAACGGTATTGGCAATGTGGCAGTAGGTGACAGGGCAGCTAGGCAGCATAGTGGGTAGGATGGTAGATCTATAATCTGGAAGACCAAAATTCAAATCCTACCTTAGACACTTACCAGCTGTTTGATCCTGAGCAAATCATGTAACCTGTCTCCATCTTAGTTTCCTCATCTATAAATCGGGGATAATAGCAATAGCACCTCATTAGGTGATTGTGGAGATAGAATAAAAAAAAATTTCAAACCTTAAAGCAATAAATGTCCATGTACTTGCCCTTGGGGCGCTTGGAGGTCCCTGGAGGGCAACTGCCAGGTTTCCCATATCTCCCTCACCTGCCTGGGTCCTCTATGAAATTGTTTATTTTCCCACTTCCCTATACTTTCCAGGGATCCCCTCCCAACCATCTGATCCCATTCCTCCCAACAGTGGTTGTCACTGCAGTGATACTCTTGGTCTTTGGGAAGATTTGGACAAATAGAAAATCTAAGACTCCAGTTTAAGGAAACAAACCACTCTCTATACTTGTATAGCATATGGGACTTTTTTCAAAGGACTTTCATACTTGTTCTGTTATCTGATCTTCTGAAAACCTCTGTGAAGCTAGCACAGTGAGATTATTTTCCCCATTTTGCAGATAGAGAAACACGTGGACCACAAAATTAATACAAGGTTACCTTTGTAACCTTGCTAATTCAACAAACATTGAGCACTTAATGTACTGGACACTGGGAATAGAAAATATGAAAACACAATATTTGATACCCTAAAGGACTTTTTGGGTTTTCACTGGGAGTCAAATATTCAGAAGCTCCCTGGACCTCAGTTTCCTTATCTGTAAAATGGGTAGGGGGGGGTGGGGTGGGAAGGAGGCGGGAAGAGGTTTGGTCCAGATAGCTTCTGAGATCCCTCCCAGCTCTAGAGTCAGGGCTGTATGCTGTATGCTGGTAAGTATTTAACAACTGCCTCTCTGAGAGAGAAAAATACACCCTAAATACACTTTTAAGTTTAATCTTTACCATTAACATTTTCCCATCACTTTCTAAAGCCTAGACTATCAACAAAACAACACGTCAAGCCCTGATTTGCAGCATTTGCTGATTTCTTAGCTGTAACTGGCTCTCTGTGATTCTATGGTTAGAGAAATTCAATAGAAAGTAATGGGGGAAGGGAGAGAGGAAGAGGAAGATGAGGGAAGGCTTCTTGGAGGAGGAAGCTCCTGAGTGAGGCCTTAAGCCTTAAAGGAAGATAAGGATTCTAAAATATAGAGATGAGGGAATATTTCCCTGGCATAGGGTGCAGGTTCATAGTGAAAAGAGGCCGAAAGTCAAGTTGAAGTTCAAGGAGCATTCAGTCGCCCAGTTGGCCTGGGACAGAAAGTGTTTGCATGAAAGGGAATGATGTTAAATAAACCAGGAGAGGTTTGTAGGAGTCAGGTGATGGAGGGCCTGAATGCCAGGGTGAGGAGCTTGGGTTCTGTGTGCATCTTTGGCCAACCACTGGAAAAATTAGCACTAACACCCGGTATCCTGATAGCCCCTCTCTGTTTATATTTTGTTTTTTACATTCTGCCCACTTAAGTGCTCACTATTGATCTGTTCCTATGGCTTAGCGAACCTCTGACTAGCAATCTCTCGTGGAGGAGTTGGAGAGGGAGACGAGAGTTTATCTTATTTCCTAAACCTCAGGTACAGCCTCCTTGAAGTCTGAAGAACAAATCTCAAAACATCTTACTTCACCCAAACAGGAAATGAATTTATGGAATCTTTAATGAAAATAAGCATTTCTAGATGAATTTATATAAACTCTTGGATCCACGGGATGAGGGCAGGGAGCATCATTGAATGTTGCTTAGATTGTTTGGGGATGTCCCTAATCTGGATTCTATTCAGAGACAAGATCTAGGCCAGCAGAAATTGAGGTGATCAATGTGTTAATTCTCATATCATTGAAATCAGTTCATTTTCAGAACAGTAAAACCGCATTGTTATATAGGATTTTAGGGTTTACAGAGCTCTTTCCTCACAACAGGATTATAGGGAGTACAAGTTTTATTATTCCCATTTTACTAATGATGAAACAGGTTCTGAGGCGGAGTGACTTTCATATGGTCACAAAACTATTGAATGTCTGAGGTGGGATTTAAATCCAGGCCACCTGAATCCAAGTCTGTCTAGCATGATAGCTCTCCATATAAACACCTGATTTATCCCCACCCTTTCCCATGCTGCTCAGTCTTAATTTAAGGTATGAAAATACTAAACCCTACAACTACTGCCCAGTCTTGGTGACCACCACCATTGGTTCTTTCCTTAGCCCTCCTTTCATAAGGAAACCCTGTATTTGCAAATATTGAATTTGGCCAGTCAGGACAGTAGGTGGGGAGCCTGGGGTCCAACGAAAACTACAAGCTTGGTTTGAAATAATAATGCTCATTAGTAGTCTTCCTTTCATCTCGGTGAGCCTCCCTGTCTGCATTTATAAAAACCAACGGCCTGACTAAATGGTATGCAAGTTACTTTCTATGCCCCTACGGGTTCCATAAGAGCCAATCAGTTCTTCCCACTGACTTCAAAGCACTCCTTTCAGGAAAAGGTTGAGATACTCCGAGGGTTAAGCCTATCCCCCCACCTCAGCTTTTGTTTTTTAGATAAAATTTTGCTAATATATTTTGGGTTTAAATCACCTAAAATTCTCCCTGTATACCTTCTCTGCTTCCCTTTCCAGAGATATGTCTTATAACAAAGTTGTTGGGGTTTTTTTTCCTACAAAAGAGAAAGAAAGAAAACCTGTAAATTAGGTCAATGCATAGAAAAAAATCTGACAGTAAATGCAACGTTCCACACCCGTGGACCCCCTCCTTCTGCTTCTGTAAAAGTGGAAGGAGGTGTAATTTTCTTATCTCTTCTTTGGGACTAGTTTGTTTTTCACTACCCTAGGGCTGTACGGGATTCCATGCTCCCTATAACTCAGGATAGGTGGGGTGGTGTTCCTGGAGAGAAGAGGTGTCCATCTCAGATTCATTTTACTGTTGGAGTGCTGGTGACTAGCTTTGGATTGCAAAGAAACCAAAGGAGACCTCCAGCTTTGACATGCAGGCCCTCGAGGGGCTAGGGTACAGGTTGGTTGGGGGGTTGGCTCCGTCTCTAGGCCCAGGGGGCTCAGCCCCAGCTGAATTTGAGTAGATAATCCTTTTGAATCGGTTTCTAAGGGGTCTGTGCGCGCATGTAGAAGGTGGGCGGGGAGCTGAGGAGGGGGAGGGACCCCGAGCAGTCTCAGCTCGGAGTGCCTGTAAAAAGCAGAGAATACAATTCCCTGGCTCCGGGAGAGCTCGGCTGTCTCTTTAAGCCTCTGGCGGTAGCGTTGGCGGCGGCAGCGGTGCCAGTGCCAGTGCCAGTGGCGGTGGCGGCTGCATCCTCGGCAGCCGCGAGTGAATCTTGGCACGGGGGTCGCCTTTCACATGGCTCAGGCGCTCCAGCTGCCTGCGCCCTGCGCTGCGGCTGCCGCACGAGATGGGCTGTCCAGCCTCGAGGAGTGCTAACTAACCCAAAATCCTCCGAGCGCTACCTCGCCCCGGGAGCCTGGCCCCAGCTTGGCCCTTGGTGGACTACAGAAAAAAGCAATTGGAGATTGTGAGTGAGCGTCCTGGGGTCCCTGGGAAAGCGAGAGCGCTGACAGATGGAGGCTGGGGGTGGGGGGAATTGTTCCTTTTGTTATGTAGAATTCTGGCCCTGGAACGCCCCCCTCCCGGGGAAATGCCAAAACTCCTCTGCCCGCGGAAAACTTTGTCGGACAGTTCCCGCTAAGTGGAAGAATAATGACCTCACCATCTCTGGGGAGGGGGGAACCTGGGGACTGAGGACGTTTGTACTGTCTGTGAAGTGCTGCGTTATCCTTCCAGCCATGTGTGTATTTAATCAGCTGGGGCTGTTTGTGCGCTGAAAGGTCAGAGCTTACCAGAAAGTGCCCCAAAACCAGTCTCCCTCCCTTTTGTCAGGAAAGACATTTA
>CM053581.1:218563925-218575801 GCA_028627135.1 Pseudochirops cupreus
CACAGCCACCTAAATAAAAGACGCCAGGGTTGTTTAATCAGAAGAGGAGGGGGCTGTGGGGGTGATTCTGTTTTAGGACTTGATTGTATCAAAGAGCTTGTGTGAGAGGGCTGCTGGGCAGTTTTGTACATGGAGTGGGGGAGAGGTTGTGTGAAAACGATGCTAGACTCTACCCAGGAAGGAGGGGGGGGGGGAATAGGGAGACTCTCACATTCAAGCAAGGGAGACTTGAATAACACATTCACGAAGAACTTCCTGGCCATTTGGGTTTAATCCTCAGGATCATAGAGCTGGGAAAGGAGAGAATTTAAAGACCATCTTCTCCAAGCCCCCTGTTTTACAGATAGCCCAGAAGGGTTGAATGACTTGCCCATAGTCACCCGGGTAATGGATGACCGAGTTGGGATTTGAATCTTGGTCCTCTTATTCCAAATCAGTGCTCATTCCTCTGTGCCAGGCAGGTGATTTACATTCATCACCCACCTGTAGGCAGTGGGGCTGAAATAGATGAGCTCTCAAAGTCCCTTCCCACTCTCAGATTCTTAGATTCTCTTGAGAAAGTTGTAGTCACCCAAGCATGCTGCTGGTTGTTCCTCAAGATATAGACATGTTAAATCTTGTATGTTCCTCATGTAAAGGATGTTGGGGAGGGGAGGGGTTTCTAGTCAGGGGCTGGGAATAAGAGATTTCAGTACCAGGTGCCTTCTCCACAATATTTTTGCTTGCATCTGGCCATGGAGGCATCAGCATTGGCTGAACAGCATCTTTGTCCCAGGAATGGAAGCAGGACCAAGGGAAGTGATCCTTACTGTTAGGTTAAGAAACTCAGAAATTGGAAGTATTTGATTCTAATCCTATTTTCCTCACTAACCCTTTTGGGCCATAGAATTTAAACCTATGAGGGTCTGGGGTACACAGTCTATTTTCCCCTGTAGCTTTTCGGGAGGCAAGAGCAGTTAGCACTCCTTCTGGATCAACTGAAGAAAGAGAACTCTTTCAGTTTTTCTAAGACAGAACCCTTTCTTAGATGTTAGAGCACTGAGGGAAAATATCACTTCTTCCCCCACCATGATCCTGCAGAAAGATTCCCTTCACAGGTTCACAATAGCCTGGCTTTCATCAATGAGACAAGGATCAGACAATATACTATTGGAACTACCGTGGGCATCTTGGCTTATAGAATGAGGGGTCAGGATATGAATATTTTGATACTTCTAATAGAGACAGTCCCTTAAGGAGTATAGCTTGAGACCTATTTGTGCCTTGTTCTGTGCTGCTTTTCTTCATGACCTGAAGAAGGAAGGAAGGAAGGAAGGCCTACTAAATAACCAAGTGCTTTATAAATAAGATTTCATTTGATCTTCACGACAACTCTGAGGTAGCTGTTGTTATGATCCTTACTTTACAGTTGAGGAGACCGAGGCAGACAGGTTAATTGACTCATCCAGGATCACAAAGCTAGTAAGTCTCTGAGTCTAGATTTGAATTCAGGTCTTCCAGACTCCAGGCTTAGCATGCTATCCACTGTACCACTTAGCTAGGAATTTCCTTAAGTTGATCTTCTAATATTTTGGGGATACCAGGACAATCAGTCTAGCCATCTGTGATCTCTTGCTCTTGCTACATGACCTGTGCACCTCTTTTCCCAATAATATGTCTCCTTGATGATACATGGTATGCTATTTTTCACATGTAAATTATCATTAGTAATATGTGAAGTTCTACTTGCCACAGTATGTCTTTCCGGTACCATTTGAGTCATCTGTAATTTTATTTCTTTTTTTAAAAATCCTCCTATTGATGTTCTTTTTTACATGGCTGTCACTTCCCAATGACTCTCTCTCCTCCACCCCCACCTCCTCCCACTCCACATAGAAGAACCCTCACTTGTAATAAATACAGTGTTGATTTTTCTGTGTATTGTATGGTTTGTAGACTTCAGTAACACTAGGGAGAAAAATTAGTTCTAAGGAGATGGGTTAATACTAACAACCCACATTTCCATAGAACAAGCTAAGAAGAATGTGGTCATTAGGGTTATTATTCCCATTTTATCCATGAGAGAAAACTAAGGCTCACAGGTATTAGGTGATTTACCCATAACTACATAGCTACTAAGTGATTGATCTAGAATTCACAGCCAAGGTGAATCGCTCTCTTTCTACTACTTCAGAAAGATCCTAACCTATATGTTTTCTTGATTCAAAATCAGGACAGTATCAGTGCTTTGGTGTGTGAGTGAGTACACCTGTCTCTTTCTCCCTCTGCCTAATGGTTCAAATTTCTGCTGAGCTCCTAAGCCTGCCTGGGATGGAAGTGTCACTGACAGAAAAATATCCAGGTCTGGGCAGTGGAAGATGGGGAGGAGAGATGGTCTTTGAGAAAGACACAGGGATACCAGATGGGAGGAAAACTCCCTTGAGTGTACTGCAAGTAAGCATTCTATAACTTGTAGCTGGCTCAGGAACAACTTTACCTCTGCTGAGGACCACAGGACATTCTGAAAATGAATCCACAACTTCATTTAGTCTGGGTAATGAGCAGGTGAAAGACTCCAAGGCTTGGCAGAGTTCGGACACCCACAACTGAGTCTCTCCTAGTGTTTCCATGGGAGAAAATATCTTTGTTTGAAGAATCTTAGATCTCTCTAAAGGGCATCTTGGGTGCTGTTATAATATAGAAAAGACCACAATCTCACAGTCAGAAAAGGGGGGGAAAGGGAATTACCTAGGGCAGAATTTGGAATGGAGGGTGGGGAGTGAGACAGGAGCCTGATATACTGAGCAGCATAGACTACAATGGGCATGGGGAGGACAACCTTCTGCCTGGCCTCCTTTATCAAGATTCCTTCAGTGTAGGGAACAGGTATCACTTTTGCCCTATACCTCCTATTCAGGAAGGCCCCAGAACTGGGAGCTCAAGTCCTAAGTTTATATGATCTAGTAAAAATCCTCCACCCATCCTGAAGGTTGTGTACAGATTCTGAAAGGAAACTGAAAAGTCTGTCTGCTGTGCCAGAAACTACCCAGGAATGGAAAAATTGGGAAGGGATCATTCCTCCCCAACCCTGAGGTCTGGTCAAACCCCACCCATTAGCCCATCTAAAGTGAGATGGAGCCTGCTCTAGGCTCCACCTCCCTCCTACCTGCTTCTTCCAGGTCTGCTGGTGACAAAACAGTGAAAATTCCCTCTGAGGCAGCTAAGGCTTCTAAAGCATCTTATCCTGGGCCAGGTGCCCAGGAAAAACAAACAGTCCGGTAGCCACCTGGTCTCTTCCCAGATCAGCACCATTCTCTGTCCCCCAAGGATTTTAAACAAGGTCCTTAACCTAACTCTCAAGGAGAAAGTGGGTGAGAGAACTCCTTGCCATTACCAGGAAAGCCAGAGAGATGTGATGGAAAAGAATGATGTCAGTTAGCAAGGTTTGTCTTCTGGCCCTTCCCTGCCTCTCTGTACATTTTTTGAATTACATTTCCCTCCACTGGGCACCCCTTTCATCTCAGGCCCTTGGTGCTCTCATGCCCTTTCAGCCTTCTGTCTATCAAAGAAGCAAGGTCACATCTGAAACTCAGTCACCCTACTGATGTCACAGACTTAGGCATGCACTCTTTCCCAGGGGATCTGGGTTTTCAAGAAGTTGAGAGGGCAGCACATAAGGAATGAAGCTCCAGTTGTAGAATTCCAGGAAATGCAGTTTCTGGGTGTAAAAGAGACTTGGAGCTGCCACCAACCTAAAAATGTCAAGACACATCCTTGATTCCACATTTCCTTTGGTGACCATGGTCAGCCCTCAGTCTTAGATGGCAGAGTGTGCTAGGCCTGGAATCAGGGAGACCAGAGTTCAAATACAGCTTCAGATACTAGCTGTGTGACTCTGAGTAAGTCATTTAACCTCTGTCTTCCCCTCAGTTTCCTCAATTCAGGAATCATAAGAGCACCTATGTCATAGGGTGGTTGTGAATTTCAAATGAGATAATATTTGTAAAGTGCTTAGCACAGTGGCTGGAACATAATAGGTATTTAATAAATACTTATTGCCTCACTCTCAAAATGCTTATTACCTCCTCTTCTGTCCTTTCCATTTCAAAGGCTACAGAAAATTTTGCCTAGTGGGAGGATTGGTATCTCGACTTAAGTTTGGGAGGGTCCAAGTCCGAGTCATATTGAACCTTTGAGAGGATAGGGGGGTGGGGGATAATAGGCTAGTGAAATAGCCAGTGTGACTTCAAGATAAACACCCTCTTTAATGGTCACTGTAAAAAAAAAATACACTTCCACTACTCCTTGACTTTAGCTGCAAAAATAGATAGTCCTCACGTTCCCCTCTAGGCCACCATCTGCTTGGGTCAGGGACAAGTATTTCTGGTTCTGGTACAATCTCTCCCCTGGGATTAGCGGCACAGGGAGTTCCCTGGTGCCTCCAAAAGGGTGGTTGTGGGTCAGGAGATGCAGGGCTTGTGGAGGTGGCCCCAGCCCTTCACCCCAGAGGGAAGGAAACACTGTGAGATTGCTTGGATCTGGAGAGTGGGAGATCCTAAGGATGTGAGTAACACCCTCTGGGATCAGCCTCACCCTCCCTCCAAGCCAAGTTCCTGACTCCACCTAAGGGGCAATTTGCAGGAATCTGGAATCACCACCTGATGCCATCACACATCTTAGGGACATCCCCAAACATCCCTAACTTTCATTATAACCTGCCATGGATCTGTCATCCAGGGATTTACCTAAACCTGCCTGGAGCCTGTTTACACTCCCATCCTGTCTCACCTCTTGGGGAACTAGTTCCCTAAGTTTCTTCCTTACTGAGTAGAAGCTGGACATCCTATATGATTGGTTTGAAAATTGCCTCCTTCAGGTGGCAAGAGGCTCCTAATTCTCCTAAGACTAGGTCCCTCTCCTCCTAACTTGGAAGGAGCCAAATCTTGCAGCTAAGTGGGACAGTGAATAGAGGGCTGAGCCTCAGAACAGGAAAACTAATCCTGCCTCACATGTTTACTAGCTGTATGACCCTGGGCAAGTCACTTAACTTCCCTGTTTCCTCAATTGTAAAATGGGGATGAGTATAGTACTGACCTTGTTGTGAGGAGCAGATTAGATATCTATAAAGTTTAGCATCATGCCAGACACAAAGTAAGTACTTTAAAAGAGCTTATTCCCTTCCCCTTCCCTTATCTCTATCTAGATTTCACTCTTAGCCTTTCTCAGTTGATATCTCTTCAGATTGAAGAAGCCTCACCTGGTCTTCCCTCTCAAGGAGAAGTAGAATCCTGGAATGTTTTATATAAAATCTTAAAATCTCAAAATCATGAATCATGGGACAGAGTGTGCTGGAGCCAGAGGAGACCTTAATGAACACCTAGTCCAAAAGTGTAGGGGGTCCTGACACCCAGAGAAAGGAAGGATGGTCACATAACAGATTGGTAACAGAAGAGACTAGAACACAGGACTCCTAATTTCCAGTTTCTAGGACTCTCTGTCCAGGACCCTGTAATCTTAAAAAAAAAAAAATCTAGAATAATCCCCCAGTCAGGACAAACTCTAAAAAGTCCAGCCTATTCCTGCTTCTGCCTCCACTTCCCTGTTCCTTCTAGCCTCTGTTCTCTTTCTTCAAACAACCTCCTCCACTCCTAACTTGAGGGGCCTCAGAAATGCTCTGTTTATAGACTCAGGAAGATGGCAGAGAGCACTTAGAGGGGGGATCTACAGAAGGAGCAGATGCAACAACAGCTCTCCTCTGAATCTGCTTTCCTGTTCTCATCTCTTATCCCCTTCTCCCCCCCCCCCCCATATAGATTTTAGGGAGAGAACAGGTGATAATTTCTCAATGTTGGCGTCTGAAACTAGGAAGAGAAGGGTGTGACCCTCAGAGGCAGACCAGGAGGCATTGCTTCCTATTTCTGTTGCATTAGGTGGGACACCTGGGGAGCGAGGTAGCTAAGAAGGGAAGCCTCCAAAAAAAAAAAGTAAAAAAAAAAAATGAAAGGAAGCCTGAGGACTTGACTCCTTGCCTGGTCCTGAGGTCAGGGGGCTGGGTAATGAACCCAGCATAGAACTGATTTCTAGCAAGTCTTTTTGGTAACGATCATAAGATCATAGAGAGCTGAAATGAACCTTGTTCATTCATTTTGGTTTGTGATCCCATTTGGGGTTCTCATGGCAAAGATGCTATAGTGGTTTGCCATTTTCTTCTCCAGCTCATTTTATAGATGAGGAAACTGGGGCAAACAGGGTTAAGTGACTTGCCCAGGGTCACACAGCTAGTTACTGCCTGAGCTAAATTTGAACTCAGGAAGATGCATTTTCCTGACTTCTGACCCAGTATTTTATTCACTTTACCACCTAACTGACCCAAAAGGGACCTCAGAGGCCATCATTTCCAGTCCTCTGATTTTATGGATGAGGAAAGTGAGTCATAGAAAGGTATAGGTTGCTCAGGGTCATACAACTATTAAGTGCCTAAGGTCTTTCCAACTCTAAATCTAGAAAAAGGTCCCTGGTTCTAGTCCTATCCTGGCCACATGACCTTAGACAAGTCATTTCTTCCTTGTAGGCTCTATTTCCTCCTTTGTAAAACAGGGATAGTAATCCTTCAAAACACTCATCCATCATCTACAAGCATTTATTAATTGACTATCGTGTGCTACACGCTAAAGACAAAAGCAAAAAGGAAACCGCTCCTACTCTCATGGAACTTACTTTCAACATAGTAGACAAAATGTATACATAGAAATAGATGCAAAATAAATCCTAAGTGATTGGAGAGAATGGGGAAAGAGGAGAAGTATTAGCAATTGAGAGAATGAAAAGAAGCCTCACAGAGGAGACAGTATTTGAGCAGAGTTTTGAGAGATTTGGAAAAATATAGTCTTGCATACTGGTGAGTGAGTATTATTCTAAAGACAACCTAAAAGTGTTCCTTCAGAAGGGAGGAGGGAGTGCTCTTAGGACTTTGGAGTCCCCGAATGCTGCTCCATGGCCAGGGTGGGCTGGCTCCCGGGCTCCAAAGTCCTGATCCATCCAGTTTGGTCAGGCCGGCAGCTGTGGCTTTTCCAGGGACCCAGACTAAATATATGACAGTAGTCATTTAGGACTCCCTTTTACAAAAGCCTTCAAACCTACAATTTGGTGCTAGTGAGTCTAACGTTTGCAACCAGCAGCACAGGAGTTTGGGGGAAGGGTAGTTCCTCAGGGGAATGGTATCCAGCAGTCAGAATCTCTTGAGGAAGTTTTCAGAGTTCTGGGTCAGAGTTTCTGCCCTGGACACTGTTGTCTGCAATGGGTAGCTAACCAGAGAAGGAATCAAACATAGGGAGTGTCCTGCATTAGATCTGGGGATACAGGTCAGTATCTGTCTCACAGATAGTACATGCACATGGCTATTCTCCATCCTCTTTCCTTTTTCAACCCTTTAATAGTCTCCTCTTCAGTTACTGGGAGACATCTCCACCCACCCACACCCACACAGCCCTGCAGCCCCTTTATAAAGCCCTTGTTAGGGGCAACACGACATAGTGGCTAGACAGTTGGCCTCCAAGCCAGGAAGATCTGGATACAAGGGCTGCTTCTGACACTTGCTGATTCTGGGACCCCAGGTGAGTTGCAATCTCTCAGTGCTGGTGAAGGAAGGAGTTTCCTATACTATGGAAATTGCTGTCCAGTCTCTCTCTCACCATCCTGCTTTCATCAATTGTCCTCTTACAGTCTTTGTGCAGAAGTATGTACTGAGAGTGTCTGGTTAGACCTGGACCAAATTTAGAGAATAGCATAGTACTATTCAAAATCTTTAGAATCTTTAGGTCCAGCATAGGATAAACAAGATAAATCCTCAGCTAGCTGGAACTAGATGGGCTGACTTTTTTTACTTTTCAGACTCAAAGAAGTGCTTTAAAAGCTTCTTGCTTTCAGAAACTTGAAAACGCTTGAAAAGCCAATTGTTTGTTCTGCTTATCACAAGTTAGAAGCAACTTGGCCTTCTCATTATGCTCCATCAGCTTTCTTTCCAAGAATGTTGGTGTTGTACCCTGGTTGTTTCTGAATGACCATAAATGGCTGACTGACTTGAGAGAGATGGGCCTGAACTATCTGTAAATAGTCCAAATGGAGTTTTCTCCTCCATTTGGTGCTCAGTAAATGTTTGAGTGAATTTTGGCCATAACATATGGATGCACAGATCTATACTCCCTTAGGGGTCAAGCAATAAAATAAAGAATTAACTTTAGCTCACATTCCTGAGGTCATAAAGGATGATACCAGATTATCGGGGAGATTTGATTTACACCAATCACTGATTGCTATTTTCACTTCCTATAATTTTTGTAATTTTGGCCCACAACATAGAAGAAAGATAGAGGAGCCATAAGGACATGGGGGTTGGGGGGGTGGTAGAGTGGTTGGGCCTAGAAACTTAAATAAAAGCATCAGACACCTCAGGACCAACACTCTTCTCCCCGTATCACCTGTTTCCTGTCTAGAGGTGTAAAATCTTCAATCAAATGTATTGGCTTTCCTGGTGATGACCCATGGCCTGGTCTGCCTTGAAGTCAGGGGCCATGTCTTTATTTCAGTTTATCTCGCAACATTCAACAGTAGTATTCTATTCACAAAAGACTCTAAATCAACCAGTAGATATTTACTGAACACCTATTACATGAGTCCTAATACGTTCCAAGTGCTGAGGGAGAGACAACAACAACAAAAAAAGACACAGGAGTCACTCTGGAAAAGGCTGGGGTTTATTTGACTGTCCCAGGAAGATCATAGGATTATAGGAACAGAGGAAGAAATAAGCCTGGTTTCACTAGCCTATACTCCAGCCATTCATTGAGCTGAAGACTATATCCAGAGTCTACGTGAGAGATAGGGAAGAGATGGGGGAAAGAATAGCTTTCTCTAGGATAAATATTCCCTTTCCTCTCCTACCATTTTGACTCCTCTTCCTTCTTTTTCTTCCATCTCTCCTATCCTTCCAGAAAATCCCACGGGCTCCCTCTGATGAGGAATGTTTCTTTGACCTACTGAGTAAGTTTCAGAGCAACCGAATGGATGACCAGCGCTGCCCCCTGGAAGAGGGCCAAGCTGGGGCAGCTGAAGCTAACACCCCTACTCCCATCCTGGAAGAAAGAATATGTAAGTGAGAAATCAGATTGAGGGAGGAATCAGAGTCTTAGAACCACAGGATCTAGAGTTATGGAATGTTAGAGCTGTCAGAGGCTGGAAGGATCATCAAGCCCCTTATTTTACAGATGGGGAAACAGAGGCCAAAATTGGAGAATTGAATTGCCAAGGTGACACAATTATTTGATGAAAGATCTAGAATTAAAACTCAAGTTTCTTAATTTCTAGTCTGTTGTTTATTCCACCGAACTGGGCTGCTTCTCAATCCATCACTCCATTTCTGGGCAGAGAGATTTCTGTCCCGAACAATATCAAAGTCTTCTCTCAGTGAGTCTCATTTAAACTGAACCAAACTGGGAGGCTTACCTGGGGACTGGATTCAGAGGCACCTGGCCTCAGCCACAACAACATAGATGTTTTCATCTGTGTAGATGGGGGTAGCTTCAGCACCAGAGATTCTGAGACAGGGGGATTAAAGAGCTGGGGAAAGGGCAGGCAGATGGGTGAATCATGCAATCTTGCTTTTCCCTTTGCTGATTAGAGGACTGTAATTACACCCAGTTCCTTGTAATCATTGGGTGTCTGTTACCAGGTTGTATATGTGCAAAACAGAAAGCTGCTCGATTTGCAAAGAAAGAACCCATGCAAATCAATTGCAAAAGACTTTTTGAAAGTAATATCACATCCCTCCCCCACCTCCAACCCATCCCCATATCCTAAAGTTAGGCTTAATAATGGGGAAAAGCATGTAATTACCTTGTTCCCTACTCCCGCCCCCCCAGCCTTGCTGGCACACTCCTACAATCAGGGCATTGGAGACACATCCCTGGAGCATGTGTGGGAGGAGAAAGGCCATCCCCTTCTGTCACCTTCTGACAGGCTAAGGAACTGGGGCCAGGGGACACACAGATGTGCTGAGATTCCCAGTGAACCCAGATGGAAAAGCAACTATGGTTTTGCACACACAGTTGCAAGGAAAGTTAACGCTGTTTCAACAGCTGTAGGGGATATCCTTTGTCCATGCATCCGTGTGAGTGTGCAGACAGAATCAAGATAACTGGCCCACTCTGGGATTGAACCCATGACCTTCACCTTATGAACGCTGCCCTTTTCCTCCCCTCCTCACTGACCATTGAGGAAATCTCAGTTGACACTTGACAACTCTGCAGCAGATCATGAAGGTGTCTTGTCTCCAAGAGGCCTTCACACCCTCAGCTCCCAGGGGACCAATGCTGAAACTCCTATGGGAAGTAGAGTCAATAGGATAGAGACAAAAGATTGACTGAATTCAGGGTGAGACTCCTGGCACCTGCCTGGGCCCTCTCTGTGGTAGAGGCATTGATCCTAGGAGAGTCAGGATATCAGTGGGGTGATGGGATAATGCCTGTTTTGCAGATATTCTTGTGCTATCTAGATCTCCCTAAAACTAGGCCTTTTTGATGGTATAATGGGAAGAGCATTTGGCCAGGACTCGGGACACCTAGGTCATAGTACCATCTTTTCCACTGATTCGGATAAGCCCCTTCTCCTCTCTGGTTCTCAGTTTCCCAATCTGTAAAACTAAGACAGTATTCTTTGCCTTGTCTACTTCACAAGGTTCTAGTGACTCTCCAAATGAGGCCAAGAATATAAAAACATCTGAGAAAACCTTAAGGGCTTTACAAATGGAAGGGATTATCCTTCCCTTTAGAGTTGGAAGCTCTAGGAAGAGTCCAGCTTGGAGGGGGGTGTGTGTCTCTGTTTCATTCCCTTCTTACAGTTGTATCTCTCCACCAGCTCAGTCATCCCTGATGGCCTCCCCTCAGACAGAGGAGTTCTTTGACCTCATCGCCAGCTCCCAGAGTCGCCGGCTGGATGACCAGCGTGCCAGTGTGGGCAGCCTTCCAGGCCTTCGGATCACCCATAACAACTTGGGCCACCTTCGTGGGGAGGGGGATGCTCAGGAGCCCGGAGATGAATTCTTCAACATGCTTATCAAGTGCCAGGTAGGATCATAAGATAATAAATAGATTTAGAACCAAAAAGGACTGGGACTCTTAACTTTTTCTGTGTCATAGATCCCTTTGGCTGTCCAGTAAAATGTACTTGTCCCTTCTGGAAACAACATTATTTTTTAATTAATATTTTTTCCAATTACATGTACTTAACAATTTTAACAGTTTTTTTAAATTTTGAATTCTAAATTCTCTCCCTCTTTTTTCTCTTCCCTCCTTGAGAAGATGAGCAATTTGATACAGGTTATACATGTGCAGTCATACAAAACATATTTCCATATTAGCCATGTTACCCAAAAAAACCCAACCAAACCCACAAACAAAAAAACAACCAAAAAAAAGAAGAAGAAAAACAGAGAAAGTAAAATAAAGTATGCTTCCATCTGCACTCAGACTCCATCAGTTCTTTCTCTGGAGATGGATAACATTTTTCATCATATGAAATTCCTTCAGAATTGTCTTGGATCATTTTATTGCTGAGAATAGATAAGGCATTCACAGTTGATCATCATACAATGTTTCTGTTATTGTGTAGATTGTTTTCCTAGTTCTGTTCACTTGACTTTGCATCAGTTTGTATAAGTCTTTTCAGGTTTTTCTGAAATCTGCCTGCTCATCATTTCTTATAGTACAATAATATTCCATCATGGACTTCATAATTACCTGGAGAGGCTTATACGGACTAAGTGAGATGCTAAGTGAGAAGAGCAGAATCAGGAAAAACCTGTACACAATCACAGACACATCGTACATATGATGATAAACTGG
>CM053581.1:218575901-218590418 GCA_028627135.1 Pseudochirops cupreus
CTATCGTTCTCTTTCATGTCTGGTTTTGCTTTTTCTTTTCCCAGTGATCACTCATTGGTTACAACCCTTCTATATAACCAAACTATTGTACAATGTGAAAGTATCTGCAGATCCTGTACATGATTGCATGCCACCATGGGGGGGAAGGGAGGAACTGAATCTTGTAAACTAAAAGTAAATAAACAAGTCCTTCAAAAAACAAACAAAAAAAACATAATGATATTCCATCATAATTATATACCACAACTTGTTCAACCATTCCCCAATCAATAGGCATCCCTTCAATTTCCAGTTCCTTGATACCACGAAGAGCTGCTATATTTTTGTACATATAGGTGCTTTTCCTTTTTTCCCCCAATCTCTTTAGGATATAGACCTAGTTGTGATATTGCTGGGTCAAAGGGTATATGCCCTTTGGGCATAGTTCCAAACTGCTCTCTAGAATGGTTGAATCAGTTCATAGCTCTACTAAGACTGCATTAGTGTCTCAATTTTCCCACATTTCCTCCAACATTTGTCATTTTCCTTTTCTGTCACACTAACCAATGTGTTGGGGTGTGAGGTGGTACCTCAGAGTTGTTTCAATTTGCATTGCTCTAATCAATGGTGATTTAGATTATTTTTTCATATGGCTATAGATAATAGCTTTAATTTTTTCATCTGAAAACTATCTGTTTGTATCCTTTGACCATTTATCAACTGAGGAATGACTGCTATTTTTATAAATTTGACTCCAATTATCCATCTCTAGTTATGACACTTTATGCTCAAGATGGAAACAGCCCCATTATGGGTAGTGTGACTTTCTATCCTGTGGAAATAAAGTGATTTTAGAGTTCATTCAGTCTCATTTTGTCATTTTAAATATGAGGTGTGTTATGAGAGCAATAGTGATGCATTCTTTTTTTTTTCACTTTTTGGAGGGGGAAAGGCTGGACAATTGGAGTCAAGTGACTTGCCCAAGGTCACATGGCTAGTAAATGTTAAGTGTCTGAGGCTGGATTTGAACTCGGGTCCTCCTGACTCCAGGGTTGGTGCTCTATTCACTGCACCACCTAGCCGCTCCAACAGTCATGCATTCTTAACTTCCCAGGATTGTTCTGATTTCCAGAAGACAAATTTGTACTTTTATGAGATTTTGAGAAAGAAATATCCTTGTCTGACAGTGTATTTGGAGGGGAAAAAATGGTTTCCATAGTCCTTGTGGATTAATCCGTTCTTGGTCACAGGAAAATAAGACCTTGGAATTGGAAAGGATGGGGTTCTTAGCCTTTTGTGTCATGGGCCCCTTTGGCAGCCAGTGAAGTCTAGGGACCCTTTCTCAAAATGGTTTTAAATGCCTAAAATAAAATACATAGTATTATGAAGGAAACCATGTATAGTAAAATATGGTTAAAATATATATTTTAAAAATAAATTCATGAACCCCGGGTTAGAACATTGCTTCTAGTACAACCATATAATTTTATAGAGGAGGAAGTTGAGGCCCAGAGAAAGCAAGGAGCTTGACTAGTTACCCATTCACTAAGCATTTACCAGCACCTACTGTGTTCTTGGTTCTGCAACAAGTGACATTTTGGGGAAGACAAAGAAAGAGGAGACACAAGCCTTCCCCTTGTGGAACTCATAGTCTCATTGGGGAGATAAATCGTAAACATAGAGAGACCACAAGGCAGGCTGTGCCAAAAACCCTAAGTCCAAATCCCAGTAAGTTCACAGAGAGATGGCCTTGTCCTAGCCTATTCTCTGAAAAGCCACAGAGCAAAAAAAATCTGTTAGAATAAATAGAAGCAATAAATGCTTTAGGAACTCAGAGAAGCAAATGGTTGCAGGTATATTAAAATCCCTCCCCCTGTAAAATTTACAATCTTCCTAGGAAAGATAAAGTTAACCTACTTAGAACAATTGGAGAGCAATAAAGGTAGTCTACAATCATTTGCCAAACTTCCCTAAAGGCTCAGGAAACAGGATAGAACGGCCTGAGTGCCTTCTATGTGCCTGGCCACATACTAGATGCAGCTAAAAGATAAAGAGATGCATAAGCCACAGTGTTTCCCTTCACATGATTTAATTAGGTAGGATTTGGATAGTTGGAGAGGGAGGAAAAAGAATGATGTCTCAGGCAAGGAGAACAGCAGAAACCAGGAAAGAGCAGCTGCATAGAGAGGAATCATAGGTTTAGACCTAGAAGAAAGAAAAAGGGAAAGTTCTGCTCCATTTGGCTTTCTGAAAAAGATTGTGACATGTCAGGGTCTGCTGGCAATGACAAAGGGGTGGGGCTATGTTCCACCAGGCACAGAATTTGTTCATTTCAACAGAAAATGAACAAACCAACAGAATACAAGCTTCAGTAAACCAACAAAGGAACCCCTGTGGCCCAAACTTACTTAAGAAAAAAAGGGGGGGGGAGAAATAGAAAAAAAAATTCTAGAAACAAAGAAACCCTACCTCAGATGCACTGAATCATGAAATCTACATGTGTAAACACTGCCTACTTAAATTTTCCTCATCATACTAAATCAATAATATGTGGATTCCAGGATTCTTATGTAGGGATTTCTATTTGAGTTTGATAACACCTCCATCCACTGGGCCACACTGCCTCCTTTTCAAAGTTGCACATTAAGATAGTGGCAGTAAGTTAGTTTAGTCAGGACTAGAACTCTGGTCCTCTGAATGTCCTTGGCCCCAAGTCTAGTGTGCACTGTAGCTTTGGGGTGATCCCCCTCAGCCTTGGCTTTCCCACTGCCATTTGTACATCAGTGGAGTAAGTAAGCACTGCCCTTTTCCATCTTGGACAATTTACACTCAGCTGGCTCCAGGAGGCCCCAGGGCGGGAACTGTCCATAAATTATGCTCAGGGAGAGCCAAGCTAAGCCCAGAGGACAAGCAAAGCCCCTCATCTCAGGCTGCCAGGTCTGGACTCTGAGATGAAACACCATCAATCCTGCCCCTGATGCAGCTCTCTCAAACCGGATAAATGAAGTTAGATAAATGAGAAGTTCTCTTCCTGAAACCCTGGCTCCATTCTTCTCTCGATGTTTATTTCTCTCACTGTCTAACTTTTCTCCAGTTATGACGTTACTTGCTCAAACAGCCCTATTATGGGTAGTGTGGCTTGTGGGGAATGTTAGCTCTGGTGATAGAGTTTATATTGGCTGGACCCCCTATGGTGACTATATGGAAGGATGTTTTTTTGAGAATGCCCAGGTACTCCTAATTGTATAAGCTGCCTGATCCATTTAAAATAGTAAGAAACCTCATTGGCCGCTGTGATTTAAAGGACAAACAAAGGCAGGGGAAGACCTACCCACCCACCTCTGGGTTCCTAATGTTCCACCATCAGAGATTCTTTTCACTAAGTCTTAAAAGTGTTTAAGCATACCTGGTACAACTTCCCCAGGGCAGGGTAATACTATCCACTATTATGAGCCACTAATAGCTCAGGAGGAATTGGACATGACAGGGATGAGAAAGTAAAACCTGGCAAAAGGCACATTGGCAAGTAGGGACTGGGGAGGGGAAGAGGGAGGGAATAGCATCAGTATGGGAGGAGTCCCAAAACAAGAGGTGGAAGGTACCAAAGATGAATGTGATCAACTTCACAGTTTTGCTCAGGACTAGCCTTTGTATCTTTTAGAGTCTAAAAATAGTTCCCTACTGTTTTCTACCCACAACGGTCCATGCATTGGCTGCCCTTCTCATTTTGAGCTACAAAATTTGGAGTATTGTAGTTATGTCACGAGAAGATAAGGGACATAGAACTGTACTGTATAAATGACAACCTAAGTAGAACAGATTACAATAATTAAAATGCCTTACACTTATGAAGAAAGGGCTTTGTAAATCTGTGTGTGCTATACGTATGTTAGGAGATGTTGCTATTATTATCAGATTGGTTGACAGTCACCTAGCAGAGAGCAGGGTTTTTAAGGGGAACAGAAAATGGGATGGGTGAGATAGGGAGAATGGGGCTTAACAAAGACATGGACCTGCCAGGGGAACCCAGCCCAAACAGTGGACGGCAGTTTTGTTTTGTTTTGATGACCCCAGCTTCATAATAGACAAAAAGAGAAGTAGAATGAGTGACCACTGGAGTCCAGAACCATGATTCAGGATTAGTTTCTGGTGTTTCCTCTATTGATGAAGACCACAGATTAAATATTAAATTAATAAATATTAAGCACCAACCATGAGACAGAGAGGTAGCATGGTGGATAGGTCACTGGGCCTGGAGTCAGAAAGACTTGAATTCAAATCCAGCCTCAGACACTAGCTGTGTGACCCTGGGCAAGTCACTTAACCTCTGTCTACCTCAGTCTCCTCAACTGGGAATAATATTTAAACATTAAATCAAATTAAATATTAGATTGCTCATCACTTGAATCCAAGGCACCTCCCAGGGAGAAATGTTCTTGCTGTGTTTCACATGAGAAGAGCAGGAAAGCTGGTCAGTCCATGAGGTACACACTACCTTGCTCTGTGTTTTCTGCATTCATTTCTCAGAATTAATATACATGTGCTTAAAGGTCAGTCTCAGAGAGAATTCTATTAGGGACAGTTATAACTGAGTATTAGTCATCTGCATGGCACAAAAGGAACAAGAGCCCTGGACACCAGAGACAAACAAAAACAGCCTGAGTTTTGCCAGGGTCTGCCCAAGTGTAAAGTGTGTGTGCCTGCTTGAGGGGTGTCTTTAACTCTGCCTCTATTTCCTTGCTTTGGTACAGTCCTCCAGAATAGATGACCAGCGCTGTGCCCCGCCTGACACAGTGCCCCGTGGCCCCACCATGCCAGATGAAGACTTCTTCAGCCTCATCCAGAGGGTACAGGCCAAGCGGATGGATGAACAGCGCGTGGATCTTGCCTCTGGCCAGGAGGAGGAGGCAGCCAACATGCGGTCAGATGCCCCGCAACAATGCCGGCCCAGTGCCAGCTAAGGCCCCTCCACTGGAGGGCCCCCCTGGGGACAGGTGCAGCTGGAACACACCTGTGCATCCCTGAGCCCTCATCTAGGACCTGGGGAAAGAGAGACCGTCTTACCTTCTTCCACCTGTCTCCAGGCACTAGGGGAAACCACCAACCATGTGCAGATCCTCATGTCCCAGAAGAGGCCAAGAAATCCCAGACATATGGCTGAGCTTGACAAGGTCATGGCTAAGCACTGGAAACCCAAATAGATGTGAACAGATGGCCCTTCTTACCATAACCTCAGTGGGTACTTCCTGGGGTCAAGGGTAGATGTCTGAGGAGACAGTACTTACTAGAATCTTACAAGCGAGTGACTGATCCTCTCCTTCACCCTATTGAGCCCAGAAATCCCAAATGAAGTATGGTGAAGGATGGGGCCCCTCCTGTGCAATCGGCCCCATCCCTGTTGCTTTCCCTGACCTGGTGTATGAGTAGTAAGAGGCAGGCAGAAGCTGCCTTGACAAAGCAGCCAAGCTGGCGCTAGCTCCCTGCCCGGCTAATCCTCTTTTCCCACCCCTCCCCTCAGCCCAACCTCCAGCCGTCCCACTGAGACCAGAAACCAGAAACCTGACAAAGTGCAATATAGTGTCAACTCCCCCTGAACCATCTGTGCCCCTCCACTCACCAGGTCCCTCTCCTGTCCCTGACCAAATGTGAACCCACCAGCCATGCCAGTACTGGAGATTCACCAGGGGATTCCCATACAATGAAGAAAACCTCCCAAGGAGCTGCAGGACTAAGGTGTGGAAGACATTTCTGTCCAATTCACAGTCCATGCGCTGGGTATGTACTCACTGGCTAAGTGATGGTGCAACCCTCAGGCATCCATGCCAGGTCTTAATCAACAGCCAAAGGACTAAGCAGCTTCAAGCCTGGACTTCTTCCTCCTATGTCCTCTCTGGTTGTATTTTCCCAGCATCCATCTGAACTCCCCAGGAGCCAAGAGCAGCAAAAAGAGGGGTCCCTCACCAGCGGGGCATTATTAGTATTGCCAAGATAGTGGACAGGAAAAGATGGGGACAGAGGAAAGACGCCACTCCCTCCCCTCCCCAGCAGCCTAGCAATACTGCCAGTTCAGCCATAGAACTGTAAACCCCTGGAGTGGGTGGTGGGATTTGGATTGATAGGACCTGGTAGGCCCTGTGTGACAGTCATGGGGGCAGGAGGCGAAGACCAGTACACCATTAGGTTATTAGGAGGCCTTCATGAGTCTCCTTCCACCAGCTAGGGTCCACTGTCCTAGCATTGGTCAGTACTGCTTCCTCACCCACTGCCCCTGAGTCTTCTTCCCCAGGAGGGTGGAACTGAGTTGTTCAGGCAACCTGGAACTGCAAGAGCTCAGTTCCTCAACTCCTGAGGCAATAGTGGAACGTGAAGGCATTCCAGAAGAAAGGCCTGCTTCTGGGTTCAATTTCTTTTTTTTTAAGCTTGGAAAAGGAGTCTCCATCAATATCCACCAGTTTAAACACTGGACTGTGATAAATCCAGGCACTGTTTTCAAAGCCCAGGAATGCAAATGCAGCTGGTGCTTTGTTTACCCATTACCCCCTGCTGTTTGTGGGTTCCTCTGACTTTGAAAGATATTCATTTGTTGCCCAAACTTTTGGAAAGTCTAGTTAGGGAGCAGAAGACTAACTGTGTGAACTTGGGCTTAAAAGCCTGCTGGCAGGTCTGAACCAGACTGAATCTCCACCCCCTCTGCCCTGAACTCCCAGATTCTATGGGAAGGTGATTTCAGGCTGGGTTAACTTAGTTTTCCCAAAGGAACCCTGGCTCTCCACTCTTCCTAAATCAGCAAGGTCAAGGAAGAAGAAAGGGTGGGAGCTGGGAAATGAATGTGCTTGTCCTCTGTGTCTCCACCCCCATAATTTTTAAAGGGCATTCTAAGTTTCACCCTCAGCTGACTTGGGGGTAAGCATAGAAAACTCTTCATCCTACCAACTTAAAAAAACAAAACAAAACATGAGTCAACTTTTCCCTCCAGCTAAATCCCAAGAGGAAAACTGTTGGGTGGAAACAGAGGATGATTTGGGGTCATAGGGATAGGAGTTGACTTGTGACCCTGAACCTTCCCACATGCTCTCCAAGAGGACAGTTTGGGATTTTGACAGCAACTCAGTACCCACCCCTCAAAGATAAGGACAGCTGCAACTGGTTATTGACCAAGGCCAGTTTCTTATGCTCCAAGCCTTTTTTTTCTTTTTTTTACAAATAACCCCTCCCACTGCTTGGCTCTCAGCTGGGGTGTTTACCTTGGGCCATTGACACTCAGATTCTATAAAACAAGAATTCACACAAATTTTTACAATAGCAGCTGACTGGCTCTAGCTGCGCTGAACTAGTTGGGAAAGGCTGGAATGGTCTTCCCTCAGCTGACTTGTAGAGATCTTCCCAATGGCTGAGACATGTGGTTCTTAGAAGGGCAAGTTCCAGAAATAGGGTCTCCCTACGGGGAATAAGAAATCTGGGTTTGAGCCATTGGGGGAGATGGAGCTCAGGACCAAGATTTCCCTTCCTCTATTTCTCTTCTCCACACACCCCCCCACTGCCACCCACCTCCTACCACTCCAGGTTTCAACCTCTTAGGCCATGTCCTCCTATTTGAAGCTTGGGGAAACAAGAGAAAATGAGACAGAGGAGGAAGGCACATCCTCTCTCTAATGAAGCTGACAGTCCAAAACCTGTCTTTGCTTTTCTGGTTTCATCTCAAGGTCCTAGGTGAACTATTACATGGGCTTCTGCCTTACCCTAAAGGGATATCGTAACTATAAAGGTATGTTATTTGATTCACACAAAAGCCCTGGAAAGTTGGTAGGACAGGCTCCAAAATGGCAGAATTAAAAGAAAATGGCCCAAGGTCACACAACAAGTTTATAACAGAGTTGAACCCATGTCTGCTGATTGACAATCTATTCCTCTTTCTACTATCCTGGGCCCAAGAGTGCAGGTTCAGGTGATATCTAAGACTGGGCCTGATGTGTTCACAATCACACCACGAATGAGGAGGACCCTTCCTCTAGGGCCCAAAGGACAGAAAGTAAGAGTCTGAGCCAAAGTAGGACATAGCTCCACCTGGGCAGAAAAGAAGCAAAATTAGAGAGGCAGGCTTTCAAAATTAAAAAAAAAAGGGAAAATAATAATTTAAAAAACAAGCAAAACATTAGTAATTACCATATACTTGAATGTTTAAGCTTATTTATTTTTTACATCTGCGTTGGTTGTGTTGTAAGTGGGCCATTTCCAATTCTGGAGGTACATTTTGTTTTGTTTTCTCTAAAAATAAATAATAAGATCTGCCAAATGAATTAATATATGTGTAAGTATGTAATTAAAGCCTTGGGGGTTTTGTGCATAATAAAAAATTTTTGTGGTTTAACCTGCATTCGACAAGACTCAGTTCCCTTCTGACCCATGTGACCATTCCAACCTGTCAGGCACCTGGCTTGGGAGGACCTCAGAACACATGGAGTAAAACCAATCCCTGGGTATGCTCCATCTCCATCAGACTGACCTGGTCTGACCTCACTCACTAGAACTCCCTCTATATCAAGGGACAAAGTCAGGTTGAACTGATGAAAAATCTGAATTGTGGAATGTTTTTCAATTTTACAGAAATGAAGTTTGTTCTCTTTTAAACACACAAAGAAACCAGAACTATCTTAGTAGAGCTTCTTAAGGGACCTGCATTAATGAATAGATGAGTGATTTATTCATGTATTAATTATGTAAGATAGGTGCTTGGAACATTCTCTTAAATGGGTTCAATAGTTCTGTAATTTTGTTTACTATGTTAATTTACTTAGTCATTTATTTATTAAAGCAACACAAAAGAAATTACAGTTTTTCTGTTGCCTGTAAAAATGACCACTTCTGAATTGATGAATATTTAGTGTATTAGGAGAAGCATGGAGCAAAACTGAGAACCAGAGCTTAGAAAAAGGAAGAAGTTCTCATTTTATGAGGTTCTGATAACCTCGGGGAGAAGCAATTCCACAAGATCATTTGGTTTGGAAGTTGCAGGAAGACCCACATCCACTGTTTACTACCATTGTTCAAGGTAGTATGAGTTTATGGTGCCTTCCTAATAGTTGCCATTAAAACCCAACCAATTTATGTAGTGACCTTAGTCCAAACTCTATTTATCCAACCCTATAGTAAGCCAAGAGTCTTCCATAACTTTTATCAATTCATCCTATAGGCATATTAGCAGATAAAGAACAGCACACTGGAAATCAAGAGGTACTTATCCACAGATAACCTTACTATGTAGCGAAAATCACTTTGCTTCTCAGTTAATTCCTCTGTAAAATGAAGGTGATATTAATTTCCAAAGGATTCCTTGAGAAATAAGAAAGAAAAACTGAGGAATAGATGCAAAAAATGAAAGCTTCAAATGGTAAGGAAAGCTATACCAATGTACTCTTTTTTTTTTTTAGCAGCATCATTTATGAAATGCATTTTCTTATAAGTACGTATCTCTCTGGATAGACAGCCTTTACTTTACTGCACTAATAGTATGACCATGATACCAAGGTACAAGACAAATCTTAACAAGAGTTTGTATTCTTCAATGTAGCACTTGTATACCTGGCACTCTGGGGACAATAGGGGTAAGGAAGTCACCAGTTTCCCTTAACAGGATCTGCTGCTTAACAGGATGCCTTTCCAACAGGATGCCCGGGAAGGGAAACACACAGAGCTCACAAATGAACTCTAAGAAAGAACTGGGCAGGGGGGACAGTGTTAAAGGCTGACAAACCCAATGCACCCTGCAGCTCAGCACCCATTGTTCTGGAAATTTAGCTCTGAAGGAATCAGGGACTCATCTGCCACTTTAGGTCACCCTGGTCTAATGGTGTTTTAAAGTGATGGGTGAGCAACAGTTGTCAGATTTAGCAATTAAGAATATGTCATACACTGACCGAGGTGGATTCTATCCCGTGCCACAGCACATAAGCAGGAAATGAAAGCCATGTATGTCCCAGTGATTAGAGCAAAATCACGGGCTAGCCCTGCTTTGGTGGCAGTCCCAAATGGAGCTTGGATCTGAAGCTGCTTATTACACAGAAAGGTCCCTTGGACCTTGCTCACAGTGTGACCAGATAGAAAGTCACTGGTTATTGTCAGCCATTGGTCAAAGCTGTGATGAAACAGTACCATACAGGCAGAGTGAAGCTGACCCCTGATTTGGATGGGGGAGGACCACAGGACTGCTCTGAAGGATAAAAGGCAGTGATTGAAACATGATTGGGCCCTCCTTGCAGATGGAGAATCTGGGTTGGTTTGGAGGCTGGCAAGGACAAGGTTCTGGGAAAATTGCTAGCCCCTGGAGCTTCCTTTATTCTCTATTTGCAATACATTCACAACAAACTGGTTTCATGCTCCCAATAACATTCTTGACACAAAGGTGGAAGAGTAGAGGATTTGGTATGGAGTGCCGCACCAAGTTAGGTCCTCATGAGGACAGTTACCACAACTTTGGTATTGAGGCCACAAGGGTCACTGCAAGTCTGACCAGTCCCAACAAAGACAGTAGTTTGCTTGTGATGTATGTCACAGAAGTGGCAACACCCACCTTGTCATCAGTGGTATCAAATTTGGTCAGAACAATGCCATCAATGAGCTGGGGTATTTGAACCATAGAATGATCAGCCAGAGCTTTGTTGAATTTTAACAGGTGATCCACAGCCTCATTTACCAACCAGCCCCTTCCTGCCCCAACAAACATCTCCAGATCAAGTGTGTTGACAGCAATGAGTTTAGCCAGAGTATACTAGTGTGGACAGCTAAGTGATCTAGTGGTTAGAATACTGAGCTTGGAATGAGGAAGACTCATCTTCACAAGCTCAAATCCAGCCTCAGACACTCACTAGCTGTGTGCCCCTGGGCAAATCACTTAACCCTGTTTACCTCAGTTCCTCATCTGTAAAGCCTATTTGGGGTTTTCTTGGTAAAGATGCTGAAGTGGTTTGCCATTTCCTTCTCCAGCTCATTTTTCAGATGAGGAAACTGAGGCAAAAAGGGGTGACTTGCCCAGAGTCACACAGCTAGTAAATGTCTGAGGTCAAATTTGAACACAGATCCTCCTGACTCCAGGTCTGGCATTCTATCCACTGTGCCACCTGGCTGCCCACCATTACACCATGATGCTTCTCAAAAACCCAAGACTTTCCCATGGTTACCCAGCTAGAAAATGGACTCAGTATACTGCTCCATCCACTGTGTCCCTCTATACTGTTTCAGTCTGGAAGAAACTAAAAATGTTTTTATCAGAAAGCTTGGTTACATCTCACTTCAACAGATGAGAAACCAACATGAGGTCTCATCCAGAGGGTACACAGGAATAGAGGAGGACTTGTCCCAGGTTTTATTACTAAACCTCTATTAAAGACTTACTGTATTTAGCTGGACTTTGAAGGAGGGAGGAAAAAAAAAAGGGTTCCACAGTCTCCAGTCCCTAGGCCTAGTGAGAAAGAACATTCCACAACCAAAGGTTTGCCCTTCCTCTCGAGTTCCCAGACCAGGGCAGTGTGAAGTACTCCTGAAAAAGCCGGGTAGGGGCTGCAAATAGGACCCAGGACTGTACCCTCCCAGGCTCCTTCTCCCAACCCCAGAATGGTACCTACTGGTCAGAAGAAGGGGTGATCTAAGATCATGGAAGTGGGAGGAAGACCCATATGTACAAAAATATTTATTGCAGCTCTCTTTGTGGTGGCAAAAAACTGGAAATTAAGGGGATGCCCATCAATTGGGGAATGGCTAACCAAGTTGTGGTACATGAATGTAATGGAATACTATTGTGCCATAAGAAATGGGGAGGAGATGGACTTCATATTCACCTGGAGAGGCTTATACAGACTGATGCTAAGTGAGAAGAGCAGAACCAGGAAAAATTTGTACACAATCACAGACCCATCATATGTATGATAACCAACCTTGATAAACTGGGCTCTTCTCAGCAACACACAGCTATAAGACAACTCGACAAGTCCCAGGATGGAAGGAGATATCTACATCCAGAGAAAGATCTAGAAAGAACAGAGTTTAAATAGAGACTGAAGCGATCTACATGCTATCGTTCTTTTTCATGTTTGGTTTTCTTTCTTTTTTCCCATCGTTCACTCATTGGTTACAACCCTTCTATACAACCAGACTATTGTGCAATGTGAAAGTATTTGCAGATCCTGTACTTGATTGCATGTTGCCATGGTGGGAGGGGCAAAGGGAGGGGAGAAAATTTGAAACTCAAGGGATTGTGGAACTGAATCTTGTAAACTAAAAGTAAATAAACAAATCAATTTTTTAAAAATGAAAAAAAAAGAGGTGATCTGATTAATACTCATGAGATTTCATTCATAATTCAGCAGGTCAGTCATCACTTCCCTCCTGTGTGATCTTCCCCTTTATAACTGCTGAAGGCCAGGCTGGGCCACAACTTCTACTACTCTTGGCCATGGCCCCAGCTTTGAAAGAGGTTTGGAGGGTGGAAGAGAGAATCTGCCACTTGACAGGGGAAGAGGATGAAGAATCAGAGAAGGAGCTGGTCCCACTAAAGTAAACAACTCTACTTTTTGGCCAGACAGCTGTGGGCCAGGTCTCTGAATTCTCTACCAATTTAGTGTATTCCAGGAACCTGCTAACAACAGCTCTGGGCCTGGGATGTTGCAAATCATTTAGCCATTGAACGAGGAGATGATAATAGGAAGGATTAATGAAACTCATCTCTTCAATTAAAGTGACTGGATCATGCTGCCCTATAAAAGGGATGATAAATATGATAGCCACTGTGGCAAGGAACATCTACAGGCAGAGAGGATGATCTTTTAACTTAAAGATTTTAACTTAAAGACAGGTTCAAAATTGCTCCTGTCTCTGAAAAGAGGGGCAAAATTCAAGAATATTTCTACCTCTTAGAAGGTTGAAAGGTAGCTGGTGGCTCAGTGGATAGAGTGCTGGGTCTAGAGTTGGGAAAACCTGAATTTAAATCCAACCTCAGATACTTAACTGTGTGACCCTGAGCAAGTCACTTAATCTGTCTGCCTTAGTTTCCTCAACTGTGAAAACGGGGGTAATGATAGCACCTACTTCCCAGGATCAAATGAGATATTCCTAAAAAGTAATTAGCACAGTGTCTGGCACATAGTAGGTCCTTTATAAACAGTCATTCCTTTCCCTCTTTGAGATGGACAGTAGTCTAACTTTCCCATTTCAGAATGGGCTCTATCCTCTCTCCATATCACTGGGTGTTTCTTATACCAAAGGCTGGTGGATGGTGGAGATTTTGTTTGCTGAGCGTGCATGTCCAGGGATAAGGAGCTTGAAGAATCAAAAGTGAAGTATGTGATTATATCAATGTGATTATACTTTACATCCAGTCTTTTCCTCTACCCCCAAACCAAAGCATGTTCAGCCAGATTTCTCTAGCCACTGTTTCTTCTTCTCTTCTTTCAGCCATTTAAAAAAATTCTACTTTGCGGGGAAGAGCCAAGATGGTGGCGTAGAAGCAGCAAGGTTTCACAACTCGCACATAGCCACCTCAAATACCCATAAAATATGACTCTAAACCAATTTTAGGGCTCCAAAACTCACATAAAAATATAGAAAAACACATCTCCCACTGAAGGCAGCTTGGCACAAAGGGCTCAGTGCAGCATGCTGGGAGCTGAAACCAGCCCAGCCTGAAACCATGGCTTGGCCCCAGGGCAGCCAGGATGAGCCGCAGCTGGAGCCTTCAGGAGAGTGGATCGGGGCAGCTGTGGCAGTTTCTAGAATTATCAAGCCATAAGAAACAAGGATAAAGTGAAAGGTCAGTGGAACTCAGCTAAATTTGGGGGAGAAAAGTGGTCTGGCCGAACTGCCTCCAGGGCAAGGAAGTGGCAGAAGCGGCAGCCCTGCAGCTGTTTCCACATGGCTGCTTCAGAGCTCCCAGACTACAGACTGAAGGGGGACCAAGCGATTGTTCAGAGGCTAAGTGCTCTTGCAGTGAGCGGCCTGGATACAGATTGCGGTCTTGGGTGGTGGTCCTGGGGTGCGTTTTCAGTGAGCCAAAGCTAGTGGGGGCTGCAAAAAAAACGGCAGCCTCCCAATAGCTCCAGCAGCTGCAAAAACCCCAGTGATTTGGGACAGAGCTTTCCTCTCTGGAAGCAGAGTTCCACAGAGCTAAAAATTCAAGTAATTGACTGGCAACATGAACAGGTAAAGGAAGCAAAGTAAGAATAGCAATTGAACTTTAGATTCCTTCTTTGGGTACAAAAAGGATCAAAGCATGGAACGTGAGGAAGACAACACAGTCAGAACTCCCATACCAAAAGCTTCCAAGAAACATGAAAACTGCCTACAAAGCCACAGAGAAGCTTAAGAAGGATTTTGAAAACCAAATAAGAGAAGTGGAGGAAAAATTGGGAAGAGAAATGAGAATGATGCAAGAAAATCATGAAAAGAGAGTCAACAACCTGACTGAAGAAAATAACACCTTAAAAAATAGATTAACTCAAATGGCAAAAGAGGCCCAAAAAGCCAATGAGGAGAAGAATGCCTTAAAAAGTC
>CM053581.1:218590918-218634813 GCA_028627135.1 Pseudochirops cupreus
CCTAGGAATGTTATAGCCAGGTTCCGGAGTCCCCAGATCAAGGAGAAAATATTACAGGCCACAAAGAGCAAGCAATTTGAATACTGTGGAAACACAATTAGGATAACCCAGTATCTGGCAGCTTCTACACTGAGGAACTGAAGGGCCTGGAATATGATATTCCAGAGATCAAGGGAGCTAGGATTAAAAATTCTACTTTGCTTTTTAAAAATTTATTTCAAATTTATTATTTATTTATTTTAAACATTCTTTTTTGTTAAATTTTGAGTTCCAAAATCTCTCTAGCTCTAGTCCCTACCCTACCCTTTGAGAAGACAAGCAATAATTATATCAGTTATACATTTGAAATCATGGAAACATATTTCCATGTTACCAAAAAGAGAGCAAAACATAGGAATAAAGACAGTGAGAAAATTATGCTTCAATTTGCAATCAGATTTCATCACTTCTCTCTCTGGAGATAAAAAGCATTTTTCATCATGAGCACTTCAGAAATAACTTGGATCAAGAGTTATTTGGAATTGTCTTGGATCATTGTATTGCTGAGAAGAGCTAAGTCATTCATAGTGGATCATCATACAATGTGGTTGTTACTATGTATAATATTCTGGTTCTGCTCAGTTCATTTTGCATCAGTTCATGTAAACTTTTTAGGTTTTTCTGAAATCCTCCTGCTTATCATTTTTTATGGCACAATAGGATTCTGTTACATTTTTATACCAGAACTTGTTCAGTCATTCCCCAATTGATAGGCATCCCCTCAATTTCCAGTTCTTTGTCACCACAAAAAGAGTTATTATAAATATTTTTGTACATGTAGGTCCTTTTTCTTTTTCTTTGATCTCTTCAGGATACAGACCTAGTAGTGGTCTTATAGTTTGCTTTTAATTTGAATTTTGCATCCTACCCACTAAGCTGCTTTCCCTCTGCTCCATGTTAACACTTTGGGGTTTGTTACTATCACTGGCCTAGAAAAGTAAGCCTAGAAGGGAGTGCTTCTTTTAGGCCAAAGGTCACACAGGGTTTGAGAGGGACTATCCTTGCATATAAGGGAGAGGGAGCTGAAGATGGCTTGGGAATGAACAAGACAGTAGAGTTTCCTAGTCTTTTTATTGCATTTTCGATGTTTGGCTCTTCTATGAAACACTAAATTATTCCAAATTATATATATAGGGTTTTGGTTGATGTCATGCTTTACTGTATGCCTGCTCAATGCCCACAACAATTTGAGGGAATTCTCTGCTACTTGAGACAACTTTGCAATGTTTGGCATTTCCAAGTTCCTGAATTTAGTCTAGGCCCAAGGAAGCACCCAGGTTCTGTTGGCTCCCTCTGTGAACAGAACTATAAGAGGTGAATTTTTCTAGGCCACAGTACTGTGAGTTACCACCAGGTCATTTGTTGACTTAGTGGGAACCTCTTACCTTGAAATATGACGTAGGTTGTGATCTTGTCACTTCACATTCAGTCAAAAAGCCCCAATCCCGAAACGAGAAAGGGGAAATAAAACTGATGTGTCTTTGTGGTTACGTTGGCTTCTGAAAAGGGAAATGAACCATGCTTGGAGCGGTAAGCTTAGTTGAGGTGGAGGAATTGTCTTTTTTGTTGTAAAAACTGGTGAAGATTTTCTTATTTCCTAAGATATACTCCCACTCCTCTTTAAATATGGCCCTTCCCTAAGTATGTCATTTCTCTTTTGCAAAAATGTCCCAGATGAAAACAGAAGCAGGTATGGAGTCTGGCTACTTCCAAGGGTTTTTGTTCAGTCTTGTTTGACTCTTCATGAGCCTATTTGGGGTTTTCTTGTTAAAGACACTAGAGTAGTTTCCTATTTCTTTCTCCAGCTAACTTTACAGATGAGGGAACTGAGGGAAATAGGGTTAAGTGACTTGCCCAGGGTCACAGAACTAGTAAGTATCAGAGGCCAAATTTGAACTCAGGAAGATGTGCCTCTTTGAACCCCTGCTCAGTGCTCTATCCACTGCACCACCTAACTGCTAAGGGTACGAAGCTACTAACATTCCCTTTGCTGGTTCAGGGAGGAAAAAGTGCCTTGTCCATGATGTTTCTGGAGCAGCTAAGTGTTTTCATTTCTTCCTCTGGTACCTCCCTCTTCTGATCAGATGGAGATAGCCCAGAAACTGAGCTAATCTTTCTTTGTTTAATAAAGCTTTTCTGGCCATTCAAGGGCAAAATAAATATAGACAGAGGAGAATTTATCTTTGTTTTTTTATTACTGCTTGAACATTTTTTCCTTTGAAAATAGGAAAATCAAAGTTATAAAATCAGCAGGAATTTTGTATGTGCATGTTTTATTTTCCACTGTCTCCCTTATCCTGGTGTTTTAAAATAAGGCAAAGCCCAAGCAACTTTTTTGAACAAAAACATAACTTCAAAAAATTAAAAGGACTAAAAAAAAAGACAAAAGTTTAGCCCAATACAAATGCCGACGTGACTGTTTCGGCTTTGTAACCCCAGCATCTAGTGTAGTGCCTTGCACATTTTAAATTATTTAACATTTAGTGGATTGAACTGGATCTCTTCTGTGATCCTTTTGAATCATTTCTTTTCCTGCTAAGATCACTTTTTCAAGACTATGCTAAGCTTTTAACAGCAGTACAGGTAATTCTCAGCTATTACATATGGAACGTATTCCTGAGCTAGTCAGTAGTCTCTTAGCTGAACAAATGCAGCAGAGCAAGAGTTGGTAGAGAAAAGCGGAGATTGGTAGGTCACAGCGATCCCATGCCTAGGCTGAGGACCTCTTATAGTTGTGTGGGTGCGAATGGAGTATAAAGGTTGTAAATCTATCTTCTGGGTGGCAGCTAAGTAGTGCAGTGGATAGAATTCAGGGCCTAGAGTCAGGAAGACCCGTCTTCTGAGTTTAAATCTGACCTCAGACACTAGTTGTGTGACTCTGGGCAAGTCACTTAACCCTTTTTGCCTTGGTTTCCTCACCTGTAAAATGAACTGGAGAAGGAAATGGCAAACCCCTCCAGTATCTTTGTCAAGAAAATCCCAAATGGGGTCATGAAGAGTTGGACACGAGTGAACAACAAAGCTATTTCCTGTCTTGATTCATGACTGGTTCCACCTCTTCTTCTGCTCCTATACCCACCTGATGAGATTCTGAGGATGCTGTCCTCATCTACAGCAGAAACTGTAGAGGGAAAGAAAACAACACACAGTCCCAGGCAGAAGAAGCTAATACAGTAGAAGCGGTATTGTTCTGGGTGTCCTCAAAGTCTGTACTTTGACTTTGGGGTTACCTGAGGACCTAAGCTCAAATCCCAGCTATGTCAGTTACTGCCTCTATGATCTTAGACAAACTGCTTAATCTTTGTGCCTCAGTTCCCCACATGATCTGTAACAACCCTCCCAGTTCTGCATCTGTGATCCTAGGATGGAGAGGAAAGAAATCTGGGCTGAGTCAGTGCCTAAATTATGAGCTTGAGTCCCTCTGGTCCTGCCTGAGTTCCACTCTGTGAGACAAGATGAAGTCCTTTACAGCAGGAATAGCTTCATTCATTGTATCTGTATCCCCAGAACTTAGCCCAGTGTCTGGTATAGAGTAGGTGCTTAATAAATGCCTGCCTACTTAATTGGGCAAGTCACTTATTCTTCTGAACCTGTTCTGTAAAACAGGGATAATCCCACTCTGCCTACCTTACAAAATGTCAGATGAGGAGGTGCTTTATAAACTATGAAATGCTATATAAATGCATGATATTACTATTGTCTGACACCAAGTGGGGTTTGTAAGACCTGCCGCTTTTAAATTTCATCAGGCTGTAAAGAAACCACACTGTAAAGATACAAACTGGGCTTCTAGGAAGCAGCCAAGGTAAGTTCCATGGCAAAGCCCTTGTGTGTAGGGTTGGAGGTGGGTATATTTCATTAAACCCTGGATAATTAACTCCATGTAACCTAAAGGTCAATGGAAAAATGTCTGTGATGGGTGTGAATAAGCTGTAGCAAATTGTTTACTGTATACCAAAGGCCACAGGAAGGATGGAATCAAGCAGCGAGAGGGATCAGGAAAGGCCTCTGGTAGAAAGCAGCCCTTAAGCTGAGGTTTGAATGAAACTGGAGATTCTGAAGGATGGAGGAAAAGAAGTACATTCTAGGAAGGAGAGGCAGCCATTCAGTCTGTGTTTGAGCTTGGGCAGGTCCCTTTTCCTTCTCACAAGACTGTCAGACTAGAAGACCTCTGAAATGCCTTTCTTACCTCTGACGTTTTGCTGAGCCCAAGGCCACACAGAGAGGCTGGTGACTGACCCAGTCCTGGAACCCAGGACTCCCTACCCTGTGTTCTCTCCACCATTTGTCTCATGCTGGGATGAGGCACAGGATGGGAATATATTATTCCTTCCACGTGGAGACTTTCCCCATCATGGTTTCAATATATTATGAGTTGGCATAAGAAATTAAATGGAAATTTTGGGGGAATTTTATGGAAGCCACCAGCAGATGACAGAAGAAGTTTAGAAACTCAGAAATGCATAAAATATATGTATAAAATTATATAATATCAACATGTTTTATTTTTAATACCATAATTATTCAGACTTCTTCTCTAGTGTGAAGGGAGGGCCAAAAAATTTTATGTGGATTTTCTAGATTATGGGGCCACCTCACCCCAACACCCTCGATGTGGAAGGAATAACTGTAATGTGTTGGGAAATGGGCGAAAGGAGCTAGAGGGGAAAGATCAGAAGCCTAGAGCTCAGCTGGGCTAACTGGAGTCTTCAGGAGCTCTGGCAGGTAGAATGAGGGCCCTGAAAACACACTCTGCTGATTTACCATCTCTGCGCTTGGCTTGCCCAGGTTACCAAGGCTACCTGGGCCCTATGAGTCAAAGTGAGTCAGCAGGGTAACATAATAGCCAATAGAGCAAATCTGATCTTCAGCTACATTAATAAAGCTCTAGTGTCCAGGACAAAGGAGGCCAGAGTCCCATTTTCTGCCTCCATTAGCGAGACAGACTGAATGGAGAGCAGTGTGTTCCATTTGAGCCTTGGCCCTAACAGCAGTTACGGGGGCATAGAGGAGGTTCCATAAAAGAAATAAGCAGAACAACACTGTAAAACTAATAATAATTAGCATTGATCTAGCATCTTAAGGCTTGCAAAGTGATTTACAAACAGTGTCTCATTTCATTCTAACCCTGAGAGGTAGGTGCTATTATTATCCCCATTTTACAGATGAGGAAACTAAAGTTAAGTAACTTGCCCAGGGTCACACAGCTAGTAAGTAGCTGAGACCACATCTGAATTAAGGTTTTCCTATCCACTGCACCACTTCCCTGCCATTATAAAGAAGAGGGTTTTTTTTTTCATCATGCATGTTAACACATGGGGAAGTTCAAAGTGTAACAAAAAACATGAAGAGTGTGTGTATGTATGTGTGCATGTGCATGTGCGTGTGCATGTGTGTGCGTGTGAGTGTGTGTGTGTGTGTGTAGCCAGGGAAGAGTTACAGGGCCAATGTGAGAAGGGCTTAGAGCAAAGAAAATTATTGGGTCTCCAAAGTGGTCAATCACCAAGGCAATGGTGCAATGTTTTTTTGGCCATGTCAGGAAGAGAATAAAGAGGGTTGGGTCCTTTTGAAAAATCACCCTTGTCTTCAATCCACCTAGCACTGTCAAACTCTTCATCACTCCTCCTAATCAATGCGTGATGCCTATGTGAAATCAGTTTGGGCTATATAGGAGTTTTGGTATATGCCCTATGTGACTCTTAAGACACTGTACTAGTGTAAGCAGCCCGTAGACTCACATGTGATGCCTTCCTTGAGCCTACAGAAGGCCAGGTGTCACTTTATTAATTATCCAACAAGGGAGTGCAATTATCTGGTCTGTCCAAAAATGGTATACTATACTCAAGCCACTAGTCAGGTGGCCCTTCCAGAATTGCTCTATGCCCTGCTTAGAATAGCCTTACCTAAAAATTACAGTATTCTCACTGGCCGCCAAAGGGTATTTATTAAGCTTGCAAACAATTTAACATGGTTTCTCATTTAGGTTCTGAATTTTGAGCAGTAAGTGATTCATACTAACTATTAGGATTGATTAAAGAGCTTTAAGGCTTATAAAGTATTTACAAATATTACCTCATTTTATCCCCATAACAACCTTGGGAGGTAGGTGCAATCTCCCATTTTACAGGTGAGGAAACTGAGGCAAACAAGAGGTTAAGTGACTTGCCCAGGGTCACACAGTTAGTAAGTATCTAAGGGCTTGCTTACACCACTTACTGTCTTTGCCCAGTGGCTCTTCCAAATTTTTTCATCTCTCCTCAAATCTTCTATGGCTCCACTCTCAGCTGAGAACCTTGCCAGATTTTACAGAAAAAAAATATGAGGTTATTCGTTGTGAGTTCCCTCTTCTCTCTTCTTCATCTCCTATCACTCAGATGCCTTCTGCCACTTTCTCCTCCTTTACACTACCTCACATGAGTTTGCCTTACTCCTGACCAAGGCTAAGCCCTATGCCTGCTCTAGCTCTCCCATCCCATCCGATCTCCTCCAACAGATCAAATCCTGGCATCCTCACTCTATCACTTATCTTCAGTCTCTTCCTGTCTACTGTCTACAAACATACCCATGTCTCTCCCATCATGAAAAAAGCCTCGCTTGATTCTTCTATCCCTGCCAACTATAGTCCTTATCTTTTCTGCTCTTTGTAGCTTTATAGCTTGTACTAAGATTTGTGGGACATCCTGTATATACAGTGTAAGATAAATATATAGTGTAGACTAAAACCCATCCCCACCCTCTCATTCTACACAATCAATGTTCCTATCTTTCCATAAATCTTGCCCAGTGTTCTAGAGGCCTCCCTCTGATTCTTGTAATATTTTGTGGATACCAGTGAAATTCTTGGGCTATTCATCTGGTACCCCTCATTCCAGATATATGACCAGCCCTCTCCTCATCATGCATGTGACTAGAATCAGGATTATGAATTTAGAAGTGGGAAGGACCCTTTGAAGTAATCTAGTTCAATCCCCCCATTTTATAGGAGAGTCAGAAGCCTGGCTCATCTGTGAGGACAATTCTTGAAGAACACGTGGATATTCACTGACTGATTTCAGTCCAAGAGACCCTGTGGATGACTCAGGGAATTGTAATGGAGAATGATAAAAAGTCTTCTAATTTGGCTGTAGAACTGGAATAACTGATGACTCAGGGGTTGCTGAGCCAGGACTGAATGGGCGGACAAAAGGGGCAATCTGCCCCTTCATTGTTCTCTTTCCTTTGTGGTTATGAGGAGGCCACTTAAAGCTAGTCCTGAGAATTGGGTGAGGGAAAGGTGGTAGCCCTATCTCCCACCTGGCACATATTTGCCCTTTCTCTTTTGTGTTTGCTTCCTTAATCAGGTGACCTTGAGAGAGAGATGATAAACATGCACAGGCAACAATCTCATGAGCACTGCAAAAGGTAGAGAGCCTACAGGAAGGCAGCTGGTATCTGCACTTGAGCAAAAGATGGAGCAACAGCCAAGTGACACAGATCGGCCCAGTCCATCCAGCAGAGATGCCACACTCTTAGAAGATCTGGCTCAGATGATTAACAGAGTAACTTACCCATCACTGATACCACGAACCATAGCAAACTTCATGAGGACTCCACAAGGGAAAAAAATGCCTTCTAGACCTTGGAGTCTAGAGATATTCTTTTGCCACACTTTTTTTTTCTCTGTTTGTCTCACTACCATAGTACTTTAAGTTAATCCCTATTCTCCCCAAGTGTCTGTGTGTATGCCTCAAGCTTTTCAGGGGAATGTTTCAACTGTTTTTGCTATATTTTCTTAGTAAATGAGTCAACTGGCTGATTGTTGATGGAGAGCACACCAGTGGGGACTCAGGAACAATAGTATTGGAACTATATCCTCTTGTGGTGACCTGCTCTATGACTATTAGAGTATGAGTAGGGAATACAACAGCTAGTGCAAGTGAATGTTGGAGGAATAACCTCAAAGGAGGTACTACATATTTATGGAGAAAGTGAAATCCACAGAAGTGAAGTGACCTGACCAAGGTCATACAGTCACAGAGTTGAAATGTTTTGACTCCAAATCTAGCATTCTTTACATTTATCATAGGGCTTGGAAGGGATGAGTGAGAGGTGACTAGTTTGGAAGAGAGAGCATGTTAATAACACCAAACCCTGATGTGGTCTAAAAAAAAGAATAAGAAACATACCAAAAGGGTACCTTAGGTGATAAGGGTCTAGAACAGGAGGAAAGTAGAAAGTTAAAAGAGATGAGAATTTTTGTTTTGGAGATTTAAAATTCAAAACGGATATTCCCTGGGGTGTCTTGGATAAGGTCTGGACTGAGAAAGGGGATCACAGAAGATCTACAGTCAAATCCTGGTTGTAGTCATTTACTATTTCTGGCAATATTAATAGTGATAATAATAAATAATAAAAAAGGAAGTATTTTCAGTCTCAAAATCCAGTGGCTATGGACTTATGTTTTCCAGCCTCTGTGCATCTTCCTCTACTCCTTACCTTTCCATCTCTCTTCCCTATCTCTGCCAAAAGCTACATCACCCTTCTAATTATCTAGGGTTATAACATTAGTTGACTCTTAACCCTCTTCATCCCTCCCCAACCCCACTCAGATCAGCTGCCAAGTCCAGTTGATTCTATCTCCACATCTCTCACATCTGTCCCTTTCTCTCCACTGACAGCACTACCAACCCAGTTAAGGCCATCATCACTTCTCAGCTGATTCATAGAATCTCCTCCCAACTGGGTCCTTTTGTCTCTGTCTCTCCTCTCTCCAATTCATCAGTCACACGGCTGCCATCTTAGGTCTAATCTAGTTACTCTCCTATACTCAAAAATTTTCAGTGGCTCCCTAGTGCTTCTGGAATAAAACACAAATACCTCAGGGTAGCATTAAAAGTCCTCCACTTTCTGGTTTCCATTTACCTTTCCAGACTTAGTGTAGAACTGACAGAGAATGACTCTAGACCACATATCAGTGGAGGCACTTTCTGTACCAGTGCAGGCCTCAGGATAGACCTGCTCCCACTGTTTCCCCTCTCCTGGATCCTGGGCTGCCACCCCCCCTATTTCCCTAAACTGGCTGTTTTCTCACCAGGGTGGGGTAGATGGATTTGTTGTTCTCTGTTCTGAGGAGCCATTCCAGGTGGTGATGCAACAGACTAGCAGAAAAGAGCTCTAGCTGCTCTCCCCTTACCTTGCCCCTTTTCAAGTAAAACCAGCACTGGTTACCCCTTGTCCTTGTCCTCCTTCGCCCTCTATTTCTGCTCTGTCCTTTGGATACCTCCCCTATTGTAGTGTAACAGAAAGATCTCTGCATTTGACAGTGGAGGATCTGAGATCAAATCCTGACTCTCTCTGCTACTTACGAATTATATGACCTTTCAAAAGTCACTTCCTCTCTCTCTAAGCCTCAATTTCCTCTTCCTTAAAATGAGGGAGTTGTACAATATGATCTTTCTGTCATCCCACACCCTGTCACATTCCTTCTATCTTCTGATGCTGAAGCCTTTTCCTGAAGATGCCATATTTCTAATTTCTCCAAGACCAGCTGTTCCTTCTCTTATACCCTTCGACACACAGGGCCCAGAGGAAGAGCTGATATATTCTCCTTTATCTAACTACCCCAAGGACGTTCTCTCTTCTTTCTCAATGAGTTCAGTACCTGGTTCACATTCTCCCTCTTCTCCAACTCCTGCCTCATAATCAGGGCTTTAATATCCATGCTGATATGCCCTCAATTACACTAACTTTCCACTTCTTTCATCAACTTACCTCCCATGACCTACTCTCCCACTCTAACTACACACACACACACACACACACACACACACACACACACACACACCCCTAATTCTTGCCATCACCCACAAATGTTCCACCTCCATGTTAAATAACTCTGAAATTTCTTTACCTAATTATAACCTTTTTTTTTTTTTTGCTTTTTGGAGGGGAGAAGGCAGGGCAATTGGGGTTAAGTGACTTGCCCAAGGTCACATGGCTAGTAAGTGTTAAGTGTCTGAGGCCGGATTTGAACTCATGTCCTCCTGACTCCAGGGCCGGTGCTCTATTCACTGCACCATCTAGCCATCCCACCTAATTATAATCTTTTATCATTTTATCTCTGTTGAGCCTTATTACTCTTAAACCTATTCTTAGTTCTCACAATGACCTCCAGCCCTTCCACGCTATGGTACTTTCTCAGGCCATCAACCCTCCCTAACTCCCCTGCTATGTATCGTCTTCTTTCATTAAAGTCTAAGTTCCTTTGAGAGCAGATACTTTATTTCTTGCTTGTTTGGCATCTGTATCCCCTGTGAAGCTTAGCAAAGTACCTGGAATAAGAAATGTACCTATGCATTAATATTTATTCAGCATCTTTTCAAGGTTTGTAAAATATTGTATATATACTATCTCATTTGATCCTCACAACTACCCTGCAAGCAAGGGGCTATTAGTATCCCCATTTACAGATGAGAAAAAACTAAGGCTGAGAGAGCTTAAGTGTCACCCAGGATCACACAGCTATTAAATATCTGAGGCAGGATTTAAACTCAAATTTTGCTGAAGCCAAGTCCAACATTCTACCTACTGCACCACCTAGCTGCCTACTTAATATATGTTGTATCTATCTATAATTATCAAAATTCACATTTATGTAACAATAATGAGATTAGATTAAAAGCACTTTAAATATATTATCCCATTTGATCCTCATATAGCCTTTCAAAGTAGGTAATGCAAGTATTTTTATCCCCTACTTTACTGATGATGAGATTAAGGCTTAGAAAAGTCTGCTAGAGATCTCGGCACTTTTAAGTGGTGGAGCAAAAGTGTCTGTCCCAATTCTGGGGCTCCTGTCACGGCACACTGCCTTCTTGCTTTAAGAGCTAATTTAATTCAACAAATGTTTATTAAGTATCTATTAAGTGAAATGCTCTGTGCTGGGTACTGAGCGTCAGAGAGGACTGAAATAAAATACAAAACTCTGACCTTAGATGGATCAGCATCTAGAGCAGAAATCACATGCTTGCACACAAAAAGCATAGTACCAAGCAAAATTCAAGGTCGAAATGAGTGGTAGGGAGAGGAAAATCTTACAGAAGTTCCGAAGAGGCTCCCACCTGTCCAAGGTCCAAGGGGAGCGAGTCTAGAGTAGCTAGCTCTGTACAGTCTAAGCCCAACCTAAAATCCCCGTGTCTGAGGGGCCTTGCCTTCACTGCAGGACAGGTAGAGCCTGAGTCATTGCCAGGTCTTTGATTAAATTTAATAAACATTTATTAATTATCTACTATGTACCAGGTTCTGGGGATACAAAGTAAAAGGCCAAAGAGTCCCTGCCCTCCAGAAACTTACATTATCCTCACAGAAGAGCACATGTACACAAATAAGGAAATACAAAGTAACTCCAAGAGGGTGAAAGCACTAACAGCTCCAAAGATGGAGAAAGGCTTCCACAGGAGGGAACAGGGGAGCAGAGCCCTGAAGGAAGGAGGCTGAGAAGGAGAGGGGAGGGGGATTGCATTAAAGGTGAAGGAGAGTTGAAATAGAGCACACCCCTGGGGGGAACGTGGGCATAGGCCTTCCCCAATATGTGCTCCATAGGCCCTCTGCCATATAAACGTGGGAGACAGACTATGGGAGACAGTCAGGGAGGTCAAAATTGGAGCCACTCAATTTAAAACACATAAATTTAGTACCTATCATGAACCTGCCTTCAAAGCACTTATAGTCCATTTGTATTCCACTGTGGCTGTGATATAAGTACAGTTATAACTAGGAATTCCAGGTAGGACCTCTCTCTCCAGCTCACCTCAATCTGTCACAGGAGTATTTTTCCCTTGTATCTTCCCATCCCCAATTTGCTTCATTTGAATGAAAAAGCATTTATTAAGTGCTAACTATATACTAACCACCAGGCTAAAGATTGTATATACAAAAAGAAAAGTGAGATAGTAACAGATCTCAGGGAGCTCATACCCCAAATGAGGTATGAGTGCCAGAAAACTCAGGAGCATTGAATGAATACTGGCATGAGGAAACCAAGGACTGATCTCAGGGATCCTGGCCCCTTGCTAACTCCAAAGGAGGACCAGGAGCAATGATTCTTGCTGCTGACCAAGCAGCCACAGAGAGCTGGACTTGCATTTCCTTGTGAGGTCAAGCTCTTGGGTTACCAGCCCCTGAAATTCTAGATTCCCCTCAGAAACAAAAGCTTTCCTAAAGGAAAGTTGGCCCTTATTGGAGTCTCCATGATCATTTAGTTTTAAGATCTCAACTATATGGAGTAATTCAAGAAACAGGTTCTGTCACCTTACAATTAAAAACAACATAGAAGAACAACCCAAACCTAAAATAAATGGGTTTGGGCTCAGTATCACTTGAAAAAATAGAGGTGTTGACTATGAGCAGCTATAATGCTTTTCATACTGGTAACCACAGGTCACTTCCTGGTATTTTAAGGAACACGTTGTTGTTCAGTCATTTCAGTCACAACCGACTCTGTGACCCCATTTGGGGTTTTCTTGGCAAAGATGCTGGAGAGGTTTGCCATTTTTTCTCCAGCTGATTAAGGCAAACAGAGGTTAAGTGACTTGCCCAGGATCACAGCTAGTAAATGGAGGTGGAGTGGGTCTTCCTAACTGCAGGTCGGGTACTCTACTACACCACATAGCTGCCTTTTAAAGAACAGGCCCCCCTCCTAATCCCGTGATTCTGAGACGCAATAAGTAGATGGCCAAGGAGGGTCTGGAACCAAGTAAAGGATCAAGAGTAAGGTCAGGTCTAGATTCCAGATCCTAAAGTCCAGAATAAGGTTGTGAGGCAAAGTCAATAGGCAAGCTAGTTATTCCACCCCCAACTATCTTCCTCCACTCAACCTTATCTGACACACAGAGACCACACCCTGTAACTGATAGCTCACATAGAGATTAGAAAGCATCAATGAGACCGTTGTGGGAGAAATATCTCCTGAGTTCATACAGTGAGTAACTGCTGCCAAAACATATTTACCACAATGCAGAAATTATAGAGATAAAAACCTAGGTTTTATTATTATGCTCAAGCATAGATTCAAGCCTCAGAGAAAACCTAAACAATCAACAGGATTCAGACAAGGTCTCTTACAGGCAAAATTATGCCAGTGACAGAGAAATAATTTATTTACATATTGCAGTCTTGTACATTCCTTTCAGGCCATAAAAGTTAAAGAAAAGACAAATTCATAACAGCATACTTCCTTCAGTGTCATATAAATTGAACAAACAGTTAAACAGAGTCATAATCTCATACATCCCCTAAGGAAACACACTTTATTAAACAAACTCTATAGGTAAACTAAGTTAGGTTATGGATTAAACTAGGTTTAGAAGGGTCACAAATAGGCTGGCTGAGGAGAAAGATTTACATGTTGCCAAAGAGTCAGGGATAGCTGAGATTCTTCTTCAGGCTTTTAATCTAGGGAATGCTGAAGGCTTTAAGTACATTTTCATATCCCATGAGACAGGTTTTGGTCAACTCAACAACCTTTCAATTAGGAGGATGGCCTTGACCTTCCCTTAACATTATTATTCCATGAGTCAGGTTTTGGTCAGGCAAGGTTAATATTAACAGAAGACAGATTATTAGTTAAACAAAATTTGCAGGAGGGATAGCCCTGAGTCCCAAATAATAAAAGGAAATGAAAAGTTCCCATAGCAAGACACTAATCCACAGAATCAATAAGTGAAGTTGCTTTCTTTGTTAGACAATTGGCCTGACTTGCTCTTTCTTTCTTTCTTTCTTTCTTTCTTTCATTCTTTCTTTTTAATAGAGGATGCAGTCATGGAACTCTTACCTGAGACTATTATGCTTGACTGGTGAGTTCTCACAAAGCCAACTCTATTTAGGCAGCCCCAGATCATAGATTATACTTCACTCCACCAACCTTCTGGCTGGCCTGCTATTCAAACATGCCTTTGTCTCCTTTCCATCTCTTGATCAGAGAAGAGTAGTAAATTTAGCACTATTACTGCTTCTGGAAAGGGTTTGTCAATAGCTTTCTCTACGGCTCCACCATCCCTATGACTTTCCAGAACAAAACACCATTCCCTGGCCACCCTTCACCCTATATCAGTTGTCTCTCCCATCAGACTATAAACTCCTTGAAGCTAAGGACTATGCATCTCTTTTATTTCTAGCCCTAACATTTAGCATGGTATCTGACTTAATAAAGACTTTTTTCATTCATCATTCAAAATAATATGCCCCATCCAACCTCTTTTCCCTCATTTAGAGGAGTCTATTTCTTGATCCATCAGCTTGGGAAAAAACAAGATCTTCAGAAAACTGGTAGAAGGAAAAAACAATGTTGAATTTTAAGTCAGAAGTCCTGGGTTCAAATCACATCTCAACCACTTCCTGTGTGACCTTGGGCAAATCATTTTACTTCCCTGGGCCTCAATTTTTCATCCTAACAATTAAAAGGTTGAACTAGATGATCTCTAATGTGCCCTTTCAGCCCCGAATCCTACAAACATGAGGTTGGCAGTTGATAGCATAAGGATTGCTCAGCTTCAGGAATAAAAGAGTACAGGACATGATAATAGTCTTCCTACCCCCACCACCCCAAATCTCCCATCTGGCTAAAGGTCACTGTGGAGGGGAATAATAGCTGGTTGTTCACCAAGGGAAGGACAGGGGGGTAATAGATCCCAAGTACAACTCCCCCCAAAACACATAGAGAACAATGGAGAACCTTATTCTGCCTCCCACCAGTGGCAGTAGCACTTCACCCCCCTCCCCCCAGGCCTATTCCCTGGGCAAGAATAATTGCCTAGGCATTCTGGGACCATTGTGTTCATTTAAATTGCTAACTCCCCAGCTTGGTGACTTCAGCAGAGTGAATATCTGTAGGAAAGTGCCCTCAGTAATTAATGCTGAAGGGCACACGTCCCAGGGCACTTGTGGCAATAAATACATTTTCAGCATTTTGTAAAGTCAGGGAGATGGATTCAAGAAGATGGTTTTCTTACACAGTCTAGCAGAAAGAGAACTGGACTAGACCTGGACTGGAAGTTAAGAGATCTGGGTTTAAGCCCAGGCTCTGCAATTTATTGGGTGACCCTGGGCAAGTCACTTTAACCTTCTAAACTGGTTTTCTCACCTATAAAAAGGGGATACCCAATCCCTGCCCTGCCTACCTCATAGGGTCCTTACAAGGGTCAAATGAAGCAAAAGCGTCTAAAATACTTTTTGATTGTAAAGTGTGATATCTACGAATAAACTGCAACTGGAGTTTCCTAAAGCAAGATATGCTTGCATTGTAAATGGGAAAATATGGAGCCAGCTGGAGCAGCAATCATACTAGCATACCCAGGATGGCTGCTAGCATAAGTTCTTAGATCTGCTTTACCAGGAAAGTAAGGGGTCAACAGTCTTTTTTAAATTACATTCATTAGTTCAGGGGAAAAATCAGCACCCTGAAATTCAGAGAAAATCCAAACAAAGAAGATAGAGAAAACATAAGCAGAGAAATAAAGACCAACAGACAGGACTTCTGTTTGAGAAATTGGCCCAGATCAACAGACAGATCCAACTATCTGACCAAGGCAATACACACATAGTTACCAGAGAGAGAAGCACCAACATCTGGGTTTTTCTAACTGGGCAGGGGGTGGGCGTGGACTCCTTAACGGCTACCCAGAGTCTCATCTGGTCAAATCACAAGAACATTCTTTCAGTGAGTCAATGAGTAGCTCCAAAGCAAAAGGCTAACCTCAGAGTATATATACCCTTCTTCAGGGTCAGAGGGCATCACAACCCTAGTAACCTACTGCCTAATTACAAAGTAACAAAAAGTGTGGGCCTTCCTAAAAAAACAAGCCTCCCATAATCAGGCTTCCCTTAATGGATTCCACATGAGGCCTATCAATGGGTAGGAAGATCTTATATCCTATTAATATTACACCAGCCCTGTGTCAGGTGGAGAGCACTGCCCAGGGACATGAAGCCCCTCATCCTAGGAGCATGGCACAGTGAGTAGTATTAGATGCAAAGGAGGAAAAGCCCCTTCAAAATCCTGCCTCTGAAACTCACTAGCAGCATGAGCACCAGGACAACCTCCCTGAGCCCGCTGCCAAATTCATGTAGATGTTAGCCATTGCTATCATTATTATCATCCCAGCTGGGCAAGTCACTTCATTGTTCAGGCTTGATTTCCTCATTTGTAAACAATGGCTCACATTTCTACGGCACCTTAGGGTTTGCAAAGCATTCTAATCCAGATTGCCCCAAAAGTCTTAGTTCAGTTTCAAGCTTTAATAAGCTTAAAATTTACATTTAAGCTTTAATCATTGTAAAACTGGGACAGCTAAATGGTACAGTGAATAGGTCACCAGGCCTGTTCAGGAAGCTCTGAATTCAAATCTGTCCTCAGACATGCACTAGCTGTGTGACCCTGGGTAAGTCACGTAACTCTGCCTCAGTTTCCTCATCTGTAAAATGAGCTGGAGAAGGAAATGGCTCCATTTCTTTACTAAGAAAACTACAAAAAGGGTCATAAGAAGTCAGACACCACTGAAAAATGATTAAACAAGCATAAAACTTCAGTAAGATTTTTGGGACACCCCTGTACATGGTCTCCCTTTGATCCTCACAACCTCATTAACTGACGGTTAAGAGGTGAGTGCATCAAAATGCTTTATTATTATTGTCATTCTGCTACTTCGAGCATCTCCTGGTGGGGATACCCCCATAGTAGATGGTATCCTTGAGTTGTGTAGTTGGAAATATTCATGACCTGGTTGGCTGACCATCCCTGGGATGAAGAAGAGCCTCTTCACATCTGCCTGGGCCAGTCCTTTGGATGCCAGTTTGTTCTTAGACTATCTGTACCTGAAGTCTCTGGCTGAGGAGGAACTCTGGCAAGGTACAATTCCTGGTCTCCTGGACAGAGGGGGTCATCTCCATGCCACAATAGAGCTCTGAACAAAAACTACATACTGGATGACTACTCTACAGTACTCCAGACCTTACCATCTGCCTTGCCTTACAAATCTCTAAGACTTACATGTTAATTGGATCTGCTGATATAACCTAAGGATCTCTGGGCCTTGCCATGGTATGGTCTCTCTAAATAAGAATGTCTAATGAGTTCTCACTGAGAGTGAGCACTTAGCACAGGGCTTGTGCTAAGCACTTAATAATAAGCACTTAATAAGGGCTTATTTATTCACATAGATGATAATAATGAAAGAGGATGCTTGTTAAATGAGATCAGTCCCTTTACTGGTGGAAACAGGTGATACAGGAAATAAATAAGGAGACAGAGAAGTTTTAGACAAAATCACTCAGGTTAGGACCTCAGCTCCCTCTGCATGTTTGACTACTAAACACACTAAACTCCCAGTGCCTGAAATACAGGCAGGCCAGACCACCTCCCACCCCATCTTAGGCAAGTTGCTAGTTCCTGAACTATACAAATGTATCATAGCATTATTCTGATTATTGTGAAGAAGGCATGTCTGTGACTTGAGTGTCCTGGGGCCCATACAGGCTAGTGTGGAGGGGACCCAAGGCCTAAGAGCATTCTCAGAGTTCTAAGACCTGAGTCTAAACAGTTTATGAAATCTCAAAATGGACACTGTACACTGGAATTTGAAGATGATTCATTTTTGTTTATAAAGACAAAGGCAACCCCAAGCAAACACCCCTTTCTTTTCCAGCACATAGATAAAATGGAGAAAAGGGGGAAAAAGTCAATGTTTCATCTGGATCAGGTTGGATCCTTTCTTGTGGCATCTGCAGGATCTGAGCTGCTTTCCCCCTCTGAAGGAGAAGCAGATTTCGGTCCAGTCTCAGCCTCTGAAACAATTTCGAGAATATCTTCACCCGTCACTCGTCTCACCTTCTCCCCTCGAGCTGCCAGAATTTCTTCAATGTTCCTAAAGACAAAATGTCCCAACGTGAGGCTGTGGTTGTCAGCTTTCCTTCATGCTTGATTAGAATCACACATGAAATCTGCCCCTGAAGATCGAGGCTCAGACGTGGGGGTTTGGCTTCAACTACCAGCTGCAAATGCATCACTCTATTCTTGCTGACTCTAGAAGGCAGTAACTACCTGGTCTCTGCCTACTTTTCCATCTCCCTCTCAAAGAGTACACAATCTACAGTAGGTGCTAAAAGGTATTTGTTAAATGAACAAGAAAATCAAATTAACACTCTACATTCATGAATCTGCAAACAGGGAGCCATGTAGTATCAGAAGGAAGAGAAGATGGAAGTATTTAATTACTCTTTTCTAAGTTCAGGGCTAGCCCTAAGCAAAATTTTCAAATAGGGGAAGTTAATTTCTATATTCTCCCACATCTCTTTTGACACACTAACTAGGGGACCTTCTATCCAGGCTCCTGGGCCCTTGGTATGCCCACGAAGCCCTAAGCATCCAGGTTTGCCATCCCAAAACAAGATTAACTTGAGCTAACACAAAGAGCTCCAAATTCCAAAATACCTCGATAAATGGCTTAGTGGATAGGGTGCTGGACGAGAAGTCAGGAAGACCCTGAGCTCAAATCCATCCTCAGAAACTTACCAGTTCTGTAACCCTGTTAAGTCACTTAACCTCTATCTGCCTCAGCTTCCTCAATGGTAAAAATGGAGATAACAACAGCACCTACCTCCCAAGGATCATAAGGGTTCGAATGAGATACTTAGTACACAACAGGCACTTAATCAATGCTTTGTTCTCTCTGTCTCCCCACCTCCACTTCCCCTAGCCAAAAACTGTCATTCCCTAAGTGGTAGCTATTGAAAAGCCACGCTGCCTGAACTAATTCTCACTAGAATATAACTTATTGACATCCCCTTAAATCTCAAAAGGAAGGACATTCATTTTTTAACATGATGCTTATTGAACCAAACTATTTGTACTTATTGGTATTCCAGGAAGCTTAACAAAGGAAGTGAAGGGAGGCATAACACTCTTGGAGAGAGGGGCCACCACACAGAAAAGCAGTCGTGCCAGGAAGCTGCCCCTCGTGTCATCAGGTCTCCCAATAAATTCCTGGTTTTCACAACAACAAGAAGTGGAAGATGTCCTGGCATGCAGTCAGTTCTTCTGGCAGTGACAGCGGTCTGGACCCACAACACATCTTCTGGGTGGTTGGAAAGTGAGGGTCCTCTGTGTGGCTAACTGCAGAATATCAAGCTACCTTTTTTTTTTAAAAGAAAAATTTCAATTTTTTTTCCAATTACATGTAAAAACAATTTTTAAAATTCTTTTAAAAAAATTCTGCATTCCAAATTTTCTCCCTCCCTCTCTTCCCTGCTCCTCATTGACAAGGCAAGAACTCTGAAATAGGATAACAAGTTATTTTTAAAATTTTTTCTTATAATTATTTTAACTGCTTCCTGAGTATTTCAAATGATGTGGGTGTGAATGTGGGGAAAATAAACAAAGTTCACACTCCATTTGGGGAAGACAGTATACTAGACTGGGAGTCAGGAGACCCAGGTTCCAGTCAGAACTGCCTTTTACCAGGTAATTGTGGACAAATCACTTGACTTTTCTAGTCAAGCCTCAGTTTTCTCATCTGTAAAATGGGGACAATACTTGCACCACCTACCTCTCGGGATTACTGTGAAGAAAATACTTGGTAAGCCTTAAAAGGCTAAAGAAATGGCAATTATTATCATCATTAAGTTCATCTGTTTGTTTGGGGTTTTTTTTGGAAGGGAAAGGCAAAGTAATTGGGGTTAAGTGACTTGCCCGAGGTCATACAGCTAGTAAGTGTCAAGTGTCTGATGTCATATTTGAATTCAGGTCCTCCTGACTCCAGGGCCCCAGTGCTCTATTCCCTGAGCCACATAGCTGCCCCTGTTAAGTGCATCTGTATTTAACACAAACATTCATGTCTTGGTGAGTATCAGAATTCTGGCTGTGGATGAGTCTGTGAGTCTGGATGCTGTGTGACAAGCTTCCTTTTGAAAAAGCAAAAAGAACTCATTTCTAGATCATCACTGGGACTGATAACAACATTTAAACCCAGAAGGACTTGATGGATTTTCATGAAAATTGAGCACTCACTTCTTCCCATCCAGGTCTGAAAACCAGCCCAGGTTGTCAGCAATGACGTGGTGGTTCTGGCAGCTGGGACACGTCACAATCACCACACCATTATGATAGGCAAGCTTGGAGATCCTTTTAGCTGACCTTGTCCAACAGACCTTAGAGAAAGAGCAGCACTGTCAACTGGTCACCATTACTGACTCCCCTCCCCTCCCCGCTCACAACACATTCCAACAACATCCTGCCCTTGATACAGCATGGCCTTGGCCCAATTACTCTCTATGTGGAGGACATATGTGCTAAGACAGACAGGGCATGATGTAGTCAGTGGAAACAACACTGGACTTGGTGTCAAGAGACCTGGACTCGAGTCTGGGACTGCTGTTTACTAGCTGTGGGTAACCCTGGGAAAATTTCCTTGTTGAAACTGAGTCTCAGTTTCCTCAACTGTAAAATGGGTATAATACACTACCTCCCTTGGGGGTTGTTGTGATTAAAGTGCTATGTAAAATGTAAAGGACTAGATAAATGTGACCAGTTTTATTATTACTATTTCTCCTTTGACTGCCTTGGTCAGGGTTGAACAGGCACTTCCTAAATTCCCCTGATTTATGAGCGTCCTAGGTCAGCAAAGGCCTCCTTACACTTACCCATATCCCTCCTGCCCAGAGCTGTCTAACCTCATCCCTAATCTTCCCATCTTTGTCTTGCAGGTCAGCCCCACAGCCCGTCTCTGCTCCTCTCCTACCATTAGCCGTGCCCAATAATAACACCTCACATTGTTAGCGTTTTTAAAGTTTACAAAGACTCCCCACCCTCCCACCCGATAACCTGATGAACAGATGGTACAAGTACTGTTTACATTCTACAGACAGGTAAATAAAAAGATCCGAGGGAAGAAGAGGCTTGCCCACCTCCACCTGTGCCTTGAAATTCTACATCCTCCAAACCCCACTGTCTCACGTCTTTAGCCCTGTTACTCATTCCTACCTTCTTAATCCCCCATTCTTCTTGTGCTTCCACTACTAATAACAGCTAAGTGTTCCAAGGAGGGAAAGGGTTCCATTCCTTCCCTCCTATCCAACCCTTTATCCCTCAATTCTGTGTGCCCCGAGCCACACCTTCTCTTATTGAAGTCAAATCAAAGAAGCATTCCCTAGGCAGCTAGATAGTGCAGTGGAGTTAGGAAGACCCGAGTTCAAATCCAACCTCATACCCTTATTAGTTGTGTGACTCTAGGCAAGTCATTTAAACTTGTTTGCCTCAATTTTCTCATCTATATAACGGGGTAACAAGAGCATCTACCTCCCAGGGTGGTTGTGAGGATGGGATAATAATTGTCAAGCACTTAGTACAATGCCTAACACAGTGATAGAGAAATGTTAGCTAATATTATGAATAGAATCCTCTCCCTGTAGCTCATTCTACGCAAGGGGCCAACACCAGCTGTGGAAAGAGCCCCAGGGCCTGGGAGTCAGAACTAGATTCTAGTTCTGGCTTCGCTTCCAATATCACTGTGTGACCCTGGGCAAGTCACTGCCCCTCTCTGAACCCAAGTTTTCCCCATCTGTAAAATGAGATTTTAAAGCCGTAGATTTAGAACTGGAAAATCCTTAATCCTACGCTAGCAGGTCTCCCGGTGTGGTCCTGCAACCGCGGAGCGTCAAAGCTATTTTCCTAATATTGCTATGACGCTTTGGTGGCTACAGCGACGGAGCCAGAGGACAGCTGCCCAAGGCCGGGCTCTCGCAGGATGCTCAGCAGCTTCGGGTCGCCCCACGTCGGTCTCACGCCCGCCCCGTTTCCGCTCCGCCGCCCACGAGATTCGAACGCCCCGCAGCCCAACGTTCCACGCCCCGCCCCGCTCGGGTTCGAGAAGCCTGCCCCCTCCACGGACCTCCGCCTCCGCACGCGGGGGCCCACCTTGCAGGTGTAGACCAGCTGGTAGTGAGAGGCCTGTACCCGGCCCAGCGCAGTCGCGGGCTCGGGCCTCGAGTCTGGCCCGGAACTTAGCGGGCGCCGCCAGCACCGCAGGCCGCCCGCCGGACCGGGCCATGGCCGCCTCTTCCCGATGCTGTCTCGGATGCATCCCTGAAGTAAGCCAGGCCCAATGCCGGTACCCGGGACCGAGACTCGGGCCAGCCGCGCCAGCCGCCAGCCCCATGCCGCCGCCCGCCGCATGTTTCCGCCTACTCCCGAATGGGCGGACGAAGCCGCGTCGCCACCATCTTGGAGTTGGGCAACGCCGTCGCCCATGGCAACGCTAGCCTCGTGAGCTGACCTCCCGCTGCTCTGCCCCCCGCCGGCTGGAGCGGCTCACTGCAGCACCCTCCTTTCGACTGGGGGAGTTCCTGGCATTTTAGAATTAGTGGCAGAAAGGTCCAGCTCCAGTCCTCAAAGTTCTGGGCTTTGTGGTCAACCTGGAGAATGTCCAGAGGACGGCAGCCAGGATGAAGAAGGGCTTTGAATTCGTCGTCCTAAGAGGAATAGTTGAAGGAGAGAAGACTCGGGGGGAGGAGGGAGGAGGTGTGGAGCTGTCTTCATGAATTTGAAAGGCTGCCCTGGTGGAGGATGGAGAATTGTTATATCAAGCCCCAGAGGGCAGAACCAGGAACGATGGGGAGAAGCGGCAAAGTGGTCCATTTCTGCTTGCCAATTCTTAGAGCAGTCCAGAAGTAGAATGAGTTCCCTCCAGAGGTGGTGGGTTTCCTTTGGGAGACCACTTGCCAGATATGTTACAGTGCCGATTTCTTTTGTGTATGAATTGGGCTAAATGGCTGATAAGATCAATCAACAAACATTTCCTTTCACACTTTCCAATTCTGTGACGGGGCCCTAGACTCTAGAGCTGGGAAGGATCTCATAAGATAATAGATTTAAAGCTGGGAGGGACCAAGGAGGTGATCTAGTCCAACCCTCTCATTTTACAGATGAGGAAACTGAGACTCAGGAAGGTGAGGTTACTTGCCCAAGGTCACACATCAGAGATGAGACTTTGAAGCCAGGGCCTCTAACTCCAGAGCCAGAGCTCATTGCAGTATACATTATGACACCTCTCTGTGCCTCAGTTTCACTAGATGCTTTCTAAGGTCCCTTCCAGCTCTTGAGCCTGTCGTCATTCCAGCTTGCTTCTCACAGCTCTCTTGTGACCAGCATTCATGAGACAGTTTGTGACTGGGGTTAAAACTTCCTTTTAGAACCAGTAGCATTGAGACCCACTTGAGAAGAATAATAACTCTTCTTTTGATGATTTTTAAAGTGCCTTCTGCGATCTAGACACAGCAGAAAAGATGGCACTGCTCAGTCATTGTACTAAGAGCACTGAATCTTGGCCGAAAAGAAAAGTCCGACCAGGGCCTCTCATACCCATCCTTTTCCCCAGGTGACACAACACTACTCCCTCTGAAGTCTCAGTCACCAGTCTCCACCCAGGGAAGGCAGATATTTGGGATTTGTTCACTCTGCTGGCTTGACAACTGCAGATGGGGTGAGAGTATCAGAAGATCATTGGAAGACCTGGGCTGTAGGAAGGCAACAGTCCAGGCATATATTATCAACCAGTCAGCAGGCATTTATTAAGCACCTATTAAGCATTTTGCTAGGCACTGGGGATACAACAGCAAAAGTGAAAACAGTCCCTCCCCACTAGGAGCATAGAGTTAAGGCTGGGGGGATGTGTCCATATTTAGGTAAGATACAAAATAGATACAAGGGGATTTTGAGGGGAAGGCATTAACAGTTGGGTACATCAGGTGAGTAAGGCATCATGTAGAAGGCAGCAATTGAGCTGAGTCTTGAAGGAAGCCAAGAATTCTGAGTTTAAAAGATGGCATGGAGGACAGCTGTGCAAAGAAAGGTGTGGAGCCAGGAGACAGCATCACAGATGACGAAAAGTAAGATGGCCTGTTCAACGAGAGTACAGTGTGTACAAAGGGGAAATAATCTTCAATAGGAATGACAAGGGAAGCCACAAGCAGGTTGTGGATAGCTTTAAAGCCCAAACAGGAGTTTAGATTTGATCCTGAAGGTAGCAGGGACCCTTGTTCTCTTACCTATCTGGAAAATAATCACTGAATATCAAGAAACTACCCTGCAAGAGGGTGTCCCAGTGAAGCAGGATAGGTCCCAGAGAGTTCCTCTCCTCTCCATGTGGTATAATGTGGTTCTGGGGTTAAGGGCTGCTCATTCACACAGGCCTTCCACTTGTTTCCAGTAAGCATTTGTTAAGATCCTTCAGGAGTTGGTTGAAAAGGTGCAGACATTTCTTTCATTGGGGCGGAAGCCTGTCACATTCCTTTACTTTTTTTTTTTAAAGCATTCAAAGTACCTTTTTTTCCAAAGGGTTCAGGGTAAATGGATAAACAAAATTGTAACCTGTTTTCTATCTTCATCATTCCACAGAAATTCTCCTCTCCAGTTACTAATGGTCTCAGTTGCCAAATCTAAAGGCTTTTTCTCAGTCTTGTTCACTGCTCTGAAGCCTTTGATGCTGTTGACCACCTTTCCTTCCTGCATTCTCCTCTCTCCCTTCTCCTACCTGTTTGACCACTCCTTCTTAGTCTCCTTTGCTGGATCATCTTCTGTATCTCACTCCTTGTGTTTGTACCTCAGAGTTTTGTTCTGGGCTCTCTTCTTTCTCTGTATTCTATCTCTTGATGACTTTGTCAGTTCCCATAAGTTTAATTACAATTTCTACACAGATGACTCCCAGAGCTATATACCATCACTAGTCTGTCTCCTGAGCTCCAGCCCTATATCATCAACTAACTACCTATTAGGCATTTTGGACTGTATACTTTGTAGGTTTCTCAAATTTAACTTGTCCAAAACAATTCATTATCTTTCTACAGAAGCTCACCTCTCTTCTGAACTTCCTATTTTTATCAAGAGCATCACCATCTTTTCAGGTATATAAGTTCACAAATTGAGAATCATCCTTGACTCCTCACTGTCCTTCCCCACCTTCCCCATTCACTCACTTTCCATTCTCCCTGCACAGCATCCATTGCACATGACACCTCTTTACACACACACACACACACACACACACACACACACACACACACACACACACACACACACCACTTTAGTTGAATCCTTATCAGAAATTCTGGTCACCTTCAAAGCTAATCAGTCTCCTTGCCAAAGGGCCATGCCCAAAACACAAGTGTGACCTGCCCAAGGAGCTTCAGTGGTTCCCTGAAAACAAACTTCTATTTGGCCCGTAAAGCCTTCACAACCTATATATGATCTACTTTTCCAAGACTATTATGCATAATTTTTCTTTTGTCAAGTATATCTTCTTACCAGACCTCACATCAGGTGCTCACTTTCTCAATCTCTGTTTCTATCTCTGTCTCTGTCTTTTTCTATCTCTCTCTGTCTCTCTATCTCTCTCTGTCTCTGTCTCTCTTTTTTATCTCTGTCTCTCTGTTTCTATCTCTGTCTCTCTCTGTCTCTCTCTCTCTCTCTCTGTCTCATACCTCCCTATGTTTATATGGGCTGTCTCCCATCCCTGGAATACACTCCCATGCTCACCTCCCATCTGAGAATTCTTTCAAAACTCTGTTCATGTCACTTCTACCAGAAGCCTTTCCTGATATGATACCTTCCCTTTCACTCAAATGCTAGCACCTCCTCTCTCAAAAAACTAACTTGTATTTGTTTTGCATATACTTACATGTGCACAGGCAGGGACTGTTCTGTTTCTATCTTTGTATCCCCAGAGTTTAGTACACTAAGAGCTTATTGACTATTTAAGGGTGGTCCTGAAAGCTACTCATTTGTAAATGAAATGGTGCTGATTATAAAATTTCACAAACCAATATGTATCTAAGTAGGAAGAGCTTATCACTAGGGAGAGGAGAAAAGAGCAGGATTCCAAGCCTGGCACACTTATAAAGAGATGCTCTGCCAGTGCCCGATGGCATACTTCCATACATCAAGGTCTTTTACTCATCATTCTCTTCTCCCTCTACACTATTTCATTTAGTGATCTCATTAGCTCCCAAATATTCAATTAACATCTCTCTGCTGATGATACTCAAAACTACTTCTCCAGCCCTAATCTCTCTCCCAAGCATCAGTCTCATGTTTCTAATTGCCTATTGGGCATCTAGCTAGGTAGCTTAGTGGAAAGAGCACTGGGCCCAGAGTCAGAAAAGTCTGAGTTCAAATGCAGCCTCAGACACTTACTAGATACATGACTAGCAAGTCACTGTTTGCTTTGTATACTGGAGAAGGAAATTACAAATCACTCTAGTATCTTTACCAGTCCCGTGGACCATATTGGCATGCTATGGTCCATGGAGTCATCAAGAGTTGGACGTGACTGAATGACTAAACAATATTGGACATCTCAAAATAGATGTAGACTCCAGGCCCAGCACTCTATCCACTGATAGAGTGTATTTATTTATACACATGTTGTATTTATTTATACACATACACTTGTAACTCCCTAGTAAAATGTAAGCTCTCTGAAAACAAGCATAACTTCCTTTCTGTCTTTATGTCCCTAGTACAATTACTTGTATATCATAGATATTTAATAAGATTGGTAAGTGAGATTATTAATTCTATAATCAGTTGATCTGGACTTCTCATTGCATTGTTTTAAGGAACTCTTGTGTGGAAACTGCTTTCTTTGATGTAGAATGGTGACATATCTTTAATTTATATTATAGAGAATGCTTAGGGCACTGAGAATGCCCTGGGTTGACTTGCCCATGGTCATACAGCTAGTATGTGTCAGAGGAAGGACTTGTACAAAGGTCTTCCTGCCTCAAGGGTGGCCCTACATCCCCTGAGCCAGGGGTTTCTCAATCTTTTTTGGGGTCATAGACCATAGTGAAGCCTAGAAATCCCTTCTCAGAATAATGTCAAGAAGTACAAAGGATATGAATTATATTGAAATATACTTGTCAAAATATTTTTTAAAAAGTTACAGACTCCGGGTTAAGAACTTTTGCCTTAAGTTATATGTTATTGATGAGAGTGATTCCTGTAATTATTATTTTTATTTTTTGCTTTTTGGAGGGGGGAAGGTAGGGCAATTGGGGTTAAGTGACTTGCCCAGGGTCACACAGTTAGTTTTTTGTGTTAAGTGTCTGAGGCTGGATTTGAACTCAGGTCCTCCTGACTCCAGGGCAGGTGCTCTATTCACTGTGCCACCTAGTCGCCCCAATTCCTGCAATTATGATTACAGTTATTATCCCTACTAGCCTCTTCCTGTACTTCTTTATGTTGTGGAAGTGATTCTAGATTATACCAGGAAAATGCATGCTCTGGAAAGTCTTACCAAGGTGCAAAGACTGCCCATACACAGGTTGGCCACCAGGTGATAAATTTTATGGCCACTGTAACTCAGGAAACTAATTTTTCAAGACATGGAGGGGCTAGGATCCAAGGGAGAGAATGTCTCCACACTATCTGTCCTATCCATCCTTTACCTTTCACGTGTATAGCCAGTATCCAAATTCAGGCCCCCATCACCTCTCAACTCCATTATTATAGGGTTCTAATGGGTCTTTCTGCTTCCAATCCCTCCTCTTCCACAGAGCTACCAGTAGAATCTTCCTAAAGGACAAATAGGACCATGTCACTCCCCCTGATTAAAAATCTTCGGTAGCGCCCTATTGCCTCTTAATTTTTTTTTAATTTTACACTGAAATACAAAATGAGAAAAGAAAAATATTGCCATGTACACAGTAGAGAGGATTCAATATGAGACAATTTCCATTTCAAGAAAACCTATATAATAAATACTATACATTGTTTTCAAAGCTGTCCAGCTTTTCTTTGCTTGTTGGTTTTCTTTTGTTCCCTGCTGTGGACTTTTTACTTTATTTTCCCCCCTTCTTCCCTCTCCCACTAAAGAAAGCTAACATATATATACACATATATGTAATACCATACTATGCTTATTTCCTCCTATTATGTGTCTCTGAAAGTGGAGAGCATCTTCCTTCGTAAGTCCAAATCTTTCCGTGTTTTCATAAATCAACCTGCTCATTTCCTACACCACAGCAATACTCCTTTTTGGATTCAAACAGCATCTTCCTTCATGAGATCTTTGAGGTTAATTTGGATATTTATAGTTGTCCGAATGACTTGGTTGCTCAAAGTCGTCTTAAAACAAACACTGCTGTTACGGTACACAATGATCTCTTGCTTCTGCTCATTTCACTCTTCATTACTCCATGGAGGTCTCTCCAAGCTTTTCTAAAATCATTGAGTTCATCATTTCCTATAGCAGAATAACATTCCACCATGAACACAAACCAAAGTTTGTTTGGCCATTTCCCAATTGACAATCATCCCCACAATTTACAGTTCTTTGCCACCACAAAGAGAGCTGCTATAAATACCTTAGAACACGTGGGTTCTTTTCCATTTCCCCTAATCCTCTTGGGAAACAGGCCTAATAGTTTTATGGCTAGGTCAAAGGGTATAAGCAATTGAATACCTCTTTGGGCATAATTCCAAGTCTTTCTCCAAAATGGTTGGATCAGCTCACTGATCCACCAACAATGAGTTACGGTCCCAATCTTTCCACGTCCTCTCCAACACTAGTCACTTTCCCCTGCTACCATTTTAGCCAACCTGATAGGTGTCAACTAATATCTCAGGGTTGTTTTCATTTTCATTCACCTTATTGCCTCTAAGATAGAATACAGCATCCTCAGTTTCACACTCTGGCTTCTACCCATCCTTGCATGCTACGCAGCCTTGTACTTCCTGCTCCATGTTTTGGCACAAGCTAATCCCCACGCCTGAAATAAACTTCCTTCTTATGACTCTTTGGCACAGGAGCCTTAACTTTTTAATAATAATAGCTAGCACCTAGATGGTACTTTGGCTTGCAAAATACTTTACTTTTCTCATTTGATCCTCACATCTCTCTGAGGCAGATGCTGTTAATATCCCCATTTTTTTATATTTACTTTTTGCTTTTTGGAGGGGGGAAGGTAGGGCAATTAGGGTTAAGTGACTTGCCCAAGGTCACACAGCTAGTTTTTGTGTTGTGTCTGAGGCTGGATTTGAACTTAAGTCCTTCTGACTCCAGGGCTGGTGCTCTATTCACTATGCCACCTAGCCACCCCTAATATCCCCATTTTACAGATGAAGAAACTGAGGCAAAGACTTGTCCAGGATCACCGAGCCAGTAAGTGTCTGAGGTTAGATCTGAACTCAGGAAGATGAATCTTTCTGACTCCAGGCCCAGCATTTTATCTACGTTGCTATCTTGTATTTAATTATCTGTGTATATGTTGTATCTCTTCCACAGAATATAAACTTCTCAAAGGCAGAAATTGTTTCAATTTTGGTTTTGTATCCCCAGCTTCCAGCACAGTGCTTGGCACAGAGTAGGTGCTTAATAAATATTTGTTAAATCAAATCAATGAAATGATAAATCTTTTGAAGGCAATTCATTAAAAAAACATAAATGTACATAGCACTTTAAGATTTAGAAAACATTTTCCTCCCAATTATCCCATGAAGTCTATAGTACACATATTATTGTCACTTTTTTTTGCTTTTTTATTTTTTTGGAGGGGGGAGGGCAGGGTAGTTGTGGTTAAGTGACTTGCCCAAGGTCACATGGCTACTTTTTGTGTTAAGTGTCTGAGGCTGGATTTGAACTCAGGTCCTCCTGACTCCAGGGCCATTGCACCACCTAGTCACCTCTTATCATCCTCATTTTACAGCTGAGAAAACTGGGTTTCAGACACATAAAATAATTTACCTGGGATTACTTCCCTAATCCCAAGTGCCTGCTCCCCAGCCCCCAATTTATCCTGTATATCTCCTTTGAACATCTTTGCTTGCTTGTTGTCTCTTCCATTAGACTGTAAGCTCTTGACTTTTTACCTTGCTTTGTATCCCTACCACTTAGCACTGTGTTAACAAGTAGTAGTTTAATTAATGATAGTTGATTGACTGACTGGTGTCACAACTATTAAGAGTCCAGATTCAAACTCAGCCTTCTCCTGGGTCAAAATTTAGCATACTTGTGGGGATGGCTAGGTGGCTCAGTAAATAGAGCACTGGCCCTGGAGTCAGGAGGACCTGAGTTCAAATTTGGCCTCAGACACTTAACACAAAAACTAGCTGTGTGACCTTGGGCAAGTCACTTAACTCCAATTGCCTCACCTTCCCTTCTCCAAAAAAGCAAAAAAAAAAATTTAGCACGCTTTCTACTACAACACAGTATCACAATTCTAATTATTGTTGGATGCAATCGATTTCCCATCATTCTACAATTAGGTGAGCAAAGAAATCAGTAGAGCACATCCAGATCTTTTTGCAAGCAGACCACTAAAGTTACAGTAAATTCTCAATTATTTGCTTTGTGATTATTAAGAAAATTACTCATAATATTGTCCATAGAAGACAGTTTGCTAGTCACCCTTACTGTTCATTGCTTTTTGAGCACAAATCCATTTCCTTCTTTTAAAACATTTTTATTTTTTATTTTGACAGAGCAGACATCGAAATAAACAAACTTAACACGTATATTAGTCCCAGACAATTGAGCAAAATGGCCTCAGAGGCTGAGTATGCTGATTACTTCTCACTTTGTGCAGTTTTCTGTTTGTTAACATAAAGGATGGTTGATTGGTTCCTTCACCTTTAATCATTTGGTACCATTGTTTTCCACAGGATTTGACCCAAGTTTTGTTTCTGTTTAATGTCGTCTTCATTCACATTGTTATAATAATTGTTCTTTGCTTCTGTCTTCTTTATTATGTACTGCTGAAATACGTCTTCTTGTGTTTCTCAGAATTCTTCATATTTGTCCTTTGTTATGGCCATAAAATCATTTTAACACCAATGTAAATCACTCCTAATTGGGGATCAGCAATCTAAAACACACGACTTTTCTTCAGATTCTAAGCCCCGCAGGGATGATTTCAGAGCTTAGATGATGTTTTTGATCTTTGACATCACTCTTCCATTCTATCTAGATGAGTGATGGGAGATTGACTAGGGGGAAGTACAGGGCTTCTCAGACAGGTTAAGTAAACTGGCTGGGGGGATTTAGGGCCTTGGGTTCAGCAGGCAAATACAGTCTTAGGAGCCTTCCGTGTCTGTGTTATCACTTCCTGTGGTGTTTTCCCAGTCTACTTCTCCCTGCCGGGTGCTATGGTTAACCTTTCTGTGTGCCCACTTCCTGTGAAAGTGAGAAATGGATACAAGAGTGAGAACACATCTCTGTGATTCATTGAGAGTCTGAATCACAAATAAAGGACTCAATGGGGGGGGCAAATTGTCAGGTAATTTCTGACCCAACCCCCTCATTTTACAAATAGGGAAACTGAGGCCCAGAGAGGCCTAGTGATTTGCTCAAAGTCATACAGGTAGGAACTTGTTAGGAGGATTAAAAACCCAAATGCTTGGTGCCCACCAAGGCACTCTCCTTGCTTTGAACAGGTCAGTCTTACCTACGATAGTTCTCAAAGCTTTCTTTGATGCGGCGCCGTTCCTTCTCTTGTGGATCCCCATTGCTCAGTCCGCCTCCCTAAAAAGAAAACAGAAGGTGGAAGGAAGTGCAAGTAAGGTGGGTCTGGGCTAAAAACTGGTACCTTTTCAGTGAGTCTAGAATGAGGATGGTTTGCATTTCGTTTTTTTTTTCTTCCCCCCTCCCTCCATCCCTCGGCCATGGTCAGCCCTATAGTCTATTGCTCCAGTCAAGAATCTCTTGTTCAGCTCAGATGAGTTGGTCAGAGAAAGACCTTAGAAGGTTTTTTTTTAAACAAGCATTTATTAATCACCTACAATATGCCAGGTACTATGCTAAGCACTTTACAAATACTATCTCTTTGGATCTCCACAACAACCCTGGAAAGTAGGTGTGGTTATTATCCTTCCCCATTTTACAGATGAGGAAACAGGCAGATAGAATTTAATGAGTTTCCCGGGGTCACACAGATAGTAAATATGTAACTAGTAAGGCTGGATTTGAACTTAGATCTTCCTAACTCCAAGTCCAGAGCTCTATGCACTGTACCACTCTAACTACATAAATTTGAAGGAAGTGAAGGTTGTATTATCCTTAGCAGTGCTTAGGAAGCACTCCCAGAGCATGTGACCCTGTTCATTGGATCATATATTTAAAATGGGAAGGGGCCCTTGAAACCATCTAGTCAGCCCCCTCATTTTGGGCAAATGATTTGCCCAGGTTCAGTCAACTAGCTAGTAAGTGATGGAGCTGGGATAAAAACTCTGGTCCTTCACTAAACCACATTAGAGAAGACGGAATTCCTGTACTGAATCAACCACAAAGGATCTTACAACCGCAATCATAATCACACAGAGATATAAATGCAAACACATACATACAGATATAAATATTTTGACACATGTCTATAAAGACCCCAAATTTCAACACACATCCACACAAAAGTCCAATCTCACATGTTTGCCAATGTACACACAAGAATCACACATGACCAAGATCCACCCCAGGGGGAAGATTTCATCAAGCACACTGCATTTAGTTTCAATTCATCCTGGGGTCACTTAGTTTCTCTTACATTTTGGGCCAGAAAAAGCTTCTCTTTAGTGGTGGCAAAGGGCTCTTCTAGATGCTTCTCCTTAGCAGGATGACCTGAAACATACAATTGGTCCCAAATTCTCATTAGTCCATGGAACTGGGCATGGAATCCGATAAGCCCCCTCCACACTCCCAGTCTCCTATTAGCAAGTCAGATTTAATATAATGATATTAAATAGCAAAAATTTATACAGTGCCTTAAAAAGTTACCTTATTTGATACTTATAAAACCCCTAGGGGATTTTAATTCCCATATTACAGATGAGGAAACTGAGTCTGAAAGAGGACAAGTGACTTACCCAATCAGCGTCAAGTGACTTAGTAAATGTCTAAGGAAGGATTTGAACTCAAGTTTTCCTGACTCCAAGTCCAGCACTCTATTTATCCACTACATCATATAGTTGCCTATATTTCCCAAAGGGGTCAAGGACAGAGGAAAAAGTTTCCTGTGAATATTTGTAGCAGTACCTTTATTTTATAATAGCAAAGAAGTAGAATCAAGGCAGGTACAAAAAATAGATAAATTCTCCTTCCTGGACTCTACCTCCTGACTTCCCTGGCTTCTTCCAAGTCTCAGATAAAATCCCATCTTCTACAAAAAGCCTTACCTGATTCCGCTTAATGATAGTGCTTTCTTTCTACATAATTATCTCCAATTTATCTGGTCTTGTTTGTACATAGTTGTTTGAAAGTCACAATAGACTGTGAGCTCCTTGAGGTCAGGGACTGTGTTTTGCCTTTCTGGGTATCCTCGGAGCTCAGCACAGTGCCTGGTATAGTAGGCACTTAATAAATGCTTGTTGACTAAGAGACTGACATGAACAGAATAGAATATTGTCGTGCCATTATAAATGAGAGCAGTGTTGTTGCATTGTGGGTAGAAAGCAAGCCTCGGAGTCAGAAAAGACCTGGGTTTCAGTCCTGCTTCTGACACATACAAGCTGTGGGACCAAGCGCCAAGCACGTGGCCTCTCAGTGAAACTCTTGGTCACCAAGCAGCTGCCAATCTATTTTGATCAGAGGAAGTTTCCTCACTGGGAATTATTCATACCAATGGAATCACAGGTCTGGTTAAAAAAAGAAGAAAATGACAAATTCAGCAAGTTGTTGTACTGAAGACATAAAAGAAGATGTACATTTGCTGACAGAGTCAACAGGTCAATTTGTTTTGCTTGACTTTATTTGTTAAAAGGAAGGTTTCAGGAGGTGAGGAGTTAGTGGGAAGGGACAAATTTAAAAAAATACTATAACATTAAAAATAAAGAGAAAAAAACTATATAAAAGGAAGAAAAAGAAGTTCAGAAGAAGACACAAGAAGGGTAGCTTTATGACTACTTTGTTCGAGTTAATCTTTCCTTTCTGATAATAAGCTGGGCTCAAAATCCTGAGTTCAAATGCAGCCTCAAACACTTACTAGTTGTATGACCCTGGGCAAGTCATTTAATCTCTGTTTGCCTCAGCTTTCTTAATTGTAAAAATGAGGATAATAACAACACTTACCCTTCAGGGCTGTTGTGAAGATCAAATAAGATATTCAGAAAGAGTGCTTAGCATAGTGCCTGGTATATAATATAGCAAGTACTATGCAAATGTGTGAGTTTGTTTGAGGTTTGTTTTTTTTTTAACTATACAGAAGTTCCCTGCTTCACTCACAATTCTTTTTTTTATTCTTTATACATTGGAAGGTTTGTTGAAGACATATTGATAATGGGAAAGAATATTTTTTTAAAAGAAGGGGAAAAAATTCCCACTGTACTTGGCTGAGCAGGAGACCCCGAAACAAAAATATTCCCTTGTTATTACACTCCCCATAGTGGCTGTTGCAAACTTTTTTCTTCCTAAGGCTCTCTCTATTACTGATTCTTCCTACCCTTTCAATAGAAGACCTTATCTCCTATTTTACTGAGAAAACAAGATCCATCCATCTTCCCCTTCTACTTTGCACCTCAAAATCTTTCTGTATTTTCTATTCCCTCTTCCTCTGTTCTAGTCTTTGAAGAGGTGACCCTCCTCCTTGTCAATGCCAACCTCTCTGCTTATGCCCTTGATTACTTCCCCTCTATCATTCAGAAGCTTGCTGATCGAATCGCTTCTCTCTCTCTCTCTCTCTCTCTCTCTCATTTTCAACTTCTCTTTTTTTATTGGTTCTTTCCATGCTCCCTACAAACCCATATTCATGTCTTCCTCATTCTTAAAAAGCAAAACAAAACAAAAAGCCTTTATTTGATCCTGTCATTTTCTCAAGCCACTAATACAGAATGATACCTTTTCAAAGTTCAAGAAAAAAAGGTGAGCTACACTTGTTACTTCCATCTCCTTACCTCCCACTCATGCCTCGCAATCTGACTTTTAGCCCACAACTCAACTGGACATGATCTCTTCAATGTTACTGACAGTTTCTTGATTACCAAATCCAGTGACTTTTTCCTCACCCTATCTGACCTTTCCGTGAGTTTCTGACATTGTTCTTCCTGATATTCTCTCCTCCAGTTTGTCCTCTAATCTATTTGATTGTTTCTTTTTTTCCTCCTTCACCAAATTATCACCTAGCTCCCACCTACTAAGTATGTACATCCCCACCCAGCCTCTGTTCTAAGCCCTCTTCTCTCTTTATATTCTCTCTCTAGATGACCTCAACAGATCCTACGGGTTCAATTAGCATCTCTATGCCTACGATTCCCAAGTATCTAGCTCTTTTGGCTCTCTTGAACCAGTCTTTTATTTCCAACTGCCTCTTGGATGGGCTGGACCAGAGTTAAAACGAGGACCTGGGCCAAACACCACAAAATGGAAAGCTGTTGTGGGGAGGGGAGGTGGAGAGTCCTCCGAAAGAAGCCTCTAACTTTGAGATACAAGGTCCCATGGGGAAACTAGCCTTCCTGGACAAGATACTCCGATGTTGCTGCTAGGTAGGCACCTACTGGGAGAAGCAACCCCAGAGAAAAGCTGGCAAGGGAGGAGTTCACCTGGAATCCAGCTACAGAATCCCATATGATAGTTACCCATATTAATTAATCGCTATTGTTAACTAGGTGCTAGCCTAAGTTGTTTCTTCTTACTGAAAGAGTTCAAATACTTTCAGTATAGCCTAAATTTTGGTGGCCTGGGGAAAAGCATTGGTTACCCTGATCCTACTTAAGTTTGTGTCCACAGGTATCTAACTCAAAATCACTCCCACCCTACTTAAAGTTTTTATCCACAGGCATCTAACTCAAAAATAGAATTCACCATTTTCCTTCTTAAACACACCCCTGGTTCTAAGGTTCACAACTAGGAAATAATCCTCAGTTTTCTGCTTTTCCTTATTCCTCATATTCAACCAGTTGAATCCAATCAAGTCTTGTTGATTTTACCTCTATAACATCCATGGCACACATCTCCTCCTTTCCACTCACATGACCATCACTCTGTAGTGCACCACCTTTTTGCCTGAGCTATTGACACACCCTCCTTTCTTCCAGTCAGTCTCTTCCTTTTTCTAATCCATCCCCTACACAGCTGCCAAAATATTTTAAGTCTAAGCATGTCTACTTTTTGCTCAAAGAGCTTTAGTGATTCCCTATTTCCTCTAGGACAAAATGCAAAATCTGTGTCTGTTCATTTACAGACTACGATCTGGCTCCAATTTGCCTTCCCTGACATCCTATTCCCTAAAATACTTTCTTCATTTCAGCAAACTGAAATGCTAGCTATTCCTCTTTCCAGGCTGCTGTTCCCCATGCCAGGAATTCACCAAGTACCTCATTTCTGCCCCTAGAATGCCCAGCTTCCCTCAAGGCTTAGCTCTGCTGCCCTGTTAATACCCTCATCCTACTCAAATGGCCTTATCTTTACTTACCTCGGTCAAGTCGTTTCCTCCCCACCCCCACGCCCCTCCCCAGAGTAGAACAGGTGCTCTCTGAAGGCAAGGCCTATTGCATTTTTCATCTTGTATCCCCAGCATCTAGCATAGTCCCTTGGACACAGCAGGCATTTATTGACTGCCTTTTGAATTGGAATGAATGGGACATAATTTAACCCTCTTTAGAAAGTCATTTTCTGATAACATTGGTCTCTTCCCTACTGGTTGCTGTACCCTTAGTAACGATGTTAATAAATTTTTTCATCAGGAAGATGAACAAAGTGGTGAGGAAATGAGAGATTAGCCAATCAATCCATTTAATAAACATATATTAAGCACCTAAGCCAGGCAGTCCTAGGCTGTGGATACAAAAACAAAAAGATCTCAATCCCTAGCCAAGGGGAGTTTACGGCCTATGGAAGGTGGACTATATGACAATATATAAACACAAAACAAGCACAAATACACATAATTTTGGAGGGCACTAGTAACTGAGAGCATCAAGGAAGGCTCCATGTAGGAGGTGATACCTGAGCTGAGCTCTGAAGGGAGCTAGGGATTTCAAGGAGTGGAGGGTGAGGAGTTCATTTAAGTATAAGGGGCAGCCTATGCAGAAGCACCTGAAGATCGTGCTCTCTGAGGACGAGTGAAGGGAACTGGGGCTGTTTTGCCCCAAGAAGACTCAGGAGGAGACACAATCACTGCTTCTAAATGTTAAAAGTCCATCACATGGAAGAGAGCAATTAGACTTGCTCTCCTCGGCCCCAGAGAACAGAACAAGGAACATCATAGTTGCTTTAAGCTAAATGTCAAGAAAACATTCTAACAATGAGAGCTGCCCTAAAATGAAAGGGGCTTCTTCCCTGCTCTGGCAGTTCTCTGTGGCCAGATGACCACTTCCAGGGGAAGAGGTGGCATGAACATCCAGATCTATAGGATTAGATGGGTCTCTGAGATTGTGATCCTGTCCCCTCTTTCCTTAGGTTCCCTCATAGAACGTACTCTCCTTGCAGAAGATCACGTTTTGGAAGGAGTCGTATATACTGCAAGGACTGAGAAGTCCACGCCACAAACTGCCTTCCCTAGACCATGACCCCTGGGGCTCACATCTGCAGACTTCTCAGAGCCTTGCCAAACAAGAAACTACCCTCAGAAGAGGCATTCCTCCAGGCTAAAGATGCTATTTCCTCGTCCTCTAGGACACACGTCTCCCAGGCTGTGCTGGTCAACTCTGTGCCTGCTTCCATTCTTCCTCAAATCCTCTTGCTCTGACCAGAACAGTCCAGCTGTTGTAGGAAAGAGTGAAACTCATTCCTGTCTGGTTCCTCTCCCAGACACAGCTGAGTAACAGCTGATCAGTCAGTTATCTTCCAGATAGGAGGTTCTCTTTTTGACACCTTCACTCTGCATGGTGGGGGGAGTGTGAATGGTTCCCCTTTGAACTCTTATGTCACACACAGACAGATATATGAAATGGGGGAAATTGCTTCACAGGCCTTTGCTACTTCCCACCCCCACCCACACCCAGTTGTTGCCAGGATGGAAAAAGTGTGTCAAAAATCATTCCAAAAGTGAAAGTTATTGATAGTCATGACTTAGTAACTTCTCCCTCCTTGGGGTAATTAATTGCAATTGAACCAGGCTTTCAATGTCTTAACCCAAAGAAGTGGCTCTACTGGTGGTATTTTAGCATCAGTGACAGGCTGGTAGGGGGATGAGAAGAAAGGGAGTCCTAGGTCCTCTCAGTTTATACCACATTACTAATTCTGCCTATACATAAGTCTGGCTCTCCCAGAGTCTCCCAAGGTGGTTGCTTAATGACAAAGGATGACCACAGGATTTAAGGTGAAAGAGACCTTAGACAGAGATCAGTTAGTTCAACTCTCTCATTTCACTCATTGAAGAACCTGAGTCCCAGGGGTATTGAATTACTTGCCCAAAGACAAACAGGTAAGTGGGCATCAGAGTGGGATATGAACACCCAAGTCCTCCGACTACAGAGTTAGTCCCCTTTCCACTGTACCACACTGCTGGGGTGTTGAAGTGTAGAGACGGGCTCACTTTTGTTGGAAAGTTGTGCATCGTCCTCCAGGTCCCTGGGAAGAGTTAACTTTGAGAAAGAGACAAACAGCCTAGTTTAGACTTCGGTAGTGGCCCTCACCCATAACCTCAAACTGAGTTTCAATCATTTACGCCAACTTTGTCCTCTTTCAGACTCTCTCCAAGGTATGCCTCCCACCAAACCTACATCTACTGATGCATTTGAGACCCCTCAAAACATGATGTGACAAAACCCCAGGAATGTGAAAGAGGTGTATCAAAAAGGAAGTAGGGACCTGCTGGCCCCTCACTTCTCCTTTCATCTCATGTCCAATAGACCTTTTTGGACAGGCCTAAATTCCCTTCCTTCTCCCTCACTCCCCTCACCCTTGGCATCCAATGGACGAGCATTATAGGGAGCTTTTCTTTTTTTGTGCCTGTGACTGAATCATAGCCTTCCTGGGTTATAAATCCAGCAGCAGCTTGTCCCTTCTACATTTCTACCAGCCTGACCCCAACCTCCAAACTTCCCACCGACATAGTACTTTCTGCTTTGAAAAGTGCTTTCTCCCATGATCTTCTTCAATTCCCCCAACGTCCCCAGGAGGCAAAGAGTACTGAAGCTTAGGGATAACAGAGAGAGCTTTACACTTGGAGCCAGAGGAGAACTGGGTTCTAATTCTGGCTTTGACATTTATAGTGGTGTCTTATAAACAATAGACCCTTAAATCTTTGTTAAACTGAATTTTGAGCTGTGTGACCATGGGGAAGACATTTCACCTCTCTAATCCTCAATTTCCTCATTTGCAAAATGGGCATAATAATATTTATACTACCTACCTCACAGGGGAGACTTTGGGAACCTTAAAGCACTATGGAAATGTGCTATTATTGTGAAGGAGGAATGGAAGTTCCAAAGTAGAGTGATTTACCCAAGTCTCACAGCTGTCAGATGGCAGAGTTGGGACCAGAATTCAGGTCTTCTCCTGACTCTAAAGTCCCTGCTTTTTATATGGCAGCCATTGCCTTGTCCTTATGGGCCAATAGTTAGACACTGGATAATTCATCAATAAATCTCTTTAGAGCCTGACTCCAGCAATGAGGAAGGGGAAAGGTGGCTCCCAACTAGTTCCTGGTCTAGGCAAAGCTATGAGTCTGGTGAGGAAGGAACAGGTAATATTCAGAATCAAACTAACGATGACACTCACCTCCTGAGAATTCCTGGGTGAGCTGTCATCTAAGTCTGAACTCTGGGTCACAAGAAAAGAGAAAATTTGTCATGGCCTTTATCCCTCCTGGATATTTATTCAGTGTGTAAGGAGGGGGTGATCGAGAAGAGAATTGGCTTAGGATGGTAGATAGCATGATGGGGCTTGGGACACAAAGGCAAACCATTCATAGACATTCTCAAAAACCATTAAAAAAAAACAAGGAAGGAAAGAAAAAGAAAATACTGCCCATGATGTATTCCTAATTATGTAGTCAGGGATTCTTAACCTGGGGACCAGGAACTTGGCTTTTAAAATTTTTTTGATAACTTTATTTCTATAGAATTAGCTTCCTTTGTAATGCTATGTATTTTATTTAATTAATTTAAAAAGTTAAACGCCTTTAAAAACTTGTTGCCTTATCTCCCACAATTCATGTTCACAAACCTTCCACTCAACTTACCCCCCACCCCTCAACACACACATACCAGGCTAATACCTGCCTCCTCCTGCCCTTCTTTGTGCCATTCCCTCTGACTTTCCTATTCTGTGCCCCCTACCATACTCCCTGCCTCTCCCTGTTGTACCTTCCCCTCTGTACCTATCTTGGACATACCTAAGTTATATATACATGTTGTCTTCCTCATTAGAATGTAAGCTCCTTGAAAGCAAGGACTATTTTTGTTTTTCTTTGTATCTTCCAGAATATACATAGTGCTTGGTACATAATAATAAAGGCTTGTTGGTTTATTGGTTGCCTATAATTGCCAGCATATGGCAACTTTGACTTCCTGCTGCCAATGCAATCTCCCAGCTGGGATGTGGAGAATCTCCAGCATAAAGAAGAGTAGCCCTTCCTTGGACTTCACGCCTCCCATCTCCTGCTATGCTTGTCCTTTGAGGGAAGAGGAGTGACACCCTCCTCTCAATGGTGAACATTCTCACACATGGTCATACCAGTAGCTGGGAGGGAGGGGGCAGTGGAGACGAAGGACCAGGAAGGCTCCTAGTGGTACTATTTGAACTGATTCTTGAAGAAAGCCAGGGATGTCAAGAGGTGAGGAGGGCCAGCTCTCTAGGCATCGGGGACAGCCAATGCAAAGGGAGGGAGGCAGGAGACAGTATCACATGTGGGGAATGGCAAGTAGGCTAATGTTGTTATGGATTTGTAGAGAGTAAGGACGGGATTAAAGTGTGAAAAGACTAGAAAGATGGGATGGGATTAGGGGGTGAAGAGCCTTGAATTCCAAAGAGAGGATTTTATATTTGATTCTGGAGGTAACAAGGATCTGCCAAAGTTTATCAAGGGGATAAGAGTTACATAATAAGACTTAACGATTTAGAAATATCATTTTGGTAACTATGTGGTAGATGAATTAGAATGGGAAAATTGGAGGCAGGGAGTCAAATTAGAAGGTTTTTATAATAGACCACTCAAGGTGATGAGGGCCTAAACTATCTTTGTGTCAAAAAGTCTTAGAACACTAGTATACAACAATATATACTAGTATACAACAAATTAGACCAATCTCTCCATTTTATAGATGGGGAAACTGAGGCCCCCAGAGGGCAGTGGCTTGCCAAGGTCATAGGTGAGTTAGTAGTGGAGCTAGAACTAGGTCCCCTGATTCTCAAAGAAGTGCCCTCAGTCATGACTGACTGATTAAAAGCAGACCATAGAGGTAAGAGAATCCTAGGGTTAAGGGAAATAATGAGGTAACTGAGCCCATTCCCTGGCCTTCAGAAAAGGCCATAACTACATCCACCAGGGCTGCAGGGAGGAGAGTCTAAATAGTTCTGAGAATCCTGACTCCAACCATTCCCCCAGTAAACACGTACCAGAAGAGGTGTCTCCGACTGTAGCCGCTTCAGCTTGCTCTCCATAGACAGCAAATGCCCCTCTTTCTTAAACAGCTGTAACTGCAACTCATCATACTTTTCACCCAGCTCCCGGATCTGCTTCCGGAGATCATCCTTTTCCTTCAGACTATTCGAATACTGCAGGTGGAATTCCTCCCTTGTCATGATGGCCTGGGTGGAGGGGGAAGGGCCACAGAAACAGAAGCTGGGTCTCAGCCGCTCAGGAAGAGATGTCCCAGTACCCCAGTGCCCAGAATATAGTCCTTAATCCCATAGGAGGCACGGTAGCTGCCCAAACGTATCCTGATAAAGACTGTGGGATGCGAGCACAGAGATGGGCATCAGGGACTGTCTTCCCTAGCGATAGCACTGTGGCCAAATGTTCTTGCTGTTTCAGTTGTATCAGACTCTTCTCGACTCCTTTTGAGGTTTTCTTGGCAAAGACACTGGAGTGGTTTACCATGTCCTTTTCGATGAGGAAACTGAGACAAACACGGTTAAGTGACATGCTCAGGGTCACACAGCTAGTAAGTGTCTGAGGCTACATTTGAACTCATGAAGAGGAGTCTTCCTGACTCCAGGCCTGGTGCTCTATCCACTGTGCCACCTAGCTGCCTGTGGCCAAATAGAAGGTTCATTATGTGGGAGGTGGTGCAGAAAGAGCTCTAGTTCCAGGGACCTAGAACCCAGGTTCTAATCCAGTCTCTGGCCCTTATGGCTGTGTGACCCTGAGCATGTCACAACCTTCTTTGTCCTCAGGTTCTCCACATATAAAATGAGGGAGTTGAACTACACATCTGAGGTTCCTTCCAGCTCTAGATCTATTATGAAAATATCTTTTTTTAAAACATGTAATATATGAGAGCTGGAAGGAAGGCCAACAGTTTCAGCCTGTTTATCATATACATGGGGAAACTAGACCAGAAGAAGGGGAAATGACTTTCCCAAGGCTACAAAGCCTGAATGATACCAAAACTCTGGTCCCCTCAAACAACCTTCATTGTGATTTCCATTGCCCCTCATTTCCTCTCATGAAGCAGGACATTTTCTCAATCTCAGACAGATGAGAAAAGTCATAGAATCATAGAATGGGAGCTGCGAGAGACCCCGGAAGTCATCTCATCCTCCAACCACTGCATTTCACACATGAGGAAACTAACTTGCCCAAATTCACACAGGTGAGTGGCAGGCCCAGGATTCAGACCCAGGACCTCCCTTCCCCCTTCACTACATAACGCTCCCAGCAGGTAAAGGCCTCTGCACACTGAAGGCTGCAGGTTGGGGAGGGCAAACCTGCCACAGTACCAATGCCTCTACTCTGCCTGGGAGAACCCCCCATGCCCTACCAGAGACAGGGTGCTCTTGCAAAGGAGACCACTTGCCGCAGGTCGCACAGGTGCCTGGGCATACCGACTTCATTTTTTCTACCAGCACTCTCAGGTGTTGGCTGCCAAGTGACAGGTCTGCATGGCCTGCCCACACATACCTGGTCCCTTTCTATAGCTACTTCTTCCATCTGCTGCAAGATAGCTTCGATACGTTCTTTGTACATCTTGGAGTCCTTGCGCAGGGCCATGCCCTGCAGCTCAAACATCTCCTTCTCTTCTATGCTCTAAGGAGAAAAGGGAAGTCACTGGAGTCCATGAGCTTCTGGCCCAATCTCTTCCCCCCATTCTGAGCACAGAGCAAGAAAGGATTGTCTGAAGCAAGCTTTTCCCTCTTTGTCAACCCTCACCTCCACCCCAACAATTCGACAACAAGGTAGGTCGCATCATTCCCAGAAGTAGCGTGACAGATAAGATTAAGGAAGGGAAAATAGGAAGTAAGAACAGGAAGAGGAAGATGTGGGGGCAGGGGGGAATGAAACTGAAAATGAACTTCATGTGTAAGAAGAGGGCTTTACACATAGCCGGAGGAGGCAGCTGCTTAGTGATTTGAGGCATCCCAGGAAGGCCCTGTACCCACAAGGATCTCCCTACCTCTACCTGTCCCAATGCCTGAAGCCCCCATTAATGCTTCATTCCATGGGCATTCAGGACTGCCCTCTTCTGACTTCTAAGATGCAAATCCCCCTGGAAAGGGTCATATATTCAGTCCCTTATACTTCAGTAGGAAGGAGTATGTGAGGAGTGAGGGGGAAGGAAGAAGAAAAGAGAGCTGAAAGACAGGAGAAAAGTATGCAGAGATGAATTTTATGAGAACCAAAGACAAATAAAGGGTATAAAAGTGCTTTGAAGAGTTAAAAGAGCCAACATAAATTATTTTACGTTCTATATTATTATATTAAATAACATTATATATTATATTTTTATTAAACATTATTAAATA
>CM053581.1:218635313-218662205 GCA_028627135.1 Pseudochirops cupreus
CATCCACCCACCCACCCATCCATCCATCTATCCACCCACCTACCCATCCATCCATCCACCCATCTACCCATCCATCCATCCATCCATCCATCCACCCATCCATCCACCTATCCATCCATCCATCCATCCATCCACCCACCCATCCATTCATTCATTCGATAACATTTATTAAGCACCTCCTGTGTGCCAGGCACTGTGTTAAGCACTGGGGATACTGAAAAGAGGCAAAAAATAGTCCCTGCCCTCAAGAAGCTTACAATCTAATGTTCTGAAGAGTCACCTATTCATTTATTTATTTTGAGATATATTTGTTGAGCAGGAAAAGCACTAAACTTGGGGGGTGGGGATAGAAGATCTGGCTTTGAATAGTGACTTGGACATTTCCTAGCTGGGTGACCCTGGGCAGATCACATCACATTTCTGAGTTTCATTTTCCTCATCTGTAAAAAAGGGGGCTAATAATACTTGCACTACTTACCTGACAGGGATTTGAGGAAAATGCTTTGCCAACTTTAAAGTGTCACCAAAATGTGAGTCAGTAAGTTAATACTATTTTTATTATTTCTCTATTTAAGTCTACTGTGAGAAGAATACAAGTTCTGGCAGCTTGTGTGAAACTGGGGAGACTTTCAATAAAGGCCCAATAAGGGAATGTACACCTGTTCAAGCCTCATCACCCAAAGACTGATAGTGCTTTTTTTGGGGGGGGAGGGAAAGGGGTTTTAAGAACTCTAAAAACATCTTCAAAGTCACAGAGAGGCTATGAACTACATTAGCAGGTGGGGTATACGGGGAGTTAGGGTTAGGGTCATGAAATAAAAAATCTTTGACACTGAAATAAGATATAATAATAATAATGACTATTATTAATATTGTCAGGGACGTGTGGGAAATACAGAGATGGATAAGATATGGGTCCTACCCTTAGGAGGCTTGTGATCTGGTTAACCTATTTGTGAAATGGGTTGGAGATTTCAGAGGGACTTCAAACCTGTAATATTCTTTCTGCCTTTTAAAAAAATTTAATTTTATTTCACTTTTAGGGCTTCATTCTTTCTGTTCTCTCTCCCCCACCACCATTGCCAAAACTGAGAAAGCAGGAAAAATATTCCAAGTGTTCCAAGAATATACAGTCAAGCAAAACTAACTGCCCCGTTGTCCATGTCCAAAAAATGTGTCTCAGTCTGTACTCGGTCACTCCTCTGTCAGGGGGCGAGTGGCGCGTTTTCATGACAAGTCCTTGGGAATTATGGTTAGTTGTGTTGATCAGAATTCCTAAGTCTGTCTTTGTAAAGACAGACTTGTTTGTCTTTTTTTTAAACAATATTTTTACAATTTTTATAATATTGTTGTTATTGTATAAGTGGTTCCAGTTCTCTTCACTCCACTTTGCATCAGTTCATACAAGTTTTTTAAAACTTCTCTGAAACCATCCCCTTCATCATTTCTTGTAGCACGAGTATTCCATCATATTTATATATCAAAAATTGTTCAGCCATCTTCCAATTGATTAGCACTCCCTCAATTTCCAATTCTTTGTCACCACAAAAAGAGCTGCTAGTAATATTTTGTACATATGAATATTCCCTCTGCCTCGAAGATCATTTCCCCAGCCCCTAAGACACCCCCAAGGCATTCTCCTAATTCTCCTTGGAATAGACCCAAGCCCTTGGACCCAGGTGGACAACCTACCCTAATGGAGCTCTCCAGTTCTTCAATCTTTGCTTGAAGAAGGTCCTTCTCCTGCTGGATCTCCCACATAACCTCCTGACTTGGCCTCTGCTCCATAGCATGCCTGAGTTTCATTGTGTGCTTCCTCTCTACCTTGCAGTCATCCTCAGCCTTCATCAGGTTATGCCTTAGTCGGTCTATCTGCAAGAAGATCATTTACCCCCATCAAATTCTTCCTATACTCTATAGGACACTCCATTTTTTTTGCTGATTTTGCCTCTGATCCCTGAGAGGTCAAAGGAGAAAAGACCCTCACTCACTGTGCAAACTGTTACCTCTGCTCCCACCTTGGCTTTTACACAGAACAATCACCATGGTGCCTCTGCTAGGCTTGTAAGGGTATTTGATGAGAGCATGTCAATGGCACAGCTAGAATTAGAGTTACCCATTGGCTAGGGAGCTACTCTACTTTCAAAGTGTCAGATAGAGTCAAAACTCCTGCTGTAGACCACCCTGACAGCTAGGAAAAATGGGAGACTTACAAAGACACATACATATTAATTCAAGAGAGACTCAGAAACTGAGATATAGACACCAGTAAATTATTCTAGATTCAGAAGCAGACAAAAAGATAGATAGACCCAGAGAGACACTGATCCAAAAATAGACCCAGAGATGGACACAGAAACTGATCTAAGCCCAGAGGCAGAAATAAACCCCAACCTAGAGTTAGACAAACAGAAACAGAAGGACTGACATTGAGAGACATTAAGTCAGAGTCAGATTTTGAGCCAGAGGGAGACCTAGAGACAGACAAATCCAACCCCAGAGCTAGCCAGAACATGCAGGCAACAGGAGATGGGCATACCTCGAGCTGAAGGTCACGGTTCCTCATGAGCGCTGCATTTTTTTCCTCACTCTGCCTGGCATAGAGCATGGCCAAGTCATAGTTCTCATCCTTGCACCTCTTGAGCTCTCGGCTAGAGGCCTCACACTCATCCTTCATCTTCTGCACCCGCTCCTGGTGCTTACGCAGCATGCTGTCCTTTACCCGCATTTCCTTGATATAGTCATCCTTGGCACTCAATATCACGTTCAGGTCTTGCACCTTCTTCTGCAGCTTCATGACTTCATTCATGAGCAGCTGGGTCAGGCCCGACTCCCCAGAAGCATCTGTCCAGCCACAGGGATTGTCAAACACACAGTTATGTCCCTCTTGACCCAAGCCCATCTTCCCATCCCACTCTATCCCCCATTTTTCTATCAACGGAAGCTCACACAGGTACTCATTGTTTGTAATTGTATACAGTGAATAACTTTGCCTGCTTCAGAGAAAACAAGGGTATGACACCCTCCTCAGGAGGCCAGGCAGAAGGTTCAAGAATCAAGGTCATTTTGACTCCATCTTCTCCCTCATGGAAAATCACAAATACAACAGCTTTCAAATCCTCCTAGGAGATCCACCAAAAACAAGTGGACCTCATGCAGATTAGTGATTTAACATTTTCAGTGGCTATACTGCCCACTTCAGAGATGGGAAAACCAAGGCCTGCATGATCATCTCTAGGATTTGATTTATTAAGTATATGTCATTACTCTTTTCCAGTATACTCTGAGTACTCAAATTGCAGTATTAGTTTAATGATCAGAAGACCCCAGTTCAAATCTCAGCCCTAAAAATGACTAGCTATGTGAATATGGGCATCCCAACCACTTTGAACTACAATTTCTTCATCTTAAAAATGGGGATGTTATTACTTGGGGTCTACTTACCTTATATAGTTGTTGTAAGAAAAGTACTTTAACATGGCAAACACGGAAATATGTTTTATATGATTTCATGTAAATAATGGTTATCATATTGTTTGCCTTCTCAATGAGTGGAGGAGGGGTGGCAGGGAAATAATTTGAAACTCAAAATTTTTTTAACGAATTTTTTTAGTTTTTCTTTTTTTTTGCTTTTTGGAGCAGGGAGGGCAGGGCAATTGGGGTTAAGTGATTTGCCCAAGGTCACATGGCTAGTAAGTGTTAAGTGTCTGAAGTTGGATTTGAACTCAGATCCTCCTGACTCCAGGGCTGGTGTTCTATTCACTGCGCCACCTAGCTGCCCATAATGAATTTTTTATGAAAGAAAAGTGCTTTATAAATCTTAAAGAACTAGAGAAATGGAAACATTGCCTGTTTTTGTTCATTAAAAAAAAAAGGACTCAAGATTCTTATGTGAGGCAGCATTCATCTTCCTAATACCCCTACCAAGGCAAAGTCCAAGAAACTTAACTTAACTACATTTTACAGATGAGAAAACTCAAACAAGGAGGGCTTGGGATGATATGGTTGAGAATGGAACTCTTGTCCATTTGATCAACTTTCTAAATGGCTGCTAAGCACGGCCTACCCCTACCCCACCCCGCCATGTAAATGCCCTAAAGTATAATATCACTTTGTAGAATACTCTCTGGATTCTTTCATTAGCATGGACAAATGAAGATCAGTTAGAAGTACCAATTGTGTATGCTTGCATAGAATTTTTAACATCTCAGAATGTTTTTACCTCCATTAACTCACATGTTGTTCACAATAGTTCTGGGAGATAGGCAGGCATAATCTCTATTTTACAAAGAGAGAAATTGAAACTCTGAGAGTTTATATTATTTGCTGAGCCAGCTCTCCTTACTGTCTGAACCAACCTTACCTATTATCATGGAGAAGACCCTGGTGGGCTCCTTCCCAGTGACCTTCTTATACAGCTGCGGGTAATAAAGTTCTAGACTCTCCAGGAAGGCCACATACCCCTTGTGACCAGTCCTTTGGAGGATATCCAAAAGAACACCTTAAAAAACAGAGAGAATTAGAGGTAAAACCAGAAACAATTTTCCTAAAACATGTTTCCCTTGGACAGGGCTGAGCTGTTCTGAGATGCTTGGTTTGGATTAGAAATGGTCCAGGCCTGGGCACTTGAAACCCACAGTACATCAGTTATCTTCCAGGAATGCTTCATGGCCACATGTCTGTAAATGTGTGTTAAATTTTCAGGGGAAGCTGTTGCTTGGCACAGCTGATCTGTGCCAACGATCACAAGATGAAATGGGGGCAGGTAGATATGGTTAGAAAAGGAGAACAATACTGACCTACTTTCCTTTTTCGAATGACCAGGTTGGGATCATTGAGAACTTGTTCCTCATCATCTAGGTTAATGACCTTACACTGTCGAAGGTATGGTGTGATCCTAGAAGGGTCGATGACGGAGATAAGCTTCACTCGAAAGCCCTCGAGCATATTCCAACACTCCTCATCATTTTCATAGTCTGACATGGTGGAGCAGATGATTTTCTGGGAAACACCCACTGCCACTGGAGAAAGCCAAACAGAAGCTGGACAAACCACCTGTGGGCAGGTATGAGGGATTTCAAATCCTTCGTTGTACTGTCCATTCCTCAAAGATCTAGAGATGTAAGAACTTAGAGTAATAAAGGACCAAAGAGAAACATCTAACCAATCTGTCCTCCCATTTTGCAAGAAAAACTGAGACAGATGCTGCCAAAGATATTTGAAGAATGGTATGTATCAGCAGAACCATAACTAAGAATTCTGGCTTCTGGGGCATATTCAGTTAAAGGAGTCGGGTCTAAGATGTAATGATTCTTGTGCATGGTTAGGGTAACCTGGAGACAGAGGTCATGGGAAGACACAGAAAGCCAAGATGTTGGGGGGGAAGGGAAGAGAATTCCCCTTGGCCAAGTACTGAACTTATTGAGAGTGGCAGGGTCCCTAAATGGCAGCAAAAGGGTCTGGATAGGATACAATGAACTTGAAAGAAAGAGTATAGAAGTGGGAAAGGTGATTGCTCAGTGACAATGGCAAAGGAAGAGTCAGAAAATAAGGGTAGAGAACAAAGACGAGGGCATCTTTTCTTCTCGGTCCTTAGTTATCTACGGGAAGAGGGAAGGAGTATCTGGCCTTGAAGATGGCACCAAGAGATGTGATGTCTTCAGGAGAAAGCTACTCCTGGTAATGAGTAGCAGAAGAAGGAGGTATGAGAGGAGAATGAATGGGGTGTCTGTTAACAATGAAGGATGATTCTAGAGGGCACCATGGGAAGGGAGGGCACAGGATGCGTAGCTACCCAGGGCTAGGGCTGACTGAGTCTACTAACTGGGGGGTTGAGGGGCTCATATGATTTTCCTCCTTCCCCCCACTCCAGCAACTGTGTGGTACAGGCTGAGGGCAGGCCACACCATAGGGAAAACCCATCCAGGTGGGAATGTGGGTCCCAGAAGATGGACTTGACCGTTATGTGAACCTGGGTATGGGGGTATCTGCATAGAGGATGGTCACAGGAACAGGTTGGCAAGCTGGTGTTCTGCCAGGTGGGAGGAAGCACATTACCTTACATGTTGGTACTTGGGGAAAAGGTTTGATTGACCATGCTAGTTCCAGTTCTGGGGGTCAGACACAGAAGTGCAAAAAGGGGTGCTAAAGAGCTTTGGAGGGCCTGCATTGGAAGGGCTGTATGCATTATGAATATATGTAGCCACTGGAAAATCACCATGGGGATATAATGAGTCTAGAGCAGTGGTTCTCAACCTTCCTAATGCTGTGACCCTTTAACACTCATATGTGGGTGTATCTGCATGTGGGCGGACCCGCCTGGAGATGGATAGAGGAGCGGTGTCTTAGTTCCTAAGACCATTGGAAATATGTGTTTTCTGATGGTCTTAGGCCACCCCTGTGAAAGGGTCATTTGACCCTCAATGGGGTCGCGACCCACAGGTTGAGAACCAGTCTAGAGGATCTTCATAGCATGTCAGTCAGTAAAGCCCTGCTAACCACCTACTATGTCTCAGTGTTCTAAGCACTGAGGGTACGAAGAAAGACAAAAGACAGTCCTTGCTCTCAAGAAGCTCTGAGTCTAATGCAAAAGACAGCAACTATGTACAAATAAGATACAGACAGGATAAATTAGAGATAATCAACAGAAGGAAGGTACTAGTATTAAAAAGGATCCAGAAAAAAGGTGTCCTAAATGGTAATACAAGTGGAAGGTGGTAAAGCTGCCAGATGTCTATGGAGATTAGAGAAGGTACAGTGGAAAGTGGTGATTCTCCTGGACTCAGAAGGCAGCTGATACATATAAGACATTTTGACATGCAGGACTTAGACAAAGTGGATTAAAAGGAAGCTGCTGCCAATTTGAGCAGCTTACCTGGGGGGACAGCAGCAGTAGGGAAACTTGGGAGCTGGTGGGCATTGCTTCTTTTCTTTGAAAGGGGATCAGAGCAATATAAACAATATCCTAATAATGACTGAAAATTTGCCTGATAAATGTACTTTCCCACCCATGTGACCTTAAGCATGGCAGTCTCTGAGCCACAGTTTCTTCCTCAACAAAATGGAAGTAATAATTGGACTACCTACAAATGTACTTTCGAAACCTTAGAGTATTTTATAAATGTGAGTTATTGTTATTATCACAATAATGCTACATGATGATGGTGGAGCTCTTAATAAGACAGAGCCAAGGAAGGCAAAGAGAAAGATGAATCTATGGGGAGGGAGTAGCAGCAACTAAGGGAAAAGAGATAGATTTATTGAGGGTTTTTTACTGTTATATTGCACTACAGAGATGGTTTTGAAAAACTGGCTGGGAGAAAAGTCCCTCAGTTGTTAATATCCCACAGATCCCATTACCAAACATATATTCCCAAAAAGTCAAAGGCAGAAAGAAAGTCCTATGTATCTGAAAATATTTACAAAAAGACTTTTTGTGGTAACAAAGAACAGCAACAACAAAAAAGTAAACAGAATAACATTTGCACCATAAGAAACAATGAATATGAGGAAATTCAGAGAAGACTCCATTTGAAGTGATGCAGACTAAAGTAAGCAGAAAGAAAACACTATATAAAAATGCTTACAATGATGCAAACAGAGCATTAAAACAAAGCCAAACACTGGTAACTGTAGTGCCAGATCCTGACCCTATAGAAGATTAGGGGATAATTCCCTCTCTTTTGTTAGGGAAGTGGGAAGCTATGGAGGTGGACTGCAGGCACCTGTGCTGGGAGGGGTGGCCACCATGTTGGCCAGTTTTGCTGCATCATCTTTCTTGGCTCCAATGGACATCACTGGAGGGGACGGTGGGGGAGAAGTATATCTGGAAATGACTCTTGTTAAAACTGAAAGGATCACTAAAATTTACTTTAGAAAAACAAGGCACCGTTGTGTTGCTTTAATTGTTTTCTTTCAGTTTTGCTCATCTTTTATGTTCAGAATTTCTATTTTCATGTTTGGTTCATTCATTCCTCTCCACCGTGTGCTCCTGACTCTCTGAACTGCACTTTCTCTACCATGCCTCTTCGCCCTGGAAGCTCATCCCCCTCTGGACTTCACACTTGGAAGCATCTCTAAGCTTTCTTCTCTGTTTGGCTGGTTCCTTCTAGAACTTTCATTTTAAGGCGATCACCCAGGCCAGCCTATGTCTTCATTCGCTTCTAAGCTGCACTCCTGACTCTCCTAGACTTTCTCTAGCCTAGTACTTTCATCTCTTCTCTACCCTGATGCTTTTCAGCTTGGTAGAATATGAGTCCCTGGAGGGCAGGGACTATCCTTCTGGATGTATTTGTATCCCTAGCGCTTAGCACAGTGTCTGGCACAGAGTAAATCAACAATAAATGCTTGTTGACTTAACTAGGTTTTTTTTTCATTTGTTGATACTTTAGGGTTTTTTTTAGTTGTATATCCAATTTGTTTATTTCTACTTTTTCTCCTTTGTTGAGATTTAGTGATATAAAAAGATTCCTTTGGCCACATCCCCCAAATTTTGGTATGTTGTCTCATTATTGTCATTTACTCTGATGAAATTATTATTGTTTCTGTGATGTGTTCTTTGATAAATTCTTCAAACTTAAGTTATTTAGGGGTGGCTAGGTGATGCAGTGAATAGAGGCCTGGAGTCAGGAGGGCCTGTGTTGAAATCCAGCCTCAGACACTTAACACTTACTTACTTTGGGCAAGTCTTAAACCCAATCGCCCTGCTTTCCCCCCTCCAAAAAAAAAGGCAAAAAAAGCAAAACAACAACAAAACTTAATCTATTTAGTCATCATTTAAGTGTGAATCCCTTCATGAAAGGCCCTCTGTTAATTATAATTCTTATTGCGGTATGGTCAAGTCAAGAATGATTTGAATATTTTTGCTTTTCTGCATTTGTTTATGAGGTTCGTAATGCCCTAGCACAAGGACAGTTATTGTAAAAGTGCCATGCATAGCAGAGAAAGTTTTAAATTCCTTCCTGTTGCTATCCACTAATCACCAAAGATCTATCATATGGCATCTAATTTTTCTAAAGTCCTTAACTCTTTTCTTATTTATCTTTTGTTGTTAAGTACGTCTTTATTTGAGCCGAGTACACTGAAGTTCTCAGACTGACTTTTGCTGTTCATTTCTTCTCCTAACCCTATTAACTTTGGGTTTTTTAGATGCTGGGACATTCAGTGCACATTATATTAAGTCCTGATGTTGTTTCGTTATCTATAGTGCTTTTAAGCCCAATTTAATTTCTTTGTTTATTTCTCGGGCACCTGAAGCATCGTATTAGCTTGTATGTACATAATACTTTATGAATAAGCACATGCATTGTGTTTGTAAGCCTCCTTTGTCCGGTTCAGATGAAAGCGAAGGGCACACATGCCCCCTTCCCTTCCCTTCCCTTTTCCCTTATGCTTTTGTGCTCTTCTCAAAGCACCCCAATCACGGGCCACAGGTAAAGAGATCACTAGCGCTTCTCTTTGAATTGATCATTTTTGATATGGCGCCCTTTTTAGATCATTGCTGGGGTATGTGTGGGAGAACTGGGCCTCCTCTGTGCCCTTCCATGAGGCCGGTCTCCACTCCTGCCTGTCTGAGCACTTCTTCCCAGTCTCCTTTGCCAGATAATCATTGATGTCTTGTTTTCTAACTGAGAAAAGATGCCCCCACTTCAAGTGTCTGAAATTTCCACTCGTTGCTCCTACTCCTAGTCAGGCTGGACGATGCTATAATCCCTAATTTATGATTGCCTTTAGATTCTCGAAGGTAGTGATTTTGTCTGCCCTGAGATTTTTCTTCTCTAACTTGAATATCCTCAGCATCTTGTATCCTGCAAGTAGAATGTACCACCTTAAAGGTACTACCAGTAACTAATATAATGCCTTGCATACAGTAGGCACTTAATAAATGTTTGCTGAATAGAATTCAACCAGTTCTTGCATGACATGGTCATCCTCTACCCCTGTTCTGAATCCTCTCCAATTTGCCAGTGGCCTACTTAAAGTGTAGAGCCTAGGATTAAATGCAAAATCTCATTCTTGGTCTGAACAAGGCAGAGGACTGTTAGAACCATCCTGTGTTTCTGAATGCTGCTTTAGAGGATCAGTTTCCAGAGCTGGGAGGAAGGGCAGGGTTAATGAAAAACATGTTTTTAAAGAGGGTAAAGTGGAAGGGTTTAGATGCTTCAGTGCTTTCCCAGTCCAAAGAGGCAGTGAGTGTAGCACTTGGGACATACTCTTTCATAATGAACCCCCAGAAATGTAATCCCAGGTTCAAGAAACTCTATGGTTCCATATTCCCTCATGATCTAGGAGACTAGAGGACATAATTAGTTAAAATTAAAGATGGTCAATGAAATAGAAGAAAAGAGGAAGAAGAGAAAGGGGAAGAGGAAGAGGAGGAGAAGAGGAGATCCCTTCTTTGGAAACTTGGTGGCTCAACCTCCTTACAAATAAATTCACTATTTGTGGGAAGAGTAGACACGCATAGGGGATACATACATAAAGGATATTCATTGCCTGGCCAGGACACCATAATTTGATAGTTCCCACTGGGCTTCACATCATATATACCTGCCAATTTCTGTCTCTTGGCTTGCCAGTTCTTTTACATGTCAATCAAATTTATTCCCCAATCTTCTTCCTCATCCAGACCTTTGGGGAAAGGAATTAGAGGAAACTCTAATCTAATTCTCTAAAACTCGCCCTAGAGGGCAATGGGAATATCCTTCCCCCACTCCCCCCACCCCCACTTTGGGAGCAGAGGTGAGAAAAACAAAGGGAACTCTTTGGTGAACAAGGCTAGGGAGTTGCAGAATTGGAAGTCAGAAGATGGGGAGGGCAGGAAGAATACCAGTGGTCATGGAATTTTAACAGTCAAAAGACTGATTCATGGGGAGGATACCCTTTCCTCTGACAACTTAGAAGAAAGTGACAGGGGACCGGTCCAATGAGGGGCCAATCCTGGGTGCATGCCAATGGTGAGCTCACTTCTGGAAGTTCTTGATGATAGAGAATGAAAGGGCCCAGTTCTTCACTTTTGAGCATATGCTGCTGTTCTAGGACTGTTTCCTGACCAATTATTGTGGGGCCAAAAAAAAAAAAAGGATGGGTCCTGTGATTAGCTGCTGTGCTGGAACTAGATATGTGTGTCTACCAAAGGTTCCAAAGACTATCCATTTAGCTTTTTTCCTCCCTGACTGCAGTTAGGTGAGGAGGACAAACTGTAGTGCTGTTGGTCCCACCCTCTCTCCGTGGCCATGCTAGGGCTTTCCATGACAATAATAATGATAGCACACAGGCACATATCCCTTTAAGGCTGCTTTTACTCAGGCATTCGCTATACCCAGCAAGGGTGGTCATCAGCAGCCAAGGCTGCAGCCTTTGTCTCAACAGAACACTTCCCATTTCTATGGGACCATCTCCTTATGTGTTCTTGCTACCAAAGAGATCAAGGGGTCACCCCTACATCCAGCAGCGTGTGTCTGTCTGTGCTCTCACCTACTTCTGGGCCTGGGGAGTCTAGGGGCTTGATGCCTTCCTACTGCCCCCCTAAATCCTCTGGAATATATGTTCTTCCTTTTCCTGTTTCCCCCGTCCTGAGGTGGGTATAAAAGGTTGCAATACAAGAAGTGGTAAAGCGTTCCAGGGGATGAAACAAAATACGAATGAGCTTAAACGACCGATGGAAGGATTCAGTGTAGATAGAAGGAAGAACTCTCCTGACAGTGTGAGTTGTTGTGAGACTTAGGGAGTCTCTGTCTTTAGAAAATTGTGCAACTGGAGAGGGCAACTCCTGGATGGCCTTACCCCTTGTGGTCACATGGAATCAGATCAGCCTCAGAATGGTGGAAGAAAGTCTCTCCTGGTTTCAGGGTGTGGGTCTTGGAGGCTGATTTTTTGGCAGGAAGAGAGGAGGCAGGTTACTCCTGGCCTGTCCTTGACCAGTCCTGCCTCTTGGTTTCCTGCAGAACAAGAATCGGTTTTAGCTCAGTAAGAATAGTCCTTGGTCCTGGTATAGGAAGGGCACTGGTCTCCTGAGGGACCCACAAGAATAAGGCAAAGATGATTTTCCTAAAGTTCAGGGTTGGCCATGTCATTTCCCTGCTCATTAAACTCCAGTGGTGCTAGGATACTGGCTCAAGGATAAAATAGAGAATCATCCATGTGACAGTTAAAGCCCTTCACAACACCGCCCCAACTTCACTTTCCAAGCTTACTTCCCCACTGCCCTTCACACATGCTACAGTCTAGCCCAGGGGTGGGGAACCTTCAGCCTCAAGGCCACAAGTGGCCTTCTAGGTCCTTGGGTGTGGTCTTTTGGCTGAATTTAAGTTTTACAGAACGAATCCTTTTATTAAGGGGTTTGGATTCAAAGGGCTGCACTTGAGGATCTAGAGGTTGGTCTCAAGGTTGAAGATTCCCTACCCCTGGTTGGCCAAACTGGCTCATTTTTCATACCAGATACTTAATTTCCTGACTCCATACTTTTGTACTCACTGTCCCCATGCTTGGAATTCTCACTTTATTTACCTCTGCCTCTTGGAATCCCTTTTTCCTCTGAAACTCAGTTCTATGCAGAGTCCTTCACAATCTTGCCAGCTGCTGGAGGGGATGGCCTCTCCCAACAAAACTACCTAGTATTTATTTTCTATAAATGTACATGTTGTCTCCTCCACAGAATGTAAACTCCAGATTAATTTCTTAGCCTAGCACAACGTTCGGCACATTTTTGTTGTTTAGTCATTTCAATCATGTCAAGCTCTCTCTGTGACCCCTTTTGGGGTTTTCTTGGCAAATATGCTAGAGTGGTTTGCCATTTTCTTCTCCAGTTCAATTTACAGATGAGGAAACTAATGCAAATAGGGTTAAGTGACTTGCCTAGAGTCATACAGCTAGTGAGTGTCTGAGGCTGAATCTGAACTCAGGGCCAACACACAGTATACATTTAATACATGCTTATGGGCTGATTGATTAAGCCAAGCAATATTCTTAATATGCTTTCTTGGAATGAGATAAGAGAGAGAGAGAACTTCAAATTGCGGTTCTATTATTTTCTACCTCTGTAACCTTGGGAAAGTTTCTTAACCTTTCATCACCTATAAAATGAAGGGGTTTGAGAAGATCAGAGGCCACAGTGGGGCCCATAAAAATTTCAAGTGCTGCCAAACCAGATTAAAAAGTATTACAGAGGGGCGGTTAGGTGGCACAGTGAATAGAGCATTGGCCCTGAAGTCAAGAGGACCTGATTCAAATCTGGCCTTAAACACTTAACACTTACTAGCTGTGTGACCTTGGGCAAGTCACTTAATCCCAATTGCCCTGCCCTCACCCTTCCAAAAAAAAAGGCAAAAAAAAGCAAAAAAAAGTAATATAGGAATATTTAACAAAATAAATAAAATACAATAGAACATAATGTTAATATGTGGTTTTCTAAGTCAGTTTTCACCTGTGGAGATACTTAGGTACAGTCTGGTGGTCACTGTTTCTATTACAATGTGACATTACTGGACCAGATGACCCCTTATATTCTCTCCCAGCTCTGGATTTATAATCCTCTATTCTGATGGACAAGTGGGCAATGTGACCTCGTACATTTTCTTCATTTAATTTTTGTAACTACTCCCCGACCTCCACACAGAAGCACACACATACTCAGGTACTACCTCTTAGGCTCCTCTTTAATTTAAACCTGTCTGCACATATCACTGGACTGGGACCCAGCAGTGACATACAAACATATTTAAAAGCAGGTGCCCAGGGACTGAACATTAATCAAGCCATCACCACCATCTTGCAAATTCCTCTGGGGCAGTGGAGAGAGTATTGACTATGGAATTTGAGGTGCCTGGGTTCAATTCTTGCCCCTGGTGTTTAGCATTTGTGTGACCCTGGGCCTCAGTTTCCTCATCTATAAAATGAAGGGGTGGCCTCTACGGTCCCTCCCAGTGCTATAATCTTTGATAAACTTTGGCTTCTTGCTGTATGAAGTCGGACCCATTTCCTTGGTTAATGACTCCAGACAGAAAAAGAACCAAGCTATCACCTTTAGATGATCCCAAGCTAGGAGGTGACATTGCTCCCAGGCAAGTCTTTGTTTAAGCCAGAGTGTGTCCCAACACATGTGCTAAAAGACTCAGCAAGAGTTACCTGCACAGTCTGGTATGGGGTGGCAATTCCAGATGTATCAGGGGCTTGTTTTGGTAGAAGATAAAAAGAGAGATGCCTTCCAAATAGCAGAAGGGCTTGCTGCCTGGAATGCCCACTCCAATTTCCCTTTGTTCAGTCTAGTTCTACCGATTAGTCAGCTTACAATCCAACTCATTCAATTCAATTTAAAAAAAAAGAATAAGTATGTACTGTGTACAGAACTATAACTGGGAATTCCAATATCTAGGCCAAATTTTACTGGAAGGATTGGGGACGAAGCAAGGGAGGCAGAGACTCCCTGTTAGACTGTAAGCTCCTTCGGGGCAGGGACTGTCTTTTGCCTCGTCGGTTTCCTCAGTGCTTAGCACGGTGTCTGGCACACAGTAGTGTGTAATAAATGTTTATTGATTAATTGATGGGACAGCACAAGACTTTGTGGTGTCATCATTGCTACTTGTTCCACCACTGATACTGGTCATTCCCTCTGACATGAATCCCCCAGTCTGGTGGTTTGGGAGCTATCTGCCTCAGCTGTGTATAATGATACTGACTTGGTGGGGGGAGAGAGAATGAACTGGAAGAACATGATAGCAACAGGTCTCTTGGGATGGAGGGTTTGGAGCTTGGAGGGGTTGATGTATTTCTTCTTTCAGGGTACCCATATCCAACCAAGATAGTTTTTTTCCCTGGGGTGGTCCTTAGAAGGCTCCTTAAGGAGGCCACTGGCAGTCAAGAGACCCCAGCCCCCCACCCAAGGGGAAGAACTACGTGCTCTTGGATGTCACCACCCTACAGGAAGACAACATCTGTTCCTATAGTAGTGACTGTTAGTCTCACTAGTTACAGTTTTGTGTGTGTCTGGGACACTTTGCTAGGTGTTGGGGAAGATACAAAAATTAACATGATCCCTGATCCTATGGAGCTCACTGTCTAGTAGGGACCTGGACATCTCTAGCTGAGAGAATGACACAAACATATGAATGCAATCTTCCATGATTTAGTGTTGAGGAAGCACTGTGTGAGGTCTGAGCAAAGAAGCCTTCTCCAGCCTCACTGCCCTCAGGCTTCCCAGCACTCCTGTGGCATGTATTATCTATACCACACAATCTGCTTTGTTCTGTTCAGTTTACTTTAAATGTCTCCCCAACAAGATCTTTTTTGTTTGTTTGTTTGTTTTTCGGAAGGGGAAGGTAGGGCAATTGGGGTTAAGTGACTTGCTCAAGGTCACGTGGCTAATAAGTGTTAAGTGTCTGAGGCCGGATTTGAACTCAGGTCCTCCTGACTCCAGAGCCACCACTCACTGCGCCACCTAGCAGCCCCTCCCCAACAAGATCTTAAGCACTGGGCATGTGATGGGTACATTTATAAATACTTGGCCAGTTTGATTTCTCTTCCCCAAACCTATTGTCCTATGGGCACTGGGGAACCTTCCACATTTTGAAAGCAACCTTCCCACTGTTTAAGCTGATAAAGGAAATTAGCTGCACAAGGCAACTTCCTTATGAGTGAGGCAGTGACCCAGCTATCTCTGGTCTCTGATTTACAGCAAACTCATTTCCTCTAATTCTTTTCCATTGCTTTTTTCCTTTCTTGTTGCCTGGCTATGGGGTGATGAAATATTTCTTTTTATGGTCCCTGTCACCTGAGAAGCCAGGTCATTAAGCTTGGCCCTTCAGCAGAAGAGTGCTGGATTAGTACTAAACATAGATATCCAGACACTCATTTCCCCTATTCTACTTTCTTATGGAGCTAGCCTAATTTCTCTTAAAGAAAAAAAAGACTTTAGAAGCACATGGCATGTCCGTGCTGCTGGTCTCTTAAAGAGATAACATAGTGTCTTAGAAGGGAAACTGGACATGCCTCCAGAAGACCTGGGATCGTGTCCTGGTTCTGCCACTGAAAAGCGATGGCCAAGTCATGTACCTTCACAGGGCCATGGTTTCCTCATCTATAAAATGAGGTGGTTGGTTGGAGCAGATCATCTCTAAGGCTCTAATTCTAGCTCTAATAGTCTCTGGTTCTGGGGACATTCTCCTGTTCTGAACTTTACCTTTATAGAACCCAGTGAAAATGCTAACTTAATCACTTACCCCAAGCTACCTGGAAACAGGGGCTTGGAAAGCTGGTGTACTAGGACTTTGCTGCAATTGTGGGCAGTTTTGTGAGTATTATTATTATTTTTTTCAGTTTTATTGTTACCTTTTGTTTTTATACCACTATTATTTTCCCTTAATCTGTCTCCTCCCTCCCCACCCCCAACCAATAACCCTAACATTTCAGCAGAGACAATAACCAGTGTCCCATGTGGCAGCATTATCACTTCCCTCACCCATGGTCCCTCACCCCTCTACTGGAGAGGAAGGCAGTGTGTTTCATGAGCAGTTTTCCAGGACTGAGATTGTTTTCAGAATTCATCATAGTTTTTAGAATGCTATTTTTGTTACTATTACAAGTTCTAAATTCTTCTCCACTAACCAGAAAAGCTGAAGACCCTCACCAGTTGAATGAGGCAGGAAGAGAAGCTTTGCAAAGGTTATTCCTTCCTGAGGCAGGCACAGAAGAGATTGGAAGGAATGGGAACAAAACAAAGGAGACAGAGACTTTCATTAGATTCTAAGCTCCCTCAGAGCAAGCAGGGACTGACTGCCTTTTGCCTCTTTTTGTATCCCTGGTGTTGAGCACAGTGCTTGATGCTGTGAACCAGTGATTTTGCTTAACCCATATGAAACCTTGGATTTAGCGTGGGTCAACCTGCTGGTCTTGATCAGAGCAGATTTTTGGCTCAAGCTATCCAGGCTACCTTTGAAATCCTTCCCAGGCAGGCTTGGCTGACTGAATTTGCAAGGCCTTTTATCTTAGTTTCTCAACTTTCACCTATACTTCCTTTTCATATGGAACTTCAGTTAAAAATAAGAGTTGATTCTTACAATCAATGAGAAACTGACACAGAGAATACTCTACTCTTTTTGTCAAAGAGACGTGTTAGATGAATCTTCTCATTCTTCTTGTTGGACCAAAATCCAAATGCATCACACTCAACTTCGTGACATTAATTTGATTCAAGTTACCAAGTAGATATTAAACATCTGAAATCCAGCATTCTAATCAGGTGTGAGAGGATATAAACATAGGAGACTCGGGTCCTGCCTGGGAATGACTGGTTCCCTGGGGACATGAGACTCTATGATAGGATTCTAGAGACAGCCCCAGAGCTAGAAGGAATCTCAGACATCATCTAATCCAACCCCATATTACATATGAGGAAACTGAGGACCAAGGAGGCTAAGTGACATGGCCAACATCACACAGATAGGAAGTTTCAGAAGTAGAATTTGAACTCCATTCTTCTGGCTCCAGAGACAGTGCTCTTTCCACTGTGCAAAACTGCCTATCCATAAGTGGCCATCTATCTGATAAGACTGCTCAGGTTAATGAGGGGTTAATGACCCTCCCTCGCTTTGAGTTAATTCCTTCTGACCAAATATCCCTCCTCCACCTCCCCTGCTTATCCACACTTCCCCATACTCCCCCTTAGGATAACAAAGCCCTCATACCTCTCAGTTTGTTCTTGGAGCTTCCTACTTGACTATAACTTCGCCTTCCATGTGCTGGAGCCAGCCCATTTCCTTGGTCCTCAGACTTTGATAGGAAACCTTACTGGCAATGCAGGAACTTGAGGAAGGGTGAAGTCAGCTGGGAAAACCTCTGCTGTGAGGCACTTCCTGATGGGTCTACAGTCAAGACATTTCTTGATGGTATCTCCTCCCATTGGTCCATCAGAGTTCTGGGAGGGAGAGACACGGAGGGCGGAGTTTGGAAAAGGAGAAGTAACCTATTTCTGGGGAGAACTTGGGGTATATGGCATCTCAGCACCCTTTGGGGTACCATTTTACATAATCAGCATCTCTGGGCTTCTCAGGTATGTACCATGGCTCAGGTAGATTGAGTCCCACACAGAAACATTGTATCCTGGCTTGGCATCATAACCCCCCCATGCAAGTCGAGTGTACTGCCTTGTACTTAGAGCAAGTATTAATAAGAATAATCAGCCATCTGTGCTACTGTCTGGAGAATTTAGGCATTAAGATGTTTCTTTAGTAGGAAGGACAGATGCACCTGGGCTCTCCTGTCCCTTTTGTAAACAGTAACTCTAACTAGGGTAGGATAATCAGGGCTTTACTTCAGAGCACTAATATTTTGTGGCTGGGGAGATCTTCACCTTCCCCCTCCTCCCTCCTTCTCCTTCTCCTCCAGAGACCCCTACCCCACTACCTCATACCTCAAAGTCTGCTAACTTGTGCAACCCTGCTTCCTCACCAGGTTCTGTCACCAGAGTGTCCCTTGTCTGGGGCCCATAGATAGCATTTCCTGGGGAGGTCTTCTCCTCTCCCAGTGCAACTGCTCTGATGGGCAAACTGTTGCCTGAGTTCTCACTGTCACCCCCAATTCTCCTGATCAGACCATCCTTTTTACTGACACTACCTTTAGCATTCCTCCCTCACCCCACACATCTCCCTGAATTGCTTTTGCCCCAGGTAAAAGAATTTCTAGTTACAAAAAAGAACAAAGCCACACAAAAGTTAAACCCCTGACCATGGCCTTGTTAACACCACATTTTAATCAACTGTTGGTGCATTTTTTTTTGGTATTATCAATAAACTGCCAACATCATAAGCAATGGCAGACCCAGAGGTTAGCAACCTATGGCTTACTTAGGTGCCAACGATGGCCTGATTTTTATTAGCAGTGGGTGACTGTGGTTATGCCCTTACCACCCTGAGCCACACATGACCACAAGTTGACAGTTGACATGTATTCTTTCCTCAGAGCCAGAATTTCCCCTCTGGGCTTTGCACCAAAGCTGCCAACAGCCATATCTCCCCCGTTCCACCTGGCAGGTCCAAAGGAAGAGTTAAACTCCTAGGACTATATAGATCGTGCTTGGAGGTCAGCTAGTCCAACTTCCCTTTTATGAATGAGGAAATTGAGGCCCAAAGAGGTTTAAATGACTTGTTCAAGGTCACACAGAAATTAAGTAGTAGGTAGTGGTGGTAATAGCAGTATCAGGATTCAGACTCAGGTTAGGATTCAAACCCAGGTCTTTTGATTCCAAATTCTGTACTCTTCCCCAGAGTCATATCTAGGAATTTTAGTTCATGGGGCAAGCAGTATGGAATGTGCCCTAAAATTAACTTTGTAATGATGTAGAAATATCAGAAATTCAGTTGAGTGGAGGGGTGAATTTGTTAATTCAGTGGCTTAGGAGGTAGAATTTCAAAGCTGGAAGGGACCCCAGAGGTTATCCAGTTCAACTCAGCAGATCTGAAGGAAGAAGCCTCATGCTCTTTCTATTCCACTACAGTAAGCCTTGGGGGGAGGTTCCTTCTCACATAGCCTTGAAGGAGACAAAGTAACACCAGGGGTCTTTATTCAACCTTGATTGGGGAGGGAGGGAATAGTAGAGGTTGGTCTGGTCCCTTTGGAAGAAAGGTGAAGCCCTGGAAAGGGGACAAGGTAGGGATAGAGGGGATTTTTTTTTTTTTAAGGGACAGGAGACAGGGATAGAGCAAAGAAACTTCAGCCTTCTATCCCCGTAAATGCCCAGAGTCCAAACTACTTCTTGGATAGCTTTTGAGATCCCATAAGTTAATTTTCTATCAATGTTAACTTTTTCACTCTCTGCATTTTCTATGCAAGGGCAAAAGTCCAGCTTTACCCTTCCCACTGCAACATGTTGTTGCCTGCCTTGGCAGACTACTTTTAAGCATGTGTGACCTTTCTGCTCCTATATAAGCCAACACAATTTACAACTTCAATTGTTCTAGGCACCTTACACTGATTTGGAAGCCTTTCCTAATTCCCTCTTAAACTATCTTGAATTTAACTATTTTCTATAAATTTGTATTTATTCATCTCATACAGGGTATACTTTTGGAAGACCTGGTAATTATGCTGTATTTTTAGTTATTTACTTTCTCCCCCGTTCTAAGTTCATTGAGAGGAGGGATCATTTCATTCTTGTAGCCCTAGTACCTAATACAGTATCTGGCACATAGTAGATACTTACTAAATACTTGATTTTCTAGGAATTCGGAGGGGGGGGAGAGGGAGGGCAACAGAAAATTGTGGGGCAAAAATGCCCAAATAAGGTGCTTCTTCATGTAGCAACGGTGAAAGATGAATTTGGCGAGGGACAAATATGCAGTGTGAATGTCTATTGATGACTGGTATCTGCTCGACAGGGCTGTATCTCAAACAGGAAGAGTGGGAGCCGAAGGCCCATTAAGAACCACTGCTCTCCAGGCAATGGTTTTCCTATTGCAAAACAAGGCTCTTTGGACAACAATAACAAAATATCTGCCCTATTTTCCTCAGAGGAATGTGAATGAAATTTAAGAAACAAAAACAATTCTAAGGTAGTCTATCAGAGCCAAAAGACCTAGGAAGACCTGAGCTCCAGTCTAGCCTGTTGTTAGCTGTGTAACCATGAGTATATTATCTCCTCAGTGCCCCAGGTACTCTTTAAAAGGTCCACATGAATTTGTCTGCATCAGTGAAGGGAGTTTCCCTATGGGGATTAAGTCACAGGACCACACAAAAACAAACTACCAGGTATTATTTTTGTCAAGAGAGGGAAAACTGAAAGATAAGAGTTCTATTATCCTAAATCTGGTCAGGTGTCCAAATAAAAAGCAACTCCTCTAAGCATAATGATTTACCAAGAGGGTAAGAAAAAGAAAATGTGAGAAAGACTTAGCTTTGAAAATCAGCAGCCTTCCAGGGGCGTCTTGTTTCAGCTATGTGAGTCAACACCTGGAGTGGCTTAATGCACCCTGAATGGTGTCATTCTGTTGTACGGTCACACTGTACCAAAACCAGCCACCACCAGATTCTAAGAAAACAGGAATGGCATCAGTCTGTGTGGTCTGGAGGGGAGAAAGAAATGGAAACATCTTTGTTGTGTAGTGAACTGGGAGGAAGGCACTGAGCATCTTCCCCTCTTCAAAGGATGCCTTGACTTCATATCCTACTTAGCCTGGTCTTATGCCTTGATTTCCATTCAGAGACGGTGGGCTACTTTCTCAAATATTTCTAGCCAATTAGAACACCCCAATTTTTGGCAATAATAAAAAAAATCAACATGCTTCCCCTTTTTCCCTAACAGAAACAAAAAACTCAAAAGTTCAGAATGGGTAGTCATTTATATACATATGAAAACAAGGGCCCAGATCAGGTATGTTATAGGATTGAGCACTGGAAGATACTCTGGAGATTGAGTCCAGTGCTGTCAAACTAATCCATGCATGAAGACCCCTTAACTTAGTTTTAAAATGTAATGTTATCTATGTTTTGCTGCATTTTTACTTATTTTGTTAAATATTCCTAACCACATTTTTATCTGGTTGGGGCTGCACCTGGTAGTGTTACGGGCAACATATTTGACATCTAGTATAACCTTCTTATTTTACAGACAATAACTGGCATTTGTATACTTTTAAAGTTTACAAAATACTTTCACTACAAAAGTCCTGTGAGGTAGGCAATCCAAGTAGTATTGTTCCCTACTCACTTGGGATGAAAAGACTGAAGCCTAGAGTCATTAAATGTCTTGTAAAAGATCAGAGTGTTTAAAAGGGTAAGGTGCCTGGGACTTTGTAGCAGAGCTCTGAGAGTGGACAGAGGGAAGACATGATCCGTCTTGTACGCTCCTATGCCAGGGCTCACTATTACCACCAAACCCTTCAGAGACACTGGCGGGACTGTCCTTCGTGCACACAGATACCCTAGCCACTGTCTGCTGGATTGTTTTCTCTGCACCACTGCTACTGCTCAATCCTGTCAGGATGATATCATGGTGCACTTCTCTCCTCCACCCTCACAGTCTGTCCCCACTCCTGAGCTTCAGATTCTACAGCTGGGAAAACGACAAAGTCAAGATTCATACCCACGGCCCTTTGAGGCCCCTCCAAGCTCTCAGATTTAGCCATTTCACGTGTATATGACTGACTGGAAAGTATGGGAGGCCTTTAGTATCAGCCTAAGGTCCTCATGTAGAGTTTCATATTGATAAGAGTGGGGCTGACTCTGAGAAAATATGTGTATACTTACCCTTGAAAAAAATAAAGCTCAAGTATTTTTGTTTTGTTTTTTAATGAGAAAATAGAACATCTACCATCTATACACACACAGATATAAATATTTTTATCTTTCCCTCCAAACATTTAGACTTGTTATTTGCATAAAAAAATAACCCCTCCAATTAAAGAAGTATTATCACTTCAAAGCAGCCAAGGGACCATTCATTACCAACATCACTGAAGGTGGAATAACCGAGAATCCCAGTCACCTCTTCTGATCTGGAATCAAGTGATCACACAAAATAAAGCTTTGACAGCAAAAATAAATAACCTTCTATTTCTTTCTTCCTTCTCCTCCCTATCCCAGCAGCTCCCCAGGTTCCTTCCTTCCCTCGTTCTAGTGCAACAAAGCAGTGGCATAAGCCTTTTGCAGGAGTCCAATTTCCAGGGTTTACAGTACGTTGATAATCCAGGGTGGTTAGTGTGATAACTGGTCTTCAGTGAGAAGCATTGACTCAATACTGTCTGTACAGAGAAAGCCTTCACGACGAAGAGGCTTTCTTATCCTTCATGGTTTCTTGACTTATTTTTTTTTTAAAGTTTTTGCAGGGTCAGTTGGTTTTAAGCAAATTTAAGATTTCCTCAACTCCAGAGGCAGTTTTCATGGCCAGGAATCCTGCATTAGAAGAACAGACAGGGGCTCCCAAGGATGCTTCCATCTGGCTGTTTCCACACCTTTAGACAATGCCTTCAGCAAAAGTCAAGGTCTATAAATGCAGAAGACAATCAAGCTGACAGAATGGAGGATGGGAAGATGCACTGTTGTTACATAGAGAGCTCCAGACAAATTGGTTGTCCAAAAAGCTTCCTGAAAGCCTGTGATTCTATTTTGTATTTTGGACCTCTCTGGCAATCAGGTGAAGCCAGAAAAAATGTTTTTATTTAATTTAAATAGAATATGTACAATTACAAATATAGCTGTGAAACCAATTTAACAGACCCAAGGTTAAGAGCCCATGCCCTAGTGGTTTAAAAATAAGTGCAAGAGAACAACTGCTTCTGAGAGCATCATAGTGAGTGGGGCCTCAGGCCTACTCTTTCTCATCCATATGAAAAGTGCAGTGGGATTTTTTTTAAGGGCAAAACTTGTCTGCTCCCAAAATCAGAGTGTTGGTAGCAAAGTGTGTGTGGGGATAGGGAGGAAGGGAAGGAAGAGAGGAGGGAGGGGGAAGAGGACAAGGGCACAGAATCCCCCAGTAAGCTGTACAATACTAGTGTGACATTATTTCTGTGTCTAGGGCCCTTCAACTCCATGTATGATCAACTTACCTCCAGCCCATCTCACAGCCTCCTCCTCCTCTTCCTAGCATGCATGGAATTTCTGGTTTTCAGTACATCGAAGTCTGCAGCATCCAGGGTATCAGACATGGCATGTGGGACAGGATGGGGAGAGCCCTAAAGCAAGATCCAAAAGAGAGAGAATAGTGATCAGAGATCCCAGAGTGACAAGGGGGAAAAGTAGAGGGAAAGGAATTCCCCTTGCAAGGCTAAAAGAAAGATGATATCTGGCAGGGGATGGCTAGGTGGTGCAGTGAATAGAACACTGGCCCTGGAGTCAGGAGGACCTAAGTTCAAATCCAGCATCAGACACTTAACATTTACTAGCCGTGTGACCCTGGGCAAGTCACTTAACTTCAGTTGCCCTGCCTTCTCCCCTCCAAAAAAAGAAAGAAAAGAAAAAAAAAAGATGAAATCTGCCCCAGTGGCCTGTTTGCTCCCTGTTTGCCTGCCCCAAACACAGAATTCTACAAATAGAATCTAGAGTTGCAGGTTCACCTCACATTTAGGTTTGGTGGTTGGGGGCAGCTAGTGAAGATGAACAGAAGACTGGAGGAGGAAAGAAAAGTATCATCCCTTCTCTTGCACTCAGGTATGTGATGGTCTGAAAAGGGCTTAGCAATGCTGACCTAAGGAGGCAGGTTTTCAAAGAGTTGTACTATTTTGTTGCTGGTGGTTTAAAAAATACTTTTAATCTATCTTTAGGGCATCATATTATTTATATTTTACAATTTATTCTAACCTTTCCCACCCTGAGTCATCCCTTATGACAAAAAATAAACAGGAAAGAGACCAGTTTGGCAAAACTAACCAACATATTGAAAAAATCTGACATTATATGCAGCACTCCACCCCAACAGTCCCCTACTTCTGCAAAAGATGGGGAGGTGACTGACAAAGTATTTCTAAAGGAGGTTCTTTCTAATTGGTCTTTGCCTCCCCCACAATATCTTAAAACCCTTCAAAGGCAGTGGATGAGGGAAGCTTTTGTTTCTGCTTTCTCCTTCCACAAAAGCCCTCGGAGCACAAGGCCATCAAACTCTATGGCTTGTGGGAGTGGTGGCAGCCCATATTCTTCAGAACACCCATGACATAGTACACGAGTTGCTTCTGCTCTGACCATCTAGGAAAATGCTAAGAGAGGAAGTTTTTATGGTAAAAATTGTCATTCTGGAAATGGGAACTTAGGAAGGGTGTCTAATTTCAAGGGGAAAACTATGATGATTAACACAGAAACAGAATTCTGGTTAAAAATCACCAATAAAAACAGGACTAGATATTGGAAAAACACATAATGTGGAATTATCTGGAGATACCAATGAAGCAAGATACCATGCTTGGAGATCAGGAATTACATTAAAATAACAGAATTTATAACTGAAAGGAACCTTGGTGATCACTTAATCTAATCTTCTAGGTCCTCAGATGTGGCCTACTGAATCAGTCCTAGTTTTACAGAACAAATCCTTTCATTAAGGGGATCTGTTCTGTGAAGTTTGGATTTAGTCAAAGGGCCACACCTGAAGGTCTAGAGGGCCACATGTGGCCTCGAGGCTGCAGGTTCCCCACCCCTGTAACCTCTTTATTTTCCAGTTCGAACAGAAAGAAACCACGGCTTATCCAAGATGACCTAGTAAGCTATGATGGCTCATGGGGGTCTCTTCAGTGTCAATGTAGTAATCATCGCACCACTACACTGACCCACGCTGAGACTCTGTTCCTCTATCAAAACACAGATTACACACTTTATACATCTGAAGTTTAAGCATATTACCTTCTACCAACAGGAAGCAACTAAATAAGGAAAAGGGGAAACTTTAGTTTGAACAAATGGCTACAGCTGTCAGTTGATATTTAAACATGGACATTTATATACCTATATCTACAGCTACTACAGCCATAAAGTCTAAGACTGTAAGAGCTAGAAAAGCCCTTAAAGATCTCTTGGAGCAAAGGTTCTGAACCTGTTGTCCATGAACTTTTCTGTAAGTATGGTGATGACTGTATTTCGATGGTTGACTTTGTGGTCCTATGTATTTCATTTTTTGTATTTAAAAATGTTATTCTAAGAAGGGATCTATAGGCTTCAGCAGACTCAGAGAGAGGTCCAAGACACAGGGAAGTTAAAGACCCTGATCTTGAGCCATTTTACAGATGAGGCAACTGCGGCCCAGGAGACTGATTTACACAAGGTAACAATCGATAAGTCATTCAACAAGCATTTGTTAAGCACTTACTGTATACCACGAACTATCAACAGACACTGGGAATAAAAAACTTAAAAGAAAACAGTCTCTGCAGTCAAGGAGCGTACCTTTTGTTAGGAAAAAAGTAACACATATACAGATAAGTATAAAAACTATACAAAGTGGGGGGCGGAGCCAAGATGGCAGCACAGCGTAGGAGCAGCAAAGTATCGCAGCTCCCACATAGCCACTTCAAAATACCCATAAAATATGACTAAACAAATTCTAGAACTCTAAAATGCACACAAATATACTTTCCACTAAAGGCAGCTTGGCTAGGAGGCATCATCTCAGGGCTGGAAGCCTAAATCAGCTCAGCCTGAAACAGAACGGCGCCTTGGCCCTGGGGGCAGCCGGACAAGCTGAGCTGCAGCTAGAGCAACAGAAAAGCGGATCTACAGCATCTGTGGCAGTTTCCAGAATTATCAAGCCATAAAGAAAAAAAAAAAAGGACTAAAAGGTTAGTGGAACTCGGCTAAAATTGGGGAAGAAAAGCAGGTCCAGCCAAAACACCTCCAGGGCAAGGAAGGGGCAGAAGTGGAGGTCCTGCACCCACCTCCACATTGCCGCTTTGGAGCTCCCGGCCTGCAGACAGCAGGGGGACCAAGCAGTCATTCGGAGGCCTAGTGCTCTCGTGTTGAGCAGCCTGGATCCAGATTACGGTCTTGGGTGGTGGTCCTGGGGTCTCTTTTCAGTGAGCCAGAGCTAGGGAGGGCCCCAGCAGCCTCCAAAAAGCTCTGGCACCTGGGAAAACCCCAGTGATTTAGGACAGAGATTTCCCCTCTAGAAGGAGAGTTCCACAGAGCTAAAAAATCTCTGATTGGCCAGCCATGAATAAGCACAGGAAGCAAAGTAAGAACAGCAACCAAACCCTAGATTCCTTCTTTGGGAAAAAGAAGGATCAAAGTAGGGAACGGGGGGAAGACAACATAGAACTCCAGCACCAAAAGCTTCCAAGAAACATGAAGATTGCCTAAAAGCTAGCGATCAGCTGAAGAAGGATTTTGAAAACCAAATGAGAGAAGTGGAAGAAAAACTGGGAATAGAAATAAGAACGATGCAAGAAAATCACGAAAAGAGAGTCAACAACCTGACTGAAGAAATTA
>CM053581.1:218671278-218706178 GCA_028627135.1 Pseudochirops cupreus
TATATATATATATATATATATATATATATATATATATATATATATATATATATATATATATATATATACACACACATCTTGAGAAACTGTAATGTCAGTAGGGGTCAGAGAGGGAGTCAAGGACATGGGAGAGGTTTTAATGATCTTAAAACAAGAAAGGAAAAGGAAAGAAAAAAGGATACATTAGGGGAAAAGGGGGAGGGAAAGATAGGGAAACTCACCTCCCATTATGAGGGTGTACAAGTACAAGTTTATACAAATGAGGAAGAGGTGGGGGGAGTAGATGACACTTGCAGCTCTCTTTCATTTAAACTGAAGGAAACAGAATACACATATACACAAAGAATTTGGTATAAACATAAACAAGAGAGGAATGGGGAGAAGGGAAAAGAAGGCAATAAGAAGAGAGTAGTCATAAGCAAAACAAAATTTAACCTGGGGGCTGGGGGGACAGATCGTGACAAGGGGTTTACGTGACCAACGTGAGAATGTTTTGCTTGACTATGCTTATTTGTTATAAATTTTTTTTTTTGGTGGAGGATGGGAGGAGAAAAAAATTGATGACTGAAAAGTTAATTTGAAAAAAAATTTTTTTAAAGCAAACAAACCTGTCTTGCATTTTGCCTTCACTTTTATACAAAAGAATGACCCAATTAAATTCAATACAAAAAAAAAAGTTCCTGTTATTGGCAAGGCAAAATGCTTGGTGCACAAGACAAAAATAAAACAGGGTCTGCCCTGAAGGAGTTTATATTTGGGGTGGTGAGGAAGAGTAATAAATAAACATATACAAATGACAAAATACATAGCAATCTGAGTATGGAAAGAGCATTAACAACTAGGGAAAAAAGCAAGGAAGGCTTCCCTGAAGTGGGACCTAAACTCACCTTGGAGGGAAAAGTAAGGATTCTGAGGAAGAGAAATGACAAGTGGACTCTAGGCACAAAGTATGATGTGGGCAAATGCATGGCAGCTGGAGATGGAATGTCCAGTTTGGGAAGTAACTGGTAGTTCAGGTTGTCTGAACACAAGTGTGTGAAGGAGAATAATGTAAAATAGGAGACAAATCTAGATTAGAGCCAGACTGCGCAGGGTCTGAAAGTCTAGACTGGGGAGACTGTATTTTAACCTAGAAACAATAGGGAACCACTCACCTTTTTTCAAGCAAGGGGCTAACACAATCAAATGGGCACCTTAGTAAGATGATTTTGGCAGTTGTGTGTAGAATAAATAAGAAAGAAGGGGCTGGATTCAAGGAGACCAATTAGAAAGCCATTACAATAGTCTAGAAGAGCAATGAAGGTTAATTAAGCTGACCAGGGTCATAAAGCTGCTTGGTGTCAGAGGGAGGATTTGAACCCAACTCTTCATGACTCCAAGTTGAACACGCATACTATGTACTATGCCATACTGCCTCAGAGAAAGAAGGAGTGAAGATGAGCCCAAGGTGATGTACTTGGGTAACAGGAAAGGAGAATGGAACTCTCACAAGTAACAGGAAAGTTTAGAGGAAGGGTGGGTTTGAGAAGAAGATAAGTTTGGTTTTTGGACATGTGGAATTTGAAATTATGAAATATCCAAGTGGAGGTGTCTTCAAGTGAAACTGAAATTCAGGATAAAGATTAAGTCTGGATATATAAAACTTGGAGTAATCTGAACAGGGATGATAAATGAAGCCAAGTGGGGCAGTTAGGTGGTACAGTGAATAGAGCACTGGCCCTGGAGTCAGGAGGACCTGATTTCAAACCTGGTCTCAGACACTTAACACTTACTAGCCATGTGACCTTGACCAAGTCACTTAACCCCGATTGCCCTGCCTTCCCCCCCCCCCCCAAAAAAGCAAATAAATAAATAAATGAAGTCAAGGGAACAGATGAGATTACAAAGGGAGAGAATATAGAAAGATGAGAGAAGAGGATTCAGGGAAATGCCTGAGGGAAACCCATATTTAGGGGGCAGAAGATAATGGATGATCCAGCCAAACGGACCAAAGAAGGAAGAAGAACCAGAGAAAAGTGATGTTAGAGAAGCCAAGAGAGGAAAAAGTATCCCAAATGAGGAGAAGCTGAAGTCATAGAAGTCCCTGGGTGGAATGCACCTACATTTCACAGATGCTCTACTGGATCCAACTTGGATTTAGATCCCTGACTTCAAGGGATAGGCTCAATTATTAATCTTGGCTTACATTTGCTTACATGTTTTCCTGGTATCAAGACAGGAATCCTAGGGACGGCCCTTCTGACAATTTCTGGAAGCAGTATCTCACTAGTACAAGATCCCTGAACTACTACTTCCCCTTCCTTTCTCTTATTTTCCCCTTGTCTTTGAGACTCTGCCTTAGGTCTGTCTGGGCTCCCTATAGGCCTTCCTTACTTGACAGCAGATTGGGAACTACAGAAATTGCTGACCCTGCATTGAGGCATTAAATGGTAAGAGTGGTGGGAATTTTAAAGTTTTCAACTATGCATCAGATCACTTTTAAAAGCGGCTCCAATTAGAGACCAGATTTAGTGTAAACTTCAAAAGCTCATCAGAGCAAAGTTAACCTCTGCTTACCTGAATAAACAATGTAAACAGAGGTGTACTTGTCAGATGGATAGTCTGCAACTTTGTCATGATGGCTTCTGCTGTGAAAAGAAAAAAGTCCAATGTAAAAAAATAACTCCAGACATAAAGCCTCTCTTCCTCAATAATCTCTAGGGGCTCCTTGGGTTGTAAACTAAGGCAGGAGGTTCAAATTTGATTGAGAAGGAGGGAGATGAAGCAATGCTTGAGTTCTGAGACTGATGGGACCAAGAATCACCAAACTGTGGACCTGACACAGTCATTAGCACCTCCTGAAGATTTCCAACTCTGGCTCCCCACTGAGTTGAGATCAGCAAGGGGGGCAGAGGTGAGGAAAGGGAATATTAGACTCCTAAATTATGATAAGACACTGTCAATCATCATTAACTTTTTTTCTAATATAAGTTAATGGAAAAAATGACATACAAATATCACTCTTCAAGGATTCTTTTCTTACCAACAAATTATTATGCATGTGCTACGGGTACAGGAGACACAAAGATTAAGACAAAGTCTCTACCCCTGAGGAAGTTAATTCCAGTTTAAACAATCACTGACAGGCCCCTCTTCTATGATACTCAATTTATATTTTTTAAAAAATAAACTGACTGCTACATTAAGCAGCACCCTCAGAACACTGTGCCTACTTCCATCCCAGTTCCTGCAGCCATCATCCAGATAATCAACCTAGATCAATCAACTATGGTAACAGCTCCTACAAAGGCTGTAGCCACTGCCTCCTCAGCAGCCATGGGGACTGAAGGCCTGGAAAAGAAAGCTCTCATGATCAAAGTCCTTGGCTTTGTCAAAGGCAAACATCAGAAAGGAAGGTTTTTATCAGTGGAAACATAACACGAGAGAAGGGGCCTTATGATGCACTTCGCTGCTGCACTCCAAGGACCACAGGGCCTTTCTACCAGACTAGTAGCTGAAGCTTTTTTTGCTGTGTCCTATAGGATAATGTCCAACCAAAAATGTCCAAGAGTGATTATCTTGCTTTCCTACTTATTCCTCAGTGCTCAGCTCAGTACTCTGCACCTCAGTGGTTACTAAATGTTTTTTCTTTTATTTTTTCAGGCATGCATACAGTACAAAACAGGATCAGAGGCTTTAGAGCCAATGAGGATATTCAAACATTTGAAAGACTGTACTGTCTTCTCTAAGCTCCCATTCCAGTGAAATAGGACACACAAAGAACCGGCCTTTTAGTCTGAGGATACCTTTGAAGGCATTAAGTCCAGTCTCCCACCTAGTGCAGGAAATATTCTATATGAGCTTATCTGGGAGCTGGTTTAGTTAGACTCTTTTTTCAACCCTCCTAGTGACTGCAACTTCTACTTCACACTTGTTAATTCACAAGGGAGTTTGCTCTACTTTTGGACAGTTAAGTTTCTTCCCTATATTGAGCTAAAATCTGCTTCTCTGGGTCTTCTACCCACTGGTACTATTTTCTACATCACCACACAATTTTCCTCTCTTGCAATCTAAATATATCCAACTTCACCTACTTAATAGCTGTTTTATGTTAGGTCAGTCACTTGACATCTCTGGGATTCACTTTTTTATTAGATCAGCAGTTCTCAAACTTTTAAGTCTCAGGACCCCTTCACACGCTTTTTCTTTTTTTTAGAGGGGGGAAGGCAAGGCAATTGGGGTTAAGTGACTCACCCAACATCACACAGCTAGTAAGTGTCAAATGTCTGTGGCTAAATTTGAACTCAAGTCCTCCTGACTCCAGGGCTGGTGCTCTATTCACTGTGCCCACCTAGCTGCTCTGATTTTATGCATACTCACTATTCTGGTCACCCAGGAATTTAATTTGTTTTTTCCTCTTTCATGTTTTAGGGTTTTCCAAAAAATGTATATTCTCTCAAAAATAGTTATCTCCTCAGATCACCTAATTCACTAATTCTCTCATTTCTGTAAGTATCAATCCAAAAGATACGTCTATTTGACTCCATCTATTCCTCTTGCCCTGGACACAAAGCCTAGAGAAGGAAACCCTTGACTGCCCCCTGCTCCCTAACTCCTATGTGGTACCTCGAGTCTGCACTGTTACAGTCTTCTTGGAATTCCAACAACGGATGACGATATCCCCCACCCAGGGAGCCACAGCCATCAAGAGCTTTCGGTCCAATCTCTTCTTCTGTATGCTGATCTTCTGTTGTCGCTGTCTATTCAGAAAAGTTTTGTGCCACACCTGCACCACTTTTTCTTTGGCCATTCCATCATCGATTTTGGATACCAGAGATGAGGTGAACAGATGGGTCTCCTTCAGCCTCTCTTTCTATGAAGCAGGAAATGGGGAGAAGGTGGTCTTAGGATTATCTTACAATACCTCAGCATTCCTTGGAAGCAGTCTTTGGACACAGACAATGTCAGACATTTTCCCCAAACCTCCAGTGTGATTCTTTTATCTGGGCTAAGTTCCAAATATGGGATTTAGTCAAAGTCAGAAGAATCAAGTGGGGAACTGTTTCCTACTTTACTCTGTCCCCCCGATTTGGTCAGCAGACCTGTAGCCATCTACTCTCAGTGACCAGAAACAGAGACCTGGCCAGAACAAAGGAAATGGTATTGATGAGAAATGCTGGGATCAGAGGAGAGATAATAGCCTGTGATAGGACATGTGCCTCTAGGTCCAGGTGATGGTGGTGGTGTTTGTTATCCAAAAGACACTTTCCAATCCCAATTCCTGCTCTCCTCATCCCTTTCCCTATTATATCACAAAGCAGTCTTACTGCCCACTCCATCCTTCTTATACAAATGGGAAACCCCTGGGAAAGAATATGTCCAAGCATAGGATAGACTCAAAATGGAAGAAAGTCTTTAAAGGACACTCAAAAGGATGCAAAGCAACGAAACCAACATAGGTTGTATATTCTTTGTCACAGAAAGAAGGATGAAGCTGGTAGAAACTGAGCAATATGAGGACTAGATGTTCTTAGGAAAAGAAAAATAAAATCAAACTGCACAAGACACCTTACCAGCTTCTGGTATTCCAAACAGGTATTGATCCTTATCACCCTCTTCACATCATTCGGGGTAATTTTTAGGACATGCTTTCCCGCTGTGGAGGCCTGGTCCATAAAGCAAATGAACATGATGGGGAGAAAAAAACAGTAGCTAGCTCTATTTATCAACGGTGGAAAAATCCTTCATTCACTGTACTGCAATAAATACTTTTTTCTTTCCAGAAAGATAAGACTTTCCCATGTACTACTGTACTATGTACATAATAATCTGCATTATATTTCTGAAGTTTGTACTCCAGGAGAACACACTGGCCACATTCTCTACCAAACTACAAGAAGAATATCAGATTCAGTAAATACTGAATCTAAACTCAAGGGTCAGTAACTGTCAAGAAATACGAAAAGCCCTTTCTCACTTCTATATATGTGGAAATGTCTCGTTTTAGATGGCATACACTGCTACATCTGAAGGCTGGTCAAATGGCTTACCTCTTCTAATCCTTCATGCGGCTTCTCCAGACCAGCATCAGCTGAATGTGTGCACTCAGTGTCCATAGGGACAGTGCTGCGGTACAAAGTATTCTTGTCCCAGTCAGGGTCCCTTCTCGTTGCCACTGCTACTTCTGGAATTGCCTCACCGCCTTCTTTGGAGGTTACTCTAGAGGACACAGATGCGTTGGAAAGGCAGGGGCAAGCAGTGGAGGGTGTGGAAAAGCCCCCTCCTGGAATCTTCCACAGCGCAGCATGACTCTGTCTGGTAGGGACCCACATGTCTATGCTGGGCACTGTGTACCGGCACACTGCTGGTGCCCTTTTAGCATCTCTCTCCTTCTTCAGGTCATTATGCCACTCCAGTTCAGCGTCCTCACTGCTGCTGCTGCTGCTGCTGCTAGAAGAGCTGGAGCTGTATTTTTTCCGGAACTTCTGCCGTTTTCGGGGCTTCTTTTTCTGTGGGGAAGAAAAGGGTTGGCTCCTACCTTTTTCCAGTCTCTATTCTTCCCTCATTTCCTAAGAAATAACAGTAAAGCCCAATTCTACAAATGGCTCTAACAAAAGGGGACTTCAAGGAGTGAAGGATCTCCTCAGAGGGGACTCCATCAGGCTTGGCTCTGGACAGACAATTACAAAGCAGCAATGTCAGTGCTATGCTACTTGGAGGCTTGCACAGAGGCATGACAGCACATTCCAACTCAAAGCCAAGCTAAAAGCCCCAATGGGGTTTAGACCTATGCAAAGATCCTTTTGCTTACGAATCAGCAGAGTTAAGAAGCTTTATCTCTGCAAGGAAAAGCTCCTTGACTAAAGATTCTCCACAGTTCCTTCCTGGATATAGTCTAAGGTCCCTTCTAGCTCTAAAGACAACAGACTTCTCTGTCAGATGATGTGCTCCTAGGTCATCGCAAAGGAAGACATTTATTTAAACAAACAAACAAACAACTACCTTATCTTACCCTAATCAAGGCTTTCCATTTGCTCAGACATTGGGAACCTGTCCGATGAGGCAACTCAGAGGCTATCTTTGCCCAGTGACCTAAGGACATCAAAGAAAGCAACACAGAAAACCTTTCTTGAGGGCCTGGGATTTACAGAACAGAGGGGGAAAAAAAATCTACACTTGAAGTGTAACTTTCTAGTAAGTGGTTTTATACTTTCTGAAACATTAGATTTCACCTTTTACCCAAGTTATGGCAATTACAGAATTAGGGAGAGGAAAACAACTCCCTATATCACTAATGAATTTCATTTGTAGCCTAGAAGTAGCTTCTGTCCACCTGCTGCAACCAGTATTTCAGATCTAGGATTCCCCACCTCTTTCCCATGACAACCTTCCCAGGAAATCATAAGGTAGGAAAGCAAGGATTGTGTCTACGTTCATCTCTGTATCCCTTAGTGAATAACACAAAGCTCACAGAAAGCAGAATTTGATCAATTTAACTGATGATTTGAAATTACATGCCTAAGAGCTGAACTTCTATCCTCTACTAGGAAATGAAAACTTTAGCACATAAAATGAAAAACAGGACATGCTACAGACTGAGATATGCTTCTCAATTCAAAGCAGTGTCACTATTCTAACTTTTTCCAACCTTTTAATGCAAGTGGAAATGAATTCAAACTTGTTAGATAATGAAAGAGAATACATGAGCACTAACTTACCAGCACCGTATTTTTCTATCAATTCAATTAACTTTTTTTCTTCCTTTTCATTCCACCTTCCTTTCTTCAAGCTAAAATGTAATCTTCTTAGATATCTAAAAGTAAAAAACAGATAATGGACATTTTAGAAGCTAAGATAGCTGTTTGCTCCTGTTCCTCATTTTCTACAAGCTTATTATGTAATAAAGGAGTACAAGTTCTATTTTCTTTCTTTCTTTTCTCTTAGGATTATATTTTTCTTTGATGCATTACTCTTAGTTATAATTTCTTCACTAAAAATCTAGACTCCAGGAAATAAGACCTACCACAAACCATCTTTTTAAAGTACTGCCACAGCAAAGGGAATGAATTTCAATGACACATCTACATTCTCTCATCCTGCACGTGATCAGCAGCATATATGAGAAAATTTGATGAGTCACACATTCAACTCTGAGGCTGGGTTTAAGGTTGCAATTTGGAGCTAGGGAGAAAAATTAACCAGAATATAAAGTAAACCCATGACCATCACTAGTATCATGTTCCAAGCAACTGTTATAGTCTAAAAAGAGATTCATTTGTAAGAACAAGACAAAAACTGCATTCTGCTCTCTGAAACAGGCTTATTTCCTTTTCAAATACAATTAGAGGGTAGTCTTTGAGAGAGGGCTTAAAAAACTATATCTGATTGAGGTATTCAGATTTCCTTTTCTTTTCATTCATTCCATAAGCATTTAAGCCAGTCAAGAAACATTAGGTGCCTACTATGCGCCAGTCACTGTGTTAAGCCCTGGGGATATGAAAAGAGGCAAAAGACAATCCCTGCCCTCAAGGAGTTTTCAGTCTAATGGAGGAGACAACAAGCAAATAAATATATACAGGATGTATATAGCTATGTACAGAATAAATAGAAAATAATTAAAAGGGGGGAAGTACTAGAATTAAGAGGGTTAGGAAAGGCTCCCTATAGAAAACAGAATTTTAGTTGGGTCTAAAGGAAGCCAGGGAAGCCAAGAGGCAGATACAAGAAAAGAAAGAGTGTACCAGGAAGGGAAGATAAGCAGAGAAAATACCAAGAGCCAAAAGATGGGAGTGTCTCATTCATGGGAAAAGCAAAGAAGCCAGTGTCACTGCATTGCAGAGTATGTGGAAGGTTTAAGAAGACTGGAAAGGCAGGAATTGGCTCTAGATTAAAAAGGGCTTTAAATGTCAAATGGAGCACTTTGTACTGGATCCTAGAAATGATAGGGAGTCAGTGGATTTCATAGAATGGGGAAGGGGGGGCTGAAGGATAAAGACAGAGGGAAGGAGAAAGAGAGAAAGAGACAGAGACATGAACAGACTTGTACTTTAGGAGAATCACTCTGGCAGCTGAATGGAAGATGAATTGGTGTAATGGTAATTAATCTAAATTTGAAGACCCCTTCTTGTTATATCAAGTAAGCAGGTACTTAGTCCTTAGTAACTAATGAAACCTCTGTGAAAGAAACAGAAGGTGTGAATTCTGACTCCTGTTGCTGACATAACAGGAAGGAGTTGACTGAAACTGGAAAGCGTGCGTGTGTGTGTGTGTGTGTGTGTGTGTGTGTGTGTGTGTGTGTGTGTCTGTGTGTCTGTGTGTGTCTGTGTGTGTGTGTGTGTGTGTGTGTGTGTGTGTGTGTGTGTGTGTGTGTGTGAGAAAAGCCCCAGAGAAGCACATTCAGGATTTTCTCCTAACAAGATCCTGGTGGAAGAAGAATTTTCTGTTAAGAGATCTGGTGAAGGCTGAAACTGCTGCCGAAAAGGCCAAACTTGTTGCTGCCGCCTGGAAAGCTGAAATTTCTTCTGGGTCCTAAGGCCAGCTGAACTGCTGGAGGACTGAGGAAGCATAACCTGGATGCTAAGACTTTGTTTGTGGCTTGGTTGATCCTTGAATTCCCGGGAACAGAAATTGTGAAGGTTTTGAGATCTACTGGACCCTCTGAACTTCAGAGTGTAGCAGAAACTGCCTTGAGGACTGGACAAGGACCCAGGAGCTGTCTGCCTCTGAATCCAGGTGACTGTTTGGTGGATTCAAATAGAAGCTGGAACCATGGAAGGAGATCCAGGGAATCTGAGAAACCACCCTGAGTCAAGACGAAAAATGAATGCTGTGATAACATAGTTTACTTAGGGGTGGGGGGTTTGTGTATTTTCTAATGATTGTACTTAGTGATTAATGATACTCAGTAATTGTGAATCTGAGTAAGAGACTGATTAAGTTAACCTAGTTGCCCCATGTGTGGAAGACTGACTTGTCTTCTGAGATGACTGAATGACTAAATAAGGAGGCAAACCTCCTTAGGGATACCAGATGACTGTTCTTTTGTTCTTTGTTCTAAATACTGTGACCACTTTGGTGAAAACTATGTGGCCATATTAATGATAAGCTGTTGTGAACACTATAGTGTGATTTTCTGTGATAAGATGTAATGTTGTGACTACTGTATCTTGATTTGCTGTGAATGTTTTCCTTTGATTTGTTCTTGAATAAATAGAGTGTTCATTATTCTGTGTAATCAGAACCTTAAAAGCTGTTCACAGTAGCATTCTTTTGGGAAGCTGCTCGTGCATGGCATTACAACTGGATTGGGGAAGAGACTTGAGGCAATCAGATCTACCAGTAGGCTACTGCAAAATAGTCCATGCATGAGGTGATCATTATCTATATCAGAGTGGTAGCAGTGTCAGAGGAGAGAAGGGAGCATAACAGAGAGATGTCACAAAGGTGAAATCTACAGGCCTTGGCAATAGCTTGTATATATAGAGGGTGAGAGTGAGGAATCTAGGACAATACCTAGACTGTGAGTCTAAAAGGCTGGGAGAATGTATTGCCCTCAACTGTAATACGGAAGTTGGGGAGTGGTAAGATAAGATTAGGAAGAAAGAAAATTGAGTTCTGTTTTGGATATGCCAAATTTAAGATGTCTGCTGGATAACCAATCCAATTTGTCTGAAAAGAAGCTGAAAGTGCAAAACTGGAGTTCAGCACTATAATCACAGTATAAGGGGACAAAGACTCAAGAAAAGAGGACAGTGCAGAGTTGAACTGTTTCACCAAGGGGTTAAAAGAGGAAAAAGAGGCAAAAGTAGGCAGGGCAGGGAAGAAGGCCTAAAGGAGAAAGGAAGAGTCAAGGTGTGAATGAATAGTAGGGTTTGGTAAGGTAAAGCAGTGGGAGAGATGAAAAGTCCATAGATTATGGTCAGATAAGGACATTTTGGAATTCTTGAACAGGAGACAGCATATTTGTGGACGATGGCAAGATCAAGGGTTATAACCATCATTGCATGTTGCTGAGATGAGGTGGAGATTATAGAAAGTGCTTGAGGCTGAGGAACTGAACGGTGAGAGTATTTGAGGGGTACTTAATACATATGCTGAAGTGCCCAGGTGTGAAGACTAGAGTTGAGGAGGAGAGAAAAATTGTGAGTCAGGTACCAAACTCTTGAGGAAGGAAGGGGAGTGACCTGGGGATCTGAAGACAATAGTTCCCAGCACCTACTATATGCCAAGTATTGCATTTAGAGCCAGAGATACTAAGACAAATATATCAAGGAGTTTAAATCCATTTTATTGTGGGTGGAGAGGGTGCAGGAAACATATACATAGAAAATTAAGTAAAACATACACAAAGTAGTTACTAGGAAGTGATCACTAGTAACTGGAAGAGAACAAATGAGGCTGAGCTGAGCTTTGAAGGAATTGAGGTATTCTAAATGAGGAAAGTGCATATTCCAGGCAGGGTGGGGGCAGCCCGAGCAAAAACATGAAGATGAAAGATGCAGTGTTGTATACTGGAAGTAGCAAGTAGGCTAGTTTGGAACACATTGTATGATGATGAAGAGTAATGCCAATCAGCCTGGAACGGACATATGTCACATCAAATTTCTAAGGATTGATGAAAGGGAAAGGAGACCATGAACAACTTAGGTTTAAAAAGTTAACTCCTTTGGAGAAACTTAAAGCAGTTTCAGATAGATCATCTCGTTTGCTCTAACTATGGAGAGAACATAATGGGAATGGGAATTTGAAGATCTTCCCTGCCCCTGAATAGACCTAAGGGGGAGTTTGAAGACCTCCCCTGCTCTGAAAGTAAACTTTGCCCCCTAATAGGCTGAATGTAGTCATGTGGAGCCTGTAGTGGGAGGAGTTTGCTGAAGGGAAGCAGAGCCCACAGGAAGCTAGTCAGAGGTAGCCAGACCATGGGGGAGAGAGAGGAAACTCAGGCAAGGAGATAGAGAGGTCTGTGAGTAAATATTGATCTTATATTGGTCTGTAGGAAGGCTGAAGGATGCTGTGGCTCTCAGTGTTATTATGGCTTCTGAATATCTTTGGTACTATGATGGAATTGGCTTACTGATTTGGGAATTAGGTTTTCTAGTGTTTAAATAAATGCTTCAGTTCTGTCCTCTATCTGGAGAGTTTGGTATAATTTTGTGATCAAACATCATGCGATACTTATAGTCATAGTCTTTATCGTGATCGTGGGCACTGTAACTATTACATTGGCACTAAAGAGAGCAAGACATGATTACCCAGTTTTCATGTGGGAAAATATAGGAGAGATAGCTGTTCCAGTCTTATTGTGCTCAATGCTGCCAAGTTAGCTTGAAACACTCCTCTCAATTCAATTAAGAACAGCACACTTTGCCCAAAAAACATCCCATCAAGAAATGAATTCTGAAGTCACCCTTCCAGAGTCTGTGACCTTGGCAAACACAGCTAAGCCAAGGAGCTGGTCAGACCAAAGCTGCCCCTTAGTTGGCTCTATATCTAGTTCCAAGGACGCAAGTTAAGTGAAAATAAATAACGACGGCTACCTTAAGAAATGCCACATGACCGACTCTTCATGTGGACAAAGGGCACACGAAATTTCCACTGGCAGCCACCTTCCCTTAACACTATCAAGAAATCGCTTTGCTACAAACAACCACAGGCCCTCGACTTCACGTTAGATAAAGCTTCCCACTCTCTCGAAACATTTTTCAATGAACCAGCAACAGGCAGACTGAATTTGCTGCAGTGCTCAGTCCAACTCACCGATCTCGGCACTGGGCATCACTCCTACCTGGCACCTCTTCTCGAATTTTAAACCAATCACGCTCTCCATATTTGGCAACAGCTTGGAGTAATTTCTGTGAACAGGAATATGTAAATCAAAAAGCAAACTCCCAATTTGCCTACGTTCAGTTTTCAGATCAACGGAAAGCGGTTTAGAAAAGGCCTTAAAAGCCAGAAACAGCAGCAAAGACAGAATTAACTACTTAGATGAATGGTATCAAACTCTAATAGAAACAAGGGCCACTAAATCACATACCAGGAAGAGCGGCTAGGTGGCGCAGCGAATAGAGCACTGGCCCTGGAGTCAGGAGGACCTGAGTTCAAAGGCAGTCTCAGACACTTAACACAAAAACTAGCTGTATGACCTTGGGCAAGTCACAACCCCAAGTGCCCTCCAAAAAGAAAAAAAACCTCATATACCAGGAACCCTGCACACACTGACTTAGAAAATCACATATTAACACTATCTATATTTTACTGTATTGCTATTTATTTTGTTAAATATATCTCAATTACATTTTAATCTGGTTTGGGCTGCACTCAAGTGTGCTGTGAGCTACATATGGCCTGAGAGCAATATTTTTGACACCTCTGACTTAGACAGTATAACTTTATGGAGAACTAAGCATGACCATATGGAGAACAATCAAGCTTTGACACAAAAGTTCCCTGGCATCATGGATGGAATCAGCATATTGACCTAAATAATTATTTTTTGTACAAAATGCATACATGTATAGCTGAAATATAAAGAGGTGATGGGTCTAGACAATAGAACATAAAGTATGAGCAAGCTTACAGCATCTTCTTCTGGGGTCCAAAATCCTTTTTTCAAATTGGGATTTAGGCTTTTGGTCCAACGATAGATCAACTGCATTGAGTCTCTACCCTCCATGTAGTAGACAACTAGGAAACAAGAGCCTTTTGGAACAAATTCTGAAAAGCATATTTCTAGACTCACAGCTAAATGCAATTATCATGACTTATTAAAATATGTAATTTTTATATATGCACATTTTTCATTTATTCACTCACACAACAAATGTCTCAAAAATGTACGTCATTTATATACTTCTCATGAGAACTCCATTAGTAAAAGAGTAATACTCATAAGGAACATTTTATGTCAAATAAAGCAGGCATTAGACTATGTCAGGATACAACTTTAAGACTTTATGAACCCAATGCCCTCTAACCATAGACATTCTACAGCAGAGTGCTACCTTGAGAAGTAGAATGGGAGGACCTGAGAAGTAACAGACTTACTTTTGCGATAAGGGATGTGGCTTCCAACTCTCATTTCCTCAACGAGTTGTGTGAGCATGTGGTCTTCTTCTTTTGTCCACTCCTTTCGCTTGAAGTCTTTGTTATACTGTTGGTACATCTGTAGACACTGGAAAGCACTTCGGTTGGTCTTTTGAAGGAACCCAAATAGAAAATGAAGAGGAAATTATGAGTTTAAGAAGAAAGAATATACAGCACACCCCACTTAAATTGCCTGCACCAATTCTCAAGAGTACTTAACACTAAGTTTGGTGTGACTGACGTGGCAGTTGTATGAGGAGAGAGGACTAAGCAAAAGAACAATAATTAACTATATCTAGTTGCACAGAAATGGTGAACAACTTCCTGAGAAGTCATACAGCGACTTCTATACATCAAATCATACTTAATCAGAGACTGCCATTTTAAAACTGGAGATGTATTCCTAGGGGGAGAAAATGCTGTGCCTAAGAATTCAGTTGGGGGGAGGGGAAAAAGGAGGGAACCATAAAAAAATTTTAAGAATGCTGCATGTTATAAGTCGCATCTAGGAAAAAGTTTTCTGATACCTCCTTGTGGTATGGAAGTAATGCTGGGTTTTTGAAAACTGGCCAGAAGAGGGCACAAGGTCTGATGGCTTTTACCAAGCTCTGAGCATGGCCCTAGTAACAGACTGAGAACTAGAACAAGCACAGAGCCTTATCACCAGAAGGGTGACAGCTATTTTGGCTGTGTTAACTTTTGAAATTTGGAAAATATTAATACTCAATAGGTTACAAAAGACCAACACCATACCACAAATGAAAAGAGAAGAAACCTTAACACTTTTAGCCTAAAACTAGAGGAGATGAGATACTCATGATGTACGTCATATGATCCTTTAAAAACAATCTAAAACTATTTCTTTCCGAGGTAAATAATCTCAGGCTTTTAGCTGATACCATGAGCTCCTTAATCTCCTTATCTAATTTGTTTAATAGCCCCAGTGTCTGATATCTAGCAGTTACAAGCACCTCTGAGGAAGATTTATTAGATACCCTTTGCATATTATTTGTCCTATCTTTTGGATTCGAGCCTTTCTGTTTCAGTTTTAATTGCCATTTTTGTAGTCTGTGAGCACCAGAATGCAATCATGATGAATTAGTTTTTAACTAACCTGATAAATCAATGTAAAAATGATTTATATCCATCAGATGCCAATAAAAGGATGCTTCTTTAAAATTACTTGCTAACTTCTGCATGCCTTTCCTTTCAGTAAGTACATTTTCAATGCAAAGGATTTTTCTGCCCCTACGTACCTCTGTACAGACCTTGAGAATTTTAAGGAACGTCTGATATTATTTATGTCTACATTTTTTTTTTGCAAACCTTCCAATCAGAGAACAGTGTGTGTGTCTAAGTTTATGGAGTTTACTGCAATTTTTACAGGTCCAATACCCATAGTACTCCTCATAAACTTCACGTTAAGAGTGTTGAAAATAGATTCTCTAAGCTCTTTGAATAAGAGAAATTAACAGCCTATTCATTTATACTGAGCTACTATTCTTCCTACTATTCTTTTACTCGTTCCTACCACCTAACAACATTTGGCATCTTGTACTTATTCACATATTTGACACAAACTCCTCTGCTCAGCATCTGCAGCTCCCCCTCAGTCTGGCTCCAATCTCCACCTGCCAGGCTGATCACACAACACGATACTGCCCAAGTACTCTGTGCGTTCACCAAACTGGTTAACTGCTGTTTCCTTTACATGACATTTCATCATCTCCAACATCAATGTCTCTGCATGCTGGGAATGTGCTTTCTCATTTTCACCTCTTGGAAGCCCCAGCTCCCTTCAGGAGGTCCTTACTGACTCTTAGCAGTCTCACTCTCCAATCCCTCGCCAAAACCAACATAGATTTATTTTCTATATTTACACGAACTTGTATTTATATATGTGTTTACATATTGCTTATGTTAACATGTTGTGTAGCTACAGTAGATCGTAAGCTTCTTAAGGGCAAAGGCCGTCTCATTTTTGTATCTGTATCCCTAGTCCTTGATCTAATAAATGCTCATTGATTGACTGAAAAATAATATGGTTAGCTAAATCAACACAATCTCTTCACCTGTGTTTCACTTCTAAGTGTAGACAACCCCTTGACTACTAGAGAAAAAGATTACTCCTACACACTAAGTTTAAACCTACTAGTTCACAATTATCAGCTGAACATTCCACAGCCAAACTGCCCTTAACCCAAACCACATGTGTGCTACTCTCTAGAAGTAAAAATATAAACTGCTGGAGTCAAAGTTTCCCAGAAGAAACCCTCATGAAAAGAGGGATTTAAGAAGCTGGGAATAGGAAAGGGAAGTCTGCAAACTGGAAATGAGTCTCCCCCTCAACCCCGTAGCAAATTCGTTAAAAGAACAAGCAATTTAGGCTGTTTCAGGTTAGACACAGAAGTTAATTGTTCTTATTGCTTCATTTTATAGATGTATAGAACCAGGAGTCATTTATCTAAATTTTTAAAAATATTCTTCTCCAGATAACAAATATTAAGCTCCATTTTGCCTGAAGGCCACAGTTGTGATGACCAAAGTGAGAACTTTCAGATAAGAGAATTATTTCCATGGAACCAAAGGCCTGATGGGTCTTTGTATTTGTTCTTTCTTTCCTGTGACTCCAAACAGCACATGGCTCTAACCCTGTAATGAGTGACTCCCTGAGGATCACAAATTTTTAAGGTAAGGAAGTCATTATAACATTCTTTGATGCTGCATTTGGTATTCTGCACAATTCTTAGCATGAATAGCTTCCTAACACTTAATCTGAATCATCCTGGTGCAATTTTAGGCCATTGCCTTTTCTTCTGTCCCTAACAGACAAGCGCTCCTTCTTCCTGGGTGACTGCATTTCAAGAACAGAAGAAATAACTAAGGCAGAGTGGCCAGTCTCAGGCAGCATTACAGAAATCATTCAAAGACAAAAGATTCCTTCCAGGATGATATGGCCCTGTGCTTGCTTGGACAGCATCTAACATTGAAGACTAGCTAACACGCTGAAGATATTTCTCACGTTCAAAGCACAATGCTGGCTTTAGCAATTTGGAATCATGCCCAAGCATTAAATAAATTGTGACTACCCTTTAATCTACTTATATGACTATATATCCCACAGAGATTAAATAGGAAAAGGGCCCAGATCCTTAAAAATATTTACAAGTAGTTCTTTTTGTAGTAACAAAGAACTAGAAACTAAGGTGATGCCCATCAACTGGAAAACAGCTAGATATTATGGCATACAAATGACCACACAAACACCATGATTCTAGAGAAATGATGAAGAACCATGCTATGTACTTCCCAAGAGAGAGGTGACAGACTCAGGATGTTGAACAAGACATTTAAAAAAATATTTAATATATTTATGTTGGATATATTTTTAAATATTTTTTTGTCCTTTCTTTGTATCCCAAGCACTTAGCACAGTGCCTGGCACACAGTAGGTGCTTAATAAATACTAGTTTACTTACTGACTGGACACGACAAATGTGAAAATTTGTTTTGCATGACTATAAATATTTTGCTATTAAGAGTTTTTCCCTCTAATGATGAGAAAGGTGGAAGAGAGAGAAAATTATCTTTGTCAATTGAAAAAAATAATATTTAAGTTAAAAAAAAACCCTGTGGCTTTAAGAAAAAAAAAAAACAAAGAGCATACATTTTCCCTGAGGGCAAAGTAACATGTGCTCTATTGTCACTGTCTGGGAGCAGAGTGAAGAGAACAGCACATGTACTACCCCCATATAACTAGGCCAGCTTTGGAGAAATTTTCCTATTCCAATAGAAGGTTGTTATCCTAGCAACCTGGAAGACAGAGCAAATAAGCAATACAGTAAAAGGTCAGCAATACAGCAGAAAATTTCCTTCCCCCTAATGACCAGCCTTCTAAACTCTCCAGAAGTAACAATGGCAGCCTGGTCTGCTAGGACCACGATGTCAAGGGCTCACCCCCAGCTCTGCCGCGATCTTCTGCCACTCCAAGTAATTGTACTTTGCTGCAATCTCTTGAAGACGTTTGGTCTCTTCCTCAGCCCATGCTTGCTTGTTGATGCTTGGGTGTTCACAGTTCTGCCAGAATTTCCTAATCTCATCAGCACTTCGGCCACCTTCGAACTGTACCAAAACAGAAAGACTATTTGTATAACATGGCCAAATTAATCTTTATGCCTTTAACACATTCACATTTGTGCACATGGTACTTGGAATAATAAAAAGGAGGTCAACACAGACATAGTTTTCCTTTTTTTCAGAGGACTACAACCTCAGTCTTCTGCAGAGAGGCATCTGTTGCAGATTTAATCACTATATAAATCGTTTAGCTCAGCACAGAGAAAAGCTGAGATTGCATTTCAACACAGACAAAAAAATGTGGTTCTATATAGTTATTTAATAAATGCATGTTATGGGTAAAGAAACAGACTAGGCAAAAGACCAGAACTAAATAGAAAATCTGACCTTTGAACACAAAATTCAAGGGAAGCATAAAAAGGTAAATATGAAAGAGAATCATAAGGTACTCAATAAGGTTAACATGTATACCATTCCAAACGGGAAGATGATACATGCATCTTCTGAGAACTTTATCATTATGAGGACAGTTAGAAAGAGTCTATGTAGAAAGAGGGTGTGGGAGTCAGTCAATTATGTTGAGATGATGTTAAAAAAATGGGTAAGAAAGAGGGATGTCCTTGGAAGGGGAAGGAAGAGGAAGAATGGGGAAAGTTACCTCACATAAAAGAGGCACACAAGGAATAGCTTTTATGGTGTGAGGGAAAATGGGAGGGGAAGAGGGCAGGCAATGGTTGAACCTCACTCACATCTAAAATGGTTCAAAAAGGGAAAATATAGATACATACTCATAATAAGACTCATTTTCCTGAGTTCAAATCTGGCCTCAGACTAGCTCTATAACCTTGGGTAAGTCACTTAACTCTGTTTGACTCAGTTCATCTGTAAAATGAGCTGGAGAAAGAAACGGCAAAACACTATAGTATCTTCGCCAAGAAAAACCCAAATGGAGTAACAAAGAATAAGACACAACTGAAAAATATGGAAATATGTTTTGAATGATTTCACAAGCAAAATTAAAAAACAAACTGTTTTGCCTTCTCAAGGAGGAAAGAAGGTTGGAGAAAAAAATTTGGAACTCAAAATTAAAAAAAAATTATTATTCAAATATTTTTTACATGTAATAGGGAAATATTTACTCAAATAAAAAAGTTTTCTTTTTAAAAGATCGACTAGGCAAAGGCAGATGTCACCGCACTACTAAAGAAAAACTCAAAGCTCATGTTCTAGCAACACTGGGTCAGGACTACCACACATGCAAATAAAAGACAGCATATTTTAATAATCTGAATCCACCAATAGCAACACTGCCAAATTTCCACAGTTCTCCATGACACAATGCTATGTCTGATCCTAGGGTGGCTTAAACTACGTCATATCTACTCACATTAATGTTGGAGATCTTCTCCCAATCTCGCTCATCCAGTCTATTCCCCAACAAAGACTCTTCTGGTAGCTGACTAGAGCAGGGAACAACGGCAACATCATTAATTCTGGCTTATCTATTACTATTTACAGGTAAAGAAATGAAGTCATAGTAAAGTCTCATCTCACTTGATGTTCTCAATTTCCTTCTCGGTGTTCTTTATTTGCTTCTCCAAGATCTGCTTCTCTACTGAGTTACTGACTTTGTCAAGTTTTTGATTTAAGTATTCCAGCCTGTTGAAGAATTAGACAATATGATGAAGTGGGATTAAAATGAAGGCACTGCCAAGCTATGCTGTAACCTCTCTGATAGAGGTTACTTCCTTATGCCACCATATGGTGCTTTTTGTGAAATCATGTGATCTCCAAGTTGGAAAGGATTTCACAGATCATCTAGTCCAACTGTTCCCCAAGTATGGTCCCCAAGACATTTTCAGGAGACCGGTCAAAACTATTTTCATAGTAATACTAAGACATTATTTGCTGATTAAACCACGCCTCCTTTTTCTAATATGTATCTGTGTGAGGCCAGATTTTCTTTATACAGCTCAATCAAAACAATAAGAGACTGAATGCAAAAGCAGAAATGCTAAATCTAGTTGTCTTCTGTTAAGCTAGATAATGGAGAGACTTGCAAAAGTATGTAAAACAATGCTACTTTTCTCATTAAAATTGTTCAGTCTTGTAAAATACAGTTTTTTATATGAAAAGTATTATTTACGTTAACATGTAATGGGTTTATTAGTTTTTTTAGATGAATTAAATATTTTTAAAATTTATGAGTTTTAATTTCTGATATGGTGGCTATGGTAGATAAAACACATAAATGAAGGCTTTCTGGGGTCTTCAATATTTTTAAAAGGGTAAAGGATTCTAAAGACCAAAAAGTTTGAGAATCACTAATCTAGTCTAACACATATTTGAAGCATGAATGGCCTCCCTTATATCCACTAGCCTCTGTGTCCCACTGATTAAACAAGGTCATAGAGTTCTTCTACGGCAGAGTAAGAATAGGGCTACTTTTAAAAAATCTGCAGCTGCTTGCTTAAGTAAACTATAATTTTCAATTCAAAACACCTAATAGATGCCAAAATTAAGTCCTCTCCATTACCACATTTCAACAGTTAACTTTTGACTATTCTAACTATTCTAACAAGAACTAACTGACAGGAGATGTAAATTTAATCTGAGGTGTAAATGTACTTGAAGGTAGGATTCAGTCTTCCAGCTTGGACTTCAACTCCCAAACTGACTGAAAAGACATCCATTCACCATTTTATTCTTCTGATCCCAAACTTCCAACAAAGGGTTGCAGAGAGTAAAAACCAACACTTCTAACAATTGTTTAAATGCTACAGAACATAGTCTTTAAGAGTTGGCTAGGCCTGTGTGCACAGGACCAAAGTATCAATCCAGTTGTTCCAGCTGGTTTTTAACCATAACATGGCCTTTATAGTGTTTGAGTCTATGATGTGAAACATGAGAATTTTTCCCTTTGCCCAAGCACTACACTTACCTTACACTTAATTAATTTCCCATATTTACACTGATCACAAGCATTTCTTCAAAAGATTAGTTATGTCAAGTAATCCAAAACCATTATGGGATAAGAAATACGAATCAGATGAATAACAAATTCCCTTGTGTCCTTTAGAGACCAGAAAAGGGATCAGATAAGGTAAATTTAGACTCAGTGATCCAAAATTGGCTGAAAACTAAACAAATACCTTACTTTAATAACTTGGGTTGGAGCAAACGTTGCAGATGGTCACTCATCACCGACTTCCTAAGTAAAGTCTTTTCCCAAGTTTTCCCTGGAAAAAAACAGCATTATGTGTTTGGGCAATGACTTTGAAAAAGGTGAGCTGAAGGGAATAGGTTAGGAGGTCTCACCCTAGCCCTTTACCATTTATATCATTAGGCCAGAGTTTCAAAATTATGCTTTTCTTGAAGTATGAATCTCCCTCACCAAAGCAGGAAGAGACTAACTGAAAATTAAAAAAAGTAAAAAGAAATAATACTAGAACCACACTACTTTATTTCTTCCAGATCCTATCATAAATCCATTATTGCAAGGACTCTGGTAATTATCGGAAAGGCAGGAAGATAATTTAGGTTAGTAAGAAATGTGACTGTGCATCTAGGTGGTGCAGTGGATAGAGTGCTGGGCCTAAAGTCAGAAGACTTATCTTCCTGAGTTCAAGGCTGGGCTCAGATCCTGACTAGCTGTGTGACCCTGAGCAAGTCACTTAACCCTATTTGTCTCAGTTTCCTCATCTGTAAAATGAACTGGAGAAAGAAATGGCACTCCGTATCTTCGCCAAGAAAACCCTAAATGGGAATTCAAAGAGTTGGACACAACTGAAAACGCTGAACAGAACAACAAAAAACGTGACTGGGCTGAGAGTACCTGCACAGCAACAAGTAAAAGTAAGTCTATAACTGCAGTGGTCTCCTGTGAGGGTCACATCATCAATCAGCTTGAGCCAAAGCCCCAAAGAAAAACTTCAAGGAAGAGAACTAATAGCATTGGTCTATTGGTGAAAGTAAAGGTTAAACCTAGTTCAGTCTCCAAGTGACCCCAAGTTCTTACATTTGGTCACAATCAGTTCTTCAAAAGATTTGATGCCCTGTGTTGCCTTCTGCCGAGTATCTTCATTGGCTGGAGGTCCCTGTTGGAAAATATAGGATAGGTCAGTGCTAACCTACGGAGTCAATACGGGTACAATTCAGGATCCCAAGCTAATGGTCAGTTCCCCTTCATTTGAGATGTCACAGGAGATAACAGTAACTGTTTTTCTCAAAAGCAAACCTACAGTTTAACTTTCCCAAGCCAGTGGAGGGGCCTCCATTATTTAGTTTCACTTAAGTAACACAGAGCATTTGGAGTGGATCAGCTAAACCATCCCTACACAGCCGAATTAAGTCACGGCTGCTTTTTATGAAATGACTGACTCTTATAATATACTAAGATTCCCTGAATTCCTATTCACTGGATGGGTACTACCTCACTCTAAGTGAGAACCTGAAAAGGTCTTAGCCTAAAAGGGACAGGGTCTTCCACTGCATCCTGAGCCATCACTAGTCATCCTAATGAATATCTGATCACTGGATCCAGATGGCCCTGGAGGAGAAAGTGAGGCTGGTGACCTTGCACTCGAATCCTCACTCAAATCAAAGTCAACTGCAAGTCATGTCATCATTTCCCTGATGACATGGTCCTTTTCAAAAACAAAGGGCAAATATAACAGCTAAGATTCCCAAACTCCAGACAAGCCAGTTACCGCTGTAATTGGATTTTATAGGTAAAATATGTTCCAGGCAAGTTATTCACAAACAGCAGGTTCTAAAGTTGCATTAACACTGGGAACACTTGGCTTCTAAGGTAACTTAAAACATGTATGTGTAACATTTTTAAGGTAAAATGACAAGTTACACAGAATTTCAACATGCTCATTAATGGAGATGAACTGAAGGATATTCACATACAATAATGTTACTAAAAGAAAGAATTTATAAAATCCAAATTCTTTTCACAGCCACACAAAAGGCATAAGTTACGCACAATTCCTGTGACTTTATCCTTGAAGTATGGTTTCATAAAATGCCCCACAAATACATTTGAAGGGAGGCTCTTTCCATCTTTAGTCTTCGGGGTTTTGGAACCAGCCAGATCCCACATGACTTCTTCCTGTGACGTTGACATAGATGGAAATTGTTCAAAGTAGTTAATACAAAATCATTGGGACCAATCAAAACTGCTCTTGGGACCTTGTAAGAAATTCGGCAGTCTTTATTTAGTACTTACTCCAGGCCAGGTACCGGGGATACAAATACAAGGAAACAATTCATGCTGTTAAGGAGCTTACATTCTAACAGGGGAGATAACAATTACATAAATAAGTATATAGAAAAGCATAAGGTGATTGAATACAAATAAATACAAAGTGGTTTGGGAGGGAGGGCAGCACTGGCAGTTGAGATCAAGAAAGCTTAGTTAGAAGGTAATACTTGAACTGAGCATTGAAGAGAAGGATTTGACAAAGTAGTGGTGATGAGGGAGTTGCATTCCAGGAATGAAGGTGGGAGATGGAATAGCGTGAAGGGCAGAGAGGCCATTCTGGCTGGATTGCAGAGTGGATATAAGGAGACTAGACATGGTAGTATAATGAGAGTGAGGTCAAGTTGTGAAGCGTTTTAATAGAGGAGTTTACAGTTGATCCTAGAGGAAACAGGAAGCCACTGGAATTTACTGAGCAGGGGAGTGATAGGGTCAGAAAATCATTTTGGCAGTTGTGAGGAAGATGAACTGAAATGGGGAGAGATGTGAAGCAGGGTGACCAATCAGGAGGCAAGTCTTAACAGAGTGACCACAGAGTATGAATAAAAAGTTTTAGGAGCTTTTATTAGCCACCTGGTGGCTGTCCTTCTCGGAACAATCTGAAGGAAATCAGCAGCTAGCTCAGGGATGCAGAATCATTTATACAGTATAATTCCATTGTTCGGAGGTGCAAGTAAGTTGCTGAGGCAAGGGGGTTGTGATTACAGGGCATGACGACAGAACAAGAAGAATGAAGAATAGACAAGGGGGGAGTTTGTGATAACATCTGTAGGTAGGAGGTTGTAGGGTAAGCCGTGAGGGGCACAGGGCATGATGAAAAATTACTCTAAGCCAGTTTCTTGACTCCTATCTTAAGTCCATGAAGTTTCTACTTAACTAGTTCCTGGCCACTTCAACAATAACTAAGGCAAGAGGTAATAAGGGGCTAAACTAAGGTGGTAACTGTATGGGTATGGAAAAGGGTGAGAACTGTCATGGAAACAGAAACAGCAAGGTTTGATAACTGAATGGATATGAGGAAGGGGAGTGAGGAATCAAAGAAAATGTCAAGATTATGAAGTGGGGAAAGGGAAGAATGGTGGTGCCTTTGACAGAACAAGGAAGTCTAAAAGATTAAGTGGGTTTGGGCACAAAGGTAATGCGTTCTGTTCTGAACATGTAGTTTAAAAAACCCTGGTGATGCAGGACTGAGGCTTGGGAACAGATTGAGACTGGACAGTTCTGGCCATCACCGGCATGCAGAGATCTTTCTAAGCCACATGACTGGTACCATCAAATACAATTGCACTGGCAAATACGGGAAAGACTGGGGAAGGTTTCACTTGGTTTAAAACTACCTGCAAAGTCAGGAATGCACCCACCCACCATCAGCAGCCATACCTGTTGCTCTTTATTCTGAGCCAGCAGTACATCAATTTCTGCTATTTTCTCTTGAAGGACTTCTTGATATACCATGTTCAATTGCAAACAGGTCTCTGGGTCTTTGGGAAGGGCCTGGTCCTTTGAGTCATCATCTTCATCACTTTCTCCCCAACTTTCATCCCCCTAATTAAAAGCAGAAAATCATGTGCAGGAAAATGAAATATTCCTCCTTTGAACTCTCTAATTCCAATTTTTGACAAGCTCCTCTTCCTGAATCAAATTAATACCCTATCTTTCCTCCTGTGGTTGCTTTTGTTGGTAGGATTTTACACAGTCAGTCTTTAACCTGAGAATGACAAAACATCAGGCCAGAGACAAAGTGCCAGTAATCAGGTAGTAGTTTAATGAATCAGTTTCATTATGAGGAACAGATTTGCAAATTGGAAATTCTACTGATCAGAATTCCATCTTGCTGAAGTGAAGACAGAGATCATATACATAAATCACAAGTGGGAAGGAAGAAGGGAAGGTAGATCACAAACAATCCTTTCCCATGACAAGCCCCCAAGTGGAAGACAATACAACAATTCTGGAGTCCTGTAGGAGCAATATTGCTCTAGTTCTTGGAAGTCATTACTTGGTGGGTCACAGGACCAGAGTTCTGTGGCAGGAATAGGTTCTACAGTCTTTGATTTGATTCTCTTAAGGTACTACACAGGCACAAGAATGACAGCACTGTCAAGGTTTGATTATCATTTCAAGCTGCACAGTAAGTCTGGCTCACAAGAGAGGCAATTCTGAAAAACCTAATGTATCGGAATATTCATTACACACCCATCAATTATTATAAAAGTCATAATTCCCTTCACACTTTAACTGTTTTATAGAGCAATGTCTTTAAGACATGCCTCAAAGTGAATGGATTCAGCCTGCTCTTAAAGAATCACAGAATCTCAGAAACAGAAGTGACCTCACATGTCATCTAATTCAATCCCCACCCAAAGCATGAATCCCTTCCATAATATGTTTTATAAATGACCATCTAATTTCTATCAGAACACCTCTGTGATGCTCGCTCCTCCCTAGGAAGTGACTATATTAATTTCCCAGTAGCTGTCACCACAGATTTCAAAATATTCTCATCACAGAAGGTCACCCAGTCTAACCTCTAACAGGTATACCAATCCAAATTTTAAATGGGCTGGAAGTCAGAGACCTTAGTGCAGCATTCTAGCCTGAGAACAGCTATATTTTTTGGTTAAGCCATGCTTGTTATATCTGTACCACAGGATGCAAAATACAAACTTGGAGTTAGTTCACAAACTGCCCAAATTTTAAAATGACACAAATGCAACTTAACAAGTTGTTGTATGCATCTTTATAAATTGACCTTGGTTTCACAATAAATTAAATAAGAAATAACAAAAACATGGAAGTTGAAAAGTACTTTTCACTTCAGGAACGAATGGATATTTATAGTGAGACACAGGACACTTTGGCCATCCAGGGAAAACACTGGAGTCCTAAGTGTTTTAAAGATGCTGACTTACTGAAATCTGAAGATTCTTTCTCCTATTTCATTCATTCCATGATCTCTCAAAAACATTTACATATTCACAAGTTCTCCCTCCCTGAAGATTCCTGACAAGCCTAAGCTGATCCCACAATACTCTGCCTCTTTCCTCTCTAATGACCCAGAAGATAATCATCATTTGAGGACGGGTAAGGCAGTTAGGTTACCATAGGAACGTATTCATCCCAGTCGCCATCTCCCAGAGAATCTGTTAGGAATGCAAGTAAAGAGTTTAGGTGAATGAATGGTGAAAACATGACATACTGCAAAGTAATATGCCTTACTTGGATGTTATTTTTCTATACCCCCTCTTCATGCATTTAAAAAAAATTTTATACATATGTTAGAATTACATCATGATCACAGGCATAGTTAATTCTTCAAGGGTAGGGACACTGTCTAATTTATTCTATGAATCCCCAGTACTTAGCAAGTGTTCTGTATAATAATAGGTATCTAACACAAGTTTGGTGGTAGCTAAGTGGCTGAATGGATAAAGTGCTGAGCCTAGAGTCAGGAAGATTCCTCTTCCTGAGTTCAAATCTGGTCTCAGACACTTACTAGCTGTGTGACCATGGACAAGTCACTTAATCCCATTTGCCTCAGTTTCCTCATCTGCAAAATAAGCTAGAGAAGAAAATGGTAAACCACTCCAGTGCCAAGAACACCAATGGGGTTTTGGAAAGTTGAACACAACTAAAACAACTGGCAACAACAAAATATAAATTTCATCAATCAATTAACAAGCAACTAGTAAAAAAACTAGTAAAAAAACTTACAATATTCCAGTAACTGTGCAAAATGCTGAAGATACAAAGACAAATGTTAAAGAGTCCTTCTCCTCAAGAAGCTTACATTCCTTTAGGGGAAATAAGCAAAATGAATAAAGAGTGTTTGGGGAGTACACTAGCAGGTGGCTGGGCAGGAAGAAGAAATCAGGAAAGGATTCATGAAGTGGATGCCTGAGCTGAATCTTAAAGGAAACCAGGGATTCAAGAGGGAAGAATAAGGGGGAAATATATTCTAAGCATAGAGGATAGTGTAAAGGTGTGGAGATAGGAAGTAAAGCATCACAGGTAAAGTAGGCCAATAATATATAGATTACAGAGTACATATTGAGGAGGGTGTGTGTGTGTGTGTGTGTGTGTGTGTGTGTGTGTGTGTGTGTGTGTGTGTGTAAGAAGACTAGAAAAGTAGGAATGAGCCAGGTGTGTGTGTGTGTGTGTGTGTGTGTGTGTGTGTGTGTGTGTGTAAGAAGACTAGAAAAGTAGGAATGAGCCAGGCGTGTGTGTGTGTGTGTGTGTGTGTGTGTGTGTGTGTGTGTGTGTGTGTGCAAGAAGACTAGAAAAGTAGGAATGAGCCAGATTGTAAAGAGCTTTAAATGTCAGGAATTTATAGTGATCTTAGAGGTAAAATGGAACTACTGGAGTTGATTGTGTAGAAGGAGTGATATGAGGAAACCTGTGCTTTAGAAAATCATTTTGGTGACTGTGATAGACTGGAGGGGAGGACACATGAAGGAAGAAGACCACTATAATGAAACCAGAAGATCACTATAATAGTCCAGGCAGGAGGTGATAAGGGTCTGAAGTAAAGCAGTAGCTTTCGAGTACAAAGAAAGAGACATATTCAAGGGATGTTGTGAAAAGAAAGGACAAGATTTACCAACTGACATGTCTCATTAAGTGAGAGAGAGCTAGCATTTATTTATATAGTGCTTAAAGTTTAAAAAGCACTTTTGCTCATGTTATTTCATTTGACCCTCATAATAACCCTGTGAGGAAAGTGTTATTATTTCAATTTTACAGAGGAGGAAACTGAGGCCTAGGACATTAAGTGAACAACTTGTCAGAGGTCACAGAAAGCATTTGAGGGAGGATTTGAACTCTGGTCTTCCTGACTGCCAAGTCCAATATTCTATCTGCTAAACCACCTAGGTTATGTGCAAGGTGAATCAAATTATAAACCCTTGGAATCAGCGAAGGTCTTATGTTTTAGAGCTCACTCCTGTGACAAGCAACATGAGGGTTTGCTCACAGCAGGCACTCAATATACAGGCTACCTGACAGGCAAAACCTACATGATTTTCTATTATCCTTTAATAGTGAAGGTATCTGCTCAGTAAGGACAGCTTGGGCATAGAACTGCCTTGTTAACCATGAACCTAGGTTCAAGTCCTAAAGCCTTTTAGGTGCAAATAGCAATGCTCAATAATCCCATTCCTAAGAAAAGATGAACAGTTTCTTTTTCCTTTTTTTCCCCTTAGTTGAAGGATGTGGTGATAGTAAATAGAAATGGCTATTAAATTTGAAAACATCTATTATCAAGGTCACCCATAGCCAAAGCATGGGATTTTTTTTAAAGTAAAAAAATGATCTAAGATTCCACAATCATAGTTTAAAAGCAGTCTGTCCAAAAGTAATCATAAAGACAGACTTATCTGAAAACCCAAGGGAAGCCCTCAAGTTTGTACCTTGCAGATGAGTATCACAGTGTGGTACTGTAGAAAGATTTAGTCAGAAGAACTGGATTCAAATCCCAGACCTGTCACATACTATCTGTGTGACCTTAGGCACTTAATTTCTTTGCCCTAGTTTCCTCAATTATAAAATGACAGGCTAGGTATAGATAGTCTTTAAGGTTCTTGAAATTCTACATCTATAAGCCTATGATCTATGAGGGGCAGCTAGGTGGCACAGTGGAGAGAATATCAGGCTTGGAATCAAGAACACTCCTCTTTCCGAGTTCAAATCCAGCCTCAGACATTTACTACCTGTGTAACCCTGAGCAAAGTCACTTAACCCTACTTGCTTCAGTTTCCCCATCTGTAAAATAAGTTGGAGAAGGACATGGCAAACCACTCCAGTATCTTTGTCAAGAAAACCCCAAATAGGGGTCCAAAGAGTCAAGTGTGACTGAAACCACTGAATAACAACAAATGATCTACGACAAGAAGCAAGTCAGATATAAACTCACCTGCTTCTGAATCAGAATCAAGATTCGAATCAGAGACGACGACCTCAATTGTTGCAATGTTAGGATCCAAAATCCTTTCTAGATTCTTGATTTGTTTTGTGATCTTCTCTCTTTCTGCATCTAAATCCATGTCTGACATAATTTTGGCCTGCCCCAAAAATATAAGAGGCATTAATATTAACATAAGGTCCAATTAATTTCTTAATCTGAGATGAATGTGGCTAAAGTATATTTTTAGATGGGACAACTTTAACAACGATTCTCCATTATCTTTCATAAAAAAATTAAAACTAACTTAGTATAACACCATTGTCAACAAACTGTAACAATGTGGTCCCCACCTGCTTTAAACTTAATTCAGTATTTCAAGGATTAGCTGATTTTATCAGTGTGAGTATTCCCTTCAGTCAAACAGATCACAACCCCTTTTAGAAAACTGCAGTCCACTAATGCACTGCTGAGTTCTGAATTGGTCTAACCATTCTGGAAAACAATCTGGAACTACGTGTCTTATGTGCATGGGCACACTTGATCCACGGATACACACTACTAGGCTCGTGCCCCAAAGAGATCAAAGAAAGAAAAAGCCTTATGTCTATAAAAAATATTTACAGTAGCTCATTTTGTAGGATATCATAAGAAAAGTCTAAAGTCCTATATGAACTAATTTAAAATAAAGCGAGCTGAATGAGGACAATAACTACTTTATAAAGAAAAACCCTGAAAAACTTGAACACACTGATCAATACAATGACAACTGTCTTGTGTCTGGAGGACTGAAGATGAAGCTTACACCCCATCTCTTGCCTGAGAGCTGATGCGCTAAAGATGTATAATGAGACATATTTTTGGACACTGGCAATGTGGAAATTGGCTTTGCTTGAGTATGCATAGTTGTTAGGAGGATTTTTTTCCTTCCTCTAAAGTTTGTTTTTTTTCTTCCTCTAAAAAGTTTGTTTAAAAGGGGGCAGAGTAATCAGAGGGGGAAAAAAACAAATGATTGTGAAATGAACAAAATAAGAAAGTTAATTTTTTTAAATTTTAAAAAATCGTTGAAAGTAAAAAACCAAATCATCATGAGCCCAGCCCAGTGATGAGCCACTCCAAACTTAACAAGGCTAGTCCTTGAACAACAGATATAGTCCTTTTTGCCAGGCTTATATTACAAGATTGTGTCACATATGCTGTTAAGTTCAAAATAGGTATTTTTAAAATGAACTTTTCAATTTTTTTTGGATTCAGACCTGTCATTTTTTTCTGTGTGGGAAGCTCTCAGTAAGGAAACTTTACACACTAATGTAAGTATGTAATTAATAAAATCAAAGATGTGCCTGGAGCACTGAGTAAATCCATGACTTGCCCATGGTTACAGAGTTAGTATGTATTAGAGGTGAGACCAAATCATCCTGACTCCAAAGCTGGCCTTCTTTCCCCTCCCTGTGCCACATACATGGCTTCTGTGAATATAGGTAAAAGCAAACTGTACATAACTTATTGTAGGTAAGTAAAAAAGAATGTTTTATTTTGAACCATGTATATCGAACACCTGATAAAGAAGACAAAGTAGCAAAATTACCTACAGCTTCATCTTCATTTTCCACTGTTCCCTTCCCACTAACTCAAAGGAGTCACTTAGCACAGTAGCTGTTGGTTCCAGTGATAAGTAAGGAGGGTTTATTTTGTTTCTACACCTAACCTTAGTCCACAGACCCTTAAGTCCAGTCACAGATTGACCCACCTAACTCAGGTCACAGAATGTACACCTAATAGCCATCCTACAAATGGAGAATCAAGGGAACTGGGTCAGGCTTTAGTGTAGCCTGCCTCCACCCTAAAATGAGAACTCAAAATACATGTCTTGATGGTAGACTAATAACATCTTTCCAGCCTCCACTCTCAATCTGTGGCCCTGCCTGGTTTCAACTCCAGGAAATATGTTACTCCTCTGAGGTTAAGCACTCACTTCCATAATCTCACCACCATGCTGCCCACTCAAGCCTTGACTGAGACCACCACTCTCTCAGCCTCCACCCCCCTCTGACTGGAGAGTGGAGTATCAAATTCCTACTAAAGTCTTCCCTTAGAGAGGGCAAAAACTGAACTTTTTTGGCTCACCCCACTTTGCATCTGCTGCTCTGCATGGTTTCAACGTGAGGCAACAAGATGCCCCAAGCTGGGTACCTACCTCATGGGGGCCTCCCCCTGACTTTTCCTGCCTCCTCTTGTGTGTTGTATTGCTCCATTATACTGTAAGCCCCTTGAGGGCAGAGAATGTCTTTCTTATTATATCCCAAGCGCTTAGCACAGGGCTTGGTACATAGTAGAAGCTTAACAAATCTTTAATGAATTGGATTAGAAAAGAAATGATCAATTGAATCCAATCCATTATTAGTTCTGTCACAAAAGGTAACTTCTTTTAATGACATATTTCATTTGGTCTCTCTCCAAGTTCTTCCAAAATCAACACAATGAGTACATAGACTTTAAACTCCTTTAAGGTAAAGATTATGTTATTTCATCTTTTTTATCTTCCAATGTCACATAAACAGAAAGAATAAACTTCTACTGAAAAGACCTATCTTTGGTTTTCCCAAGGAACAGAAAACACTGTCAACTATAATCAGTGCTACTAGGATCCCAATATCCTACAGTGACTCACAACAGGGGCTTGGACCTCTGCTACTACCCCTAGATATTACACAGTACTTTTTTGTGCCTTTCCTAAAGACTGTTTTTTGGATCAGACTTGTGATTTCACTGATACAGGAAGCTCCAAGTGAAAGAACTCACTCTACCAATGTAGATGGGCAGTTGGTCTGTAATTTATACTCTTAAAAATCTGCCTAGGGTACAGAGAGGTTAGGTAATTTGCCCAGTATCATACAACTTGTAATAATATATCAGAGATTGAACTTGAACCGTGGTCTTCTTGACTCCTAGGTCAGCTCTCTATTTACTAAGCCAAGCTGCCTACCAAGGACTTATCTGATTCTGTCCAATTTTATATTATTGTGTATTTGTGAGTCTAATCTTACCTACTAGACTGTAAATAAGCTCCATGAGCAAAGGACATTAAGGGGAAAAATAAGAAAGTCTAGTCACTGCCTTAATAAAGCTAACAACATAATAGAGAATATCAACAAATGACTTAACTATAGTAGAGTGAAAGGAGGGTAGGACCTAGGAATCAGATGTGTATTACAGCGCCAACCTTAAGTAGCTGAGTGACCTTGGACAAACTGTCTTCTCTTTCAGCCTCAGTTTCACTGTCCCCAAAAAGGGGATAATATTTATACTCTTTGACCTCCCAGGTCAGTAAAGTGAGATAAGGGATGTCAGCATGTTTTGTAACTGTAAGGTACTTCATAAATGAGCTGTTAAATTTGCATTTGCTATAAGCTTTTAAAATACTAATAATTTTTAAAAATTTAAGCTGGAAGTATTTCCTTACGGAAAATATCACAGAACTAATTTAAACATTACATGGGTGTCTCCATGTTCACAAAATATTTTTTTTAATGAAAAGATTTCATAGTTCATCTACTTCCTTAAGAGCAGAGACTGTTACATTTTAACCTCAGCACTGTGCACAGGGCCTGGCACACAGTAGGTGCTCAAAAATGCTACTTGATTGAAATGAGGCGAAAAAGTACGTGGACCAACTCCCGCAGGCTAAACATTGTGGTGAGCTACTATTGAGAAAGGAACAAACATAACTGCAAGAACTGTGTCCTAGGAGTCAGGAGTCCCACACACTAGCCCTGACTCCCCAACTTCAGACAAGTAACTATTCTAACATGGGTCTGAGTTAACTTATGTAAAAAGGACCCATGGGCCTGGGTTGTCTTCTCTCACTATATACTTTCTCTCTTGGTGAACTCACTAACTCCCACAGATTCAAAGATCAATTCTACGCAAATCACATTTATTTAGGCAATCCTAATCTCTCTCCTGACCTCCATTTTCATATCTTCAACTGACTACTGGATATCCCAAAATAAACATCCTGTAAACAGACTCTCAACCGGCCCCAAACTGAACTCATTTCTTTCCCCTCAAAAGATCTCCCTCTTCCTAACTTACTACTACTATGGAAAGCATCATTATCTTACTAGTCACCAAGGCTCACAATCTAGGTGTCATTACTCCTGTTACCTCCCATAACCAATCTATTGCCAAGTCCTCTCTACATTAGTACCTTCTCTCCTCTGACTGTGCCACCAGCAAGGTGCAGCCTCTTATTATCTCTTGCCTGGAATTACAATAGCCTTCTGGGTGATCAGCCTGCCACAAGTGTCTCATCACTCCAGCTCATATGACACTTAGCTCTTAAAGTGATCTTCCTAAAGTACAGGTCTAACTATATCACAACTTCTCGTCTCCATTCAATAAACAACAGGAGGCTCCCAATTACAAGATCAAATATAAAATCCTGTTTGGCTTTTAAAACCCTTCATAACCTGGCCCCTTACTACCTTTTCTGTCTCCTTACTACCTTTTCTGTCTCCTTACTCCTCCTACTTTACCATCTAAGGACACCGGCTTTGCTATTTCTATCACAAGACACTTCATCTTCCTACTGTGAGAAATAGGCTTATGGGGATCACAGGAATTCCCAGGCAAAGTCAGGGAGTTAGTCCAAAAGAGCTTCCACTGTTTACTGCTTCCCAGATCACGTGCCCTCAGGAAGATCCACGATATAGACCCATTCTCACTGAAAGAACTCAGAAACCGAGCGGGCAGAGGAAAGTGTTTGCTTCTGGCAAGGAAGTGGAGGTGGTGTTCACTAGGAACACCCACATAGATACAGAAGCAGGCAGTCCAGCTTAAACAGTTCTACCACTCCTACCTGAGTCAGGGTTGTTTACATTCTTCATTACCCTATATTCCTTCCTTATGAAGAATAGTGAGGACTGGAGCCCTCAGGTTTGACAAGGTGGTCCCATCCCAACCTTTCTAGTCCCCCAGGCGTCAGGATGGCCATAGTCTGGGTAAAAATAAGGTTAAGTGAGCTTCACCCCCACCTTGGGAGTGTTAATTATCTCCCAATAACATCTGTGGGAGCAAAACAAGAGAACAAAATATCTCCTCTTACACTACTGCTGGAATTTCTGATGCCAGCTCCCTGAGCCAGGAATTCTCTCCCTTTTCGACTCAACCTTCTTTTAAGTGTCAAAACCTTACCTTCTGGAATAAAAATGTATATATACATATACATACACATATGTCTACATAGGAGGGTTTATATATGCATACAAACACATATCTGAGTACGTGTATATATGAATACATAGAGGGCACAAGATCAATTGAATAGGAAGGGACAATACTCTAAAAGGTGAAATTCTGAGGTGGGAGAGGATTAGAATGACAGGAGACATCCAGAGACAGAATGGGGTTAATCATCTCATAGAAGAGGCAAAGGATAATTGTTACAATGGAGGGGAAGAACAGGAAGGCAAAAGGGAAAGGGTCAACCTTACTCTCGTTGAACTTGGCTTAGGGAAGGAACGACATAAACTCTAAACTGGGTATCTTGCCACACAGGAGAGTAGGGGGGATGGGGATGAGAGGTGGGATAACAG
>CM053581.1:218706678-218724787 GCA_028627135.1 Pseudochirops cupreus
GAATAGAACAAGGGGGGTGGGGGCGGGATAGGAAGGAGGGACATATAATCAGTCTCTCTCAATATGCCCACTGTGGAGAGATTCTGCATAATTACACATGTACAGCCTGTATTTTAATTGCTTGTCCTTCCAGTGGGGGTGGATGGTGAGGGAGGAAAGAATCTAGAATTTAAAGTTCTATAATCAAATGTTAAAAATATGTGTGTGTGTGTATATATGTGTATATATGTATATATATATATATATATATATATATACACACACACACACACACACACACACATACATAAATAAAATTGTTGTTATTGTTAACTACATCCAACTGGGAATCGAGATGTGCAGGCACTGTGGTAGGGAGATCCATCCTGCCCTACCGGAAGGTCGGAGGGACACAGGACTTAGGAGAGAGCAGATTGGGGGAGGGGTTACGTGTGAGATGGCTGTTTTGAGGTGTTGGGTAGGGGAAAGATGGGGAGAAAATTTGTGACTCAAAATCTCATGGAAATGAATGTGAACAAGAAAATAAATAAATTAATTGAAAAGTAAAAAAAAAAAAACATGGGCTGTTGGCTCATGGTAATGGTATCTCTGATTTATACAGCTCCAAAATGTGAAGATATGAGGTTGAATTTAAATGAAGTCACATCCCAAATTCAACACCACTACTTCAGGACCTGACAAGAATCAGAACTCTGGAACTCCTAAACCTAAGATGAGCTGAAGTGACCCCTTGTTTTAAGATGCATGAATAGGATACTAACTTGTCTCTCCCAGGCTTCACTTTTACTCGGAACAGTCCATACACTGGGCGGTGATCAGAAGTCTTGATTTCAGGACAGGAAGAATACTTAACTGGGTAGATGTCATCTTTCTGACGGCTTTTATATACAACTCGGTCCTATAGGGAGAGATTACAAAAGGGAGGGAAACTAAGCTGAATTCCATAGGAACACATGATCTGCTCACCTTTCATTTCTTTTTTAAAATTTTTATAGATATATTTTGTTTTTACTTCACCTACATTCCCCAATACATCATTCTTCCTCACTTTCCTAGAGAGATATCCTTTGACAAACAAGAAAAGAGGAAAAAAACAGTTCAGCAAATCAATCAAATCTGACATTAAATGCAATGTTCTACACCTACTGTGTTCCCACCTCTATGAAGAAGGGAGGGCAGTGCATTCTCCTGTCTTTTCTCTGGGACCAAGCTAGATCATTATAATTTCACAGCATTCAGTTTTTATTATTTGTTCTTCTTTACATTTACATTGTGGTGGTCACTGTGTACACTGGCTTTCTGGGCTTTTTTTAAAAGTTCATTTTATATCAGTTCATAGAAGTCTTCCTGTGCTTTTCTATATTTATATTTTCTTACACTACAGTAATATTCCCATTATATTCATGGATTTTACCTTGTTTAGCAATTTTCCAATCAATGGATATATGTACTTTGTTCCTAGCTCTTTGCTTCTATAAAAAGTGCTAAAAGTATTATTTTTATATATATGGGAAAATTTTTTAAAAATCTCCTTGGGGTAAATATATATTTCCTAACAACATCTGTTATTGAAAAGGCATGGACATTTTAGTCACTTTCCTAGCATATTCCAAATTGCTTTCTAGAATGACTGCATTAATGGTTAGTGTATCGGTGTGCCCACCTTTCTGCAACCCCTCCAACACTGACTATTCTCACTTTTTATCATCACTGGGCTTGAGATGAAACCTCAGAGTTGTTCTGATTTGCAAGTCTCTATCTATTAGTGATTAATCTTTGATATGATTGTTAATATTTTAACAATTTTTTCAAATGTTTATACCACTTATACAAAGGGAATGGATTTTGGTCTTATGACAAATTTGTATATCTATACCTTTATTAGAGATAACTGCTGCAAAGACTTTTTGTCCAATCAATCACTTCCCTCTTTTATCCTAGTTGATTTTGTTTGTGCAAAAACATCCAATTTCATGTAATTAAAATGATCTACTTTATCTTTTGTGATTTCTTTTTTTGCTTGTTTGGTTAAGATTTTCCCCTCTATAACAACACTACTAGGTCTGTGTCCCAAAGGAAATAAAACAAAAAAGAAAAGGACCTATATGTACAAAAACATTTATAGCAGCCCTTTTCTGGGAGTAAAGAATTGGAAATTGAGAGGATGCCCATCAGTAGGGAAATGGCTGAACAAGTTGTGGTATGTGGTTATGATGAAATGATATTGTACTGTAAGAAATGATGAGCAGGATGCACCCAGAAAAACCAGGAGAGACTTGTATGGGCTTATGCAAAGTGGTATGTACTATGTACACTGTAACAGCAATATGATGAGATGATCAGCCATGAATGACTTAGCTATTCTCAGCAATACAGTGATCCAAGACAACTCTGAAGGACTTAGGATGAAAAATGCTACCTGTCCCCAGAGAAAGAAATGATGGTGTCTGAATATAAACTGAAGCATACTTTTAAAAAAATTTTCTTTATTTTTCTTGAGGTTTATTTTATATCTTTTCTTTCACAACATGACTATTATGGATATGTTTTGCATGACTACACACTTATAACCTATATAGTATTGCTTGCCTTTTCAATGAGGGGAAATGGGGAGGAAGGGAGAGAATTTGAAACTCAAGGTTTTAAAAAGAAATGTTAGAAGTTGTTTTTACATGTAACTGGGGGAAAATAAAATACTAACTAAATAGATAAAAATTGATTTTCCCCCTAACCATAGTAATGAAAGAAAGAGACCTGATCGGGTTCTTTTCTAATATTGTAATTCCCCTTTCACTTCTTATGTTCTACTGTTTAAAACAAACATCATTCATCTCAACCCATTTCAGAACTCACTTCACTTTGAAGAATTTATTTCATCTGAGTGTTACCCTGTGCTCACAGTTTCTGGAGTTTTTTGGAGGGGGAAGGGTGGGTTGTATTCAAAGATTAGGACATTAGACTATAGAGCTGTCTTAAAGTATACCTTAGAATAAAAAAAATCAGTGTCTTTACTAATGTTCATTGGTGATTGTATTCAATGAATCCTTGACAGGCAGGATGTATGTTTTCTCATGTGTTATGAAGGAAGAAGATAGCACAGAATCTATCTGTTCCATTATCTGAGCTTTAATAGTATATAACAGATTCAGTGGTTTCTTAACTTTTGCCCATTCAAGAAGCATTACCACTATGGGAGAGAGTTTGACAGACTTACAGCACAGGAAGGAAAGGTTCTAAAGCTGAGGCAGCAAAGGAAAGTCAACTGGTACCTAATGGGCATTTCATTAATCATTAGTTCTGTTAGTTCCTTTATGCAAAGGAATCTGACCTTTCTGCAAATCCATTTAGTTCTAGAAATGGGAGCCTCAGAAAATATGTGGGATTTTTCTTTTAGTTTTCATAGCTAACAGTTATAATTAATCAGATGATATATTCTTTATAATAACATTATTCCCCCCTGCCAAAGTCTGCTGAAATCAAATCTGATTCTATGGAGCCAAGAAAAATATATAAGCTAAAATCCTAGGTAGTTTCTACATAGTGGCATTTTAAAAATAATTATTGTGACAACCAAGAGTCCACGTGTACAGATTTTCCAGTGGGATGTCAATTTTGGAATTAAATGGGCTAAGCAAGGTCCGGGTTTCTTCAGACAGTAAGTATTTGTTTTGGCAAATGGCCATAGGTAGTGTGTGATCCAATACGTCACGTGCAGAAAGAAGACTAAGTCAGTGAAGATGCAGGTATAGCCATGTACAACAAGAACATTATGAGCTGAAGTCACACTCTCAGGAATATGTGAGCCTATAGTTCAATACTGAGAAAAAGGCACTGCCTCCCTACTAGGAAGGGGAAGGAATGAAGACCTCTTACTGTATAAGAAGGAGTCCTCTGCTTTGAAGTGCTATCATAGCTGTCCTTTCCAACATCAAATTTATATGAAGGGAAAAAGTGAATGTCTGCTTCCCTGAACCCCTTGAAGATGGATCCTGCAAGGCAGAAAGGCAAGGCAAGGATGATAAGGACTTTCTGTCCCAAGATTCTGCCTGTTTTCACAAAGTCCATCAGGCCAAAATACCTCAGCCTTCCAAAATTTAAAAGTAAACAGAAAAAAATAGCAACACTACTTACCTTTTTTCATTTCTTTAATAAGTTGGTCATGCTGAAGTAGCTCTGACATGTTCATCTCCAGATTCTGTTTCAGGATTGACTCTACTGCCATCCGTCCACCATTTAGTCGAAAATTGAAGTCTCCAAACCAGAACACTTCGTCAAATCTACTTGTGACATCCACTGAAACAAATGTCAGAAGGTTCATTAGTGCCATAATTCCTAGTTGAGCACCATAACACAAACAATTTCAGATCCTGGCTTTTAGCTATGGCTTAAAACAAAACTAGTAGGGATACTTACTGGACATAAAAGCCCTGAATGGCCCAACAAAGACTCTCAACAAGTACTTGTTAAATTATGAGGACTAGCTATCTAGAGAAAAAGAAGACCAGTTCTGGAACAGATAGAGAAGCTTGTCTAGAGCTGTTTAAAAGTGGCAAGGAGGAATGTTTGTTTAGCTATGCAATAGCCCACTATTTTATAGAGTTCTCTTGAAATTCAAATGCACAGAAAAATTCACACTAATAAAAAGACAGGGTTATGAGGAGCCAGTTTCAAAATAGAAAACATAAGTTTCTAATAATCAAGTAAAACGTTATTTTAACAAATATTCAAAAAGATTCAAATTAAAACAATTTTGAGATAATCACACCTCATACCCATTAAATTAGCAAAAATAATTAAAAGCAACAAAAATAAGTGCTGGCAGGGTTGTGGAGGAACAAGCATAATCATTCATTCCCAATGGAATTTCAAATTTGCAGAATCTTTTTGGAGAGCAATCTGATAGTACATATTAAAAGTTACAAAAACAGTCATATGCTTTGAACCAATAAATTCATTATTGGGAACATATCCTGAGAGAGTTATTGAAGTTTTTTTAAAAGAGCAATTGTTCAAAGATTTCCCTAACAGAATTATGTGTAAGAGAAAAAAGTGAGAAACGTTCAATAATAGGAAAGTTGCTAAATAAATAATGGCACATTAAAGTACTGGAATTCTATAATGTAATTAAAATCAACGAGTATAAGGAATACAAAGAACATAGTGCTTTATGAAATAATGCAAAGTGAAAAAAGTAGAACCAAAAGAACAGATTATATTCTAATTACAATCAAGTAAGAGGAAAAGCGAATGAAAGTAAACAGGCAAAGAATCCTCATGAGGATTTTGAGAGAATGACTGGAAAACTGTAATACATTATATGCTGAAATTAACTTAAATGTAAATAGTTCCTAAGCAAGTTTATGTTAGTGTTAATGGCTTTAATAAAACATTGAAATTTTAAAATCTCCACTGATTTTTTTTTCACTTTCACTAAAAATAGTCATAGTTCATCCAATGACAAGGTATAGTATTATATCCAAAATAGAACAGTAAAAAAAAGTCTTCCTGTTTAGTATGAACAAGGTACTATTTCTGTATCTCAAGTTTTCTTCTGCCAAATGGAATAACATTAACAATGAATGTGACCCTTTCAGACAGTTGGGGCGGAGAAGATTTAAAATTATGCCCTCATACTTTGTGATGAAGGAGGATCATAGGCCAAACATTGTTTTTAGAATGGTGATTTTCTATGAATGAGATTAGTTAGCTAGAAGTTATTTCTACAATTTATTTTTATTTCTACAGTTGTTGATCTTCAAATTATCTCTGATGAGCTCCTTTTTTGTTTTGCACCTCTTTATATATATTACATAATGGTATCCAGAAATATTGCTATCTCTATTGCCCCTTGTGCCCATAGTAGACTCTAAGGGCAGGAACCATGACTCATCTAAACTTTGTATCACTTCTAGAGTCCTGCAAAGGACTCTGCACATGACAGTTAATAAATGCTTACTGTATTGCATTTTAATTAAAATTTTAAAAATTTTCTATTACACAAGTCCCTAAGGCACAACAGCAAATATGCTTTCTGTTTAAGTGACTAAGTAATTCATTACAAATTATGCAGAGAAAAATGTGTATTTCAGTATTTTTTTTAAAAATGTGCATTTAGATTTGAGTACTCACAGGAACTAGATTGATATGGCTTTGTAACTGGTACATTCTTAGGAAGTGTAAGTGCTTGGATAGTTTTACTGTAGTCTAAAAGTCGATCAGATACTTTCCCATCACCAGCTGCAAAAAAAGAAAGAATTAAAGAAGGTGTATGACACATAAATTCAAAAATTCAAACAAGGCCAGATACTCTTTGGATATTTAAAGTATGATGCAGTATGATAAAGTAAGAAGACAAAAAAACTTCTGGGTCTCAATGATTCTATTTTCAGAACTTGATCCAAGCCAAATGTACAAAGTTTAGGGATTTAAAACTACATATTCCCAATCTTCCCTGAAAAAATTAATTGTCCATTGTGCAGAATTGACCACTATATTTACACTAACATATACCTACAAATTTGGGGTCCAGTCTTTGACTCTTGTTTTATAAGTCCACAGAAACCTTGATACAACAGTCATAAAAATCACAAAATTTCAGATTTGTCAGAAATTAAAGACATTATTTATGAAGGGTCTAAACCCCTCATTTTACATATGAAGAAACTGAGGCCAAAAGTGCAAGTGATTCATCTAAGGTCTTAAGTGGAAGAGCTGAGAACATAAATCTAAAATCATTTGACTGTCATACTTTGGTATTCTTTCTGCTGTTGCTGTCTTGTGCCACTATAGTGAGAAGATTGTCTTAACTAAAGTTATAGTTTGATCTTCAAAGACACCAAAAACAAAACTGCAGACCAGGAGTGGGAAACCTGTGGCCTCAAGGCCAGATGTGACCTTTTAGGTCCTTGGGTGTGGCCTTCTGACTGAGTTTTATACAGCAAATCCTTTTATTAAGGGGATTTGTTCTGAAGTTTGGTTTCAGTCAAAGGGCCAGGCTGCAGGGAAGGACCTAGATGGCCACGTGTGGCCTTGAGGCCACAGGTTCCCCACCCCTACTCCAGACCTTCCCTTATGCAAGTATTCACTGAATGATGTTTCAGGTGAATGGGGAAGGAGATTAAAGAAGAGAATTCTGAAGGGTTGAGCTATGATGGCTTACATGTCCCAATTACTTAACCTTTTGGAAAACAGCACAATTTCTCTAAAGTCTCAAGAAGCCAAAATGGTTATTTAGCTTTCTGAAGGGTTAAAAAAAATTGGTGATGCAAGGAAGTTTCAGCAAAGATCCCTGCTATGCTATGCTACATTGTATCAGGTAACTATCCAGAAAATTCAGTCCTTACTACTCTGGTCCTTCAAGCACTAGTTTCCCAAATGTGGAGATAACTGATAGCCTAGATTGAACTGCAAAGTGTATACAAAGGTTAATCTGATTTTTTGGGGGGGGTGGGGCAGGAGGGAAGAAGGGTAATGTTCTAAAAAGCTAAGTTGCACAGTAAATAGAGTGCCAGGCCAAGTCAGGAAGACTTGAATTCAAATTCTACCTTAGACACTTACTAGGGGTGTGACTGGACAAGTCACAACTTCTGTTTCAGTTTCTTCATATATAAAATGGAGTTAGTAACAGAATCTACCTCACAGGGTTGCTATGATATAAAACAACACAATATTTGTAAAGTGCTTTACAATGCTACATAAATGCTAGCTATTATTAAATTATCAAACTTTGTAAATTTAGCTATATTAGCTCTATTACTTAAGATGAAATCATTATTGTGACACAGTAATTCACATCCATTTTAAGTCTATCTTACTTTAAAAAGTATCCAGAACTGGCTTGAATAAGAAAGCCAAAGTTTCTTCTCATTTTCCCTACCACGAGGGCCCTCTAGGCATTATATATTTTTGGCAGTGAGAGTAGAAGGAAAGTCTTGGTTTTCTTCCGTACATTAAAAAAAAAGATATATCTGCAATATGGTGTTTGGAACAATTATAACGTTGCACAAATTAACTGTATGTGTATTTACATATTTGGAGTTAGGCTTTTCTGAATTCATAAGCTGCATTTATTCAATTTTTGAAGTTTCTACTATGTCTGAGACACAATGCTAAGATCTGGGGATACAAAAACAAAACATTTTCAACTCTCAAAGAGTCGACAAATAAACTATGTATTTAAATAAGTAAATACTGCACCTCCGCAGGGTCAGGAGATCATCAATGACTGAGGGATCAGTAAAGACCTTGTAACATATTGAAGATGGTGCCACTCCTTGAAGGAGTGAGGGATTCTAAGGCTCTGAGGAGGTCTCTTCATTTAATGACTGAGGAATCCATTGATTAATATAAAAACATCCAATAGTCTTATGAATATCAAACATGAGTAACTAAGTGGTACTTTAAGTTATTCAATAATAGAGATGAAAGCAATGAGAAGTTTTTAAAATAAAATTTAATTCAGAAAATAAATGACTTACAAGTGAAGTGAGATGTAATAAAGAGAAAGGAGGTGCCAAAAAAGGTGAAGCTGACGCCCAATGACCCTTTGGTTTTTATCTGAGACACAATTCGAGTTGTTACTGTTGAATATTCCACCTCTGTATGTGGGAAGGAGAAAAAAAGAACACAGAATTACTTTCCTATTTCAACTATTTAGTTTATAATACTGTCGCCTTTCCAATCTTTCCCAAAGAGGCATGTCTAACAAGTTTATCAGGAGAAGTTTACTCATTCTTTCCAGGGGGCAGGGGCTATCTGCCTGAACACTAAACCATCCTACACTGCTATGTTTTGATAACTGTGTTTACTTTTTAGAATTCTCCTGCCTCTACCCACATTAGAAGGCTATCAGTTACTGAGATTCCTACTTCTGAGACCCTCCCTTCCCCCCAACACATACACCTAATTTTCTGCATCCATGTTACTTTTAGTTAAGCAAGGAGAACACTGAGCAGGTCAAGATTTTCTGTGAAGTAAACAGCGGTTTCACTAAGTAGAATGAGTGAGTCCCCAGGACCTCTCTTAAAAAATAAGGTGTGTCAACTTCAGTCACTGCCATTTTGGCGGTTCAGGGTCCTTTTTTGCTTTAGCTTCCATAGCTATGTTTCTAAATGGCTGAAGTTGCCCCAAATTTGATCATTAAAGAAGTAGGACTATTGCATAATCAACATACAGGCAAGTTATTTAAGGGACCTCTAAAAGTAGTAACCTGGGGTGAAAATCTGTAATAGGTATGGTATTGACTTCTCTTAAAAGACTTTGTTTTTCTAAATGAAAACTCTCCTGGAGCCTAATAGTAAAAGAAACTAATCTGTTATAGCCATGCATTTCTATGTTAAAAACTCCTTTATAAACAAATGTACTGTAAGAAGAACAAGTATATAAATGCTGTCCTTTAATGATAACAAAAGGTCAGGTTTTTTTTAGAGGAAATGCTGTATTTCCAATTCCACTGATATGTATTACTACTCCTACCTCCTATAATTTCCATTTTCTTTCACTACCTATTTCATACCTGAACAGAACCAGATGAGGTCTCTTCTAATAAATACTGACATGTAGAGTACACCATGGGCAGCTGAGTACAACATTACATAGTGGGGTCCCAATGTTTCTTGTAGCCGGATCTCCCATTCCCGCCTGTAGGAAAGAAAACAAAAGCAACAAATCTACACTTCAGTTCTGAAAAGACATGAACAAAACAGCTAAATATGAGACTTTACACTCCATTCCATCTTCATAATAGAAGAGCAAACTGGTAAAATACTGGCAAAGTTAAGACTCAAAGTACTGACTCTCTTCATTAAGCTATTTGGGGAGAAAAATATCTAAGAAAAACAACAACAAAATCTAAGCTTTTTTTTTTCCTTTTTTTAGAGGGGGAAGGCAGGGAAATTGGGGTTAAGTGACTTGCCCAAGATCAAGTAGCTAGTAAATGTTAAGTGTCTGAGGCCGGATTTGAACTCGAGTCCTCCTCACTCTAGGGTCGGTGCTCTATTCACTGTGCCACCTAGCCACCCCAAAATCTAAGCTATTTTTAACCAAAGGAAAACACAGCAACTGAAATTCTAGTAATAAAGGTAGTGACGCATTTAACTAGTCATTTTTAGTCTCATGAAAAGGTCAAAACAGCTTCCTATTGTAAAAAAAAAGAAAAAGAATTAAGCTTCTATGAAAAGCATGGTCCATAATAAAAAGAAGCACTTCTGTTCTAGGGCCATCTGTGTACACAGATTACTGATTTTTAAGCTCTTCCTTGATGACAGGTAGCCTGGCAAAATATGTCAACAATCAGAAAAACATAATAAAATTCTAAGAGTGTACCCAAACCAGATAGACTTCTCAGTCAATCTTAAAATGAATGCATCAGGACCTAATACCGATCCATAACAGAGTATTTATCTACATAATATGAAAACTTCAACCCAGAAACATGAGACAAGTATCTGGAAATTACATATGAAAATCAAGAATAACATTCAGAAATCAAAGTTAAAAGCTAAGAAATGACAGGTTAGGGCTTCTGAGTACTCAATATGTTTTCCCTTTAGCCCTTAGCAATTTTTAAAAAATTATATTACAATAACTTTCTTTAAAAAAAGTAGGAGAGGGAGGAAGCAGAACAAGAACAATTTGCTTTTAATATTACAGTTTGGCCATTATAGAAAAGGAAATAACTGGATTTGCCCAGCACCTAACATAGAGAAATTTCACATAGTAGATGCTCTCAAAAATCTTGCTGATGATAATTAATTTCCATGAGTGGCATCTATTTATCGTCTCAGATAGTATTAGATACAGAAAGGTTGAGCTTAGAGCAAGATCTTCTAGCTGTAGGAATTTGTAACTAACAGCTCAGGCTTTTATTTTGGCAAATACAAAATATGGTGAGAACTGGAAAGGTGAGAAGAAAAAAATGTGGGAAGTGGAGAGGCACATGAAATAAAGATACAATTTAACAAAGTCTTGTTTACAATAATACCTGTCTGAACAACCTTCTTGCACTCCTAAAACGTACATGTCCTGGACATACCCAGTTTCAGAAGGTAATAAAAAGTCATCCAGGTTACTTGGAAGTTCCTGAGCAAAAGTTGAACAAGCTTGTTAGATCAAAGGATAAGATGACAAGCAGCAGCATAACGACTTGTAAGATATAATAAACGAGACAATCAGAAATGCAGAATAAGGTACAAGAAGTATGCAACAACACAATTTACCTTCCATTAGAGGATCACAAACACCCCATTTCTTATTGAGATGTGGGTACTGGGTTATCCTATTTATTTTTAAGCAAAGGTAGTCCCAAGAAGATAAATGACTTGCCCAAGATTAAAGAGCAAATACTTGGTGAAGCTTATAAAATACTCAATTATTTCTAATACAGCAAATTTCCAGCTCTGGGTCTCAGTTCCCTCTTCCATAAAATGAGGGTGAGGTTTGGACTAATCTTCAAGGTCTCTTTATGCTCTGACATTCTATGTTCTATGTTTTCAAATATAGGCAATGTATTCCACAAGTTTTCAGGGAATCAATTTAAACTAAACCTTGTGAAGAGAAAATGTTTAAACTTCAAAGGTGTAACTGGCAAATGTCATACCACCACTGCTACTCTCTCAAAGTTGTTCTTTTCAACTTATTTTTGGAAATATTTGCTGTATGTCTGACCTGAATTGGATTTCTGGTAGTAAGGGCAATCCTGGCCTAGACAAATGTCATGGTCATAGCCAGCTGAACAGCAGGTAGATCTGTTTCAGTGAGAGCTGTCAGACCTCTCATGTTTAGGGTATTAAACCATTCTGAGATTAAGTGTTATTACAACAGACCCTGCTTTAACAAAGTAGACCTCTGGATTGATGCAAGTTATTCATTTCTGAAGGAAAAACATGGAGCAGCAAACTCTAAAAAACACCCTATCAAAAACACAAGAAAAAATTTTCATGTACAAAAAAACTACCAAACTGTCTCCTGCTTTCTGAAAATATGTTTTGTTCCTGGTGAGAAGCTGATCTAGATGACAAATGATTTTTACCAAGTCTCATAATGAAACCTCAGAATAAAATATTTTTCCAATTGGATTAAATCCATGGCAGTAGCAAATTTTCTGTCCTTGATCTGCTACAAACAGATATGACAGGGAAAATAATACTTTCTTTGTTCTATTTCAAATAAGTCAACACTTTTGCTATTTATTAACACTAAATCATCAATCTCTGCAGCACTCTATCCAGGTAAATGACCAGGCTGCTAGTACACTATTCATTTTCCATGTGGGTATAACTAGTTAAAAAGACAACAGGATCCTATTATATGCTTACCCATGGGAATCAAGTAGCAGGTCATAGAAGAGAATTAACAAATTTCCACTTGTCATTACATTTTTTAACTGCAATTCTACCCAACAAAAGAGTTTACTATATATGGATAATCCTTCTGTTCTGATCTTCCCCCTATCACTTCTACAAGCTGCAAAAATCCCTGAGATCAAATACAGTTATCCAACCTTCTGGCCCTGCATGTTCCATGTGGCCACAAAGAGTCCCATGTTCCGATCTGGAAAGCATCGGTTCAGTTCATCTGCTCCCAACAAGGCACCACTAGCTAAAAGGCTTCCTTCCATATACCTCCTATAGAAAGAATAAAACAGACTAGGTTTAAAATAATTAGGAGTGAATTCCAGAATCAGGCTACCAAGTACTTATAAATGGTACAGATCTTCAAAGGAGAAATACAGTATATGCACCCGATGTATACTCTCTGGAGAGATGCAACCAAACTCTTAGTTAAGATCAACTTGGAGTAACATCATTTCTTCTAGAAAGGATTATAAAACTTTAATATTAAGACATCAGTTTTCTTGAATCTAATCTGTTAATGGCAACTACCTACAAAACAGTGGAGTGACTAGAAAATGATCTGAAAAAGAATTGGCATAATTTTTTTCCACTTTCAGCTTTCAGTCACCGTACTACAATGGCTAATAAATAAAGATTTATCATGAGTTTATGAAAATCTAGTATACAAAGCTCTAAATTTAACATAATGTATATTAGGGCATGATTTTTTTTTGCACATTACTAAATTCTTCACTTTAACAAATAATTCATCACAATGTTCTTCTGAATATTCCATTTCTTTCATAAATTTAAAATAAGATTTGATTTACAAAAAAATCAACTCACTTTCAACATTTTTCAAAGTAAGGCCTACTGTATAAAACTCATTTCCTGAGTAATTTTTCAGACAATCAGAAAACAATAGTTTGGTAAGCATCACCATACAACTTGCTCATATCAATCCTCCTGACATGTCCTTCATATGTTTCTGCTGCCCAAAGGAACTTCCCAATCTAATTCTGTAAGCCTGGTCACAAATAAAAGATTACTTTTGATGCCTGACAGAAGATGAAAAAGCTGTTCAATTCCCCTTTATTTTGAAGTACATGGGAAGACTCATGATAATTCATCCTTGAGTAAATGTGTTGGTTATTACTCTCTGGGCCATATCAGTAAGGTGGGAAGAACACTGGTCTGGGAGTCATGTTGCAGTCCTGGTTCTGCTACTAATCCACTGTGTGACCTTCAGTGAGTCACAGTCAACAAGCATTTATTTAAGTGCTTATTATGTTAGGCACTGTGCTAAACATGAGGGAAATGAAAGAAAAAAAAACTGGTGCCTGCCTCAAGGATCTCACATTCTATTGGAGTCCACATTCTACTATGGCAATTCAATTTGGATAAGACCTTTCACATCACTAGGCTTCAGTTTATAATGGGATGTTCAGGCTAGCTAGGTCCCTGCTAGTTCTAAGTTTCAAAGATGTGATGGAATTTCCTGGGAAATTAATACAATACTTAAACACAAAAAGTTCTTTAACCCTGGCAGAGGGAAGGGAATGCAATCACTGAGTAAAGGAGAACTAGTTCTCAGTTTTTAATTCATACATTAATATAGTTCTTCCTCCCTGTATTGGCTTAGTGGGTGAAATTCCAATGAGGACAAAGATAATTCAACATGGTGCTCACCAAATGCCTGAAACACTTAATTTCATCCAATAAAAATATAAGCTCCTTGAAAGCAGTGTCTTTTATTTTTGTCTTTGTATCCCCAACATCTGGCCCATAGCAGGCACTTAATAAAAACTGCTCGGTGGGTTGATTGAAACAGCAACTAACGAGAAACCCTTGTAATTCATCGAAGTGCAAATTATATAATATGAAATGTTAACATCATTAGTCCTTATCCAATTCCTTTCACTGAGAAAAAAAGCAGATACATTTGTAGGTATAACATTATGAGATGATCATTCACCCTGGAATCTCTAGCCAAAGAAAACATTAACCACCCTTTCTTCAGCTTCTCTCACAGACTAATTATATCCCTTTTAATTTACAACAGATAGAAAAGGACCCGATTTAATCATAATTGCCTGTAGTAGTTCTATAGAAATTTAAATAAATGAAAATTTTCTCAACTAGTCTTTTCTTGAAGGAAAAAAAGGGTTTAATCTAGATATTTCTGCTTAACTGTGATGAGAAGGTTCAATCTAGAAGGAGGAATGAAATGGCTATGAAATAAAAGACAAAAGTATCAGTAAAATGTTTTTAAAAGATTTAAACTAAGGTTTCTGCTAAAAACAACATAAGAATTCTCATAATTTTTACATCACTCCATTATAAGGTGGCATGCTAATTTAAAACGATAAATGGCCTATAGTATGTTTAGTTTCACCTGGCAGTGAACCATAATACATACTGGAGGCACGTTAAATCCTCTCAAGCCATAAAAAGTCAATATTAATTAAATATTAAAGCTACATCCTGCCAAATTACAGGAAATCATCATCCCTTAAAAGCATTCTTTAATGTAAAGGTAACTTGCACCCAGCCCAGAATTCTGCAGTAAAACTAGCAGAGTTGGTAGCTCACATAGTCTGCGAAAAGATGAATAATCAGTAATAGCAGTTATCTTCAAGAAACTGTGATGTCATCTATATGGACAACCCTCCACTGATAGATTTCAACCTTTCTACAATTTAGTAGATGGTGTTTGAAAAGTTCCTGGGGCCAAAAAACAGTTATCACCTCGTGCTCAACTTAGTGATGAGGTTCTTCAAATTCTGTAAGGTTGGGTCCTTGGACCACTGATAGAAAAACTGTCATTAGGTCTATAATCTTTGGATGCTTTCTTAGAAAATAAAATATAACAATACAACACTCTGACCTCTTCCATTTGTCTTTGGGACACCTCTCTGCACAGGAATAGGTCTCCAGCAGTCACTTACATAAAATCAAGCACCTACCTACTTCTGATATCCTTTGAGTGAATGGGCGTAAGAATGCTGAATGAGGACTTCAAAGAGGTCGTAGAACAGTTGCCACAAACCGTACTGCTTTGTAATCTACCATCACTCAGGCTACTATCAGACCGGAGCAATTTACTTTGAGCATGATGTTTGTAATTTACATAATCTGGGTCAATTTTATTAGTTGTCCTTAGGGTTTCAGATGCTATATTCAATTCCAAAGGGGAAAGTGGTAATGGTGGCAATACTCTGGAAAGTCTAAATTTGTTTCCTGAAGCTGCAACCCCATGCAGAAGCTCCAGAGGACCACTTGTCACAGTGGGAGGAATAATTTCCAAGGAGGAAGGGGGATCTGTACTATTTCCTATGTCTCCTGGCTCAGGAATATCCTGCAGAGAGGTACTCTGTGGGCTGCCGAGGCTGTGAGGAGCATGGTGGCCTTCTTGAGTTAATGCAGTCAAATTTAGAGGACTTGTAGTCACTTCCTGCAGGGAGCCAGATGATGAACCTGTCTCATTAGGGTCTGTCAGGCTTTCTTGGCTCGCTCTAAAACGCCTTCTCCTCCAGCCTTTCTCATCTAAAGAAAATGTTCGCTCCAGCTTTGGTTTTCTGGGTGGTTTGGGGGTGATGGATTTGACTTTCATGTTAAATTTCATTTCCTCAGTCGTAAGTCTTAAGAGTCTATTGAAAGGAAACTCTGAGGTATTCCCACAAGGCTCATTCCTTTCAGGCAACTCATCCTTCAGCCCTGCTTCTTTTAGCATTGTGTCAGACTGTGAACTCACACAGGCTACTGGCTGCTGGGAAACTGAATGCTTAGGATCCATTATCACTGGCTTGGTTGGCATCTTCTGAGAGTGTCCATACACCCATCAAACTTGGGAGCTTGATCTTCCTGAGAAAATTCACCTTGTTAATTTGCCATTTATCCCTCTGAATATCCCGGATATGCATTTGGGGTTGGAAAGCCCAAATACCAAAGTCAAAGACCCTATAGATACCTTACTTTGGGGTGTGGATTGGTGCAAAATGGCCCTAGTCAACTGGAGCATGATTGGAAATCTTGATGTCATGGAGCCACACAGAAATTTCCTGAAAGGAAGGGAAATAATACACCATTAGAATTTATTAAATCATACTAATTAATGTCAAATTTAACACAAAGGATTTTGTAAAGGTACAAAGGCATAGCATACAATCACTAAATGCACAGGCAACACTATGGTACCTATGTATAACTATATTTGTAAATAGCTTTTGTATATTTGTTTATATATACATACATCTATACATATATGTATGTAAATAGCTTTACACTAAAGGGTAAAACAAGACCTCATGTTATTAGTTGCTCATTGATTGGAAAATGGTCAGACTGTGGTGCCTGCATGTAAAGGATTATTACCGTCACAAGAAATGACAGGGGGCGGAGTCACAATGGCAGCACAGAAGCAGGAGAACTCCGCGGCTCCCCCCATAACCACCTCGAATACCTATAGAATATGACACTAAACACATTTTAGAGCTCCAGAACCCACAGAGTGACACACAGACAAATCTTCTGCTGAAGGCAGTCCCACAGGTGGACAGGAAGAGTTCATCGCAGCACACTGGGAGCAGAGCCCAGCCCCGCATGAACACCTGGATTTTAGCCCCAGGGCAGCCAGCATCAGCCACAGCTGGAGCATTCGGAGAGTGGATCCCTAGCAGCTGTGGCAGTTTCCAAAAGACAAAGTGAAAGGTCAGTGAACTCAGCTCAATTTGGGGGGGACGGAGAAGCGGGTCGGGCCCTCTGCCCCCAAAGCCAGAAGCAGCAGAAGCGGTGGCCCTGCAGCTGCATCCACATGGCTGCTTCAGAGCTCCCGGCCTGCAGATTGCAGGGGGGCCAAGCGACCATTTAGAGGCTAAGTGCTCTTGCCTTAACCTGCCTGGCTCAGGATCGTAGTCTTGGGTGGTGGTCCTGAGGTGCGTGACCAGTGAACCAAAGCTGGTGGGGGCTGCAGAGATGGTGGCCTCCTAATAGCTCCAGCAGCTGCAAAAATCCCAGCGATCTGGGACAAAGCTCTCCCCTCTGGAAGCAGAGTTCTATGGTGGCAAAGAGCTCAAAAGTCAAGTTAATTGACTGGCAACATAAGCAGGCAAAGGAAGCAAAGCAAGCATAGCAATCCAACTTTAGATTCCTTTTTTGGGAACAAAAAGCATCAAAGCATGGAATGGGAGGAAGACAACACAATTAGAACTCCTGCACCAAAAGCTTCCATGAAAAATATAAACTGGTTACAGGCCATAGAGGAGCTTAAAAAGGATTTTGAAAACCAAATAAGAAAAGTGGAGGAAAAATTGGGAAGAGAAATGAGAATGATGCAAGAAAATCATGAAAAGAGAGTCAACAACCTGACTGAAGAAAATAACACCTTAAAAAATAGACTAACTCAAATGGCAAAAGGGGCCCAAAAAGCCAACGAGGAGAAGAAGGCCTTAAAAAGCTGAACTGGCCAGATAGAAAAAGAATCTCAAAAGGTTACTGAAGAGAATAATTCCTTCAGAATTAGATTGGAGCAAATGGAAATGAATGACTTTATGAGAAATCAAGATAGTATTAAACAGATGCAAACAAATGAAAAAAAATAGAAGGCAATGTGAAATATCTCACTGAAAAAAACACTGACTTGGCAAATAGATCCAGGAGAGACAATTTAAAAATTATTGGACTACCTGAAAGCCATGATCAAAAAGAGAACCTAGAAATCATCTTTCAAGAAATTCTCAAGGAAAATTTCCCTGATATTTTAGAACCAGAGGGCAAAA
>CM053581.1:218724887-218759411 GCA_028627135.1 Pseudochirops cupreus
ATCATCTTTCAAGAAATTCTCAAGGAAAATTTCCCTGATATTTTAGAACCAGAGGGCAAAATAGAAATTGAAAGACTTCACCAATCACCTCTTGAAAATGATCCCAAAAAGAAAACTCTTAGGAATGCTATAGCAAGGTTCCGAAGTTCCCAGATCAAGGAGCAAATATTACAAGCTGCCAAAAAGAAACAATTTGAATACTGTGGAAACACAATCAGGATAACCCAGGATCTAGTAGCTTCGACATTAAGGGATTGAAGGGCCTGCAATATCATATTCCAGACAGCAAAGGAGCTAGGATCAAAACCAAGAATCACCTACCTAGCAAAACTGAGTATAATGTTTCAGAGGAAAATATGGTCATTCAACGAGGTAGAGGACTTTCAAGAATTCTTGATGAAAAAACCAGAGCTGGATAAAAAGTTTGACATTCAAATACAAGAAGCATGAGAAGGTAAACAGGGAAAAGAAATCATAAGGAACTTATCAAAGCTGAACTATTTACATGTCTACATGGAAAAATGATAACTGTAACTTATGAAACTTTTCTCAGTATGAGGATAGTTAAAGGGAATATAAATGTATATACATGTACACATACCCATATGTCTATATAGGAGGGTATATATGCGTATGAATACATATGTGAGTGTGTGTATATATGTGTGTATATATGCAGGTATGCATGGACAGAGAGCATAGGATCAATTGAATAGGAAGGGCTGATATTTTAAAAGGTGAAATTGAGAGATGGGAGAGGAATATAATGAGAGGAGACAGGGAGAGATGAAATTGTCTCATATGGAAGAGGCAAGGGATAGCTGTTGCAATGGAGAAGAATGATAGGAAGGCAAAACGGAGTGGGTCAACCTTCCTCTCATTGAATTTGGCTTGGGGAGGGAATGACATACACTCTAAATTGGATATCTCGTGCTACAGGAGAGCAGGATGGAAGGGGCTGAAAGGGGGGATGATGGAGAGGAAGGCAGGTTGAGGGGGAGGGTTATTAGAAGCACACACTTTTGTAAAGGGACAGGGACAAAGTAGAGAATAGAACAGGGGGGGAAGGTGGGATAGGATGGAGGGAAATATAGTTAGTCTTTCACAATATGTCCATTGTGGAGATGTTTTGTGTAACTACACATATATGGCCTGTATTGAATTGCTTGTCTTTCCACTGGGGGTGGGTGACAAGGGAGGAAGGAAAAGAATTTAGAATTTACAGTTTTGAAATCAAATGTTTAAAATATAAATATATGTATATACATATAATTATTATTATTATTATTTACATGCAGCTGGGAAATAAGATGTACAGGCACTGGGGTATGGAGATCCATTTTGCCCTACCAGAAAGTCAGAGGGGAAATGGGGGAGGATATAGGAGAGAGCAGATTAGGGGAGGAGGTATACAGTGGGATGGCTGTTTTGGGGTGGTGGGTAGGGGAAAGAGAGGGAGAAAATTTGTAACTCAAAATCTTATGGAAATGAATGATGTAAACTAAAAATAAACAAAAGTTAATTTTAAAAAAAGAAAGAAATAACAAACATCAATATGAGGAAACATGGAAAGACTTCATGGACTAATGTAAAATGACGTAAAGCAGAGCCAGGAGAAAAAATATACACAAAAACTATAAAAATGGAAATGAAGACACAACCTTAAAACAATACAGGCTGAATGTTATGAAATGATAAAGAATAATCTTGTTATCAAAGAAGAAATATAAGACATCTCCTCCCATTCCTTTACAGAACCTATGGCCAACTAGCTTGAAGGTATGAAACTCTGCATATAATATCAGACTTTTTGAATGTATGGATTGTTTTAGAAAATTTCTCTTCCTTCTTTTTCTTTAAAAAAATTCTGTTTATAAGGAATGACTCTAAGGAATGGAAGGGAAAAACAATGGAAAACTAGGAGATCTGAAAACAAAAAATAGCAATAAAAATCCATTCCAAAAACTTTCTCCTTTGTTTCGGAAGGGAATTCGTAAAACACCTGTGTTATACTTCAAGGGAACAGTTCCCAATTTTTCACCTTCTTAAGCAGGATCCAATTCTTGCTCTTTGCTCATCAATAAATATTTCTAGCTCCTACTCTAATTCTCTATCTCTATCCTTCCCGGAGCCTTAAAATCAATAGTATTCTCTGTCTCAGGGAATCCACACATAAAGCAAAGAAGGTCATGGTAGGTCCTCATGTAAGAGACACAGCTCCAGGCAGGGACTGTGAGAGCACAAGCAAGTTTTCATTCCGTGGTCTTTGTGTGCCATCCCATATAAGCACAGACCCTTTCCCCGCCTAGGGCAAGGACTTTCTCCTGCGTCCTGGTCCAACAGGAATGTTGGGAGAATCCATGTGCACCCACAAAAGTGATCCAGAAAGGGCCTAAGTTTAAAAAATGGTTACTACTGAAGTTCATTGTGATCTAGGAGGGCCCCCTGAGGGTCCTCCCCTCCTACTTTGATTTTTTTTTTTAATTTAAGGGGCCAACCTTAGACTCACTTCTTAAAGGAGTCTATTCACTGAATGAGTGTTACCTCACTCAGAGTAACAACCTGAAAAGGCCTTAGCCTAAAAGGGGTAGGGTCTCCCATTGCATCCTGGGTCATCTCCAGTTGTCCTGCTGAATATGTGGCCACTGTCTGGAGGAAAAAGTGAGGATGGGACTTTGCACAGCGCTCCCTCATTCAAAGCAAAGTCTACTTCAAGACATGTCCTCATTTCCCTGATGCCATGGTCCTCTTCAAAAATGAAGGACAAACACAACCTGTGAGTAGTCCTAGCTGCTTGAATGGGGACCCAGCCATTTAGGTAATTCAGCTCATCTTTCCCCTCTCCTTCTAGATTCCTTCATCGAATAGAGGACTGGCCCTTAAGTCAGGAGAACCTGAGTTCAAATCCCATCTCTGACACTCAACTAGCTGTGTGACCTTGGGCAAGTCACTTAACCCCAACTCCCTTGTCTTCTCCCCTCCAAAACAAAAAAAAAAGTATAGATTCCTTCCTTTCTTTCTCTAAGACCAAACCTTAAACCCATTTCACTCTGGAGCTCACAGATTGGACTGTAATAGGTCCCTGTCCAAGTTCCATTTAATGGCTCTATTTTAAGCTCTCCTGGCTCAGATTGAAGGTCAATAGTAACTATTTCTCTTCAGACCAGCAACCCAGAGGGTCTTCCCCTCTCAGTTTGATTTTTTTAATTAAAGGGGTCATCCCTTGACTCACTTCTTAAAGAGGCCTATTCAATGAATGGGCTTTGCCTCACTCAAAGTGAGAACCTGAAAAGACCTTAGCTTAAAAGGGCCAGCGTCTACCCATTGCATCCTGGGCCATCTCCAGTCGTCCTGATGAATATCTGGTCACTGGACCCAGATGGCCCTGTAGGAGAAAGTGAGGCTGGTGACCTTGCTCAGCCCTTCCTCACTCAAATCAAAGTCAACTGCAAGTCACAATGTCATAATTCCCTGATGCCACCACGGTCCTCTTCGAAAATGAAGGACAAACAAGCTTTTTAAAAAAAAAAGCAGCAGTGTATAAGTGAAAAGATCACAGGGACCCTGGAAGTGGACATGATGACTTAAATGCACAAATGTAACATTTTGTTGACTATATAAACCATCATTACTCTCATACAGGTTTCCTCTTTCCCCACGGTCAATTGCCCGAAAGTACTTACTCACAAATACTGCTTAGGGAGGGAGCAAGGAAGGAGGGGACGAGGAGCAAAGATGGGGGAATATGAGGGGGGGGGAATATGAGGGGGGAGAATCCGGAAGAAGCCAGGGGGGCAGAAAAGAATGGTCAGGGCAGAGGCTAGAGAGCGGCACAGAGGGGTGGGAGAGACCGGGAAGAGGACAAAGGTGGCCCGACGGCATTGGGGATCCACGGATGCCAGGGTCGGGGGAGGGAAGGAGATCCTGGAGGTGTCAGGGAGGGAGGGAGAAGGGAGAGGGGCTCGGGAGGGTCACGAAACAGGACGCGAGGTGAAGGTCGTGGAGGAGGGAGGAGACCTGGAATGGGCTAGGAAGGGAGGCCGGAGGGGATGGGAAGGAGGGCCGGGCCGAGAGCCGGAGGGGATGGGAAGGAGGGCCGGGGCCGAGAGCCGGAGGGGATGGGAAGGAGGGCCGGGCCGAGAGCCGGAGGGAATGGGAAGGAGGGCGGTGTCGAGACAGGACGTGGAAGGGACAGGCAGGGGGTAGGAGTCAAGGAGGGAACAGTTAGGGGAGACCCCGAGTGATTCGCGGATGGGGTCCGGAGAATGAGGCAAAAGGCTCCGCAGGCGATGCCTGCCGAGGTTCTGGAAGGGTCGGTTCAGGAAGGGTCGGCGCTCACCTGCCCGGACCCCGCGCCGGGGCCTCCCTTCCCCCGGCTGCGCTCCCAGCTCAGCTCCTTAGCAACCGCGCGACTGAGGCCGCAGAAAGGGTAGCTCTGGCGGCGGGACGGGGTAGCGCCCTCTGGCGCCTGGAGGTCCCGTGCCGCTGTGCCGCCGCCTGCGCGCCCGCTGACGGCCCATGTAATCCATCCACACGCCCACGCATCCATCAGTCCAAGGGCAGGATTTCCCAGTGTAAGCTCCCTGCACCCTCCCCTTCCCCCTTTCAGGCCTTTCCTCTCAAGCCGCTGGGGGAGGTTTAATTTGTAGGCCTCTCGCTGAAGGCTCTCTCAATCCATGTGCCAGAAGAAGCGTTTCAATTTCCTGGGCACTCCAGGTCATGTTTTGGTTAAAAATCCAATCCTCCTGTCTCCCTCCAGGTTTCGGAAGGGGCCCTGGATCTGACTCAGCTTCCCCAAACCCCAGGGAAAAAAATGTCCTCTGTGCTCCTGATGAGAGTGTGAGACAGCAGAAGGAGCCAGTTAAGGAACAGGGTAGTCAGTGGTCAGCCATGAGCAGCTCCCATTTACTTCTAAAGTTCCAAAGTCCCTAGAGCTCCAAGTCCAAGGGGAAGAGGTCCAGAAAGGTATTAGAGCACTAGAGACTTGGTTTTACATGGTAATCACCTGAGTCTTAGTCTCCTTGTCTGTAAAGTGAAGGGCTCAGACTAAATTCTCTCTCAAAGTCCCTTCTAGCTCAAAAAGACCCATGAATCTATACATTCCCCTCATTCTGAGAAGCAATCTGACAGCTGTATATTCCATAATGCACTGCCTATAAACAAACACTAGAATACCCTTCATGGTTGCCTTTTAGAGTAATCTCCTCAAATGGAATTAATAACTAGCATTTATTTAGGGCTTTAAGGTTTTCAAAGCATTTTGCATACATTATCATGTGATCCTCACAACAATCCTATGAGGTGGGTGATCTTATCCTTACTTTACAGATGAGAAAACTGAGGCTCAGGGAGTTGTGACTTGTGTAGTGGGTCTGAAGCAGAATTTGAACTCAAGTCTAATGCTCTATCCATTAGGTAAGCCAGCAGCCTAAACACCTTGTGTTTTGCTTCTGTGAAGAGTAGTTCAAACTGACCAGAGCATTTCTGGAGTCAAGTGATCCTTTACCTTTTCTTTACCTTCAGCTAAAACAACATGTTATAGGTAGCCTGTGTTTACAACAGGATTCAAATGTGTTTTACTATGTTATCTCTAATGAATAGCAAAATGTAATTCCTACTTTGTAAATACCCCATATATTGTAATGGTATACTTTTAAAATATTTGGATGTGGTCAAGACTTTTTACGTGTTGACATGGAAAACCCATTCATGCCAGGATAATCATTTCACTTAATTTAGTTTGTTACCAATAACGACAAGGAAAGTAAAATATGAAAGTGCTCCAGGGCGCAAAATATTTTATTTAAGAATTTACAGTGTCAAATCTAACACTTTTACGAAAAATAGCAGCTCCCAGATCAGAGGAAGCCTTCTTGAATTAAAAGGTGTTTGGCAGTCTATGCGGAAAGAACAATCAGCAGCAGGGCTGAACTGTAGGAAGCCAAGGATCCAAACAAAGTTTTGAAAACCAAAAAAAAAAAAGAAAAATCACACTGACTGCTGATGAGAGAGTCCAGGACTTAAGATGATGGACCATGAAACAAAAGACTGTATTTCCACCAGGACTTGCCTTTTTATAAGTTGAAATGAATGAATTCTAAATTTAATTGTACAACCCTGCAAAACATTTTGAAATTTAAATTTCTCTTTCCTATTTAATCCAAATGCTATCTAAATAAAAAGGAAGGGCCAATGCTAATTCCCCATTTACATCATTTCTACTCTTGGAGGTTCAAATACCAAAGTAACAAATTATTCATCTTCCCCCAGCAAAACCTAAAGAAAGTATGACCTACTCATTTTATAAATATTAAATCTTCTCTCTCATTGGGCCTCTTTAGACTTAACCAGTATGAACAGTATTGAAAATATTCTAAATTAAACCTAAAAGAATTTCAAGTTCATTAGGTAGAGGTCTATATTTGCAGTTTAGCATGACTGATATTCAACATATAAGTTACTTAAGACCTTAATATGGAAACTGTTTGGGAGCAGAAATAACAGGTTTCAGATTTCAGACAGGATTCTATTGTGTTGAACCATTTTCAAGATGTGACCATCGTAATTAAACTGTGCCAATAGTATGAGAGAAAAAAAGCAACTTAACCATATTGCACTGTAAAAAAAAATCACTCCTCAGAAGAGTACAGCATTGACTATTATACAAGAGCTTTTTGAACTATACAATTTCTTTTACAATGAGGCTAAACACAAGCTACATACAAACTAGGTAAAATCCAAACCAAATTTATTACAGTCACAGTTTTCATTTAACAATGGTTAATTTGGATCAGCTGTGGCCCCCAAGATCGGTATGCGCCAGTCATAGCCTAAGATACATGTTCTTTTGCTGATGCTCTCTTGATAACTGAACACCCTTCCTATATATACAAACATCACTGTAACTTTATGTGCATTAAAATTAGTCATGGTCCTAGTAAGGCCACAGAGAGTTAAGTAAAAGTGGAAACATACTTGCTACAGGAAAGGAAACGCACTTCTTGTAACTAGGGCAAAAATTAACTTTGCATTCTTAAATCACTCTACTAGGTTCCAAAATAATGAGGATGAGGGAACTGCCTTTGGTTGCAGATCTGAAGTTGGTATGAGTAATAGACATCAACTATCTCCCTCTAATGCTTCATAGATTTAAGCCTTTCCAAATAGGATCTTTAAAGGAAATGTGGAATTATTTTTGACAATAATTCACACATGGACTGCAAGAAAAGGAAACCAGAAGAAAAATCAGTATTAAATTACTGCTACGTCAATTTCAGAACAGAGTAGCTATACTATGTGCAAAAAATCTGAATTATCAGTATATCAGAAGAATTTCAAGTGTTCCAATAGCTAATCCAAAGGATAAAATAGTCTATTTCAGTGTTGGATACTTCCTCTGACCAATTCTTCCCAGCTTGGAACTTCCAGTGATGGCAGATGGCTGAAATGAAATACATTGCATTAAGTCACAGATCACCTCAATTTCATGCAGAAATAAGAACTTTTCTTGTAATACATAATTACATAGCTTATGGGGGGAAAATGGAGGCATATGATAAAAATTAAATAGGCCATTACAACCCAAAGAAAAACAAATATATTTTTCTAAGTGAATAGAAATACTTTACTATCTAACCACTGTAACTTGCTTAACTGTTGGAATTTTGAAAATTTACAAGGTGCCTGGTGTCTACGAAAAAAAATTAGTTTGAATTTAAGTACATCTCTATGATCAAAAGATATAAAGAGAACCTTTTTCAAAAGAAGAAATACAAATTACTAATAATTACTAAAAAAGATGTTCAGCCTCACTAACAATCAAAGAGGTGCACATTCAGACTACTTGGAAGTACCGACTTGGACTAGACAAAATGGCAAAAATACTTAAAAGCAACAAAATCAACTCCCAGGAGGGGCTATCGGGAAACAAGGAATTCTGAATCATTGCTCATGAAACTGCAAACCTGTAGAATACTTTTGGAAAACAATATAGCAGTATGCAGTAAAAGTTACCAAGGAATACTGGTGGACATTTAGAGGGAATGATCAAAAAGTTAAGATACATTATGTATTGAATCTAATTTAAAGACTTAACTAAATAAGATTAACTTGCTGAACTGATGTTCAATGTTAAATTTACAAAAAGTCATCGAATCTTAAAATTTCATTTCCTTTAAAACAGTTTAATTTTCTTTTTAAAAAGCTTTAGGTCTGACTGCCTATCAGTAACAATTACATTTTAATAACCTGATAATACATGTTTATGCAGTTAGTCAACATTTCTGTAGCAGCTAAACTCCTAACAAGTATTGGGGAGTAGGGGGTGGGGGAGGAGTAGAGAGAGCATGTCCTTCAACCAAATCTGTTGCAAATTTAACAAAAATAAATGATATGCTATCAAGGTAAATTATAAATGACTACAAGCAGACAAAGCACATGACTGTGTATATAAAAAGAAAGAAAAGGAAGTCAAATAATAGGAAGGAAAAAGGGAGAGGAAAGAACAGAGTGATAAATGGAGGAAGGGAATGAGTATTTATTAAGTGTTTACCATGCACCAGGCACTTTACAAATATTCTTATTTGGTCCTCATCACAACCCTGAGTTGTTGTTGTTGAGTTGTTTCAGTCACGTCTGACTCACCATAATCCCATCTGGGGTTTTCTTGGCAAAGACACTGGAGGGGTTTGCCATGTCCAGCCCATTTTACAGATGAGGAAGCTGAGGCAAACAGGGTTAAGTGACTTGTCCAGGGTCACACAGCTAATAAGTGTCTGAGGATGGATTTGAACTCACGAAGGTAAGTCTTCCTGATTCTAAGCCCAGGGTTCTATTCACTGTGCCACCTAGCTGCCCACAACCCTGGGAGGTAGGTGCTATTATTACTACCATTTTACAACTGAGAAAAGCAATATACACAGAAGTGAAGGGGCTTGCTAAGTAACAGGGTTACATAGCTAATAAGTGTCTAAAGCTACATTTGAACTCAGGTCTTCCTAACTCCAGGTCTGGCACTTTACTGCACTATACATACCTAGCTGCCTCTAGACCTAGGTAATAAGAGCAGAGTTATACCAAAAAGTAAGAAAAAGATGAAGAACAGATAAATTGCTCCAAGAATTTTTACTGGTACCTGGGGGGGGGGGGGAGAGAGAGAGGGGAGAATGAAGTATGGGAGAGGAAGAATCATCAAACATATATATCTTAAACAACAGCGAAGAAGAAAAGTATGTCACCTACTTGTGCAAATTGAGAAGGATTGTAGAATGGTACTGTTCCCACTGTAGCTCCTCCTGATGGTGGTGGACTGGTAGGCTGTAAATCATGAATAATCCACTTCATTAACACCATATTAAACAATAAAATTTACTTTACCCATCTGTTCATTTGTAGAATACAGCTATCAATTCAAATAAGCATTTCTAATTTCTATGGAGAAATGATTCAGAACTCACATGGAAATAGAACAGATCTTAGGCACTTCTTGCAACTCTGGGGCTATTTAATGGCCCACAGAAAATGGTAAAAACATAATGCAGCATGCGTAACCAAAAGAGCTTTGAAAACCAAAGCATGCAGAAATTAGGAGAGCCCAGAACCACTGTAGTGTTATTAAATTAGTACTCTATAGCAGTTAGTAGAGCTTATGTTATATAAGACATTAAAAGGGTCCAATAACAACATTCACTATTTTAATATAAACATAAAAAGCCATGACCAACTTTTCTAGTGGCCCCAACATAAACAAAACTTAAGTCTATGATACACATAAAGATGAAGCATTCCTTTATGGCCTAAAAAGGATGGTCATAGGATTATTATTGTTACTCCCCTCTTTCTCAACAAACATCTTCATGTCTTTAATCACAGAGAATCTAACTTGATTTGCAAAGTGCAGCACCTTGTTTTGAGCCTTCTGAATCACACCTCACACTGGTGAGGTCAAACATGTCACTTAAGACGCTAAGAATATAAATCCAAATAATATGCTCCTAAACAATGAATTTTTTAAACTTAAGTTTTCTTTTTTTGTGTACTAATATATTCAAAATCGAAATCCTTAAGACCAAATTCAGCAAGGAACACTGCATCCTTAATTTATGTTTAGTAAAATAATAGGGTGACACATGTTAGAAAGTCAACACATTCAGACCCCTACCCACCAAACCTTCCCCCCCACCAAAAGGGGGGAAATGGAATGAAACCAAAAATAAAAGCTTCCATGTTAACTGAAAACTGCCAGCCATATGTACCTGATTAAAATGCTGGCTTACTTCACGTGATAATGAACTCATTGAACTACAGCGCGAAAGCTACAAAATAGCAAGAACACACACAAAACACACACAAATAAAAAAATCATCATGCATGTCACTGCCCCAAGCCATAAGTTTTATTTTCAAAAAGTTTCGTGTTGCCATTAGAGTCAACTAGATATCAAATTTTAAAAAGCCAGTTAGTTTAAAATTCATTTTTAAACAAGTATTTTTATTTAGTAAGAAATAAATTAGAGTTGATAAAAATTAGTTTGGGGAGGAAGGGAATTCATTTAACCTAAGCCAGCTCCTCCCCTTTACAGCAGCACGTACTTGAGAGATTAAAAGAATTATTACATGCTAGGATAAGGAAGGAGAAAATAACTAAAACCTAAACCTTAAAACCTTAATTTTGGAACATTTAAAGACACACTTAAAATAAGAAAAAGTGCTTCTAGCAGAAAAATTAACACATTTGACATTTTTTTGGCATTTAACTTTCTGTTTTCTAGTCTTTAATTTATACTTCATAAATCAAATTCATATATTGAAGACAAAGCTCATTAAACATCTTATTTCAAAAACTCAAACCCATACAAATGATTGTGAGAAATCATTTACAGCTGGAGGAGGGGGGAGGAGGAGGAATGTCCTACCTCTCCTGACTGGCGACCATCCATATTTGAAGATGAGTTTTCAGAACCAGGTAGCAATGTGGCAGAGTTTAACAACTAACCAGAAAGAATAGAAAAAAGGTCAAGGCTCTTCAGATTAAATGATGTTCAAATCCTTGATATCAGACAGAAAAGCAATGGATGCAGAATGAATTTTATCTTACTCATAGAAAGAATTTTTTTTTGAGATCTTACCAAAGTAAAGTTACCTTTTTTTTTATTGGCACTATTAACAGAAAATTATCCATTTTAGAAATGTAGTTTTAGGGGCAGCTAGGTGTGGCACAGTGAATAGAGCACAGACCTGGAGTCAAGAGGACCTGAGTTCAAATCTGGCCTCAGACAAGACACAACACTTACTAGCTATGTGTGACCTTGGGCAAGTCACTTAACCCCAAATGCCCTGCTCCCCCCCTCCAAAAAGTAAAAAAATAAAAATAAAAAATGTAGTTTTAAAGGCATTTTCTTTACTATTATAACTCAGTAGAGTAAAATTGCTAAATTATGAAACACAAGCACACAATTTTCAACCTTTCTATTTTCACGTTTATGTTAAATGAGAAAAGACAACCTGAAGCATAACTGAGTATTTTTGAGAGCTCAGCAAAACATTCATTTCCTAAAGGTAACTAAACTGAATATTTTTCTGCCTTACTGTTTGTTTACCTGTGGTTCAGCAGCAGGCTCTGGATCTGACTGGTATGCATCTGGTGCCTGCCCCTCTAGGCCACTGTTTTCCACAGGCTGCTCCTCTGCATTAGCTTTAAAAAAAGAGAGAGAACCATTGTGTCATCATTCTAACTAAAATCTCTTGGGAAAATTAAGTTATAATCACTTAAAAAAAATCATGATGGTCCTTATTGTTGGGGTCATTCTGAAAGTGATTACAACTATCAAATGTGTAGATGAGACCCTGGCTTTTTAATTTTTAAAACTTTAAAATCTTTATCAAAGCTCTTTACAAAGAAGCAACAGAGTGATTTAACTCCTGTCATTATTATGGGGCAAGAAACAAAAAACCAGAATTTAGAAATAAAGTTTGTGGTTAAGGGCAAGGCTTTAATGGGGTATTATTAAGCAGAGTTCATCATCATTTAGTATACCTGAATTTGGTACAAACACGTTTGAAGGAATAGGAAGTGGTGCTAGTGGAGCAAAGAAATCCGAGGGTGCAAGAACAGGTCCACTCTGTTTTGTTCCATTTGGGTTTAAAACATCAACATAACGAGCTCTTGTTCCTGCTGTGAAGAAGAAAGGAATCCTAATTAATATCAACATAATCAAGCACTTTTTATATCAAAAATTCAATTTTTATTTTGTTAGGGAAGAAAAGACAAGAATAAAATTTAAAGTTGCATGGGGTACCTTTAATACTTCGTATACTCATGTGTACCTCACTTTAGATATCTACATATACTTTTTCTAGCTTTTCTTTTTAGGGGGGAAAAGGATGGTAAAAAGAAGATTCTATTTACATCATTTTCTCTAGTCCTATTCTGATGCCTTATTGTTATCACAGAGGTGATTTTGCTTCTAGCAGTCAGGTTTCTAGAGGCTAGATTTCGATTCTAGAGGTCAGGGCAATGCAAATTCTGGCAAGTGCTACCAAGTTTTATAAACTCTGATTTGTATCCACTGACAAGATAGTGCATCTGCAGGCCAAGTACCCAGTCAGCTATGCTCTGAGAAATGAATCAGTATGCTGGCTGCAAGGTCATAGATTTTTCTGTCATAGAGGGAAGACAATTTACTAAGATAGAGAGGACTGGGAACTTGTTTCAGTGCAAGATTCAAATAAATGAAATTATATATGCTAGAAACTTAAGCTTTTATTCCTTCATCTTTTCCATTAATTCTAAATTTCTCTGCACCCAAGCCAAGAAAGTATAGTAGTTGATAATCCAGAAATAACTTGAAGCCAAAGGATCTATGTCCCAGTCTTGGCCTCAGCTTTCTGATCTGTATGTGAGGGAGCTGGACAATACAATCTCTACTGTCTCTGCCAGCTCTAAATTCTAAGATTCTAAGATCCTACATATACTAAAGGAATTGGGTTTTTGTGTACATCTTCCCCCCCAAGTCAATACTTTTAAAATTAGGTGAAAAACTGTTTAACTTGACAATCGTGTCTTCCCAAAACATTTGTATGATGAATAAAACCTGTATGTGTTCTATATTCCAGTTTGATATTGTTACCTGCTTTTATGGAGAACATGTTAACAGAGGTATTGGTGGGGCCACCAGGACCTGGAGGAACAGCAACCTGAGGAAGCTTAGGAAATGATGTTGGAGGTGGAGGCAGTGGCTTGTTCTGCAAGAAAAAAACAATAGCTAACTTTAGAAACAAAATAAAATACAATCTGATAAAAACTGAACATTGCATTTAGTGAGTTTCAAGAGATGAAGATAAAATTTCCAAAAATAGCTGAAAAACAACGCCTTTTCTGTTTTTACAAAGCCTTTTCCCAACAGGAAAAGTTTGGAAGAAATAGGTTTATTTCAACATCTTGTACTATATGCCATAATAAACTCAAAATAAGTAAATGACCTAAATTATTAAAGGTTACACATAAAAATATTGGAAAAGAAAAAAGGTGATGTATCTTTCATGGCTATCATCAGAGGGGGAAGAGGCAATCCAAAAAATTTTAAAAAGATAATTTTGAATACATGAAATGGAAAAGTTTTGCATTAACAAAACCACACCTAGGATAAGGTGAGCAGTCCTCTAGGAAAAAAAATCTTTGCATCAAATTATCTCTGCTAAGAGTATATATGGAAGTAATGCAAATATACCACACCAAAAGCCATTCTTCCATAAATGAGTGATCAAAAAATATAAACCAACAGTTCTCCCAAGAACTGTATTAACTATTAATTACCATATGAAAGAATAGTCTGAAACCACTAAAGAAAGATCAATGCAAATTAAAAACTCTTAAGTATGGCAAATTAGTAAAGATGATAAAAAAAATGGAAATAGTCAATATTGAGAGGTTGTCAAAAGATGGGCACACTGATGCACTGTTAGTGCAGCTGTGATGTGTTGAAATCATTCTGGAAAGCAAACTGGAATTAAGCTAAGAAAGTACTAACATATCCATATCCCATTGCTAGAACTATACTGCCAAAGAAGTAAATGATAAAAATAAACGTCTCTAAAATACTCTAAAACAGTTAAAAAGCAGCACTTTTTTGTAGTTGAAAGAACTGAAAATAAAGTAGATGCTAATCTATTGGGGAATAGCTAAAAAAACTGTGGTACCTGACTGTAATGGAATATTACTTCACTGCAAGAAACAATCAATATGGTAAACACAGAGAAATATGGAAAGACTTGTAGGAATTGATGCAAAGTGAAGTAAAACTGGGAGACCAATATATATACACAATGACCACAAGATTGTAAATGGAAAGAATAACAGTAAAACATTCAAAATCAAAATTGACTTCTGTGAAAGTATAAAGGAGAAAGGGCCTCAAGGGATACAAGAATATACTTCACCCCCTGCTCTGCAGAGAGGGATGACCACAGGTGTGGAAGGAACAATGTAAACAATGTCAGATTTGATTAACATGTAGGCTAGTTTTGATCTTTTTTCCCTCTTTCTTTTCTATTGTTTATCATAAGGAAAGGCTTTCCAGGAGAGGGGAAAGGCATACTGGGAAATAAACAGGGAAATACAAAAAGATAACAATAAAAACTAAAAGGGAAAACAAGGCTTTTTCCCAGTTAAAGCAAATGTCTTACTTCTTCTTCTGGCTCATCTAAATTCACCCAGCGCTGTTTCTTTCCATCCCAAACAATCTATAAAGATTTAAAATCAAATAAAACAGCAGAAAGAGGTTAACTTATGACATTTTAATTTTCTTAATTACCCAGTTAAACACAGAAGATAGAACTGCTCTTAAGAGGATTCCACATCACTGTATAATTCTTTTGTTATTGTTCAGTCATGTCCAACTCTTTGTGACCTTGTCAAAAACCTCACGGACCCCGTCATGCCAATGCTCTCCACTGAGTTTTCTTGGCAAAGATAACAGAGTAGTTTGCCATCTCCTTATCCAGTGGATTAAAGTAAACAGAAGTTAAGTAACTTGACAAGGGTCAAAGAGTGTCTGAGGCTGGATTTAAATTCAGGTCTTTCTGACTAAATCCCCAGTGACCCCTGGCTGCCTCCATTTTATACATATACTTACTATTGATATATTTTTCATTTTTATTAAAATGTCTATACTTACCTTTAGTCTGGTTTTAAATGTATTTGTGGATTAAAAAAGATATAAACAAATCAGTAGGTCATATTTAAAAACACTTACTGATTTGTTTGTGTCATCTGGCAGATAAGCTTCTGTCTTTTTTTTCCCATGTAGCCAACGAGAAAACCAAGACTCTCCACTCTATACATTTAGGAAAAAAAAAAGGCAAAATAAAAACAAGTACTTGGGAAGCTATTCTTCAAAATACCAACAAGTCAATGATGATATCACCTCATCCCTAAGAATAATACCATTTTAAATGAGAGATGAGGAAGATAAAGCCAGTAGCAGGGACAAAAATACAGAACCATGTATCCCCTAGTCTTTTTTATTTTTTTTTGGGGGGGGGGAAGGCAGGTGAAGAGAGACTGAGTCTCCCTGTCTCTTAGAGTGGAAGTGCAGTAACCACTAATGAATCTGATGGATACAGGAACTACTGACCTGCCCAGTTTCTGACTTAGGTTAGTTCATCCCTTCTTGAGCAGTCTGGTGGTCCCCATCTTTCAGGAGTTTACTACTTCAGCTCATGGCTAGACAGAGTGTGGCCACTTGACTGCTTTAACCCACTGCAGCAGAGAACCTGCAAGCTGCAGCGCTCCAATGGCCTCAGCTTCCCCAGCAGCAAAACTTGTAAGTATGTGCCACAACGCCAGAGTCCGTACTCTAAATTTTAAAATATTCTCCCAAATTCCCTATTTATCTTCACATACCAAAAACTTTACACTAAAATAATTTTTTTTTCTAAAAGTCACCTTAAGAGATAGTATGTGCTTTTACCTTTTTAGGTTCCTTGGCATCTTTTTTGATCTCTTTGGTGGGTCTCTTTACTTCAGAAGCAGAAGTTGGAGGGGGAGAAGGCTGCTGCCCGGCAGAATTAGAACGCTCTCGTCCTTTATAGGATTCGGTGTTCTGACACTTTTTAGAATATTCCTATTCCAAGATATGAGGTATGCAGGGTTTACATCAATGCCACTTTACAGATTAATTTAAAAGAGATCAGAAATCACTTTTGCATGAAACCTTAAAAACATTACTGAGATGACAAAATAACACAACGATTCAGACAGAAAAAGATGAGTTATAAAGAAAAATGGAAAGCTAGTGAAAGCAGCACAGATGTACTATACCACATGTGCTGAAGACTGGGAGGTAGTTCTGGATCTTCGTCCTGGAGCCTGGTTAGATAAAGTGAGCACATGCTTATTAGTAAGCAACTAAATGATGCCTCTTTGCAAATATTCAAGTTTTTGTGTAAACATTTAAACAAATTCTGATGCACAAGGAAGAGCATATTTACTCTCCAATTCTTGCAGAAAATAAAAATATTTATTATACTTGTGAATTATGTACAGAAGTACTGATTTTAAACAATTTTAATAAAAGTTTCCGTTAAGTTAGACTTTAAATCCCCATTTTTAATTTTTCTAGGGACATGTGGCTATATGTTACAAAAAGCAGGATAAGAGAAGCAGCATGGATAAAGGAGTTGAACTCAGGGTCAGGAAGACCAGGGTTTTAAGTCCAACCTTTGACATATACTAACTAAAAGACCAAAGGTAAAATCATTTAACCCCTCAGCAGCTCTATTGTTTCATAACAAACTAGTCCAAGAAGAGTAGCCTTTTTGCAAAGAGTGGCTTTTGCAGAGATGGTACAATCTCCATTGGTTTAGAAAAAGTTCCTCACTAGGAGCTCTATGAAATCACAAGTCTGGTTTAAAAAAAGAAGTAGGGCTGAAAATTAAAAATAAATAAATTAACATAAAAAATAAATAAATGAAGAAGGATCAAGTCAATTGATAACAACTAAAACTTAAGATATAGCTTATTGTGAACACAATAACAAAATAGATTGTGAACCCTGGGGAAGGTATTTGTTATGGACATTTCTTACCTCAAGTAACCAAAAGAGTTTTTTTTTCCTCCCTCAAGATTCAGATCATTAAATCTTCATTAGTTTAGTTCTCATTCCAAAAAGATATTTCTAAAGGTGCTAAATGCTCATTAACATCTTAATGGGAAGCAAGCCATTTTTTTGGACAAGAGAAACAAAATGTAGTTTATTTCAGAATTTTCCTTGTTTTCTTGAAATTAGCAAGTTTTAACCTGATAAAGTTTTATGTGACCAAAAAAAAAATGCACTTAAAATTGGTCCTCTAAGTTCACTGGATTTATTCTGCATTTGTACATTATAAAAACTGTCACAAAGTATTTGTGTTTTCTGTGGTTTATGTTAATGGTACATTAAGTTACTAAATTAAAACGCAGATTCTTCCAATTTGATTCGTGGATTATCAAACTCTTCCAAATTATTTTTTATTTTCTCCCCACCTCCACGCCCCCTATTTTGGCTAGGTTGTTCATGATGAACCCGTCATACACTACTACATAATCCTTGCAATATTTGCAGCAGTAAGTTTCTTCTGTCTTGGTGTTCCTATTATACAGAAAATGATGGCTGCTGACAGTTTAAGTGGATTCTACATATTAAAATGTATAAAAATGGCATTTAAATGGAAACAGATAAAACAATTTGAGTATTTAGTTCAGCCATGGCATTACCCTTCCTCTATTAAACTGAACTGAAGAGCTGGCAGCATAATTTCTAATATGTGAAAGCAAAATTGAGATTTGAAAATGTCTGGTGTTAGAAAATTTGTTTAGATGAGCAAGGCATTTCTTGAAGAAGATATATTAACAGCTCATATGAGAAGCTCTGGCTGCTCTTCTTGGCTAGTTTGCTATAAAACACTGAAGATATAGAATATTTCTAAGAAATAACTCCATGTTAATGATGCTGAGTAAAGTGACCAGAACCAGGAAAACACTGTACACAGTAATAGCACTGTGTGATGATCCACTATGAACCACTTAGGTCTTCTCAGCAATACAATGATCTAAGATTATTCCAAAAGACTCATGATAGAAAATGCTAACCAAATCCAGAGAAATAACGGGTGGAGCCCGAATGCAGAACAGAAGCACACTATTTTCACTTTTTTTGTCTGTGAGTTTTTTTTTCCCTTTTGACCTATTTCTTCATTCACAACATGACTGATGTGGAAACATGTTTAACGCTGATTGCGCATTTATGAACTATATTAGAATGCTTGCTGTTTTGGGAAGGAAGAAAAATTTAGAACTCAAACTCTTACAAAAATGAATGCTGAAAACTATCTTTACATGTAACTGGAAAAATTAAATAATATTTACATAAAAAAGGAAAAAGAAAAAAGTCCACATTATAGGAAATGCAGTGAAAATTTTGGGGACTCTGAACAGAACCTCTAGGAGGGTAGGAATGTGGAGATTAGGGATTCAGGAGTACAAATACTAAAAGCTATGTAATAATGATAAGTATTTATATAAATACACACAATTTTATAAATCTAAGTGTTCTTTTACTCAGTTAAGGTAACTGCCTTCATCTTAATATGAAAAGGTCTACCCATTTTCTCTTTCTCAACTTGCATTAGTTTAGAGGTGATTTATCTTTCTCTCATTTTCATCATTTTATCAGAAGTTCTTTTTAAAAACTAATAGAAGTTTAGAACTGCTTCATCATGTAAGCATTTAAAAGTTGATTTGATGCCAAACTCCTTTTTCAACTGCAGCTGTTTTTCTTTCCAACTACAACTGAAGAAGTAGTAATAGTGAATATCACACTGGCACAGAGGAGACTACATAAAGAAATATAGGTTGAATACCATATTGGCAAATTTCCCACCAAAATCCTCTTCTCTTTGTTCTGAAATAGAGTTCCTAATGGATGATTGCTGTGGCATTCTTCCTATTGATTAAAAAGATAAATTATTGGAGTTTTAGTATTGATGAACATTTAATGAAAGCAATTATGAATAAAAATATAATATGAAACTTCAGGAACATACTTACTTTTTGATGGGCTACTTTCGAAAATAAAGACTAAAGATTTACCTGAACTATTTTCAACTCCCTTTAAAGACACATTTAAATAAAAAAAGTCAAACACATATTGTGGCAAAGAAATGGCAGGAGCTACATAAGATTTAGTATTTGAATCCATGATACCATTTATTGTGACCTCAGGACAAAAGTGATCATCCTCTCATAATGAGTCTCAAGCAGAAATTCACCAGTTCCATTTAAATGATGACATCCCTAACATTACTTTGACAGGAATGTCCACTATTACTTATATTCTGCATTATGATTTAAATTTTACTTAGGAGCACTATTCTGATACCTTTTCAGGGCTTAGCTAATCCTAGGTTCTTGGAGGCTAAGACTAGAGAACATGAAAGTAGAGAATTCCTGCCATGCTAGAAAGGCTTTCCATCTCAACGATGGATTTTCATCTGAGCACTGGATGTTTGGCCACCAAGTGATGAATCTGTTTTTTGACTACAGCAATTCATCAAGATGGTCTCTACTAAGGCATGGAAGTGTTGGGATATTAGGCTCATGAATGTGCATATTGAAATCAGCGAAAAAAATCTCCTTGCTGATGAAATCAGAGATGTCTGACAAGTACTAAAGAATTTAGTGTTTAACACTCAAGTAATTTTAAATGATCTGCTAAGTTTTCATCATGCCATCTCATTTAAAAAGAAAACCAAACCCTTAAATTAAACACAAATTGCTTGAGCAGACCAACCTGTATCCTGGTTTCTAGACTCTTCTGGCAGCTGATCTGTCACTTGGAGAGGCTGCCCACTTGGCAATACAGTAGGCCCTGGATACACAGCTGCATGCTCAGGACTATACTGATCTGAAAACCCAGGTACAGACACTGGTGGTCCATATACAGGGCCATGTCCAATAGGTCCAGGAGGCACTGGATAGAATGGTACACTGTCAGGTTTTTCTTGATGGAAGGAAGTAGGTATACTGTCTGAATTTTCAAGGATGGTCTGAGGAGCTATACAATAAAAGAAGAAAAACATCCTAGATTTTGCATTGCATAAAATTGGAAGACAGTGCCTTTTCTACTAAACACAAATCTATTCATGACAGCAATGAGTTTTGTTTTTCCTCATATTTGGGGGGCGAGGGGGAGTGGGAGTTGGGATGGGACGATAAGAAGGTGGATCTTAACTGATCAAAACAAATTTTTTTACAAATTAAGGGGATTAAAATCTATCCAAAGCTGTAGTAAAATGACTGAATCAGAACTATATATACAGTATTAACTACAATTTTATTATTTTTTTAAAGAAAAGGAAACAAAAGAAGGAAAAATGAAAGGTAAAAGGAACTTAACTGAAGGCCAGGAAGGGGACATAAAAGCATTTTTTTGCTTATTCCTAATTTCTTTGGTTCTGACTTGTTACAGGTTAGGGTTTGAGGTAATATATCATTACCCCTTTTTTGTATGTTTTTGCTGTAAGTTTATCATTAAAAATAAAATTTTTAAATGAGATGGTTGGTCTATGCCAAAATGAAAGAGAATGAATAAAAGGTATAGGGTGAAATGAACTTAATGAAAAATAGAGAAGAAAAAAATATAAATGGGGAGTGAAGGGGAAGAGGATATAAAGAAAGAATGGAGACAGATCCAAAATGTCAGAGCAATAGGATAAAAAAGAACCAGGTTCCTCAAAACAACAAACACAAAAGGGAAGAGATAATAAAAACCTTCAAGAAAATTAAAATTTATCAAAATTAAAATAATCAAAGGAAAAAATATAGATATAACCATAAATTACAGTAACACTTATTCATTAAAATATCAGAAGGAACGGAGATAGAAAAAGAAACTAACCAAGACCTCAATACATGTCCATGATGGATAAGTAATAACAAAACTGACAATGCTAAGAAAATCATAATACAAAGTAAAAAAAGAGCTTGTCTTATTTTCTCCTCTGAGAACTCCCACAGTGCACTGAACAAAAGTAAATGCATAATCTATGTTGACTTTTTGGAAGAAATGAATGATGAATAAAACACAATGAGTGAGTAGGAAAGTTATCAAAAAAGATCCTGGCCAAAAATTGAATAGCAGGAGGATAATATCACAAGATGGGCACTGTCACAAGTAAACAAGCCATACAACCTTATCTGGCTCAAAATAAACAAAGACATAACTCTCTTGGAAGAAGCAAAAATTGTACTGATCACCCGTAAGTAAAGGTATCAAAGGAAATTATGAATGTACTTAAAATTTTTTTCAACATAATTTCCACTGAAACTATAACTGAACCAGCAGGTGGGTTGTATCATCTCAGTTTCTTACAATGTCACAGGAACAGAAAGCCCTACACGTACTAACCAATGTTAATTATTTTATGTACATCTGTGCTAATGAAAATTATTTTTAATCTTCCTTGCAACAAATAACTGGTACTTCAAAACTCCATACCAAATATGTCTAACTTTTCTTCTTATGAACTTTTGTTAAAATGAGGGATTTGAAATTTGATATATAGTGATTAGGTAACAATAAGAAAACTGATCAAAACTGGTGGGGTAGATGTTATCTAATCAAAGTAACACATACTGTAGATCTCCTTGATATTGCTAGTATAAGGGTAAAAGAAGAAGGTTTGCTTTATTGCGGTGAAGAGTGGCACTCAATTTATAACATGAGATGCAAGGCAAACAGAAGCCATCATGCAAAACGGTTATAGTATTTTCAGTAACAATTCATAAAACATCAAAAGATGTTAACTGTGTTAATCTTTTCCCTTAACAGCCTGTTATCCCTTTATTTTCTTGGCATTAAAATTTGAAAAATTCCAAGCTTTCATTTTCAGAAAGATTTCTCCTAAGAGAAATTCCTACAGTGTATATTTACTTCTCAAACAGAGAATATAAAGCACTCACCTGAAGGCATAAGGCGAATGTTTTGGTTAGACTGCTCTGTATTAGGCAACAACGATGCTAATAATGGGTTGTCAGTTCCTGGGCCAATTTCTTGACCACGTCCTGTGCCATCATATTGCTCCGGTTCCGAGCTTGGTGTACTTGGATACTGATGTGGCGTTGCTCTGTCCTGATTCCAAATTACATCACCCTCCTACAGGAGAAATATTTCAGCCATTTTTCAAGAAGGTAAAAATTTCAGGAAGCATAATCTGCATTATAACAACCTGAATCGAGCATAAAATATTAATTATTAGTACTTCTCATTTACTCAATCTTCTTCACAAAAGTAACAAATAATCCAAAGTGTTTCTGTTTCTGTTAATTAGGAATCATAATCACATTTAACAATTACATCTGAAATCTCCAATATATAAATAAATGAGGAAACAACTTTCTCAAGCAAAAAATTACCAAATTGTCTTATCAGTAAAATGAATTCTATACCTCTATCTGCCTCTTTAATTGCTGGAGCTGTATTAACCAAGTAGGTTCAATAAATGATTCCTGTTCTGGTCTCTCTTTTATTTGAGGATCGAAGAGTCGTAACTGGGAGGCTATCTAGAAAAACATGAAAAATGAAGGGCTGTTACTATTATAAGATCTGCCAAACCAAAATCACTTTTTAAAACAGTAAAACCTAGAGTAAATGGATCTTTGATGCTACTACTTTAAGTTTTTGATGAACTCAACAGGTCTTTCAGAAATCTTATTAATTTAAACTTAGTTTACAGCATGGCACAGTAAACAGAGCCAGCCCTGAACCTGAGTTCATGTCCCACCTCTTAAATACACTGACTCAGTTATCCTTGGCAAGTCACATCTCAGCACTCTTTCCTCACCAGGATCCTCTCTACACCAATGAAATCACAGGTCCAGACTACATCCCTTGAAGACCTAAGTAGACTAATTTTAAAAAAATTTTACTTCTTTTCAGTTAACAAGCATTTTTTCCCCCTTCCTCTGGCCTTTCTCCTGTTGGTTAAAAAAAACAAACCACATAGGGGTGGCTAGGTGGCACAGTAAATACAGCACCGGCCCTGGAGTTAGGAGGACCTGAGTTCAAAGCCAAACTTAGACACTTAACACTTCCTAGCCATGTGACCATGGGCAAGTCATCTAACCCCAATTGCCCTGCTTTCCCCCTCCAAAAAAAAAACAAACCAAACAAACCCCACAAGAAAAATTAAGAGAAAAAAAATTCTTATAACAAATATGCATAATCAAGCAAATCACCTGCTTAATTTCAAAAGCTCAACTTAAATTCATCTTTATGCATTATTTACCAGTAATACACAGTAAATATGTAGTTCTGCTTTAAAATATCACAAACGTGGAGTATATTTATAAACAATGAAACTACTGAGTAGGCAGAGATATATTTTAAAGTTCCACACTTCATATGAAAGTTATATAATCTTTTACTTCATTAAATGAAGTTTCTAATGCACTGATAAACAAAGGCCATCACCATTTTCAGTGAACTAAGATCATCAATAAACATATGAATCAGCATAAGTCATTAAAAGAACTATTTTACTAAAAGATAAACATTAAAATAATTACGGGAAAAATGTATGAAATTCCTATTAATTTTTGCGTAATAATCAGTTATTACAAAAAGGAAGCTTAATTTTTAAAAGTTAGTATTTCATCTATCTAAACATATCATAATTTTTATGCAAACAGCCAACCTGAAGAAGCCTCAGTAAGACGGTAAAGTACCTGAATGAGCTGGCTAATCAACACTGGTGAATACTGGTGTGGTTGTTCAAGAATAGTTTTGGAAATGACCTCACAGTAATGAAAGGCCTGCGCAGTAAGTCCCATTTCAGCCAGTCGACAAGCATAGATGAATCTGAACACCTAAAGGAATCAAATTAGGATGTATTATATGCCTTCCAATTACTGTATGGTCACCTCTCACTAATGTTCATGTTTACTCTACACTAGAAAATAACTCATCATATCTGAATTGGTACTTGGTTGCAAGCAGATAGCTTACATCTGGCACTAGTGCACAGGCACTAGAAAACAATCATTTCCAAATTCTTCTCTTCTACAGAGATATATGAAGTACAAAGTCAGACAATACCCATGTACTGCACCTCCTCTCTCCCCCTCCACAAAAACCCAATCTAATATTTTAGCTTTTGTTTCTTCTCCAAAATAATCTTTGGCTTTGGTATTTTATAATGCTAAGGATGGTCATGCCTCACTTAAAAGTGACTGAGATCCAGGAAAATAAGTCTTTAGAAACAACCCAGAAGAGTAGGGACTGTTCTAACATAGCTCATTATAATAACAATTACTTGTGCTGTAGTTTAAATTGTGTCCCCCAAACATACTTAAACTCTGATGCAACATTTCCTAAAGATGTGACAAAATGAAGAGATTTCAGGATGTTCATAAACAGATCCAATTTTGAGAAATTAAAAATTTTAGGAACTAAAAGGTTTTGAAAACCAAAATGTATTAATTTTGAAATCCTTAAAGCAATTTGTTTCTGATTTACAAGAGAAAACATTCCTGCAGGATTATTTTTCTACCTCCTACCTCTGCCTTAAATCTCTCATGCTGACAATCTATCCTCTACTCAATGTTGTGTAAAATAACATCAAGTTAGATAAGCCTGGCTATGTCATTCATCTTCATGTTCCCAATGTAGGAATGTATTGCCTTTTCCCCTCTGCCTCTCAGAATCCCTAGTTTTCCTTCAAAATTCAATTCAAATACCATCTTCAATATGAGGCCTTTAGTTTATCCCCATAGATGCCAGTGCTTCCACTACAAAAAAACTGCCTCGTTCAGGGTGTTCCATAAGTCTTTGTGTAGTCATTAGCTTTAATACTTCAGTTGACTTTTAAATTACTAAAGCTTATTAAAACTGCATAAGATTTTTGGGACACTGTACATTTTATTAAAAATGTATTATGGACGTACTGATACATGTTCATGTTATCTCCCACTACAGAACATAAGCTCTTTAAAGACAGAGATTATTTCATTTTTGTCTTTGGACAAGCAAGAACCTAGCATAGTGAATGGCACATGATACAAATTTAATGCAATGCTTGTTGATTGATTCTGAGAATTTCAAGTCAAAAATTTCCTTAAGATTAAAAAAAATTTTTTAATCATTAGCTAAAAAACAAAGAAAGATTAATTAAATTAATTAATTAAATTAAAAAAAATTTACCCCAACTCTGACCACTCAAATTTATAAATTGTAGATTTGAAATATATCGTCAATTCTAACCTGGAAATTAGGCGAGAAGCATGTCTGCATTCCCAGGGACTGTGCATATTCATAGGCTTCTGTTCTGTGAATAGCTTCATTGGTGGCAAATTTTAAAAATGGCAAACTATTAAGGGAAGGACAATTACGTTAACTGGAAAGAAGGAAAGTACTTCTGATCAACAATAGTAAGAGACTCAAATATATACCTAAAGTGTATGGAACTTTACTACATATAGAGGAGTTTGTTGGGTTTTTTTTAACAGCACAAATATCAAAGTCATTTGATGAAAAAATGGTTCTGATTTTACTAAAAGAGTAAAAGTTAAGTAAAAAATAACCAGAAACTGCCATCTGAAGCTTTGACAAAAAGGTCAGAGTTTTTCTTTAAAAATAAACAAAAAACAGTATAATCATTTGCTTCCCTACCTGTGATTTGATCCAATTAGGACAAGTTTTGTAGTTTTCTTAGTATAGACCCCAAATCCAATCTGGGCCACCAGATAGCAAAAGTGTGCAGCATCTAAGAGGCCTTTAGAAGCTAAAGAAATAGAAAATTGGTCTGAAATAGCTATCATTGATCATTTTTGAAAAGAAGAAAGATACAAGGTTCCTAAAATCTACAAAAGCAAAATAAAAAAGGCTTCCTTCTAAATATTTTTGATAACATTTAGTAAACTTAAAACAATTTGTTCACATTAGACAAATGCTATATTTTTAACTGCAATAACTAACTTACCAAGAGTATCACCCATGGTGGCTATCGTCCTTGACACCACATCCATATTATTATTCGAGTTGGACAAAACCATAGCAAGATGAGGCCTCCAATCTCCCCATTTCTCATCTCCACAACACTAAAAATAAAATAAATCATTGTAATACATGGGAAAGGAAAGCTATTTTAAATTTTATATAGAATAAGGCAATCTAGGTCAGCAGAATGTGAGTCTACAAGTAAATGCTAATAAACCAGGTAAGAGTCTAGAGTGCAGCTCCCTCTTCTGAGGGTCAATACTTACTGTGGACGCAGCGGGCATTCTTCCAGACATGAGCTGGTAAACAGTTTGTAAGGGATCATTAATTGGAAGGCTATTGGCAAACCTGTAATTACATAAAAACAAAAAGGATATACAAGCTCAGCTTCTGGGAGATGACAGTTAATAAGCCAACTAACAAGTATTTATTCAGTACCTATGACATGCCAGGTACTGTGCTAGGAGGGTGGAGAAACAAAGACAGAAACAAAACTATTCCTGCTCTCATTCTATTAGGAGGCCAACAGACTTAAGTACACATGGAAGTAAATACAAAGTATATGCAAGGTTAATTTCAAGAGGACACAAACAGCTAGAGTGACAGAAATCAGGAAAGGCCTCACTTTAAAGGAGGCTAGGGATTCTAGGAAGTAGACGTTGAAAGGAAGTACATTATAAGAAAGGAGTAAGGATGGGGGAGGGTAGGAGTGGGAGAGGGGGGGTAGTCAAACTACACAAAGGCATGGAAAGAGAGGGGGTGGAATGTTGTATATGAGGAAACAGCAACTAGGCCAACTGGGCTAAAACACAGAATGCAAGAAAGAGAGTAATGTGTAATATGCCTGAAAAGGTAGTCAGTCTGAAGTTAGACTGTAATGGGCTTTAAATTGTCTGAATGTTAGTAGTGAGGGTCTGGATTAAATTTAGTTTGAAGCAAAAAAGTGCATTTTGATGGAAAAAAAATGTGACAAGCATGGACACTGAGGTGAAATTACAGAATCCACTAAAGCAGCGGTTCTCAACCTGTGGGTCATGACCCCTTTGGGGGTCAAATGACCCTTTCACAGAGGTCACATATTTCCGATGGTTTTAGGAACCTAGACACTGCTCCTCTATCCGTCTCCAGGAAGTTCCGCCCACATGCAGATACACCCAGATATGAGTATTAAAGGATTGCAGCATTAGGAAGGTTGAGAACCACTGCACTAAAGTGTTTTTTGCAGGATTAACTGAAAGGGTCCAAAATTAAATGTAGTAACAACAACCCTGAAAGGGCAGCATAACTCCTAGAGTATTTCCATCAGCCTATCATTCCATGAAGATAACCAATTGCTTCAAAACAGCTAAATGAATAGTGAATTCACTCTAGAAGCGTGTAAGAAGTCACTCCCAAATTGAAACCCCTTACCTGGTCATAACTCTTGCGTGTGTTCGGCTGTCCATTTTACTAGCAAGTAACAGAGCATGTCCCCATAAGCCATGTTTCATAGCAGATTCCAAAGCATCCTATTGACAGTTAAAGCAACACCCCCCCCAAAAAAATCAGCTGAGAAGCAATTTTTTATCTTGTATAACATTAAATGAATGTAACAACTTATAAGATACAAACTTAAATGATCATACTCCAATGCATTATATGCCAATTATTTCAAAAGGAATGCTTTAATGATGAATCACAAAAAGAAACCCCACGATATAAATTACTTTCAAGAATTTAAGTTTCTAATCAGTCTCTTAAATCTTGGGAAAAGAAATCATGCTTTTTTTTAGTAAAAAGAATATACAATTTTAGGAATAAGGATCACTTTTTTGGTGGGAGAGGAAAGTGAGAGAGGAAGGCAAGGCAGTTGGGGTTAAGTGACTTGCCCAAGGACACACAGCTAGTTAAGTGTCAAGTGTCTGAGGTCACATTTGAACTGAAGTCCTCCTGACTCCAGAGCCAGTGCTCTATTCATTGTGCCACCTAGCTGTCCCAAGGACCACTTTTAAAGACAGAAGTTTTATCAGTATTCCTAAACTATTTTCTTTGGACTCTTGGTCTAAGAAAGGGACTAGTCCTGGGATTCTGAATCCTCCAACTGATGGCTAATCCTTCTATCAACAGAATATCCCTCTCATACATATATATGATGAATTGTAACTCCAGAAAATGATTTAGGACTCAAAAGATAATTCTTCTGGCTTACAGAAGTAGAAATATTCTTAACAGAAGTAGATACTACTCTTCAGTCAAAGAGCTGATGAATTCATTCAGATCAATTGTATAAGTAGATCACTAATAATATTACATATCAAATATTTATAGCAGCTCTTTTTGTGGTGACAAAGAATTGGAAATCAAGGGGATGTCCATCAATTGGGGAATGGCTAAACAAGTTGCGATATGAATGTAATGGAATACTATTGTGCTATAAGAAATGAGGAACAGACGGACTTCCTAATAACCTGGAAAGACTTACATAAACTGATGCTGAGTGAGGAGAACAGAACCAGGAGAACTTTGTACACAATTACAGACACAAGAATCTGTGACAACTAACTTTGATAGATTGGGCTCCCATCAGCAATGCAAGGTTATAAGACAACTCCAAAAGATTCATGATGGAAAAGGATATCCACATCCAGAGAAAAGAACTACAGAGTCTGAATGCAGGTTGAAGCAAACTACTTGCTCTCTCTCTTTTCTGTTTTGTTTCATTCCTTCTATCTTGTTGTTCACTCCATTGATTATAATTCTTCTTTACAACTTGACTAATGTTTAATGTGAAGGTATTTGTAGTACCTATACTGGGGTGTGTGCTGCCATGGGGGAATGAAGGGGGAGAAATCTGCAACTCAAGGGATTGTGGAACTGAATGTTGTAAATAAATAAATTAAAAAAAAATATATATATATATACACACACATATATACACCAGATCTATTACTAGAGTATTCCAGGATGTGGTAATACAAAGGAAAACTTGAACCCACAACCAAAATTCAGCTTTGACTGAGTTTCTAAGACAAATAAATCATCACTTGCTGTCCTTCTTAGATGAACTATATCACTGATGCTTTACCATCATGAACATCATTCATCCCTCATCTCATAAACATCACACCTTAGACCGTCTTTACAAGCTGTTACTTTATATTACAACTATTCAACATAAAAACTCACTGACCATATGACACAGCATACCAGAATGCCAAATATTTCATTTCTTACCAGGATAGTGAAATTAGCAACACAATGGAATATCAAGGAACTACTTACCTTTTTACGCCCATAAAGAAGTAGCTCTCTAAACCTCTCTGTCTCTTTTTCAAGACTATCAATAGTGGTTACCAAACTGTCAGTGAGAAATGAGAGCTGAGCTTCACCAGACTCCTCCTCCTCCACTTGCTCCACAGCCTCACTAGTAAAATCAATCAGGTTTGCCTCATTGGGTGACTTTCCAGGAAGCCACGCTGTTTTGTGATCTCGTAGCAAGAGCTCTGCAATATCTGTTCCCACGACAGTCTGTGGAGAAGAAAAGAGAACCATGAGATGCTTCAAGAAGCCAATAGTACTCAGCAAGACCAAAATGCCTGACTCACATTTGAGAGACATTAAGCAGTAAGAAACTCTCAATTTCTAGAAGTGAAATATGCATTTTATGAAAAGGAATGTAAGTAAAAAAAAATAATATAAAGTTAGCTAGGAGAAGAGTCTTTAAAGATCTACTCAAATGAATTTAGGTCAAGACACATTAGTCCATGGCCATCATCAGTCTAGACCTGGCCAGAAACACCTATAAAAAGGTTGAAATTATTTGCCTAAATTATTCATATTTCTCCTCCCCAAGTTCCCTTCCCCGCCCAGCCAAAGGAATTCCTCATCTCATAAGCATCACACCTTAAGATTCTTTTCACAAGTTGTTACTTTATGTTACAACTACTCAACATGTAAACCAATGATCAAGTGGTCAAAATTCTTTAAACACTTTTCAAAGTAAGAGCTAACAGAAAGATACATACCCCATTCTGTCTGCATAACAGTACGATAAAATCCCAAAGAAGATGTGCAGATTCTTTATCAATTAGATTTTCATTCCGCAAACATTCTGTAGCTTTATTCTGTGCAAAATTTATAACATCCACTTTATGGGTATCATCTCTGGGAAAAAACAACAACAATAAAAATTCACTGAGTGCAATAGAAAGAATAGAATCTAAGGGGCCAGACTTAGTAATTACCATCATAGAGAGGCACTATAAAAAACATTACTAACATACATACTTAGCAAGAGGTCCAGGGAAGGATCTCATTTCTTCCTGTTCAGAAGTATGTTGCAACATAGTCTAGACCAAAACACATAAGCATACATCAGTCTCCTGTCTATATGATATGGAAATGCATATTTTGAATAAAGATGATAACCATTTAAAATAATGCATTTTAATTAAATTGGAAATGCTGCCTATTCCTCCACATTTTGTTAGTGAGGAAAGTGATACATTACTACTTTTAGAAACAATGTAAAACTGTGACAGAATTAAAAGTGGTATTATCATGTTCAGTACAATGGTAAAGAAGAACAGTACAAGTCCCACCTGGCAATACCTCCCATATTTGTAAACACTTAAAACCAATTTGAAGATATGAATTGAAAATTCAAATTGAAATTTGAAATCTGAAGATTCAGGGAAATACATTTTCTCTAGTTTCCCATTTCATAGCAATAATTCATTGGCTTTATTTTTCCTATGATGTGCAGACCAAATTCTCAAGCATGAAGTTACCTCCATGCTGTGTATCTCAACCAAAGCTGGCTGTCCTTCAGAAGGCAAGTTTGGAAGTACTTTAATAAGATGGCCTCCAGGGCCAAACCTTGTACAGATATGAGGCACTGAAAACTTCTCAGGTGTAGTTGGTCTTGATGAAACTATGTTTTAAAGAAAAGAAAAAGAAAAATGGGTTTCATAAGCATTTATTTTAATGGTTTCTCAAGTGGATGAACACTTCATATTTCTAAAGGAAACATGTAATTGAAGTCACTGATACTGCATAAAGCATGATCATGGCCAAGTAAATTTCAAATACAATGTGGGCAAATAGTTCTAAAACAAGATCTTATTTAATTAAAATATTCAAATACATCCTTTGAAAAAATTTAAAAATGATTCTTTTCTGAGCACAAAAAAAATTCACTCATGAAATCATAAAGGATATCTCATAAAAATTTTGTATAACTTTCTAGGTATTTTCCCTTGTCAGTCACTTTAAAATTCCATAATCTACAGATACCATTTCTCACATAATACATTTTTTCATATGGTTAAAGAATCTAACTAAAATATAAAAAATCATTATTGCCTCAAATAATGAAACATGTTCTTTTCAATAAAATAATCTTAAAAATAAATAAGACCTGCCCTGATATTATCTTACTATTTTGCTAACGTTTTTCACAGTATACATTAACTCCAATGTGAAGTATTAGGAAAGTAAGGAGCTTACCAGTGCTGCGTATTTAGAAATGCTACAGCTGCAAAGAAATATTAGCATTGATAAATTCGATTTTAAGTGATTTACCAAGTAAAGTACCCTTAATTAAAGTGAAAAGTACTCATTATTTGATAGCTATTTCCTTCTTTTGAGGGAAGCTAAGCTGGGATAAAATTAAATATTGCACAGAATATAGATTTTCTTAAGGTAAAAAATTACAGACATTAATTAATCCATAAGTTTGGACAAAATGGCAAGGTAAGAGTTTGGTAGAAGGGAGAGGTATACACAAAAGGAGTAGTCCACTGGTCTAAAAGACAAAGTTTACGACATACCTTGTTCCGAGGTTGACCATCCTGTTTCTGTAGGGTAGCCATAATCTGTAAAACCCTGTGCACCACTGAAATTATTACCATAAACGCCATAGGAATAATCTCCATGAAGGGAGCCTGGTGGAGCTGGGCGTTCATATGAATTAGCAGTTACATCACTGTTTCTATAAACCTGGCTCTGTTGGATATTTTGTTTGTTTAAAGAGAAGAGGAGAAAAGTAAAATGTCACAAAATTTGCAATTAACTATGCATTTATCACTTTTATAAGCAGTAGATACTTAGAAATGTTATAAATTATTAGAACTATAATAATAAATGTTCTTAACAAGACTGATATTGTTTCTGTAAGGTCCTTTAAAAAATACACACACACACACACACACACACACACACACACACACACAAAGCAGTCCAAAAATCTTGCCCATAATAGTCAAGAGTTATTCAAAATTAGCTGATTTCAGAATGAAATTCTTTTAAAAGGACTTAAGTTTGACAATTCATTATAACTTAATTACTTTATATATAGGGCTACATAAAAAATATTGCCTAAAATTGGAAATATTAAACTTATCATGATGAGAAATAACAATGTTTCAGCAAAAAAGGCATCAAGGGTTCATTAAATGTTAAGCTACATCAATGGGAACAAACTGTTATGTGCTAGGTTAAGGAGTAATGAAGTTGTCAAAACACACAATCAAAACTCACTTGATGAGAACGTGAGCTGAAGCTGCTGTGGCGGCTCTGTGAACTGTGGGTACTATGGAGACTGTGGGCAGAACGCTCACTGTGGATACTATGTCTATCATCATCATAAGCATCTCTATGTGGTTCTGGTTCATCATCAAAACTCCCAGTAAAACGAGGGTCATACCTCCAGTGATCATCATATTTTTCAGGTCTGAAGGGAGCAATGAAGTAGAAGGTATATCACTTTGAAATAACGCAAAGTAGATGTTGGAAATTAAAATAAGTGAGGGAGAAGGATCCTATTACAGAGAAAATACCAAAAGAAAGATCTAGTATATTTGAAATATACCAACATATTCAGAACAATAAATCAAGCAACAAGAATTTATTAAGCATCTTAAATTCTGGGGACATAACAACATAAATGAAGACAGTTCCACCACTTTTTCTGTCAAACCAGAAACAAAGTAGATATGTATTGACTGGGAAATGACTAAACAACTCCTGTTATGTGAATGTAATGAACATATTCACAGCATAAGAAACAAAGAATATGAGGACTTCAGGACTTCACGGTAAAACTTGTAAGAACTGATGCAAAACAAAGAAAGCAGGAAAACACAGACGATGACTACAATACTGTGTTTAAAAAAAAAGGCAACTGAACTCATTAAATACAATGACCAATCTTGGTCCCAAAGAAGAGAAGGTGAAATATAAATTCCTTACTCTCAGTAGAGGTGGGAGACTATAAGTGAGGAATGTTATATATTCTGTCAGAGAGTGTGTGTTGTGTGTGTGCTGTCAGACACTGTCAGTCACTATAAATCAGTATGGCTTAATTGCTCTTCTCTATTACAAGGGAGGGTTTCTGTTGAGTATACTTGGAAATGATTGGCAAAATACTAAAACTATCAATAAAATATTTAAGTGCACAAAAGTTTTTAATCTAAGATAAAGAGAGAACTTATGTGACTATAATAGTATACTGAAGACTACAATGAACATACTGAGATACCCAAATACTCCAAAAACTTATAAGGAAGCATATTTCTTCTATCTAAACTCAAGTTTTGAAACAAGTCCCATCATGACAGCCTACTAAGGCTAGAAACACTATCAGGAATAACTGTTTATTTTCTTTCTTCAAACCAAGGGTTATAACCAAATATCCTAAATCCCTGAGACAAGTTTAGCTTTTAAACATATTGAAAAACACTAGAAGAAACAAAACAGATAACTTTCCTTTCTTTAAAGAGTGAATATAACGTTCTATTCCACTGACCTGTCACTATAAGGATATGCTTCTTTCCCGTAAGGATCATGTTCAGTATCATACCAATATCTTCGGTCAAAGCTCCTGGGGTCTCTAAACCTGGGATCATACCAATACCATTCCTGGCGATTTGTATCTACAAGTACAAAATAAAGATTAGCACTGTAATATAACAAGTTATTGATCTATCTATACCAGCTTACAATAAGTACAGTAATTAACACCATTTTCATACATTTTTGCTGTCAGCTTTTCTTTTTTTCTTTTCGCTTGCCACAACCTACAGAGCTTTGCAAGATTTAGATAGAAAATAGTAACAAAGAAAACGGCATATCAACTTTCCTAACAATCAGAAATCATAGGCAAGGAACTAAAGACCTTCAGAGGAGTGCAATTTTCCTTACTGCAGCAATTGAAAGCAAGTGTTTCAGAAGACAAAGGCATATTTGGGAAATAAACAGGGTTTAAGAACAAGGTGTCTGAGAATAGGTACTGGAATTCTGATTGACAGCAAAAGATAAGAATGATAGGCTCTTGTATACCTAACAAGGGAAGTAAAAAGGTATTTACCGAGGGGGCGGAGCCAAGATGGCGGCGTAGCAGCAGCAACACATCGCAGCTCTCACATAGCCACCCCAAAATACCCATAAAATAGGACTCTAAACCAATCCTGGAACTCCAAAACGCACACAAAGATATTTCCCACTAAAGTCAGCTC
>CM053581.1:218759911-219102660 GCA_028627135.1 Pseudochirops cupreus
TTCTTATTTGGTTTTCAAAATCCTTCTTAAGCTCCTCTATGGCTTGTAACCAGTCTACATTTTTCTTGGAAGCTTTTGGTGTGGGAGTTCTGACTTTGTTGTCTTCCTCCTGTTCCATTCTTTGATCCTTTTTGTCCCCAAAAAAGGAATCTAAAGTTGGATTGCTGAGCTTTCTTTGCTTCCTTTGCCCACTCATGTTGCCAGTCAGTTACTTGACTTTTGAGCTCAGTAGAACTCTGCTTTCAGAGGGGAGAGCTCTGTTCCAAATTGCTGGGGTTTTCATAGCTGCTGAAGCTATTAGGAGGCTGCCACCATCTCTGCAGCCCCCTTCAGCTTTGGCTCACTGAAAATGTACCTTAGGATCACCAGCCAAGACCATGATCCTGATCCAGGCAGCTCAAGGCAAGAGCACTTAGCCTCTGAATGATCACTTGGCCCCCCTGCAATCTGCAGTCTGGGAGCTTCTGAAGCAGCCACGTGGAGGTGGCTGCAGGGCTGCTGCTTCAGACTGCTTCTAGCTCTGGAGGCAGGGGGCCGGACCCTCTCCCTGAAATTTAGCCAAGTTCCACTGACCTTTTCCCTTGGCTCTTATGGGTTGGTAATTCTGGAAACCACCACAGCTGCTGGTGATCTGCTCTCCTGAAAGCTCCAGCTGGGGTTTCTCCTGGATGGCCTGGGGCTAAAACCTCATGGGACTGGGTTCTGCTCCAGCGTGCTGCGATGAACCCTTTCCGTCTATCTGCCGGGCTGCCTTCAGTGGGAGCCTTGTTTTTCTGTCATTTTATGAGTTCTGGAGCTCTAAAATTTATTTAGAGTCATATTTTTACAGGTATTTGAGGTGGTTATGGGGGGAGCCACAGAGTTATCCTGCTTCTACACATAATAATTTCTTATAATATTGTATAAAGATACTTTTTTTTTATCATAACTTTCAGGTAGTCCAACTATTCTTACATGGTCTCTGTTCTCCAGATCAGTTGTTTTTCTGATGAAATGTTTCACATTCTCTTCTATTTTTTTCATTCTCCTGGTTTTGTTTTATTATTTCTTCTTGTCTTATAATGTCATTAGCTTGCCCTTGCCCAATTCTAATTTTCAAAGAATTATTTTCTTCCTTAAGATTTTGGTTCTCTTCTTCCAGTTAATTAACTTTCTTTTAATAATTTTCTTTATTTTCTTGTATTGCTCTTATTTTTTTCCCTAATTTTTCCTTGATCTCTCTTAATTGATTTTTAAAGTCCTTTTTAAGTTTTTTTCTTCCAAGAACTCTTTTTAGGTGTGAGACCATTTGACATTTCTTAGTGAAAAAGAAGTGGCTTTTTTAGCTCCAATATCTTCCTCTGAATATGAACCCAGATCTTCTCTGTCTCCATAGTACCTATTTATAGTTAGGTTTTTTCTCCTTTGCTTGCTCATGTTTATTTTGTTTTATTTTATTTTAGCAGCTTATTACTTTAATCAAATACTAGTCCTGAAGTATGATGAATTATGCCCCTGGCCTCAGATCTTTATTACTATTATTTTCTAAGCTCTATCCTGGGGTTGAACTTTGGGCACTCCTCTCCACTCATTAGCCATTGCCAGGGTCCCCAGCCACGCTGTACAGCAAATGCTCTTTTTCCCTGTGGTCCTTCACCTTTCCTCTTAGCCCTGGAACCAAAACTAGGGTCCCCACCCTTTGGCTACCACACTCCACCAGGCATGTGCTAGCACAGCCTGGGATGGTATCTGGTCAGCACAGCTGTAATTGGCATTCTTCAACCATAGAAGGTCCTTCAGCACTATCTGTGAGGTTAAAGTTCCTAAAGCTGAGGCTGCCTCCCAACTCAGCTACTCCCAAGGCTTTTTTTTTTATTCCATTGATTGGGTCAACCACCTCCCTTGGAGGTCAAGTCTTTCCTGAGGTCTGCACAGGTTGTCTCAGGAGGACAACCACTTTACCCCTACTTTTGTTTATTTCTGATGCTCTACGATCACTTTGAGGCAATGTTCTATCGTTTTTGGGGGAGGATATTTGGAGTGTCTGAAGTCTTCTTACCTACACCATCATCTTCCCAGAATCCTATCCTACAAGTGAATTCTACCAAACATTTATAAAACATTTAATTCCAATACTATATAAACTATTTGGAACAACTAGGTAAAGAAGGAGTTCCATAAAATTTCTTCTGTAACACAAATATGGTTTGATACCTAACCAGAGAGAAAAAAACAGAGAAAGAAAACTTTAAACCAATTTCCTTAATGACTATTGATGCAAAAAGTTTAAAATACCAGTAAGGAGATTATAGCAATATATTACAATGGTGCTTTTCTTAAAACAAGAGTATTATCTGAAATGGAGATAAATTAGAAGCCCTCCCAATAAGATGGGGTGAAACAAGGATGAACATTATCACCATTCTTACTCAGTATTGTATTAGAAATGCTAGCTATAGCAATAAAGAAAAAGAAATTGATACAAAAATAAAAATGAGTTAACAAATTTATCATTCTTTACAGATGATATAATGGTATACTTTGTTGTTGTTTAGTCATTTTTCTCATGTCCAGTGCTTTGTGACCCCTTTAGGGATTTTCTTGGCAAAGATACTAGAGTGGTGTGTCATTTCCTTTTTCACCAGATTTTACAGATGAGGAAACCAAGGCAAACAGGATTAATGTCCAGAATCACACAGCTAGTAAGTATTTGATGCTGGGTTTGAACTTGGATCTTCCTGATTCCAGACCCAGTGCTCTATCCACTGTGCTACCTAGCTGCCCCAATGGTATACTTAGGGAACCCTAGAGAATCAATTAAAAAACTGGTTGAAATAATTGATAACTTTAGAACAATTGCAGGATATAAAATAAGCCCACATAAATCATCAGGATTTCTATATTACCAACAAAACATAGCAGGAAGACAGAGAAATTCCATTTAAAATAACTGCAGACAATATAAAATACTTGGGAGTCTACCTGCAAGAAAGATATCCCCTACTTTCTACTTATTTGATCAAAGAAAAGTCTAGGAACTATAGGAACACCATTACAAAACACATTTCACACAAATAATAATTGCTCATGGTAGGCCAAGCCAATATAATAAAAATGACAATCCTACCTATAATTCATTTAATTATTAATAATTAATTAGTTAATGATTAATTAAGTTATTCGATGCCATGCCAATTAAACTACCAAAGAACTGTTTTATAGATCTGGAAAAAAAACAATAACAAAATTCATCTGAAGAATAAAATATCAAGAATATCAAAGGAATTGATTAAAAAAACCACGAAGGAAGGCAGCCTTAGTAATACCAGGTTTCTAACTGTATTATCAAGTGGTAATCAAAGCAATCTGGTACTGGCTAAGAAGTAGAATGATGGATCAGTGGAATAGATTTGGTAAACAATACATAGTAGGAAATGATCATAGTAACTTAATATTTGATAAATGCAAAGAACCAAGCTTTTAGGACAAGAACTCACTATTTGACAAAACTTGCTTGGAAAACTAGAAAGCAGTTTTGCAAAAACTAGGTATAGACCTACATCTCACATCATATACCAAAATAAGGTCAAAATGTGGACATGATTTAGACATAAAGGGTGATATAATAAACAAGTTAAAGGGGCATGGAATAGCTTATCAGGACACCTATTTATGACCAAAAAAGAGATAGAGAGTACTGCAGGATTTAATACGAATAATTTTGATTACATTAAATTGAAAAGCTTTTGCACAAACAATGCAGCCAAGAGTAGAAGAAAAGCAGAAAACTAGGAGGAAGTGGGGGATTTACAGCAAGTTTCTCAGAAAAAGGCCTCATTTCCCAAATATATAGAGAACTGGGTAAAATTTGTAAAAATAAGAGCTATTCCTCAGCTAATAAATAGCCCAAAGATATGAAAAGGCATTTTTGAGAAGGAGAAATTAAAGCTATCTATACTCATATGAAAAAATATTCTACATCATTGTAGGTTAGAGAGACACAAATTAAAATAATTCTGAGGTAACACTTAATACTTACCTAACTGGCTAACATGACAGAAAAAAAAATGCTGAAGGTGATGTGAAAAGATAGGAATACAAATGTGCTATTGGTGAAGTTGTGAACTGGTCCAGTCATTCCAAAGAACAATTTGGAACTATGCCCAAAGATCTATAAAACTGTGCATACCCTTTGACGTAGCAATACCACTACTAGGCCTATATCCCAGATTGATCAAAGGAAAAGGAAAAGAACTATATGTACAAAAATATTTATAGCAGCTCTCTTTGTGGTGTCAAAGAATCGGAAATTAAGGGGATACCCATCAATTGAGGAATGACTGAACAAGTTGTGGTATATAATTTGTGATGGAATATTATTGTGCTATAAGAAAGGATGAGCATCTTTTTGTGGTGGCAGAGAATTGGAAATTGAGGAGATACCTATCAGGTGGGGAATGGCTAAACAAGTTGTGATATATGATTGTAACAGATTACTATTGTTTCATAAGAAATGAGGAGCAGCCGGATTTCAGAAAACTTGGACTTATATGAACTGATGCTAAGTGAAGTGAGGAGAACCAGAACATTGTACACAGTAACAGTAACACTGTGTGATGACCAACTTTGATAGCTTTAGCTCTCCTCAGTAATGCAATGATCTAAGACAATTCCAAAAGGCTCATGATGGGAAATGCCATCCACATTCAGAGAAAGAACTATGGAGTCTGAATGCAGATGAAAGCAGACTATTTTCTTTTCTTTTTGTATTTTTGTTTTTCCTTTCTTTTAGTTTTCCCCTTTTGTTCTGACCCTACTTTCACAATATGACCAATGTAGAAATAAGTTTAATATGATTGTGTATCAGATTACATGCTGTCTTGGGGAGCGGGGAGGGGAAGGAAGGGGAAAATTTAGAACTCAAAATCATATTAAAGTGAATGTTGAAAACTAAAAATAAATAAATAAATTTTAAAAAAGAAATAATGAGCAAGATGGTCTCAGAAAAACCTGGGATGACTCATATGAATTGATGCAAAGTGAAGGGAGCAGAATCAGGAGAACACTGTACCCAGTAACAGAACACTGTAAGGATGATTAGTTGTGAAAGATTTAGCTACTCTAACCAATAAAATGACCCAAGATAATTCTGAAGGACTCATGGTGGAAAATGTTATTCACCTTCAGAGAGAGAAATGATAAGCTCCAGGTGCAAATTGAGTGTGTTTTTTTTTTCCAATGTATTTTTCTTCCTTTTTTTTTTTGCTAATATGGAAATATGTTTTTACATTATTTCACATACATAATTGATATATTGCTTGCATTCTCAAAGAGTGGGGAAGTGGCTGCAGGGAGGGAGGGAATTTGGAACTCAAAAATAATTTTAAGTTTATATTAAAAATAAATTATAAATGAAAAAATATTTTAAAAAGAAAGGAAATGGAGGTAGGAGTTGGAATGATGTGTGTAAGCATGCCAGTTTGTTTGGAATGTCAAATAAGGGGAATAAGATGAAGTAGGTCTGGAAAAATAGGTTGAAACTAAACTATGAAGGATTTACAATATTAAAATGGAGTTTCCATTTTATACTAGAAATATATGGAGTCAGCTAACTGAAGCTTCATAAGCAATGGAATAACTTATCAGACCTATACTTCAGCAATATTAATTTGGCAATTGTGTAGATAATGAATTAGAAAGGGGAGAATTTGGTGGCAGGGAGATCAATTAGAAGGCTATTTTAGTATTTCAAATGAAAAATGCTGAGGATTTGAACTAACAGGGCACGCTAAGGGAGAGGGAAATGATTGGAGATGTGACTATAGAATCACCCAAAATTGGCAACTCTTTGGATACAGGGGGTTAGGAAGAAGAAGAGCTATGGACAACTCTGAAGTTTTAAATCTGGCTGCCTAGACAGGTGTCCTTGATAGGAATAGGGAAGTTAGGAAGAAAGGTAGGCTTGGGAGGGGGGGGAATTAATTCTGTTTACTGTGTTAAGAACGAGATGCTTATGGACTATCAAGGTAGAACTATCCTCAAGCATTTGATTTAGAGCTAGATTTTAGGAGAGAAATAGGACAGGTAGATTTGGGAGACATCAGCATAGAGGGGGTTACTAAGTAAAGGACAATGACAAGAGTTAGGAGAATCACGAAAGAACAGTCAAAAACCAAGAGAAAGTGGTTAGTCAATAGGATCAAAAGCTACCATGGTCAAGGATGAAGCCACTCATATTTGACAATAAGAAATTATTGGTAACCTTGGTGCAGATTTAGTCAAGTGGTGAGGTTGGAAGTTAGTTTTCAAAGCCAGAAAATGGAGAAGAGACATAGGACAGTAGCTTGAAGGCTAAGTGATAATTTTTTTTTAAGATGAGGAGATCTAAATGGTTTTAGGCAGCCAGGATGGAACCAATGAATAAAGACAGATTAAGGATTAGAGAATAAATGAAGGGGCAAGTTACATATTGGAGAGGAGAGAATGGGGTTATGGATACAAATTGACGTTGGCAAAGAGGATTTTCTTTTTCCTTGGAGGCTAGAGCAGAGGAGAAAATGGGGGATGATGAAAGGATCTGAAAGGTAAGGTTGGGGGTGGGAAAGGGAGCTCATAAGGTTTCAACTTTCTTGGTGAAGTATGAGGTTAGGTCCTTTGCTGAGAGGGACAGGAAAGAGGTGGTTTGATGACCCAAAGTTTAGAACAAGTGATTCATGAAGTTCAGGACCAATCCTGTGAATAAGTTTGAAAGACTCCATCAAAGAGAAGTAGAAAGATTGCCATGAAGTACTGAGCAGCTGAGATTAGAGAACAAATTTGTAGCTGACCCAGGTAGCATGTTGACCCAATTGTACAACTTCCTCAGGTGGTGTTTTAGCAGCACAGGAGCAGGAATGGAGAAAGCAAGTGTTGTAGGTCATCCAAGATTTAGATTTGGAAAAGGATGACAAGGAATAGCACTCTAGTGTGGTCTGACCAGGAGAAAAGGAGACAGACGCTTCACTACCTTGGTCATAAACACTTTGCACTTTTCAATAAATTCCCTAAGGATTGGGATTATTTCATTTGTCTTTGTATGTAGTGCCTGGCACATACATAGTAGACACACAATAAATGTTTGCGGATTGATTGAATGCAGCCTATAATTACATTAGGGATTCTATGGTGTTCGAAGTTTGGTGTTGGTGTTATTGATTTGACCAAATCTCTGCTTAAACCAACCTGGTCCTTTATACTTTAGGTGGCCCGTCTAGGACGGTTAATGACTTTCCTTTTAGGAAGGACCCTCATCATGTCCTCTTTGGGACTGGGATCGTGATCCACCACTTAAACTGGGCTCAAGGGATTTGGAATCCCCCTAAAAAACTAGATTTAGTGTCTATTCATAAATAAATATTTGTTAAGCACCTACTAGGTGCTAGGCACTGTGCTAAACACTGGGGATATAAAGAATGGTAAAACACAGTTCTTGCTGTCAAGAAACTCACAATCTAATGGAGACAACATGCAAACAAATATGTATGAACAAGCTATCTAACAAAATAAATCGGAAACAATCAACAGAGGGAAGGCACTAGGAGGGTCAGGGAAGGCTTCTTAGAGAAAGTAGGATTTTAGTTGAGACTTGAAGGAAGCCAGGGAGGCCAGGAGGCAGAGATGAGGAAGGAGTGCATGCCAGGCTGGGAAGACAGTCATGGAAATTCCCGGAGTCTGGAGATGGAGGGTCTTATTCTAGCAAAAGCAGGAAAGCCAGTGTCACTGGATTGCAGAGAACAAGGCAGGATTGGGATGGGGGTGGGAGGGAGGGCAGAGAATGTAAAATGCAAGAACACTGGAAAGGCAAAGAATATTTTGCCACACAAAATATTTTGTATTTGGTCTTGGAGGTGATAGGGAGCCACTGATGATTTTATTGATTGGAAGGGGGGAAAGAAGGTAACATAATCATATTTGTACTTTAGGAAGATAACTGACGACTGAGTGGAGGATGGACTGAAGTAGATGGAAGGATGGACAATATGATGATATGGATGAAGAATAAGGTTTGAGAGAGGTATATTTATAATAGGTCGTGATCTGATAAGGGAACTTGTAATTAATGAATGTGGAAATGTTGTATATTTGAGTCATGGCAAGATTAAGATCCTAACCATATTTCTATGTGACTGAGGTGGGGTGGAATAGGTCATGTGGAGTGAACAAGTTGGGGAACTATGAGGTTAGGGTGTTTGGGGAAATGTCAGTATGTCAAAATCCCCTAGTATTAGAGGAGGAGTTGAGGAGAAAAGACTTATCAACCAGGTACTGAACTCATCGAGGAAAGAAGGGAAATGTTCTACAAGTTGGTAGACTACGAGTGGGAGAATTTCGATTGGGTGGTAGATGCAGACTGAATGAACTTCAAAGGAGAGGTTACTGAATGATAGTGGCAGAGGGAGAACCTGGCAGTAGCAAGTTGTCCCAACTATTCCACTTTGACCAGTGAGTCATTCATTAGTGAAGGAAGCTGTCATCAGGAAGGAGTTAGGTCTCAATGAGAACCAGAAGATGAGAGTAGGTAAGGAAAAGAGTTAGATGAAGGCAAGTTTATTGCCTGTGGATAGAGCATGCATTCCAGAGTGCACAGGGTTAAGCAGTAGATAGCTCTAGGGACATGGTGGGAGTAGGGGTATCAGATGAGATAAGGTTTGATTGAGGGGAATGGAGTATCATCAGGCATTGGAGGTTCAGGAACAGGACTTTCTATGATGACTGTTAAGGTTCAAAATCACTGGGATGAGGAGAGTATGACTGGGTATAATTTTTTTCATTATTGAGGAATGAGTTTAGGTAGATTCATAGGGGTTTGGTCACAAGGTGGAGTTTAGGGCCTTAGGCAGTTCAAGTGAGGGGACAAGTGTGCAACCAGGCCGAGACTTAATGGAATGACCATTCTCTTCCCTGGAAAGAAGTAGTCTGTTGCTCAGTGATGGTGTTTCTCCTCTTGCAGCAGGAGGCAGGAGAGTTGGCTGGATGGAATGGTTTTTTCTTGCCTTAGAATCGTGCAAGGGATATAGCTGAGCAAGATCTGGCCCTAGCCTGAAGGACCTTACAGTTAAGGGGAGAATGATAGAATAAGCATGTGGCATGTGGAAGAATTTGAAAAATGCCACAAGAGAAATGCAAAGTGTCACATGTAGTAGAGAAGGGAAAAGTCACTTTGGGAGGGATGAGGGTCGAAGGGGCAGAAAGTGAAATCTTCACGGAGTTACTGTATTTCAATGACATTTAAATGAGACACAAACCGAACAAAGCTAATGGCTCTTGTCAGATCAAAAACCCAATTATACTTTAATAGTTTATGCTGACTTGACACTAAGAAGTCTGGACCTTGCTTAAAGCAGACCATTTCTGGTTTCCTGACCTCTGAGACTGAGTCTCTAGACACACATTCTAGTTTGTTCTGAAATTTCCCAAAATTTCTGGAGAAAGGAGATACCCTAAACTCCCATCTCTACTCCAGTCTTCACTGACTTGGGAAAGCTGTTTCATGTCTCTAACTTAAGAAGATTCCCACTGTCCTTCAGTCATCTGTTTCTAGGAGAATTCTATTCATTGCTTCACAATCCAAAAAAGGTGGGGGAGGGAAGAAGGGGAAGCACCAATCATCATACCCAGATTTAGTAAAAGCTAGATGACAGAATCATTTATTGCAAATCAGTTAACAAAAACAAACAAAAAGTACATAAATTTTTGTAATCTACAATTTTGCATGTAGACAACTTTATTAAAAAGTTTCTTCTCTTCTGTAAACTACAGTCTAGTTTATAAAACATGAAAAGAATCAACATCATATGATGTTTAGTCATGCACATTAGGGATGCCACAACATCACTGTTTGGAAAGGTTCAGGCTTGAAATACTGGTCATCTAATTTGGCCCGATATCCACAATGCAGGAGTGCTTTTCTTGGTTAACAAACATATATATCCCTGCCCATCCAGGCAATTCTTCAGTTGCAGGTGGAGCAATATTCTGACATCTCTAATTGGCATGAAATATTTAAGACTTGTTTATTTAGATTTTTGAAACAAAATCCACCTTTTAAAAATTTATTTACAAACGTTTAACTTGCCATAGGCTTATACACTAGATTACAAGTTTGCTCTTTTTGCCTCCCCTCACGCTCAAGCATATGTCACCTCATAACTGAGATACACCACTCGGAATGGAGAGGGTCCAATGGCCAACATTACATTTAAAACAATTTTATTACCCAAGTCTTCAGCTGCAAATTTCCCACTCACTCTTCTAGTCCTTAGGACTAGAGGCTTCAGTGCATACCCCAAACCAGATAGAACTTCAACTTACCACAGACACCCCCACATCCCAAAGCCGAAAAGATGTCTGAGTAGGACTGAAGCACACAGCCTAGACTGGCATAATGAATTTGTTTAAAAAACAAAAAACAAAAACCACCAAAAAAACCTTTATGCAGGTAGCTAAAGTGTCCTGGAAAACTTCCTATAAAAAATAGGAGCAGAAAATCAAGGTGTGGTATACCAAACCCCAATCCCAGAACTTGCTCATTCAATTATTTGCTGAACCTGAAAAAAAGACATTAAAGGTGAGGTGTTTCTTTTGTTGATGCCATGCACAGTCCTGTTTTATTTCTTTTTTTTTTCTGCACAGGTGGCATCTAAAGGTGTGAATTCTATTAGCTTAACAATGAGCACAGATCAGCACTGCTCATATCAGTGTTTAAATAAAAACAAAAACCCAAAACCTTTTTTTTTTGAAAGAACAAGAACCTGAAACTACATAATACTGAAATTGTAAACAAAGATTCATGATTGGTCCCATAAAATGTATCCTCAAGGAAACATTTTAAGTACATTTCAAAAAAATCATCCCATTTTAAGATACCTCAAATTTGTATTAAAGGCAGACATGCAAATGAATACAGGACTTCTGCTAAAGGTCTCAAAGTCTCTTTCCCTTTTTTTTTTCTCTTTTTTGTAGTTTTCTTGAAAATTTACACTTTATAACTTCTACTTGCAGAGACAGATGTTGTCAGTCCACTGATACTGAAAACACTGGAAGATGAATAAGGCAATGGGTGGTACTGGCAGGTGTGGGATGGGGCCAGGGAAAAACTCTGCAGTTTTTTGGGAAATTTCTGCATAGCTGGTTTAAAAATAACTCTTTCCCCTCTCTTCCCTTCCTATCATTTATCTCTGAATTTAGGAAGATTATCAATAAATAAATGTAACTTCTAAATCATGAATCTTTGCTTATCTTTACAAACACACAAAAAATCATCTTATTTAAGAAAATCATTTTTCTAAACAGCTAGTTTTGTCTCAAAACAAACTTTTTGCCTTGAACCCTACATAGAACATATAAATAAAAAAGGCAGTTTTCATGTAAAATAAAAGTACATAAATAAATACTAAAAAAATTAAAATTTTGTCTTATTCTGTATAAAAACATATAAAAAAAGAAAAGAAAATTGAATCCTTCAGTCAAGTCACAGCATACAGCATTCTCAAATGTCTTCTTTCCTCTTGTAATTCTTAGGAAAGAAAAAAAAATCAAGTTTTGTGGTTAGACACCATGTGTTCACTTAAAAGCATCTGGAATGTGTGCTATCTGTGACTGCATACTTGTAGGTGGGCTTGATATGCCTTCTGACCAGTCGGAGATATTGGAATGTGGAGAGGAGCTAGACCACTGGTCTGGTGACTCTGGGGATGGGGTCAAGAAAGGATGATCAGGAACCTGAAGCTGGTGACTGGGTGTGTTGTCCATGGGGGAAGAGTAACTGTGCTGAGATGGTGGTGTCAAGAACTGAGTAGTGGTCATGGGCTGAGACAGGGTGGATGGCAGGGTTGCTGGCAGGATCTGGGTCTCCTGTGGCAGAATGGTATGCACAGCCATGCTACTGCTCCCCAGCTGTTGTACATCTTGTTGGTTCAACTCGCTGCCAAGGAAACTCTGGCCAATGTGGCCAGTTGTGGAGCTTGTGTTGTGTTGCTGCTGCTGTTGCTGCTGCTGCTGCAAGTTTTGCTGTTGCTGCTGCTGCAAGTTTTGCTGTGGCTGTATCTGCTGCAACTGTTGGGCCTGCATCATGTGGGGCTGGGTGGCCAGCCGTGTGTTAGGCATACCCTGGTAACTCATCATCTGGGACAGGGTAGTAGAGGAAAGGCCATTGTGGAGTGGCCCCAGGATGTTGTGCTGGAGGCTCTGGGCAGGTGGATTCAGAGGCCCAGCTGGGATGTTCCCTCTCAGTGGATTATACTGGTTTTGAACTATCCCATTCTGGAGTCGTGAAAGCCACTCACACTGCCCATTTAGGCTGGCTGCTCCGCCGACTGCAAAATTCATAGACCCACTATTCATTACTGAGCTGGGACTAGAAGCAACAGGAAGGTGAGACAGGCGAGGTGGCACCGCATCAAAGCCCAAGCGGTTGGCACTGCCCAGTGCAGCCATCTCCTGCTTCCCAGCCATGTTCAGGTGGTTGATGCTTAGATGGGCATCAGGCATACCAGGTAAGTGGTTCAGAGGCATGGATGGGGACTGCTGGAAGGGGGAAGTCATTAGCGGTGGAGAAGCCACATCTGACAGGTAGCCATGGGGTGACTCAAGAGAGTCAACAGGGGACAGCACGCTGGAACTGTCCAAAAGGCAGCCCTTCCCATCTTGAGACTTTTTCCTACGGGCCTTGATGTCTTTGGCATCCTTGCCATTACAACTGAGTCCCTTGGTGCTGGGTTTCCGGGCCTTCTTGCCCTGGACAGCTGGCTTCAGGTTGCCAATGTAACTGTTAGGGGAGCAGAGTGGAGGAGACAAGGTGGGTGCCCCCAATGGCCCATTGTGCAGGGGTGGGCTGCGCACCAAATTGTACTCATCCAGAAGTCGAACAATGTCATGGTGCATCCGCTCCTGAGCAATGTCTCGAGGCAGCCGATCCATGTGATCGGTTATGTCCCGGTTTGCAAAGTGGTCCAGTAGAACTTTGGCAGTCTCATAACTGCCTTCTCTGGCTGCAAGGAACAGAGGTGTTTCTTCCTGAAGGGAAGTAGAACAAACAACTGTTTAGAAGAACGAATGTGGGCAGAGGTTTCTGCAGTGCCCTAGCTGAATTAAACCCCATTGTCTAGAATGATTTGCAATTATGAGCCCTGGGAATAGACCTTAAAGTTCACAGAGTCCAACCCCCTCATTCTGCAAATGAATAAACTCAATTCTAGAGAGTGGAAGTGGTAAGTAGATGTCAGAGGCGAATGTGAACCCAGGTCTCTCTCCAAATCCAGTGTTCTCTCTACTACACCACACTGTCTACACTTCCTGCTACATCTGGTAGCTTTTGAGCCTAACAAGTCTACTGTCCATTTTATCCAAAGCGAATGTTTTAGCCCAGGAGAGCTCCGTTCATCATCCAGCAGGACATAGGAACTTCTGGAAGACAAACTAATTTCAATATTAGCCATCTCATAATTAGGCAGGAACTTAAAACTATCTAAAGCAAGCACTGGTGCATCCTAAAACCAAACTTAACAGTTACTTGGCATCCCAGATGATGATTCATATTATTACATGTAGATCCATACTGCAGAAGGGGTAGAGCTGGGCAGACAGGCCTCCATTTCCTCATGTACACAAGGGAGCTAACAGGGCCACTTTTCCCTGGGTTCACATAGGCTACTGGGGTGAGACAATCAGATGAGAAAGAAGACATTCTACCCTCTCAAAGTGATAGGGAACCACATGCTTATTCAAAACTTAAAACTTGGTCAGGACTCACAGGTTCACGGGATGTAGAACGGGAAGGATCTTGGAGGTCAACAGTACAATGCCTTTATTTTAGAGATGTGGAAACAGACTGAAATGGCCTTCACGTGGGACACACTCAAGTCCTTTGGCTCAGAATCCAGTGGCCTTTCCCCTCTGCCACCTCCCCCCGCACCTCCTCATGAAACTGAATCAAATTAGACTCTCGTTAGTATTTTTCACCATCATTTTCCTTACCTTTTCTGATACGGTTCAGACTGAAATGATTTTGGGACAAGTTCTTATCCTGTCATTATACATCTACCTTTAGTTATGTAAACTTATGTGTAGTCTTTATATAGGACATATTATATAAAGAATATGTCCTTCATATAATTTATTCTGTGTGTCTCCATGTGTGTATATGCTTTAAAGTTTGCTTAAGTGCTTTTCCTAAATTATCTCAATTCACCCCCAAAGTGAACCTGTGAATTAAATGCCTTGGACATTATCATTCTCATTTTATCAATCAGGAAACGGAGGCTCAGAGGATAAATGACTTGTCTGTGGTCCCACGGCCAGCTAATAGTAATCAAGATTCAAATCCAGGTCCTTGTGAATCCAAATCTAGCACCTGTTTCATGCCTTATACTGTCTTCTAGCTCTAGGATCTGTTAAACTCAATTCTTAAAATAGCAATACTTCTCCCCCCAACCCTCCCTGAGTTGTCACTGAGCATGGAACCATGCAGTCTCTTATCTACCTTGTTGTTCTGCATATCCTTATTTGCTCCATTTTTCAGCAATACAACAGCAGCATCAACATTGTTTACTGCAGCAGCCCAGTGCAGGGCAGACTTGCCTAGGGGACAAGAAGGTCAAAACATATTTAATCAACTGTTAAGAAACAGGAAACATTCTCCCCACCTCACCCCCATAGCTCTCTTCTTACTACCAAAGGTTAGCTTCCATCCCCCAGGGCCTACCCAGATCGTCAACTGCATTGACATCCGCATGGGAGTTGATCAGGTCCTCCAGCATGCCTTCTACCGCCAAGCGGGCAGCCAGGATCAGTGGGGTGGTCCCATCATGCATTCGAGCATCCAGATCTGTAGCTCTATTCCGGATCAGGATCTAGGCACCAAGAGAAAATGAGAATTTAAGAGTCAGGGAGGTGACAGGGAAGAAGACAACTACAGAGACATATATCAAAAGACCAGGTGCCTGGCCAAAGCAGAATGCAGTGTTAGTTGCACAGCAGACCTGAAATATACTCTAAGCTTAAGTGAATGAGGAATAATGGTAGATTCCAAAAAGGGGAAGAGATGGGGCCTTCTGATATATAGGTAATATGTACATGACTTAAAAGGTATCCTCCAATCAGTCCTCTCCCCCCATCCCACACCAAATATCCAAAATTCCCTTTCAGGGGCCAAGATTCTTATTCTACAGTAAGTGATCGTATTTCATATGGAAATCTCCCTGGAGAGGGAACACAGTGATTTAAATTCCCTTTTGATCCTTGGAGTGATCCGAAATACCTCATGCCAGAAACTCTAGAGCTGCCGCTACCTTTTCTTCTTTCTAAGGTGGTTGGAGTAGACAATCACTAAAATCCCTTAGAGCTCTGATGCCTATGATCTTTTCCTGAGAAAAGATTCTGATACAGAAGAGAAAAATAGGGCAGGAAGGGGAATGTCGCCATGGAGGAGTGGCTGATAGCCCTGAGATTTATTCACTTACTTCTCTCTGGGCCAAGCATGACCCTTATTACAGGGTCAACAACCTATTGAAGTCTGAGCATCCCCAGGCCTAAAGGCTATATCTAGTGAGTACCTATTGTGTACGGACCTTTATACTGCCTACAGTAGCATGGAGGAGATGTGAAATAGGAGGTGGGGGTGGGGGAGAGAGAGAGGGGACAAACTAAGATGAAAAAAAAGAAAAACAATCATGGACAAAAAGTGTTAATGATCCCAGCCTTCACAAGCAGTGATATGTGTATCAATCTTCTTTTAGATGCATTAGGAAAGCTCATCATATATAATGGCATTTTGCTGTAAATCATCATTTCCTATTCTGTCATTTCCATAAATCTAGCCATTCACTAGCTGCATGGCTTTGATGACTGCATGACTTCACTTCCCTCACTCAGTTTCCTCATCTGTAAAGTGAGGTTAGACTAAATGACCTCAAGAGGGCCTTCCAAATATAATGGGACTCAAAATCAGAAATCTGTTATCATTGTGGAAGTTCCTCTGCCTCATTCACTGCACAGGACAAGAAATTGCCACAATAAACCTACCTCATGGCCATAGGCAATACCTCTGGCCTAGGGATACAGAAGGTGGGGTCACCAAAAGGGAGCCAGAGCAGCTTTGTGTGGATGTTGCTGGCTTGGTGAGAAGAACCAAGAAGAGACAAACTGCAGTGTTTTCAGGGTTCCCAGAGACATCTAGGTTCCAGATCCTGGAGAAGAGCTTGAGGTTCTCCCCTCTACCTCTGATTTCCCAGCAAATTCTCTTCGGAGGATACCATTTGGGAGGTATCATAATTACCCTCCTTGACATCATCTCATAAACTAAGGATGTCCCCAAATATGTTGTCTCCCCTAGTAACCTGCTATGGCCCCATCATCCAGGGATTTATTTATCTAACCCTGTTTTTAAAGTCATAACACATTTGGGGAGAACAAATTCCTTAAGTTTACATCCTAATGTATGAAGGATGAGAATGTCCCCATTCTCTGTCTAGTTCTAGTACACAATGTTTAGTGTTCATTCTCTATCCCTCTTTAATTATTCACACCACACCTGGAACACATGCCCATTTCACACCTCTTAGAAACCTTTGTTCCCTTCAAAACTCTGCTCAAGTGACAGTTTCTGTACAATACCCATCCCCATAGCAGGTGCTTTGAAAATGCTTGTTGACTGATACCTTCTTAGCCTCTATCCATAACTTATAATAATTTTCAGCTAAGTTCTTTTGAGGATTATTAGAAACCATCACACAAACCCCACACCCCCAATCAGCCTTGGTCCCAAAAGTTCAGTTAAGAAAAAAACGATGAATGCTTCGGAGCATCTGGCAAGCACCTACCTGGAAGACTCCCTGAGCATCAGCAGACACAGCTGCATGGAGAGGAGTCCGGCCCATGTTGTCCTGAATGTTGGCATCTGCACTGGCCTCCAGTAGACGTTTGGCTGCATCTGAACGGGAGTAGCGAGCAGCCAGATGAAGGGCTGTCTCCCCAGTTCGGTCTGTTTGGTTGTGCAGGCTAGCTCCCTGGTAGATGAAGTCTGAGATGACAGCTGGCGCATCCTCTTCTTCTTCACTATTGCCTGTCTCTAGGCCCCCTCCACTACATGAAGCAATCATCAAAGGGGTGAAACCATCTATGGGAGAGGAAGGTGAGTGTCCATTTAGTCTCATATTGGTACAGTTTTTACTTTCCAAAGAGACAAAATAGAACTCTCTTTCTCCATCCAAATTTTATCTGACAGTGGAGCTTAACAAAAAGAACCCCTGGATTGTCAACTCCATCACTGATCCCACTGTCTCACTTCATTTAATGTCTGTACTTCTGTTTCTTCACCCACCTTTAAAAAGGCAACACGTGCCCATATGGAATGAGGTTTTTGAAACTCTAGAATTATGAGAATGCTCTCTGCCTTCTTGAGAGAGGCAGCTTGGGTAAAACTTAAGTTTCTGGAGACAAGAACATTTAAATACCCCATGTGCTACTCAAAACCTGAAATTGGTGAATTGTCCTAAAGAGAAAGCTGGGGATGGGGGTGGACCACACACACTTTTGTGTTGGGAGTCTTGAGAAGTTTCCCACAACCTCTTCTGAACTTGAAATCTAACGGAACTGAAAAGGGTTTTTTCCCTCCCCATTCAACAGAGCAGGCTTTCAGAATGTTGATCACACCATGTTGCTATTGACCTTCTGCGTGTGGCGGAGGAATGGGGGTGAGAATTAGAACATGCCAGAGAAGATGATAATGGATTTTGGGGAAGGACGGGGCCAGGGGCTGTTTATATAAATAGATCTATGAGCTATGCTGAAGTAGAGAAAAGCATGAGGAGCCTTAGGGACGGTCTCCTTACCAGGACCTCTGACATTGACATCCATGCAGTCAGCATCAATCTCGCCCTGTGGTGGGGTGGGAGCCATCGAAGGGATCCTGAGATCAGCAGCATCAAGATGCTGCTGAGTCCACTGCCGGTGATCTGTCTGGTCATCCATGTCTGGCAGCATAACTTGTTCTTCAAACTGGGGAAGGAAGGAAAGAGGGAGGTGGGGGGGTAGAGAAATCAGGCTTCAGGTACTTTAGGAAGGAAGGCTTCAACTATGCTATATCCAAATACTAGAAAGTCCCAGGCATCAGCTGCCAACTTACAAGAGCCTCTCATTGACCTATCCCTAGCTGGCAGGCAGCAGAGCTCACCCTGAATTTCTTGGTCTCCAGGTCTTCGTCTCCCCATTCATTCTGGTTGTCATCCATTAAGGCACCATCTGAGGCATTCTTCAGAGGTCTTTGGAAAGGGTAGTGGAAAGGATAAAAGTGAAGTATGCTTACTGAGTCTGGGAACATTTCACAAGACTCCTCCCCAGCTCTTTCCCCTCTGGACCCCATCTACAATTGCTCAATACACTGAATGGCCACTGCTCTCACAGAACATAATCCACCATGCAAGAAACAGAAAAGGGAAGTTTCCCTGGGGAAAGATCTTCCCACTGAGCAGAACACCACAGTTAAAAGAGGACAGTGCCTGTTCCCAACACACCCCCCTCAAAACCTCCACCCACTTTTCCTGGAATCAGATGGGTTAAAATCTCCGCTATGTGACTTACTTCAATCCCACTGAATCCTCGCCTAAAGGCTCCCGCCGTTTCTTCTTGCTGGACTCGGTCACTTTGAAGCCCTCAGGGAACCAAAGCTGGCCATGTTCCCTGCGCCGTTTTCTTGACACCAGCACACCGAAGCCAATGACGGCCAAAAACGCGAAAGCAGCCACCACCACATACATAGGATACAACTTTGAGTTCTCTGGGGATTCCACTGTCTTACCTACAAGGGGACAGGGCAAGAGGACACACCGGAACATTGAGCTACATATCAAGTCAAGGACCGGAGTAGTCAGATGGAATGAAATTAGTTCATAAAAGGTAACTCACTAGCTCTATATCTTTCTCCCCCAAAATAAGGTCATTTTATACATGATTAATCAGAATTGCAAAATATCACTAAATTCTCTCCTGCACTAGCCCACTGTATCTGGAGACAGCTTTTACTTTTTTCTCCTTTAAGGAAAAGGATTAGCAAACTTCAAATCAGTGCACTTGCATTGAGCTGTTAAGACAAAGGATTTAGGGGGGATTTTCAAGATACAAACTTCAACTCCTCACATGACACCGATCAATTCTTGGTTTTTTTTTTAAAGCTGTAATGATTTTGAAATAATACCCAACAAAGGGAAAAAAGGCCTGGGGAGGAGGAGGGGGAGTGAAATGTAGAGAGTAGATGAGGATAGAAGGATAGATATCCCAGTTACTCACTATGACTTACCAATAAACTTACTTCTCCAAAGATGTACAATCTTAACAGCGGGCACTATTGGTACCATGAGGTGTCTCTCTTGTACTTTGTTCAGAGTTCTAGAAAATCTTTTTCAGACCTCGGAACAGCGTTTAAGTGGGACACCCCCTCAAGACTAGCTCGCAAAGATGATTTATTTAGTCCCAGTCTTTGGAGAAATTAAGACAGATTTAACCTCTACTATCTTCTTTCCCCCAAGCCCTTCCCCCCCCCGCCAAAAAAAAAAAAGATAAAAATAATTCAAGGTTTTTAAGGAGGAAAATAAGCCAGATATCGATCTGGGAACTGGCTAATGAATGAACTAGGCAGGTAATCTAAAATCTGAAGAATGGTGTTAGAGTGGGGGAATTCTAGTCTCCATCCAGGTGAACATGGCTGCATACCCTAGGATTTGATGGGCTTACTTACTCTGTACAGCTTCAATTTTGTAGGGAATGTTAAGGTTCCCCATCGAAGCCAAGGCCCCCAGGAAGGCTGCCACATCTGTCGCACTCTGAAAACACTGGGAGGATGACTGGATACATTGGCGGTTGTCAATTTCCAGATACACAATTGATCTGTATGGATGGGGAATGGGGAGAATCAGGAATGATAACTGGATACAAGTGTGAAAGTCGGTAGAATTCTCTCATTTCTTCTCCCCCAACCCCTAGCTTGGCAGTCCACATTCCAGAGGCAAGAGATTTCTTTGAACCCTTCTGAACAGATAGATAGAAAATGTCTTCAACCTAGAAAACTTAGCCACTGAGAAGCTTGACGGTTCCTGAACAAAGCAACATTTGATGCTACATTAACCCTGTCCCTCAGTGGAACTGAGACAGAAAAAGGTGATGGACATAGACTCAAGAAGGAAGGCACAGCCTAGGAACTTCCCCGCCCCACTCCCCAAAAAGAACTACCAACCCTCAGAGATGTATAGATGTGCTTGACTTATCGAACAAAGTAGTTTCATGCACCCTATCTCATGCGATATTCATTAATAGCCCCGATAGGGAAAGATGGAGAAAACCGAAGTATGAAGTTTATATGGAAGCATTATTAAGACAATGTGATTGAATGATGATTATTAAGCTTGATCCTCCCAAAAAGAGATGAGAATGTGCCTCCCTCCCTGCTTTGCAAAGAGGGAGGGGGAGAAATAGTGCAGGTACTGTCAGACTTGACCAACGTGCTGATTGGTTTTACTGAACTGCTTTTCTCCTTCCTTTTATTTTTTGTAACATGGGGTAAGGGAGAGGGAGGAAGGATATGTTTGGAAATGGAAATGCTAGAAAAACAAAGATAAAAGATGATGAACTCAGGGCCCCAGAAAACCCACTGGACTCTCACCCTCGGATGTCCATCTGGTCCAGTTCCCTCCGCTGCCTCCCTCCAACCTGGGAGTAAAGAGAAGTCTTCATTTTATTGAAGACAGCACCCGGCATGTCAGTCCAGCTCTCTGCAGATCTCTTGATGTGGTGCTTTTTCAGCTCCTCGGCATTGCCATAGTAGGGGTAGATCATGTACTCCCCCTTGGGATTCTTTTTGAAGACCACGTTGGTGTGCAACACTCGGCTGAGCTCCCGAAGGAAATGGAAAGAGTTGTTCTTCAGGTTTTCTGGGAGCATGAGCACCACAACCACCAGGGTTCCATCTGCCAGCTTCTCAGGCATGTTGTCAGCACAGTCCAAACCATCCCACTCACACTCTGCATTGTTGCAACCCTGGTCACAGTGGCCATCACTGAAGTGGTCCTTGCAGTATTGGTCATACAGAGGGCTAGAGGGAGAGAAGGACACGGTCATTTCCTAGCCACAGATTCCTTTACTGTATCTTGAAATGAACTATAGCCAGGCTACTTAGAACCTACATGAGGGTCCCCTTTGGAATGGTCTCGAAATCTATTCCCTGGACACATTAGAGATACATTCTCAACTGTGAGCTTTTGCTCATGCTATTTCCCAACAGAAAAACTGACCCCTTGCCTCAATTCCCCTCCCTACCTCCCAGAAGGGGATATGCGGGGGACAGGAACCCAGACTTTTCCTAATCACTGAATCCCATCAGAACACAAAAAATTTGGCTGTTTCTATGGACCACCATAGAAGACCTTCTAAATCTCATGAGGCAAGAAAAAGTACAAGGAAACAGCATATGGGAGGGAAAGAAGACTTACTTGCACTGGACCTCCACTTTCTGGCAATCAAAGCCATCAAACAGGCAGCCAGCATTGTTGCACTGGCTATCACAGCTACCATCATTGAAATACTTCCAGCACTGCAGGGACTGAGTGCAATTCTTCCAGGGGTCATTGAAGTTAAGGGAACAGTCTCCGCCATCCCAGCCACAAGCATGGTTATTACACTTGCCATCACAGATCTTATTACCAGTGTCCTTCCTGCACTCAGGGATCTCACATTTCTCTTCAAATTCAGGTGGGGTGATGTCTCTCCCCACCCCACCCAAGAAACTATAGTCCAGGATGTGGCACAGAAGCCCATTGAAGTTGGCAGGGCAATGGCACTGGTAGAAGGGGCTCTCGGGGATGAACTCGCACGTTCCCTGGTTGTAGCAGGGGTTGGAGAGGCACGGACTGCTCACTGGGTACTGGCACTCAGGGCCCGTGAAGGGCCCCATGCACAAGCACTTTGAACTCTTTTGGCCAGAGACACAGGTGCCCCCATTCCTGCAGTGCAGGCTACCACAGGTACGGGAATCATTCTCACACGTGGCACCTTCAAAGCCCTGGGGAAAATGTAGACAGTTTTCAGTGTCTCCTCCTCCTTAGTCTCATAATCCATGTTTTAGTATAACCCTAGAGCAGGGGTTCTCAACCTGTGGGTCGTGACCCCTTGGGGAGTCAAACGACCCATTCACAGGGGTCGCCTAAGACCATCAGAAAACACATTTCCAATGGTCTTAGGAACGGAGACACTGCTCCACACTGCTCCTCTATCCGCCTCCAGGAGGGTCTGTCCACATGCAGATATACCCACATAGGAGTATTAAAGGGTCGTGCCATTAGGAAGGTTGAGAACCACTGCCCTAGAGGGTTCTGGGAGGGGGTTCAGTGAGTCATCCAGAACTGGTCACCTCCAGGTCATCAGACAGATAGTCTGGAGACACCAACCTATCTTTAGCTTTAATTTCCCCTCTCCTTTGTACTCCCCTTTCTACCAATCCTCCCTGTATCCCCACAAAAATCACATCACTACGTACAGATGGGCAGTTACAGATGAAGCCACGTCCTGTGTTAGTTGCCACGGCACAGGTCCCACCATTCTTGCAGGGTTTTCCCTTACAGCCATCAACGACTGAATCACAGCGGCGCCCTGGGTTGGTGACAGGCAGTATGTCAGAGTGAGGAAGGTCAGCTCCTAATTCATTCTGCCCATCTCCCTACCACTCCTTCCCCCCACCCAGCCCCTAAAACAGTTTCCCTTCCTCTGCTCTCTCCTGCCTACCTGTGTATCCCTGCCGACATTCACACTTAAAGTCATTGACACGCTGTACACAGTTCTGAGTGCCATGGGGATCACAAGGGTTAGAGAGACATTCATTGACATCACCTTCACAGCGCTCTCCAACAAAGCCAGGAGGGCAGTTACAACTGTAGCCTCCAACTTGGTCAACACACTTGCCATTATTGAAACATTTCGGCCCCCGGGTAAGGGGATCAATGAAGGGGTTGCAGTCGTCCACGTTGATTTCACAGTGCACACCTGCCAACAGCCACATGGGGAGGAAGGAGGAAAGTGAGTAGCCAGTCCCCAACAATACGGACAATGCAGAGGTAGCGAATTCCTCAGAAGATATCCAGTCCAATTTCCTCATTTAATAACTGAGACAAATGAAGGCCAGAGGGGGTAGAAATGACTGGTCCAGGGTCACGTACATGCTTAGAGGCACAGCAAAGAATGGAACCTGGATCTCTAGAGTCCCTGAATGCAGGGCTCCTTCCGCTACATAACATTTCACTTCAATACCGAAAGACAGGGTCAGGAGGTGGGATGGATGTTACTTGAGAGGGGGAGGATGTTACTCGAGAAGCCAACTTAAGCCATTTGGGTTTAACCTAAGCATGGCCACTGGGGACAATGAAAAGCCCTAAATAAATAAATCTATGTGAAAACAGTGAATTTAGAAGACAGTGGTAGTAGACATAGATGTGTGAAAATTGGCAAGAGTTTGAAAAAGGCTGCTAGGTGATCACCTCCTCCAGGAAGCTTTCCTTCATTCTCTAATTCTCTACACGGCTGGAACCGTTTCCTACCCCCTCGGTTTCTCACAGAGAGTACATGGCTTTCATCTTTGCCCTCTGGCACTCTTGCTCGTATTTGTATTTCCAGTGAACAAACCCAAGGTCTTTCACCTGGTGAAGTCTTACCCTGAGTCCCTCTGGGACACGAGCACTTGTACGTGTTGATCAGATCGATGCAGGTGCCACCGTTCTGGCAAGGGTGGGACAAACACTCATTGATCTCCTCGGAGCAGTTCACCCCATGGTAGCCAGCGACACACTGAAAAGGAAAAGGAGAAAAGCAAAAAACATCATAGCCTGGCCATGAATGGATTCAGCTGCCTCAGAAAGCCTAACCGCTGTGGGGCTGAGATAGATACAGAACGTGGCAGTCCTGGGCCTCCATGTCCTCAGCCTCTGCAACATTCAAGGGCAAAATTAGAATGGGCTTTAAGGCTCAGGGGAGTGGGGGTGGCTCTTCCTAAGAGGGCATTTATGCGAACCCTACTGCTGCCCAGAAGCCTTCCTTCACTGCCATACTACCGTGTTCACTTACAACCAACAGGGAAGAATTCAGAGCAATACAACATCCTGGCCTGTATTTTTCTGTAACGGCTTCATGTATTTCCTCCTTCCTACAGTATGGGAGAGATGCCACCACTATCCTGTCACACTGTGCCTTCTCCCAAATCTACATTACAAAATACTCATTTCCCTCAGGAAAATCATCAATTTGACTTCTAGATCTCGAAAAAAAAAAATCACATTATCCTCAAAATAGCCTGAATCCCACATTTTTCTCAGGCTAACTGAGAAGGTCACCCCTCGACTCCTACTGTCTATCCATTTTGGGGTCCAATTCAAGACCTTAGCCTTCTCTGGATATCAATTATCTTGCCTCCAAATGAATGCTTAAGCCAGAGAGCCTGGGTGTAATTCTACTCTCTTTTGGACTGTTCTCTCTTTGTTCTGTGTGCAAGAGCTATTTCTACAGTCATGTCCTCTAATGCCTCATTGTAGCATGGAGGTCCAGGAGTCTGTCTCAAAGGCTGTTTCAGCAGAGTTTAATAAGCACTGTGATAGGGTCTGATTGCTGAGCCAAAACGATTTCAAGTGCACACCCAAACAAGAAGCAAACATCCAAAGTCCAGTCCAAGTATGGAGATCTAGAAACTGGCCGCTAGGTGATCATTTTTTTAGCCAGGGTGACCTCATATAAATTTAAAACTCCCCTTAGTACTTTATGGCAGTATAAAAAGTGGGCAAAAATATGAAAACTTGCCCAGTGTGAATCTTCCCAATGACACTTTGAGTTCCTCAAAGCCTGGTACCATACATATGACCAGCATAGGGCTGCAGACACATAAGCCCTCATTAGACCTATTGACAACATTTTCAACAACTAGGATAGTCCCACCAGTCAAGATGGCACTCGCTTTACTGAACAATCCAGTCTATAATGGCATTGCCAAGTATCCATAGGAGTGTTTGTTGTGTCTCTCTGGGGAGTGCCAATCCCTTGTGTCCTTACTCACCTCACAGGAATAGCCTCCCAGATAGTCTGTACAGGTAGCTCCATTCTGGCAGGGATTGGGAGAGCACTCATCGACTTGCTCCTCACAGTAGCTGCCCGTATAGCCTGGCTGGCAGCGGCAGTAGTGGGTATTACCAGTGTCCATGCAGAGCCCAGAGTTCTGGCACAGGTGGGCCACATCAGTATCTACAGGGAACAGAAAAGAGGGCTCAGTCTGTGGTGATAATCAAGGAGATGGATTTTTTCCTTTTTTAGTCACAGTGACCCATAAAACTAAAATTTTTCATACACACACACACACACACACACACACACACACACACACACACACACACACACAAAATACTTTTAGTCCCATGAAGCCCTTCCCCCCTTCTTACTTCTACAAGGACAGGAGGTAGTTTATGGATATGAAGCAGTTTTTTCTCTTTTAACAGCTCTGCACAAGGATCAGACCATGCCCAGCAATAATGATGTAAGCTATGCTATATGGGTCCAGCAGCCTGGGCAGTGGCTAGTTTCTGGAGTCTCCAGAGGCAAACGTCTGGATTGTTTGTATCCCAAAAAAACCGAGGGAGATGGCACCCAGCCAACCAGCATGAGCCTGCATTGAAACCCCTTATGATCCTTCCATACATCCCTGTTGATCCACCAATGGGAAGAGCAGCTCACCTTGCTGCTTGGCAGCCACCTCGCAGGACACACTAGGCACATCACAGTAGAGGCCAGTCCAGCCCCTGACGCACTCACAGCGGTATAAATTGTTGGTCTGCCAGCATGTCCCACCATTCTTACAGGGCGATGAATCACACCAGCGCACCAGGCTCTAGGGAAGGGAAATGGCAAATCAAGTTCTTCTGCTAGGCCCAAAAGAACAATGGGGATTTAGTCTGTTAATTTCTTGGACAACTTATAGGCAGATCTTGTTTTATATACTAGTTTTCTTTCTAAAGATACACGAATTTTATAATTCAAACTGTATTTCACCTTAACACCTAAATGAAGATCTATCTGAACTGGCTTGTCCTGTAAAGTGAAAAACCTTTTTGTCAAATCAACCAACACTCCTCAGATGAGTGTACATGTCCTTCCTTCCTGCTTCCTTCTGCCTAACCAAATCCTATCCATTAATCCTTGGAAATCTAACTCAAATCATCCTTCTTGGTAAATGCTCCATCCTTCAAGTGGCACTTTCCTTTCAAGGTAGAATTTAAGCTCCTTGAGGGGAGGAATCTGTATCTGTTTTTGATAATCTTAGAATCCTAAGACCTAGAGGAGACCTCTCCAAGACCACCTAGTGACCAGCCCCTTCATTTGACAGATGAGGAGACTGAAGCCTAGAGAGAAGGGACTCTCCCCCAAGGCCATACACAGCTATTCCATGGCAAAAACTCAGGTCTCTGAACTGAAGTCCAAAGCTCCTTCCACTGTACCTCACTGCTATCCACCATGCTTCTTAGTTACCAATGAAATAAAGACTTATTGTCACATTCATCTTCGGTCTTAATCCAGGTTTTTATACATCAGGTTTTGCTTAAAGCAGAGGACAAACCACTAAAGTATAAAGGGGCTCAAGACCTCTTCCAACGTGATCTATAAGCATGGTAGACAACACTTACCTGGCAATTGAGGCCTGTGTACCCTTGAGGGCAGGTACACTTGTAGGTGCCATAGCTGTCCTGGCAGGTACCCCCATGGAGGCAAGGGCGAGAGTCACACTCATTTATGTCATGTTGACAGTAGCTGCCTGTGAAGCCTGGTGGGCAGAGGCAGGTGAAGGTGTTGATGCCATCCACACAGGTGCCCCCATTGAAGCAGGAGCTGAAAGGCAGAAGGAGTGTAACTACCAGTTATAATCACAATAACAAATACCACACTTTGCTCCAAACCACCTAACCCCATGGACATCTGCGAAAACATCTCAGTCAAACCTGCACTGCAAGCCACATACACTGCCCCAAAGAGAATCCTTGAAGGAAGTATATCTTCTTTCTCTTTTTAGTTTGAGATGTTATGGCATATTTAATTCTTTATTATTATCATCTTTTTGATTGGTAAGCATTCATTTTCTTTGTTCCTCCTACCTCCCCTATCTACTTAAGAAAAAAAAAGAAATACAGAATGCTTATATCACATAAGCACAGTTGAGCAGAAAGTTTTAAAATACAACGTTGGTCACATCCAAAAATGTATTTCTTATTCTGCATATTAGTCTATCATCTTTCTGACATGAGGCAGGTAGCATTAGCCTTCATGAGTCCTCTGGAACCGGTGCCGATCATTTTTGATCAGTTTTCAAGTCAGAATTGTTCACCTTTATAAAATCGAAATTAATACAAATTTTGTTCTTCTAAAGCTGCTCATTTTACTCTGTCCCAATTCATTTGAGTTTCTCTGAGTGTCTAAGAAGCTAAAGTTTTCTTCATTTATGATGATGATGATAACCAGCAGTTAGCATTTATATAGTACCATGTGCCAAGCACTTTATAAATACATCATTTTGGGGCGGCTAGTGAATAGAGCACTAGCCTTGGAGTCAGGAAGACCTGAGTTCAAATCCGACCTCAGACACTTGACACTTACTAGCTATGACCTTGGGCAAGTCACTTAACCCCAATTGCCCTGCCTTCTCAAAAGCAAAATTTTTTTTTTTTTTACAAAAACATCATTTGATTCTCACAGCCCTGTGAGGTAGCTATTATGACCCTCATTTTACAATAGAGGAAAATTGAGGCAGGCAGTGGTTAAAGGACTTGCCCAAGGGCCATATTTGAATTCAGGTCCTCCTGACTCCAGTCCCTGGCTCTATCCACAGCGCCACCTGGCTGATTCTATCTGCACTGCATCTCTTATAGTATTCTTATACAAGTGCACTTCCCAAAACACTTTCTTGTATATCTTTGTTTATCAAATACTAATAAAAAAAAATCACAACAATTCTAAGACTGGAAAATGCCTGGAAGGATCATCTAATCTACGCCCCTTCACTTTAGACATGGGGGTAGCTGAGGCCTAAATAAAGAAAGCAACTTGCATTAAAGTCTGGCGGATCTTCAGTCTGTCAGTCTGAGGTAGATCCATCCCACGCTCTTCCGACTCAGCCTCACATTTGTTACATCATACTTCTGTATTCATTATTTCACTGGATGATCACCACCCCCCTGTGACACAGGCAGAGTAATACGGTCTCCATTTTACTGATGAAGATAGATGTTGGGGGCCTGAGGTGAAGTCATTTGCCCAAATGCACATAAATTAGTGCTGAACTAAACCAGAAGAAGACTAGAAAATCTCTTGATTCTCCACCCTGTGTTGCTTCCACAACAAAAACATCTCATATTTATATAAGTAATATTTACAAAGCATTTTCCCCACAATTTACATGGAAGTGAGCTGACTAGATGGAACACTTTAGAATTCTTTGTCTCCTGTACACCAATTCTCACCTCTCAGTGCAGTCTGGAGTGTTGTTCTCACAGTGGATTCCACTGAAGCCAGATGGACATGTACAGGTGTAACTGTTGACGCAGTCAGTACAATTGGCCCCATTCTTACATGGGTTGCTGGCACACTCATTGATGTCCTCCTCACACTGGGGACCTCGGAAGCCAGGTAGGCAGTCACAGAAGGCAGTATTGATACCATCAGAGCAGGCACCACCATTGTGACAAGGATCTAAGAGGTCACAGGGCAACAGTCAATTTCAGTCCGATGCAGATCAACAACCATATGAAAGGTGGTTTCAAATCACCAGTTAAAATAATCCTAAACTTTTTACTCACCCCCCCCACAAAGGGGCAAAGATAACAAAAGACTAAAAGAGTCAAAGGTTGGCAAGACTAAAGGAAGATGGGTACACTAACACATCATTGGTTGATCCACTTATTCTGGAAAACAATTTGGAAGCGTGCACTAAAGTCACTAAATCATTCATTCATTCTTTTTGACCCAGAGATCCCAACACTAGGCATATATGCTCCAAAAAGGTCAAAGGCAAAAAGTTCTTATTAAGCAAAAACATTTAGAGAAACATTTTTGTGATAGCAAAAAAAAAAAAAGGATAAAAAGTAGGTGCCTATCAATTGGGAATGACTATACAAATTATGGTTGATGAGCCCAATATAATATATTCCAATATATTGTACTATAAAATAAATATAAGGCAATTTAAAATATACAGGAAGACTTACGTGAAATGAGGACGTGTGTGTCCATTGACTAAAACTACAGAAAGGCAGTTGCACTCTAAATTAATTTTAATGAATGCTCTCTCAGAAAACTAATAACGAAACACATTTCTGCTTTCAGTTGGAATGTATGTGGGAGACTAAAACATGCAATGTGGTATACATTCTCTAGCATGGTCACCAATGTGTCTGATGGTTTTCTTTAAATGTTTTCAATTCAAATGAGGAGGGAAGAAGGAAGTTAAGGGAAGTGACTATTGTATAAAAGCAAAAGGCCTCATTAAAACATATTTCTAAAATCAGCTCGATAGTAGAGCCCGAGTGATGCTACTAACAAGTAAATACTAGTTGTACCCCACTTCCCTGGGAAGGTCTTAACTACCCCTGAGCACCAGGAAAGCCCTGCTGGGGAAGGTGCCGTGGTAGTAACCCAGATGGTCACCAATCCCTGCATGTCCCCTAATGCTCCTCTTTCCCACATCTGACCCCAGCCAACTCTTACTTGGCTGGCAATCATCCACATCGGTCTCACAGTTGCGTCCAGTGTAGCCAGCCCTGCAGCTACAGCGGTAACTTCCATTGGTATTCTGACAGGTAGCGCCATTCCGACATGGGCTCTTCACACATTCATTGATGTCAATCTCACAGGTCTGTCCTGGTGGAGGAAGGATCATAGGGACATGGCTGTAAAGCTAAAAGAAACCTGGGAGGTCATCTGCTCCATCCCACTAATTTTACCAAGAGGAAAACAGGCCCAGAGAGGATAAATGATTTGCTTGGGGTCTCACAGACTGTTAGAGAATAGCAATGCCAGGAATTCAAACCCTGATCCACTGAATCCCAATCCGGCCCCTTTGGATACTATACCACCTATATTATACCACAGACCTCATAGTTCTCTACCTGCCAGGGAACGACCTCAAAACACGGAGAAGCATCTGCATTGAACTCAGGAGGTCCACTTCCACAGACTCCTTCTCCTAAGAATTCTCTAAGGGTTTACAAGGAATCTGGGCTTCTATCCTGACTCTGAAAATTCTAAAGAAGAAAGGCAACTTCAGCAGATCCTTCAAAAAGCTAAGGGCAAGGTCCAGAATCTTTTTCCTCCTTGGATGGCTGTAGACACTTGTTCTACGTATAGGAGAATCTTGGTCAGAGAACAGGGGTCTGGGAAACAGACCAAAATCCTAGATAGGCCACTGACTTCTGGTCTGACTGGTCCTCCCTGACTCCAAGCCTGGACCCCAACTGGCCCTATGATTCTACTATTATGAACTGTGTTACTTCAAAGAGCCTTACTTTGCCCTGTGGTCTTCCTGAAATAGAACCTAAAAGATGGATGAAGGAGTCCCAGGAAGCATCATGGGATACTTCTGCTGAAAAAGCCTCACCTTGCCAGCCTGTGGGGCACATACATGAGAAGCTCTCATAATCCTCTGACTCCTTACACTCTCCACCATTTTTGCATGGGTCTTTGGCACATGGAGCCAGCACTTCCTCACAGGTGGCACCTGATGGTTGGGAGAGAAATGACAAGGTGAGAAACTGAGATAACTTTACTTGAATCAGACATCCAGAGCCCAGTATATCTGGCCTCTGTAGCACTGTTAGGTTCTAGTCTCTACCTCCCTTCCCCCTCTCAATTGTCAATCAAACTGCCTTTCATTCTAGCATTATGGGTTAATTTCTCTCAAAGACTTCCAAAGGTCTCTAAAAATTCCCTACTTAATAGACAAATACCCCAGGTAGAGGACACATTTCCCCTTAAGCTATTATCAGTTAACATTTTATTAAGGATTTCTAATTTAGCAAAAGTAGTTGACAATCAGAATGAGACCTAGAATGAGAAGGAATGTGCCGATGACCTGAGATGTCAAGTTCACAGCTTTATCCTATATGGCTCTGACACCATTTCTGGTCTAGTTGCTCCCCCGAAGACTCAATGCCCTTATGCCAAAAACCAGGCCAGGCTAATTCATTCCCATGGCAGAATTCCACTTAGAATTCCCATCTAACAAAGCCATGGGAATTAGCCATTTGTACCTGTCAGTCTTCCAGGATGGCCAATCATTTAGAAGCAACCCCTTGCTTCCTAAAGTAATTCCTATTTGTCACCTAAGAATAAACCAGAGCCTTGCCACTGGGGCCCTAGGTTCTACTTGAATTTTTATTCTCCTCAACATACACATGGAAAAAACATTTACACAGACAAGTAGATACATATATATGGTTTTTTAATAAAAAGAAAATGAAATCTGATTTATAGTTTTCCTGTTTACAGGGCATATGGGAGGAATAAAATGACTAGGAAATCTTATCTTCCTTGTCAACTGTTATCTTCCAAGTAGACCTTTGTGATTTTTCCAGAGCTGATTTTTCCTATCTGTTTCCATGGCGATCTATGCAGACAGGAAATTCGCCAGAGTTTCCTACAATTGTGCACATGTTGCCATTTTGTGCAAGAGGAAGCAGAAAGCTGGCCAACAGGAACTAGATCAGCACTAATTCCCTCTCCTCTCTCTCAAACTATTGCCCCCAGGCTCTGTTTTTCAGGGGGTTCTGATGTAGGTTTTTCCAAAAAGGAGCATCAACAGTAGGGAGAATGCTATTCATCTACAGGCCCGGAAAGGGATAGAATCCCCCAAACAGACAAGGGCCCTGTACTGTTTTCTTAAATAACACCCGCCTGACTCTGGGAGAGCAACTGAGAATGCAGGCCCCTATCTTTGGTCAAAGCAAATATTTCTCTTATGGCCCTATGTCACAGGAAATCAAAGTACAGCCCATCCGGAAGCTTCCTCCCCTTCTGAGTCAGGTTCTCTTAGCAGTATTCAACAGGGCTAAAATAACAGATTTAGGACCATGGTTCAGGGAGTTGCATTTGTCATCGTCCCTCCAAACTGCAGAATTCCATCCACTCCCATGCTCAGAGTGAAAACTCAGAGACACTTGATTTAAAGAATTTTTCAATCAATTCTTTGCATGGGACTTTATCACTGGATATGTGGTCAATGAAAAGAACAAGCACTTATGATTCTTAAGGAAACCTTTCCCATTTTTGCACATTCAAGCAACTCCTACTTGGTTGGGTTTTTCAATAGTTGTTTTCAGCCCCTATAAAAACATACACACATGCTGTTCAGCCTCCCCCAACCACTGGAGCCTTCAATCTCTGTTCCATTCACTTTGATTAGTCTTACACAAAGGATAGTAGCCAGCCTCGCAGGGAAAAGAAATCTTGAAGGCTCTTTCAGGGACAGAGGAAAACTCTTTTAACTTTGACACTCTACATTCTAAGGGCTCTTCTAGCTCTGGACATTAGATGAGTTTATACATTGACAAATTTTAGTCCTATTTTTAACCTTATAGAGGGGATGTCAAGGAGGATAACGGCCTTCCTTGAAGCTGGTACCTCCAGTCCCAAATTGGTGACATAATTCTGGAGGGGCAAGTCTTAAGTTTTCAATTCTTGATAGATCCCATCTTGTTGTCTTCTATATAAAGTACACAACTACTCAAAGGGAGAGGCATAAACAACTTATATGAAGTTAAAACCCACTATATGGGCCCTTTCTGCAAAGTATTAGTTGCCCGAGTATGATTTAGATTCTAAATTCCCTCAGGACACAGCTTATGGGTCATTGTTTGGGGGAGGGGAGGATATCCTCCTAATCCTCTGGACCAGAATTTTGCCCAAAAACTTATTTCCCTTAAAAAAGAATCAATCTAAGGGTGGTGTTGAGAAGGGATCAGGAGTGTTTGAAAGAGCCTTTTCTTTAGGCTATGGATGAAAAGGAGAAGTAGCAACCACATACACCTGTGTTGGTAGGGGACCACTGTTACCCATGTCCTCCCACTCCATGTTTTCTCACCAGTATAGGGTAGGAGGCAGTTGCACTTGTAGCCGGCCACATCATCAATACAGGTGCCCTGGTTCAGACATGGGTTGGAAGCACACTCATTGATGTTGGTCTGACAGTTGGGGCCTAGGACAGAAAAACAAAGCATCAAGCTCCAGTTTCTCAGAGACAGACTTAATCTTCCTTAAGATGATTGGCTACAATAAGTGTAAAGACCTAGGTGCTTTAAGGGAGTATCCCCCAAGATTAAGGGGTCCTCTCCTTCCTCCTTCCAACATTATGTTCATCTTCCTTTTCTCATCCTTTCCCTCTTGTGGTACATGGTAAAGAGTATTAGATTTGGAAGGAGAAGACAATGAACTCAGCGACTGACCTCAACCAAGTCCTTGCCTTTTTTCAGGCCTTAGTTTTTCCTCATTAGTTGATTGGATTATGTATAAGGTTCTATCCTTATCTATTCTATTCTTTCTCCCCTCATAAGGTTGGGTTTGGTATTTTTTTTTTTGCATCTCCCCCCCCAACATATCCCCTCTTACCCAGTTCACCACCCTGTCCCAAATTTGTGTAGTCTATAACTTGGCCAATTAGAGCCCATCTGTAAGTCCTGTTTGAACTAGGAAACTTAGAGCAAAAGAAGGTCCCATCCTGAGATCCAGCCTCAGTGACATTATTTCACATTTATGCTCCTCAGACTAGTCCAGGTCCCAAGGACATCATAACCACGACACCCACCTACCTATAATGCCTAAATACATGTGGACGTGAGTCTGGTCTCCTCAACCACAAAAGAAGTTTCTGGAAGGCTTGATGTTTTATTCATCTCTGAAATTCACATTTAATTTCTCAGAGGGCCCCTTTTGTGCTTTAATAACTTGTTTCTTTCTGTTTGTTTTTTGGAGGGCAACTGGGGTTAAGTGACTTACCCAAAGTCACACAGTTAGTGTGTCAAGTGTCTGAGGCCTCAGGTCCTCTTGACTCCAGGGCCAGTGCTCTATTCACTGGGACACCTAGCCACCCCTTTTAATAATGACTTATTAAGGGGCAGCTAGGTGGTGCAGTGAATTGAGTGCTGGCCCTGGAATCAGGAGTACTTGACTTCAAATTGGGCCTTAGACACTTAATACTTACTAGTTGCATGACCTTGGACAAGTCACTTAACCCCAACTGCCCTCCCTTCTCCCCTCCAAAAAGACAAAGTAATAATAATAATGATGATAATGATGATGACTTGTTAAATGAATATTTTCCCACCCAAAAAATGGTTGATGAACATTTTTGTGAATGGAACCCAAATGGAATATTCCATCAGTCAGGATGTCCCCCTAATTCTGGCTCACCTGCCCTATGCTTCTGAGGCCTACAGTTAGAGCAAAAGATCAGTAGAATATCATAAAATAGCAAAGGAGTGAAGGAGAAACCAAAAGAGCTCCTGGACTGTCTTCAATTATAGACCATGATACCTCTTGCCCCAGTCCCCACTCACCACTGAAGCCCTCACGGCAAGTGCACACGTAGCCACTGGTCATGTCCTTGCAGGTCCCCCCATTAACACATGGGTTCGATTCACACTCATTGTTATTGATGTCACAGTTCATGCCACTCCAACCTGGGTCACAATCACACTTGTACCTAAAGAAAGAGCAGAGTCTCTTAGTCCTCTGATTTGCCCTTGACTAAACATGCTCACATTTTTCATTGACTATCTTGAAATGCAGGGTCATAATTGAGCATAAGTGTATAGTTAGATACAATGCTGAACTACTCAGGTTTTTCTATTTCTTCTGGATGTAAAGTACAAACAGAAAAGAAGAAGTTCTGTGTTGGGTTGCTTTCTGAACTTCAAGGTAAGAGGAAGCCCAAATCCAGCCAGGGAGGATAGGAAACTGGGACTTCGGAATACTGCAGAATAAAGCCACAGGATCCTACTAATGACACATGGTAGGGAGAAAAGCCCAGACTATCTGCCTCCCTGAAGCTCCAGGATTTAACATACCCATTAAGGCCATCTCGGCATTTCCCATGTATACATGGGTTACTGCTGCATTCATTGACTTCAGATAGGCATGTGAGATCGTGGTAGCCATCTGGGCAGTGGCAGGTGAAGCTATTGATGCCATCCTCACACGTGCCACCATTGTGACATGGGTTTCCAGCACATTCATCAATGTTGATGTTGCACATACTCCCTGGTGCAAAGGGGAAAGAAGACAGGGTGGAATCAATGGAATGGTGACCCCTAAGCTCTCTCCAATGGATTCTAGCCCCTCTCCATCTTCAACTTGGTAAGGGATGATGATCATGTCGGTTAAGTTGGAAAGGAAACTAATTCTGGTGTCAGAGAACCTGTGTTTGAATCACAGTTCTCCTATTTACCATGGGAAGATCTCTTAACTTTCTGGGCCTCAGTTTCTCCTTCTATAAAATAAAATAGTTGGACTAGATGACCTCTATGGTCCCCTTAAAGCTCTAAATCCCATGGCCTCATTCACAGGAGCTATTTTTCAGCTTACCCTTGATCCCTTCCTGGTTCTAGAATGTAGCCTAGCAAAAGAGTGCTGGACTTGAGTACTAGCATCCTGGTATTAGTTCCAACTCTGCCACTAACTCACTTCTTTTTCTCTATGGCTCAGTTTTCCCATCTGTCAAACAATGGTAATTACAGGTGCCCTGCACATCATCTCAGGAGGGTGACATGAATTGTCATACAAAACGTGTGTAAGAACTTTAAAAAGGAGTTGTTAGCATACTGAATGATCTATTGCTTCCCAACTTGGCTGGCCCCTTGTAAGCTCTTTGTCTCTTTCTCAGCAGCCCTTCCATATAAGCTCTCCTACCAAAGCAGGAATCACATTCCCTTAGGCCTCTGCTTCCTCACCTATAGGAAGGATAAAGAGCTTGGACTAAAGGAATCTTTTCCAGCTCTACATCTTATACATGTATTCTCGGTTTCAGTTGATTAGGGGAGGAACCATTTCTTGACAAGGAAGACCTAATAAAGGATGTGGGTTCTTTGCTGGTGCCTTGGGTCAGGCTTGGAAGGCATTGGTAAGTAAGGGCAGTCTGATCCAAGGCACTGTTCTGTCCATGGTAATCAAACCAACCAGTCAAACACAACAAGGAATCTGATAGCCCTGAGACCCAGAAGTCTGGGATTATACGATCACAGGATTTAGAGCCAAAATGGACATCAGAGATCATTTAGTCCAACCCCCTCATTTCATAGGAAGAAACAGACCCATAGGGATTAAATGAGGTTCAGTGACCACATATCCTCCTCTTTCTTGTGGACAATACACCCCTTACTGCTCCCTTGTACCCCAACCCAAGCAGTAAAAAGCAAGGAAGATGGTGGGCAGTTAGAATAATGCTAAGCAGGAAGCTAGCTGGTATCCTAAGGCCAAGGGAGAATGTCCAGCAATAGTTTCTTATTAATCATTAAGTCTCTCTGCTCCAGTCCATTTTGTCTAGGCAATCACACTCATCTCCTTAACATAGAGATTTCATTCATCATGTTGTTTCCTTGTGTAAGAGCCTTCAGGGGCACGTTATTATTTTCTACAGGGTGGTCCAAACTCCTTAAGCTATAGCTCCTCACCTTCTATAATTTAGCTCTAACCTGCCTTTCCAATTTCATCTCATTTTACTCTCTCTAAAAAAAAAATCTCCTTTCATTCCAGTCAAACTAGATGACTGGCTTACAAATACACCTTGAATTTTTTCAAATGTCTATGCTTTGCCCCCAATTTCCACCTATCCAAATCCAATCTGCTCTTTGAGACCTAGATCAAGTCCCCCACAAAGCTTTCCCTAACCACCTCAGCCTTCAGTGATCTCTCCCTCCTTCTAACTTGCTTACTGATGGTACAACTCATTTGGAACCTACCACACTTCAAACATATGTTAACCTTGCTTGTTTCTATGCACCAGCTGGACTACCAGACTTAGTAGCAGGAATGACCTAGAACAATATTAGGTACTGGGAACTGGGACCACAGGGCCTAATTACAGATGAAAGCATATGACAGTCATCCAAGGGGCTGCTGGCAGAGAACCCCAAGAGGGTATGAACCCCAAGAGGGTATAAACTCCACGCTCCTTTCCTGAACCGGATCCTCACCTGTGTAGCCTGGCTCACATGCACACTCATAACCATTAATCTTGTCTATGCATTTGCCAGAGTCACAGGGGTTGCTGGCACAGTCGTCAAGGTTGATTTCACAGTTGGGCCCTGGAGTGGGGAGAGAACCAGTGGTAATTGTCAAGCCTGACTCCTACTCTGCTCCATTCCCCCATCATCTCACCAAGAAATCTTAGGTCTATAAAAATAAAGGGTGTCCCAAAAGTCTTAGTGTAGTTTTAACCTTAAAAATCTTTAAAAGTCCCTTGTGGGACTTAAAGGATAGGTAAAGTGAGATATAAATATGTATATATGAATGACCTGTTTGGCTTCCTCCAACCTTTGGAGTCTTCAACCTCTGTCTCATCCCTACACACACACACACACACACACACACACACACACACACACACTCTCTCTCTCTCTCTCTCTCTCTCTCTCTCTCTCTCTCTCTCGTTCTCTCTTTCTTTCTCTCTGTCTCTCTTGTTCTCTGTCTCATTCTCTCTGTCTCTCTCTCGTTTTCTCTCTCTCCTTTTCTCTGTCTCTCTCTCCTCATACCCTTCCTGCTTGGCCTCATTCTTCCTTTGCTCCTTCTGGTTCTCTTGCCTTGCCAACCCTTCCCTGAAAGACCTCACCTGTGGTCCCTTTGAGACAGAGACAGTTGTAGGCATTGTGGCGGTCCTGACAGGTGCCCCCATTTCGGCAAGGCTGGCTCTGACATTCATTGATGTTGGTTTCACAGCGGTGCCCAGTATAACCCGGGTGGCAGAGGCAGGTGAAGGCAGCAATGCCATCCTTACAGGTTCCATAATGGCAGGGGTCAGGGTCACATTCATTGATGTCTACCTCACAGTGGGAACCGGTGAAACCTGATTGAGGGAGGGGACAAGCGAAGGAGCCATGAGAATGTGGCTGCAATATGTACTCCTAAGCCCTTCACCTCCTATTTCTTTCAACTGAGACTAAGAAAGGCTTATATGGCCAAGATCCCAGTTCTGTAGGACTGCTGTCTACCGCCTACCCCCAAACACCCTCCAGATAGCTCCCTCTAGAAGACCTTAGAATGTTGTCCCTTCCACGTCAATTTCAACCCTAGAGAGATTAGGGGATAAAGTGAGACGGAAAGGCTTCTTTGGATTGGAGGGACCAAGGTCCAGAGAGGAGCCATGGCAGAAATCTCTACAACTGCATGTTACAATTAGAAGAGAAAGTGAAGGGAATATGCATTTACTACAATGTGTTAAGCACTTCATAACAATTCTAAGCGGTGCAAGCTATAATGATCCCCATTTTACAGATGAAGAAACAGAGGCAGACAGATTTGTTGATTTCCTAGGGTCACACAGATACTAAGAGTCTGAGACCAAATATGAACTGAAGTTTTCTTGACTCCAGGGCCAGAAGTCCATCCATTGAATCACCTAATTACTTCTAAGGGATCTTAAAGAGAACCCAACCTTCTCATTATACAGAGAATGTGGAGAATACTGTATTGTCATTTGGAAAGTCCAACTTAAAGCCCTAAACTTATACAGATAATTGTGATCTTGGGCAAGTCATATTGCCTCTGGGTCTCAGTTTCCTACTTGGTAAAAATAAGGAGGATCTGACTAGATAATCTCCAAGATCCTTCCCAGCTCCAAAAGTATGACTCTATGAAACTGACAGCCAGACAGAAGAAAAATGACTTACTCAAGGTCACACACAAAATCATTAGATTTAAAGCCAAATCCTCTGACTCCCAAGTCCAGGGCTCTTTCCAGTCTACTACAACCCTTTCTTTGTGTTCCTCCTCTCCTTGGACTGTCTCTTGGCTTGAACTGTCTCTAAGAGCACCCTCCACCCCCACCCAACACTTCCCGCCTCTCATCAGGGCTCAGCACTGTGTGCATGCTCATTAGGGACAGCCCCACTCTGACTTCTGGCGGGAAGGCCCCACAAAAGCTGCACAAAGGCTGCTCTGTTGAACACCAGGCTGCCGGCATCAGCTTGCCCAGTTGTTCCTCAGGTCTCTGGGCCCTATGCCGAAGAGAAGCCCATGCTATGCTACTACCAACAGCTTGCCTAAGCTGTCCCCTGAACAGCTGCTCCCAAATGATGATCTCAAAGTGTTTTTTTAAGAAAGCATTCCTGGATTGTGACAGAAACAACAGCTTCACCTGAGATGGGGAAGCATAAGTATGACTGGGGGCCTGAACTGATCAGTGAGAGAGAAATGCTACATCAGCTTCCTCATCTGTCAGATGCAGAATAGAGCCAATGCCAATGTTCCTAACAAGCTCACAGGGATGTTAAGGAGTCAAATGGCCATAAAAATGACTTGAAGGAAGACAACTTTCAAGAACTTGTGATGAAAAATGCTATCCATGCCCAGAGAAAGAATGGATGGTGTCTGAATGAAGACTGAAGCATACTTTTTTTCCCCTATTTCTTCATTTTTCTTGAGTTTTTTTGGTCTATGTTTTCTTTCACAAAATGACTATTATGGATATGTTTTGCATGACTATACACGTATAACCTATATAGAATTGCTTGCCTTCTCAATGGGGGTGGGGAGGGAGAAAGGGAGAGAATTTAGAATTCAAAGTTTTACAAATGAATGTTAAAAATTGTCTTTACATGTAACCAGGGAAAAATAAAATAAAAATAAAAATTTAAAAGTAAAAATAAATGACCTGAAGAAAAAAAATGTTTGACCCAGCATGGTCATATGCCTAACAGGCATAAAACCCCAAGGATGCCACTGGAAAATGTCCCACATATATAATATTTATAGTGGCACTTTTGAAGTAGCAAGGTGCCAGAAGGAACCTGGATGTTTATCCCCCGGGGAATACCTGAATAAATTTTAGCACATGAATATAATGGAATATTACTATACTTTAAGAAATGAAGAATTATCTTAGACTTATACTTGACTTACAAAAAACCTATATGAAATGCTGCAGAATGAAGTATTCAGAACCAGGGGAAAAATTTACACAGGGATTACAATAATGCAATAAAAAGGAAGACACCAACAAAAGACTAGACCTCTAAGCAAAACAGTGTCTGATCATGACTTTGGAGAGAAGTGGAGAACCATCCCGACTGCCTCTCAGCAGAGAAGTAGGGGGACTATAGATATGGAATGAGAAACATATTTTTAGACCGTCAATATAATGCATCATTTTTGTTAACTGCACTTATTTCTTACAAGGGAGGAATCTATAAGCACTGAAGAAAGTCACTGGTAAATAAATTTTATATGAAAAAAATTTTGTCTCTTGGGCCCTGGCAATTGTTCCCAAAGCCTCTACCAAACCTCTGAGCCATGTTACCCTCCTTCCCACCCCCCAAAACACACATACCTTCAGTACACTCGCAGGTGTAGGTATTGGGGCCATCCACACACTTTGCTCCATTCTTACAAGGGGTGCTGGCACACTCATCAATGTCATACTGACAAAGGTGCCCATTGAATCCTGAAATCCAGAGCAGAGAAAAGTTACCGGCCACTGCTTATCTTCTCCTATCCCAGATCTAGATGTGGCTTCTTTCCAAGGTCAAGTCTCAAGGAAGTGGGAATCTTTCAGGAAAATTCATCAAGGGTTCTCAATTCTCTGGTGCTATTCCAAAGCCCATCTTCATAAAGTTAGGCCATCTACCCCTCAAAACCAGCCCTCGCTGTGAACCAATCCATTCTTACAAAATCAGCCCATCCCTCAAAACCTGCTCACATACCCTACTATGGAGTGTTCAATACATATTTTTCCAAATACCCATTATCTTCTCTCCCCAAAACTTAGGCCTGAATAAAACACTCCCAAGAAATCCTGGAAAATACCCCTCCAGGTCATTGTTCTAACTCCTGCCTTCAAGTCTCTCCTCTTACCCTAGCCCAAAGCTTTCTCGTCTCAAAGCCCCTTAATTTCTTTCAGCTCACTCCCTTCTGATCACTGTCCCTTCCCTGCATATTGCCAGCCCCCCCACACACTCCCACCCCCAGGCCTGCCTATAGAAGCTGGTATTTTTTTCAAACCCACTCTGGGTTGCCATAGCTACAGCCACACAGGGCTGTGAATGGGGGAATCTGACCCAATGTCTGGAACATCTTATTTACATCTCTAGAGGAGTGAAGGACCTGAACTTCGAAATCCTTTCACAGCTTGTCCATTCCTCCCTCCCCACTCTGTATTCTCCCCTGGGATACTGACACCTTGGTCAAGCCCCCAACCAGCTCTTTAGCATGTCCCCAGCCTAGACTTCCCACGCTGGAGACTTTTCAGTCACAAACTTTTTATTTTCATTTGAGCTATTTTCAGAAAGCCTAGCCCACCCTCTTCTCTTTTCCCTTCCCCTACCTCAGGGTGGGGGGTAGAGTGAGGGTGGTGGTGGTGGGTGTGTGTGTGGGGGGTGTGTGTGTGTGTGTGTGTGTGTACGTACTACAAACAGGTAGTACTGAAGCTAACTTATTCAACTGGGAAGGTGATTGGACATCTTTGATCTATGGGGGAAAGCACGTTTGCCCCTTCCTTAGGCAACTTTTCTATATTAACTAGCTTTCTCAAAGATAAGAAAAGCAATAGTTTTTCTGAAAAAAATCCCAGTTGCACTGATTCCTACTTCCTTCTCTGTTACTTTAGTACTCAGAAACCTTGCTGACTCTCTTTCAGCTCTTTGGAAGAAACCATCTCCTCCCCAATGAGAGTGGATACTTCCCAAAGACAGGCAAGTATTGCTTTATAATCAGAGAGAGCCAGGGATGGGAGAGACACCTCAGGCTCATGCCACCATTTTACTGATGGGAAAAGTGAAACCAGAGCAAAGAGGCAGTTTGCCGAAGGTCACAATTAATGATAAGAGTTTGAAGTGGAATTCAGTCCTCTTGGTTCTATGTTCCTTCTCCCTCTCCCACCCCCTCCTCTCCACCACTGCACTATCCCAGAGAGCCCCTTTACTGTAGTTTCCCTTCTAACCTGTACCATAGGGCTCTTCGTACAACTTGCACTATCCCAGAGAGCCCCTTTACCATAGTGTCTCTTCTACCCCGTACCAAAGGGCTTTCCACAGCTTTCTCATCTTTCTTACTTCTTTAGGCCAACCATACAGCCTACTTTGGGCCATAATTCCCAGAGAAATTTCATTTTATCTGAAAGCAGGAGGCAAGGGAGAGAGGGTGGAGGAAAAGGGATGTGATTCATTGGGTTCACTTTTAAAGTTGGAAAGGACCTTAGAAATCAACTAGTCCAACCTCCTCAGTTAACAGATGAAGCAACTGAGACTCAGAGTTTAAATACCCAAGATCACAAACTTGGCAATGAGGATCAAACCTGGTTCTACTAACGCAAATCCAGTGCTCTTCCCTACCACTACACATTCCCTCTGACCACAGAAGCTCCCTGAGAACCAGGATAAGTATGGAAGAGCAGAGCCTCTGATCCAGTGATATTTTTGGCCAAAATGGCAGCATCCCCTTGATGAAGATGAAGGATTGTGGCTATAGGGGAGTGGGCTGCCTTGGACTCCTGGGGGCTGGCCCTGCAGCCAGCATGGAAATCCACCTTTCCTTACTTGCCTCTGGCAAGGGGATTAATTTCAACTTTGTTTCCACTACAAAGGCTTATGCTGAGAGGCAAGGCTATCGACCGCCCAGCCAGCCCATCCTTAGTCCTTACCCGTGGGGCACTCGCAGTGGAACTCGCTGATCTTGTCGATGCAGTTGCCGTTATGCAGGCAGGGGCTGCTGGCACACTCATCTGTGTTGATCTCACAATAAACACCCTCATAGCCTAAGAGGTGGGAGGGAGAAGAGAGGAGGGAATGGGTTTGGTGTTGGAAGGATGATGGTGGGAGACAGGGTTTTCTGGCATTCAGTACACAAGCAACTGTCAGAAACTTCCCTTTCTTTCCACCTATGAGCCCCAGGAGAGTCCTGCCTGAGGAGAGATTCATGCTTTAACAGAAGTTCTTGGGATACAGCAAAGGTTGATCATAATTATTAATCACAGGCTGGAAGCAACTGGAGAAACCATCTAGTCCAATCCCTTCATTCTCTAGAAAGGTTTACTAGGACCCAGAGAGAGGAAATTATTTGCCTAAATTCACAAAAGAGCATAAAGACCAGGGCCATGTCTACAACAGTCCAGGAAGCCAAGTCTAGGCAAATAGTAAAAGGTGCTCAAGCTTTTCTTATACTCTACTCCTAGGTGTCTCCCATTTCTCCATCTCTTTTCCTGGACTTCTGATCACACACTTTGCTCTGTCCTATTATAATAGGATTCCCTCTGCTTTACCCAGTTTCTCTGCATTCTGACTATAGTTTCCTACTCTTATTTTAGGTCTTACCTTTGATAACTGACAAGTCCCTCCAATTTTGGTATAGTTTCTTTGATTCCAATTTTTCACCCTGTATCCACAACTCATTACATCCCCACACCTAGCAAGGACCTGTACATGCCCACTAAAAGAGAGAAGCCTAATTCCCCAAGAAACACTGGGGACAAAGCACTCTGTGTCCACCCCAGTGGAGTTGGAGAAAACCCAGCAACTCCCATTGCAGACCTGGCATGCAGATACACTGGAACTCTCCAATCTGGTCCAAGCAGGTGGCATCATTCTGACAAGGATTGGATATACACTCATTGACATCAATCTCACATCGGGGTCCAGTATACCCTTGCAAGCACTGACACTCAAAGGAGCCAAGGGTGTTGATGCATTTACCAGCATGCTCACAAGGATTAGCACCTATTAAGGAGGAAAACATATATAAAAGTGGACTTAAAAGAATTTTCATAACCAGGGAGTTGAACCCTAAATGGCTCTTCCTTACCCCAAGGCAAATCCCAAAAGATGCAAGTAAAAGTGACAGGTACCAGATCATGCCTTCCCTGATCAGAGGGATCCCCATAGCAGGGGAAACTGTCTCCTCTTTCCCCCAGTCGCATGACTGCAATACAATGAGCACTCAGTTTATGCCCCACTGACACAGCCAGCATGCTCCCCACCATGGACCTGCCACATACCCAATGAGCACTCATCCACATCTTGGTTGCAGGCTGGTCCCATATAGCCAGAGGGGCAAGTGCAGATGGCTTTGCCATTGACTGGGTTGGTATCACAGTTGGAGCCCTCATTGCAGGGGTTGCTGATGCAAGCATCATTGAGGTGGCATAGCAAGCCTAAGTGAAAAAAAAAAGTGAAGTGAGATGTGAACTTTAAGTTCCCAAATGACTGAAGGATCAAGTGCTCTGGTCCTTCCAGTGTCTTGGATGATGATACTATGTTTCCACAAATGAGTTGCCAATTTTGTTTTTAAAGAATCAGGATATGGGGCAGCTAGGTGGCACAGTGAATAGAGCACCAGCCCGGGAATCAGGAGGACCTGAGTTCCAATCTGACCTCAGATACTTAACACTTACTAGCCATGTAACCTTGGGCAAGTCACTTAACCCCAATTGCCCAGCCTTGCCCCCTCTAAAAAGGGGGGGGGAAGCAAAAATAAATAAATAAATTGCATAGTATTTATTTAAAAAAAATAAAGACTCAGGATACAACTTAAAGCAACAAAAATCTCTGAACTGAAATGACCCTTGAGAGACGGTCCAACTTATACCTGTTATAGCAATCTTCTCTACTACAGACCTCACAATTGATGACAAATCCATCATACAATTGAGGACAGAACAGAAACTCAGATGACATCAAAACTAGATTTAATTTCAATTTCTTAGTTTTCGTGACTGAGGACCCATTCTCATTGAGATAGGAGACTGGGCTAAACTATGTCTTCCCTTATCAGATTTTAATTAGCTCCTTGAGGGCAGCATCTATCTTTCTTTTTCATATATCCAAACCTTAGTATACACCTTGGCATATAGTAGGTACTTAATAAATGTCTACTGACTAACATACCTAAAATGTTTCTGTATTACATTAAACTAAGTTCCTGAAAGAAGCTTGTATCCTTGCCATTCCTAGAACCCAGATAAAAATTCTAGCTATCTGGATTTCCAAACTGTTTGGGTTGGGGCCTGTACTAATATCTCACATTCCTCTAATACCTTTATTTTCAAAGCACTTCTCGGTATGCAAATAGTCACCCCTCCTGTGGTTACCTGTGCGGCCATGGGGACATTCACAGTAGAAGGATGCAACACGGTCATGGCAGGTGGCACCATGGAAACAGGCAGCATTCGCACAGTCATCAATATTTTCACTGCAGTCCTCACCAGTCCAGCCATTGACACATACACAGTTATAGTCACCATGGGTATTATGGCAAGTACCACCATTCTGGCAGGCATTGGGCATAAGCTGACACTCATCCACATCCTCTGTACAATATTGACCTAGGAGGGAGGGATCAAGAGGAGAGTAATGTCAGACCCAATGGCTGGGGAGAGGAGAGCTATGAGGGTTTATTCCTTAAAGCCAAGTGATTTCTATTATTTCCTGCTCAAGAGAGCAGGAACCCAGGCAGAAGAGACAATCTACATAAATCACATTATAATGATTTCCAACTAAAATAAATTCAAAGTACTATTATTTAAAGGGGACAATCCTTCACAAAGGACTAAATAATCAGTTACAGAAAAACATGGCTATCCGAAAATGATTCATTCATTCTTTAATGGTTCCAGAGAACCAAGGTTTTAGTATGTAAGAATTGATATAGGTAATTTCCCTGTGTGTTAAGATAATAATCCTTTGTATATTATGACACAAAGCCAAACAGCATTTTTGGAAATCTTTCTTTTACAGTATGTATGTCCAATGGCACTGAAACTTTAAAGAATGTTTCATTTCAAAATAATTCCTTTCAAAATGGGAGAGAGGAGAAGAGTAGAAAGCAGAAATGAAAACCATACATATACTACCTTCTTAAACAAAATAAACCAAATATATTTAAATATTTTCTTGACAACTCAAGCTATTACTATGAATATAAATTATTGAGACATGGAGAGTCCTCTCATGTCCAACATGATGACCAATACCCCTATCCTGATCCTGCCCTGAGGTTGAACAATGGCAGGAGGATACTTGTCTGGTATATAGTGTTCAATGCTACCATAGATCCAGAGGCCCATATAAGTGGGCTTGATGTGTCTGGTAGAGCTAAGGCGAAAAGGATTGAGTAGATAAGGGTTTGCAAGGTCGAGGTGGGGTGTGCAAAGTCACAAACCCCTGGGTTCCAGAGCTCTCATTCTGGGGTAAATGGCATGGCCAGCCACTTAAACCTCAGGCCTGAATTTGTATCTTCTTCCTTTGCATAGGACTGCACTGACCTATGGATCTGGGGAAGTCCCAGGGAACCTGTGAAATGAGTGTGGAAGAATGAGCCTTCCCCATTCCCTGGGCTGGCACTCCTAATATTAATTATCTTTCCCCTGAATCAGACAGGTTTTCATCAATTGCCCCTTACCTGTCCATTCTGGGGGGCAACGGCAGTTGTAGGTGTTCACCCCATCCACACAGGTCCCTCCATTCTTACAGTTATTCCCAGGACAATCATCAATGTTGTCTTCACAGTTCTGGCCAGTAAAACCTAAGATGAAGGAAACAGAAGGAAGATACATCAGGCTCTACTATTTCCTTTTTGGAAGAAACAAGGTGAACACAATCCAGCAGTTCTTCCACCTGGACCACACCGACAATACCCACCATCCTGAGACAGACTCATTTAGAATCTCTATTATCCTCTCCAGAACTCACGGGAATAACCTCTATCTTCTGGAAATCTATTATTTTGAAAATGATCATATTATTATAATATACATTATAATAAAATTATTATATTATGAAAACTCAAGATTACCAACAAATTAGGGGACAACTGTCTACTTCATTTTAAAGGACAGCACTTGGCATATACTATCTATGTGCTTGATGTCTTGATTAGATTGGTGGAGTAGAAGGCGCATGTGATGCACTGGGGAGATCAATGGACTGATTAGAGACTTGGGATTCTAACCTAGTTCTGTCCCCAACTCTGTGCAACTTTCAGTAAATTACTTCCCTACTCTGGGCTGCAGTTGCCACATGTGTTAAATGACCAATCTGGACAAGCTCAAAATGTTCAATTCTTCTAAGGTAGGAAGAATGATGCAAACTATAGAAATTCCATTTATATTCAGCTTTTTAGAAACATGGCTATTTCACAAAGCAAAACACCTCAATGTAAGTAGCTTTGTTCCTGACATCTTTTTGGGGAGAGGTTATAGGGGAGGGGTGTTATGTTATGGTCATGCAGGCAGGAGAAAGAGGAACACTTGTTTCTTCCCTGAATAATCTAAGGCTTAATTCCTTTATTACAGGGGTCCCTACTCCATTCAACATCTGGGGGGCTAATATCTAAGTCATTCTGGCTGCTGCCAGGTTACCTATTAATCTGCTCCACTCCCCCTGGCTCAATGATCAACCCAGGAGGGTCTGATTCTAATTGCTTCGGGCTGCTATACTGCAGGGCAAACCTGTGGCCAGTTACTGATTAACGCTCTAGTCCAGTTAAGGAATCCTTTGAACTGCCTCATGCCCTTGGAGAAAGCCAAGCTACTTCATCCCCTTCCCTCTGGGCTTTGCCCCAGAGCAGGAGTGTCAATGACACCCCCATTACCTTCCTGCCAGCCATGCCCACTCAGAGCTGAAAACTGGCAGCAAGGAGAAGGGGAAAAAACCTCAAAAGCTCTTGGCTGAACGTGAAAAGAAAAAATTCAAGACCTTATGTCTTTATGAGCAGTATGTCTGTGGAGCAGATACTGCCATACTTTACAGTAACCCATTCTTCTTCCAGCTCCAGCCAATTAGGGAGTTTTCCTGAAATATCCTTGAGGAAGGATCAAGTAGAAAATTAAGGGCCAGACAGGAAAATAAAGAAACCTTTCCAGGTCCTCATTCTCCAGGTGCTTTTCATACCTGGGACATGACAATCAGGGCAGCAACCACCTCTGTTTCTTTTCCCCCACGAACCTACCTAAACCTACCAGAGATCCACCAAGGAACCCAAAACAATGACAATCAACACAACTGATCTCCATTCAAGTAATGACATCCCTTAATAATAGGGTCAGAAAGAGGCAGGAACTTCTGACCCCATTTGGTTGGGGGAAGTCTCCCAGGACAAGGAAAAAGGAGCTAGACTTCAAACCATCTGTCTGTTGGCCAAGTGGCAAAGTGGAAGCCAGGAAGCCCGCCTGTTAATATATAACCTGCTGCTCATCACCAGCGCCACTCCAAGCAATGGTATGTTTATAGTAAATAAGAGAAGGGTTATCACAGCCAAATACTTCTCTCAGCAAAGTAAGGACAAGCATCCAACCCTACGCATTCCCAAGTGCTTTAACTAGGGAAAGACTAGACACATTCATCTCCTATGATAGGAAATGTAAGACATGATCCCTGCTCTTCAAAGGCTGTGTACACAATGAAATGCACCCACGAAAATAATACCAGACAGGAAATGATAGGGCACCATCCTCCTCTTACAGCTATGCAAGAATCCAATAATTTTCCATTTACACAAGCCCACAAGAGGATGGTGTACGCAAAGCATTATGCTGCACTGGAAAGAAATTGAGACCAAGTTGGTGAACTCAACCCTACTGCCTACCTGAACCAGACTTAGATATTACATTGGAAATTGGTAGTAATTGACAATGGTGAGAGTCCATCCCACATATGTTCTCTAATACTTGGGATATATGGTCTTGCCTAGGTTGTTTTACCTTCTCTAGACTGAGCTCCAGAAGAGCAGGGATTCTCATTTTCTGCTCTCATATGCCTCTCAGTACCTAACAGAGGGTTGGGCCTGTACTCTGTTTACTTAATTGTTAATTAGGGAGGGGATGAAAACAATCGATGCTTTGTTCACCTGCCATTCAAGCTCCTCCACAATCAGAATTAATAAACCAAGGATCCTACACCTTAAACCTCAGTGTCCTGTCTCCCTTTTGTCTATGGTCACCCACCTCCAAGAAGAGGTTTCTGTTCTAGGTCTTTTAGAATTAGACCAATAGTGGGCTTTGGCAAGACAGTCCATAGATGGCAATTTATCTTCCAAGCTCTGACAGACAGCTAAGCAAGTTGAGAGGTCAGACAGGAAAACAGAGACTCCAGAGTCTGGATGTCTTCCCAACCTTCAACCCTCCACTACCTCACCCAGCTACTGCCTACTGGACTATTTCCTATGGTGATAACAAGGGCGTCCAAAGCTAGACACTTCCCCTACAGAAGTCACTGAAAAACAATTTGACTTCTTTTTCTGGTGTCTCTGACACCAATCTGGGGGTCTCTACCTCTACCCATCTTTCAAGGTCCAGCTCAAGGCCTATCTCTTCCAAAAAACAAGTCAGTTCTCTGCTCAAAAATCTATTCTGGTTCTATCCTGCACATCAAGTACATTTCATATTTCTTTCCCTTCCATTCAAAGCTTTCCAGAAGTTGGTACCACCACACTTGATCGATCCTGCTTTCTTCTTTTGGAGGGGGGAAGGCAAGGCAATTGGGGTCAAGTGACTTGCCCAAGGTCACACAGCTAGGAAGTGTGTCAAGTGTCTAAAGCCGCATTTGAACTTGGGTCCTCCTGACTCCAGGGCTGGTGCTCTATTCACTGAGCCACCTAACTGCCCCAGATCCTGCTCTTTTCTGAGAACTATTAAGAGCCAAAATGGACTACTCACATCCCCTCAAACAAGCCCAACATTTGTCACTTTGGTGCCTTTGCTCACTCTATTTTCTATGGTGGCAGTGTTCTCTCTGTTCTCTGTGTGCTGAATTACTGCCCATCCCTTTAGAAGTCAACTCAAAGGTCACCTAAGTGTGGTCCATGAGGGAAAGCTGTGGATTTGGATTCAGAGGACCTGGGTTCAAACTCCAGCTTTTTCACTATATACAATCTATATGATCTAGGGCAAATCACCTTACTTTTCTAGGATTCAGTTTCTTGCTCTGTCAATTTAGAGGGATGAACTAGACATGTGTAAAGACCCTTCTAGCTCTGAACCCTATGTCCTTCATGGATCATAAAGTTATGGGGATGGACTGTATATGTGTAGGGACTCTTCCAACTCTGGACACTGTATTCCACAATACCCTTCATGGAATTTTGTAGCCTTCTACCTTGCTAATGCACTTGACAGTGATGCTTCATAAATGCTTGTTGACTATCATATACTATTTCCTATTATAATGAGAGCTGTAAAAAGGAAAATTTTTTGTCCCTGGGGCAAGTACCACAAACCACACCTGGAGCAAGCAGCAAAAATTTCAACCTCAGTTTAGGGAAGTGGGGGAAGGGGAGGAGAAAGTGACATAGAGATACCGACAGGGAGGTAAAACTGATTATTATGCAGGCAGTGAGAGAAGGGGAGAGAGAGGCATTAGGGAAAGCAGGTGAGGAGCGAACTCAAACCAACATCTGCTAGCTTAGGGTTTTTAACTAATTATTCTAACTAGGTGCTAAGCAGTGTTGTTGCTGAAAGCTGCAAAAGCTATGCAAAAGCATTCATGCTCCAGAAGCAAGGCATGAGTTACACCAACCTAGTTGTGATGGTCTCTGTTTAGGTCTTTATCTCTGCCTGGGGGCGGGGGGGGGGAGGCCCAGGGAAGTAAACTGGAAACCCCATCAGGGCAAGGTTCATATCTTATCTAAGGTTCCTATTTCCCCCAGCATCTTGCACTCCACACAAAAGACATTTAGTAACTTTGATGAATTGTTACAACAGCTTACCAGAGATCACTTTCTTTGCCAAACTCCTATGGTACTCAGCTACATTGTTTAGTGGTTTCAGATTTGTTCATCCCATCTCCACCACCCCACCCCATCCCACCCCACCCCAACTAAAATCTGAACTCTTTGTAGGAAGGGACTCTCCTTTTATTCTGCTGTTTCTCTCACAGGCCTAAGCACCCAAGTGCTCAATAAAAACTTCAGAACCACAGAATATTAGAGCTGGAAGGAAGGAATCCCCCTTCCCCCACTTAGACATCTAGTGTAATCTCCGCTTTCCATTTCAAGGATGGGGAGACTGAAGCAGCACCACCTGCCAAAAGTTGAGAAAACAGTCAGTGGCAAAGGTGGGACCACAGCCCGGTCTTCTGCTTCCCTCATGGACCCGAGCTAGTTCTTCACGCTCCTCAGCTCATCTCACAGAAAGCGTTCCCTCTCCATCCTCTAGCATGTACACAGGAACACACACAAGGATTGTGCATCAGCTTCTGATACCATTCCCCTCCTCCCAGATGCTTTTTCTCACTGAGTCCCTAACAAGAAGAAAGACAATTTGGATGTGAAAAGAAACTATCCCCAGGCCAAACAAAGCCCCACCTCAGAGCATCAGACTGCCCAGAAGCAGCAGTCCCCTCACCCCCTACCCCAGCTGGCTGCTGACATCCAGGAAGTGTATAAAAATGTGTCTGCACGCAGGGGGGCCCCCAGCTGTTTGTGGGAGTGGCTGAATCTCTGAGGAACAGCCTGTTGGGGCACAAGCTTGGACTGAGGCTGAAGAGGCCTCTCATTTCCCCTTTAAAAAAAAACCACCCTAGCAGGGCCTAGTCCTAGTGGCACGCTTGCTGGAGCAAGCAAACATACACATACACTGAGACATACATAGCATACACCACCCCCATCAAGAATTGTCAACTGACAGGCTGGATAATGTTGGTAGAAAGCAACACCAGTGAATGCTCCCCTGAGGTTGGAGGAAGCTCTTCTAGGAAGGTTTTTAAACCAGCTTTGCTTTCTAAGGACAAAGACAGCAATCATCACTCTAAGAACTGAAAGGGATCTTTCAAGACCCTTCCAGAGCCCTCATGTTGACAAATCTGAGGAATCTGAAGTGCAAAGCATCGAAAGGACATGTCCAAGGTCACACAGAGGTAGGATGTGAAATATACACTGACCAGGCTGCCTCACTTCTGGATTTACTGCCTGAAGCACATATACCAAAGCACTATCTTGGACTGTTCTCCAATTTTTCCACATATGGGAGCCCCGACTTCCCAAAGAGATCACCTGTATGGACAGGGACTATAGTCTTTAAGTCCTATAACCCTTACAGGGCTGGGCCCAAGGCCAGGTGCACAGTACATACTAGGTAAAGACTTAAGGTAGTGTAAGAGAAAGGAGGAGGAGAAAGAAGCTGGGAAGGAACTCAATACCTGGGAGACAAGTACATTCATAGGTGGTATCTCCAGTCTGACGGCAGGTGCCTCCGTTCTGGCACGGGGAAGGGTTGCATGGCACATAGAGCAGCTCACAGTTCTGGCCAGTGAAGGCTGATCGGCAGACACATTGGTAGGAGCCAACCTCATTGTGGCAGATGCCCCCATTCTTGCAGATGGCAGGATTCTGGTTACACTCATTGACGTCATGCTTGCAGGTAGGACCATGGAAACCAGGTGGGCATCCACAGATGTAGCTGGACTCAAAGGGCAGGCACTGCCCACCATTGGCACAGGGATTGGATGCACAAGGGTCAGCCTGTTGGCAAGTTTTACCTAGGGGAAAAGAGGTAGAAGGAAGGAATGATGACCCTTCACACTTAACATTCTGCTTTTCCTATCTGTTATCTCACTTGATCCTTACAATAGTCCTGTGATGTAGACTAGCCAGGGAGTCATTCAAAATTTACAAAGAAGGAAACTGAAGGCCCAAGAGGCAGAGGATTTAGATCTGGACAGGGCTTTATGGATTATTTAATCCAACAAAATTGAGGGCCAGTGAGATTAAATGATTTGCCCAAGGTTACACAGATATGGAGTAACAGAGCCATGATCCAAACGCAGAGGATCATAGTTTGAAAACTAGAAGGGATATCTGTAGTCAATTCTAACCCTCTCACTTTACATTTAAAGAAACTGAGGCTTGAGAGCAGCTGGGTGGTATAGTGAATAGAGCACCAGCCCTGGAGTCTGGCGGACCGAGTTCAAATGTAGCCTCAGACACTTAACCTTGGGCAAGTCACTTAACCAATTGCCCTGCCTTCCCCCGTCCAAACAGCAAAAAAAAAAAAAAAAAAAGGGGAGATTCAACTTAGTGCAGATATCACCACTCAAATAGATATGAGGAGAGCTGAGTTTTGGACCCTGATTCAATATTTACTAGCTGGGGAACCTCTGGCTAGTGGACCCCTTCTGCAGCGTGGTGAAGCCTATGGACCCCTTCTCAAAAGTGTTTTTAACTGCATAAAAATAAAATACGTAGGATTACAAAGAAAACCAATTATACTGAAAAACAGTTATTAAGATATTTAAAAATCAACAATAAACAAAAAACCCCCAAGTTCCCAGGCCCTCCCCCCCAGATTAAGAACTGGTACCCCAGAAGTTCAACTCCTTCCTACCTGACCATCCTGGGGGACAGCGGCACTTGAAGTCAGTGAGGGTGATGAGGTCACAGGTGCCTCCATTCCGGCAAGGGTTATTCAAGCAGGCATTGTCCTCTGGAGTTAGGCAAAGCTGGTCAGAGAAGCCCAGGCGGCAGGTGCAGGCATAGTCCACAATGCTGCCCTGGATGACTGTATGGCAGGTCCCAGCATTCTTGCACGGGGAACTGAGGCAAGGGTTGGGGGCTTGACAACGCTCACCAACGAAGGGGCCACTGCAACTGTTAGGTGGAAAACACACAAGTGATTGGTCCCTAGTTCAGCAATCCCTCACCTCTTGGCCAACAGACTTAGCTCTTTGTCTCTCAGCTGTTCTGCAAAGTTCAAAGATGGGTGGTTGGTACCAATTTCACAGAGAGAAGATTAAAACTGGAAGAGATAAGGTAGTTTACCTAAGCTTAGTAACTTATGACCTAGGTAGCAGATGAAAAAGTTCCAACTCTAGACCCTTGCTAGTCAGGAACCATAATTCTTGCTAGGACTTTAGCTTTCTCTATGATCTCCTCCCCATTTCCCTCAGATCAGGAGCTCTCCCAAAAACAAGGCTCTGGTCTCCTCCCATCAGATGAAGTGGGTAGAGAGTGACTGTCTTCCCCCATCAGACTAGGGGCTCCCCAAAGGCACAGACTGTGTCTTTTCCCACCATACTAGGGGATCCCACTGAGACCGGATACTTTCATGTCTCTCCATAGAGCACAAGCTCTTGATCTGAAAGCACCTTCAACCATAATGACCCCAAAAAAATGAGGGACTCAAGTAAGGGAGTAAAAAAGCCTTAGGAAGGCAGAAAAGTGGAATTCCAAACAAAAGCTGTTTCTGTCATTACCCTGCAAGTCCATAATCCTGGACACCCCAAGATTTGCTTGTAAAACCTCAAGTCCCCTCTGTTCCTCTCCCCTGCTGAACACCAACCACAGCAAGGAAATCCCTTTCATGTTTGCTTGCCAGCCTGCTCTGCCACCTGTCACTACATTTTCCAGAGCATGAGGGAGACCATAAATCACCTGATTAAAAGAAGTGATAGGTCATCTCTCAGCCGCCTCTGCCTTCCATTCCCCTCCCCTTAGAGAAGGGTAAATAAAAAACCCTGGGACCAGCAGAGCACCACCCTTCCCAGCCCAACACCCCTGCCCAGAGCAGTGTCAGGTGTCTTTCACCCAAGCTGGTTAGAATGAGGGATGCTCAGAATCTCCATATGTGAATGGCACTGCATTTGGGCTCAAGTCTCTGCTTTAACTCTGTGAGCTTGCATAGTTAATTCACTTTCCTGGGCCTTTCTGTCCTCATCTGTAAAATGAGAATTAGAAAACCCAACCTACCAGACATTTCTGTCCTAAACTATCAAATGACCCTGATGAAGTAGAAAGAATCAGAGGAATCAGAGGAATCAGGTACCTCCATCATTCACCTTGGGAAAACGTCACTTAAAACTTTCTAGAATTCTGGTTCCTCATCTGGAAAATGACTACATAATTTTAAAGGTTTTTTTGTTTGTTTTTTTCAGTTCCAAAGCCCATGGCTGAAATGGATTTCACAATGCTCTGCCAAGTTAAACCCCATACAAATATTCGCCAACAGTATCCTATGAAGAGAGTATTGCTCTGGACATTGCTGCGGTCATCCCCAGAGGATAATGAAAGCCTCTCCAGCTATGAAAAGAAGTTAACCAACTACTTAGAATTTCAAACCATGGTGATAGAAGGCCCTAACTTACTCCTACAAGACTTAGGTTTGCTTGCTTTTTTCCCCAGCCTACTATGTGTCTCACCTTCTTTTAGCAAGTCACTGGGAATAAAAGGCACATCCAGGGCCTGTGCCTGTCAATTTTAACCCTCATATCCAAAACACCACAATGCTATAGGCTAGAGCATTTCCACCAGAAATTCTTCATTTTGTGGACAGGACTATAGGGTTTTACTTGTGACCAAAGGGTAGGCCTTGTATAATTCCTTTATACTCTGGATCTTCCTTTGGACCACTGTTCATGGACTCTTTCTAAAGCGGGTTGAATTCCCCCATCACCTCATGCTCAGACAGACAATTTTTAGAAAACAAAAAAATAAACAACTTCCCCTTTGGGTTTCTCTTCTCTTTCTAGTTTAATTTCCAGTTACAAGATCAGCTTGAAAATTAAAAATAGAAAGAAAGCATATTTTAGCAGAGAGGAGATAGAAGATGCTGTAAGGGGGGGAGACCCCCAGGATGGATGAGCAGAAGGAGGGACACATTTAGAACATCAGAGGATAATTGGATTTAAAACTGTAAGGGATCAAAGAACAAAAAAAATCAGAGCTGGAAGAGCATCACTTCCTGTCTTCCTTTTACAGGAAGAAACTAAGGCTCAGATGAATGGGCCACCGAGCATCAGTGAAAGCCAGCTTAAAGGGTGGGAGCCCTGACATAGGGTCCTTTTAATAGGTGGGTCCCTAGGATGGCTTCCCAGAATAGAGCTGCATTTCTGAATAGTTGCTGCATAAATTGCCTTGTTCCAAAACTTCTTTTCTAAGCTGAACCTGAGCTGGACCAGGAGAATCAATCTGTCTTCCCTCTGCCAGCCATTTATCTCTCTCTGACGAGCTCAGGGAGGGTAAGCAAGAGAAGAGACTCAAAATGGACACTCAGTCCCACCATCTGTTACCAGAAGCCAAAAGGGCCAAAGCAAGTGGCATGAGGAAAACAAAAGCCCCCAAGGATGGGAGGGATGGAGGGGATGGCCCGGGGAATTAACTTGTTTCCTGACACAGGACAGAGCTGTGGCCGTTGCTGGTCATCAGCTCCTATCAATTGGAGAGTAAAGAGACATGCTTCTATCAGAGATGCCAAAACTAACAAACTGGCCAGCCTACTCTAATGGGGGCCAACCTCCTTTCTCTTACACTGTAAGCTTCTGCCAGAACCCAGAGTCATACCAAATGGCCTGGAGTAATCTAAGAGCAGTGGGTGCTGAATTCAAACCCAGATCCTTGAACTCCTCCAGCGTTCTTTTTCCTCTACAACCGTGCACGAAATAGAGAATGTTGGGGTTAATTCTCCCAGCAGTGATTCCTCCATCCTCTTCATACCCCATCTTTCTGGCCAGTTTGGAAAGCAGGCAAGAGGAAGGATTAGAAAGGAAAAAGGATCTTTACCAAGTCACCACCCTTTTTCTCCCCTCCCCCCCCAGTGAATGTCAATGCCCTCTATTGTTAGATTGGAGTTTGGGCACAGGAGAAAAGGCTCTTTTTTCTTTCCCAAGCTGATGACAAGGATAGCTAGAAGGGAGTGGGAAGGAAGATGGGGAGGAGAAAGGGGGAGGGGGTAGTTAGAAAGAGACAGAGGATACTTGATCAAAGATTTCTGAGGCCACTCCATCAACACCCACTGGCACACATCTTCCTCCTGCCTGTCTCTTCTTTCAACATGAGATGTCAGTCCTGCCTCTGGCTGGATTCTCCTGTCATGATTAACTGAGAATACTGGGGAATGTCCAGTGAAGCTGAGAAGGGTGAGATGAACCAGACCTGCCTTGGCCTCCCAGTAACACCCTGAGACTTATATTCAGGAATTATATATGCATGGGCCCTCACTCTCCAACCAATCTCAATTTCCCATAGTAGGCAGACGGAGAACACCCAACTGCCTATACCACTAGTGGACTTCAGCTTATGCAGTCCCTCTTGGTCATCAACCCCCCCCCAAAAAAAATAAACCCAATCCTATAACCCTTCTAGCTTTTGCCAAATACTTTAACATCATCAGGCAATGCTGAAACCTGGGAGAGCCCCCATCCCCTTCATAACCTGGTTTCCAAAACCCGAATTAGAAGGGAAGAGAGACCTCAAGTACAACCAAGTTCCTATGTTTCATCCTCCCCCCTCTCCCCCCTCCACTTTTCTAATTCGGATTTCATTGTTGAGGATTGTGTGCGAATTTGTAAGGATTCAGGGACATTTCGAGTTAATGAGATTGTATTATCCCAGACCAATGTGAAGGAAAATGTGTCTAATAAATCAGGCATCTGCTCTCCGGACAAAGGGCGGCTGGAGGGAGCAGGTGCACATTTTAATAAGGAAGAGCAGCTGCTGAGCCTGACGGCCAATAGCCAGGCCCGGACCCAGGCAATGGGGAGTGGGGAGGGACAGGAGGCTAGGTTTCTGGGTGGCTCAATAGTATCCTCCAATTTGAGAATGCAACAGGCTGCTTCTGGGAGCTGGCTGCTCTTATGAGAGAGACCATTGTCCATTGGGGCTGTGGGCCCAGGAGCAAGGAAAGAGTGAAGGCATGTTTGCCTGTCCCCAAATTCCCGTCATCTTTGTCCACATGCTGGGTGCTACCCCCCTTCCCTACCAGGGATGGGCAGTTCAGTCTTGTTTGCTTCTTGAAGAATCACCATGGGGAAAAACAGGTTTGGGTCATGAAAGGAGGGAATGTTTTATGTTGTCTTTAATATAAAATAAAATGCTTCTCTGGTGAGATCATAAAAGAAAAGTGTCTCTCCTCTCCCTCCCCCTCCTCCCCTCCCCAATTCCAGGAGGTGGGCAAATAAGACAGCAAGATTGTAGCCCAATTCCAGTGGTTTGTGAAGGGAAACTCCTAGAGAGGGGCGAATTGCCTGTTAGTAATAGGATCTCAGACAAAAATTCTAGACCGAGCTCCTTTGTCAAAGAAGACTGATTCATTAGGTGTTAACATTCTAAGTGTACATGACAGGGAATGGGAAATGAGGAAGCAGAGAGAGGGGGGAGAAGAAAAGGAGAGAAAAAGAATTAAGAAAATCTGGCGTGTCTTCTGCTGCGGCCTGCATACCAGCCTGGAGCTGGGGTATATCCAAGGTGTATCAACCCTCCACACTTGTTAACAAGTGAAAGGCACAAACACCCTCCTCTTCCTTATTTTTTGGTATCAGCTTTTACGTAGGCCTTTCGACTCCACACAGTTCCTCACTATTCAAAGCCCTGATGGTAGCCAAGGTCTAGCTCTATACCTTAAAATGAGGCTGAGGAGGAGATGCTTTGGGACCATCAGAAAGACACCAGACCTTTAGAAAATCCAGCCAAAGACTAGGAATCATGGAATGTGATAGAAGCAGGTAGAATCAGGTCATTTGCCAAAAAGCCAGAATCCTAGCCACACATTTTGGTCTGATGTATCCCAGCAAGGATTAGTGAGAGTAACATGGGAAAGAGAAGAAGACAAAGAAAGGCCTTGAGGATACTCCACGTAAAATGCGCAGGATCTACATTGCACTAAGGGTCAAGAGACCTAAATTCTAATCCAGGCAGCTATTAACTCTGCACCATAGGGGCCAGCTTTTCCTTCCTGCTAATTCACTCCCCTAGAGTAATTAAATCACCTTCCCTAACTCCCAGCTCTCGTGGATTCTCCCTCTTCTCAGCTCCTCCTGTGGGAACCACTCATGTTTGCAAATCATAAATGTTTTGTGTTGTTATTTAAATATCCCCTGCTGGCCTTTTAAATACGTTTGCCAAATAAAAGTAAGCTTCCCAAGCTTCCCTCCTCTTTGTCTCTGAGAACCATTCACGGACCAACTGTCCATCGGGTTTTCTTGGCAAAGACACCTGAGGGGTTTGACATTTCCTTCTCCAGTTTTATACAGGCAGAGGTTAAGTGACTTGCCCAAGGTCACACTGCTATAAGTGTCTGCGTTCACATTTGAACTCTGGTCCTTCTGACACCAGGTTCAGTGATTTCACCACCTAGCTACCAAGCCCAGAATACCAGATTAATAAACAGATAACTAAACTTGACTTAACCAACTCATTACATCTGCCTACAGCAGCTGCTTCAACACATGGCTAATTTACATTAAAAGATACTTAGGAAGAAGAGGTCTCGTGTTCTTGCCTTTTGCATCTTAAATGCTCCATATAGTTCCTCTCCATCAGTGACTGGGCACCCTCCCCCTAAAAGAAGTCACTTCTGTGAGAAAACAGGCCATTGAGCTGTTATACTTCTCTCATGCAAAATCCACTCAATTCTCATCTCCCTACAACATTCCTCACTTGGATAGCTGAGCCTGAACCTGTGTTTCCTAAAACCAGCTCAGGCTCTTTCTTCAAGTTTTCTCACCCAGGATCATCTCATCTTGTGAAAATCATCCATGCTACTCAACAAAACCACGTCACTGATATCACTGATATCAGATGTGAAATGCTGTGGCACAGGAGTTCTAAACCCTTCTTTCCTTAAAAAGGGGCAGAAAGGGCGCTGTATTAAAGTAAGAGTCATAAGACCTGGGACCCAAGTCTTGGTTGTGTCATCTTAGATTGTCACTGCCCCTCCCTGAGCCTCAGTTTCTCCTTGTGTAAAATGAAAAGAGCTGAGCCAGAGCACCCATAAGGGCCTTTCCAATTCTTTAACTCTATAGTTCTAAGCTGGTCTACTGCTACATCAGAGAATTGTTTGTCACCAGGGACCACTGGCTCTACTTATAAGATCTGCAGAGAAATATTTTTCACCTGTTGAGTGCCTTAAGTAATAATATCTATAGAGTCTTCTCTAACCTCCCTAGCTAGCCTCTTTCAAGCTGGAAACTCCCTTTAATTAGCAAGGATTTATTAAGTGACTACCATGTGTATATAGCAGAATACAGACTTTCGCCTGTCATACTTTTTGGGAAGGGGGGAGGGATGGTGGACAAAAAAGACACACCACCAACAAAAAGATGCCTACCCTTGGACGTTGATTTTGTTTCTCAAAATAACAGTGATGCTATTTAGCTTCCCAAAGCACTTTCACATTCACTAATCCCATTTGCGCTCACCACCAAGCACCAGAATGGGAAAATAACTTGTATAAAGAAATACAGTGAGTTAATGGCAAAAGGCAGAATCCAGTCAACAACTGACTCTCAGTCCTGGGCACTTTCTATTCCCTCCACACCATTCTGGTCCTTGCTTTCTCTATAGGAGGATAGAATAAGGATGAACATTCCCGTTCCACACTCCTTTTAAGGGAGGTTTGTGGGGGATGAAGGCGAATTTCAGAGACTGTGGAGAGAACTGAGCAGACTACTCACTGAAGGAAGCCACCTCGGAGCCAATCTTGGCCCAGGAGCAGCAGGCTTCCGGCGGAGGGGGGGAGGATGCAAGTTAAATGGTGCTCTGTCTGCGGTTCAAAAAATATTGCCTCCCCCTTTGTTCCCTCCTTTCACTATTTCCCCTGTACTGGGCTCCTGCCTTTTCCCCCACCAGCACTGGGCTGGCTCCCTGTTCACGCTCTCTATAGAAATGTGACTCCTGAAAGCATCCCCAGGCAGATGCTGCTGTGACCTTTCACCCAAGACTAATTCTAAGTTTGGCTGTTTTCCTTTCTAAGCTAAACTGCCATCTGCCACCCCCAGGGGACAGATGACAATTCCCTCCACCTTCTAAATGAGGAGAGATAGAAGGGATAGACAGAGACAGGAAGGAGAGAATGGAATAGGGAAGAGGAGAGAGGCAGAAGAGATACCTGTTAACTTATACACACAAAACCAGGGACTTCCCTGTAACAAGGGAAGAGTTCTCTGTTCTGCACGAGGTTCTGTTCAATGTGAGCAAAAGCATGGAGGGCGGTGTATATGTGAAGGAAAGAGCAGGGGAACACAACTTCCTTATCCAGATGCCAGTGGGCCATGCTTTGGAGACCACCTAATGGAAAAACCCATATGGGCACAGTGATACTGGTATCTAGCTGGAAAAAAACAGTCTCCTTGGGGTGTCAGAGAGCACACCTATTCTCAGACAAAGGTTTGGGGGAAACTTGACCAAGCTCAGACAACTGGCACTAAGCCTTAAGGAAATCAGCAAAGCTTGGTCCATTTGCCTCACTTTAAAGCAGTCTCAGCCTGAGACAATCAGGATTTACAGCCTCCCAAATCTGGCTTCGACCTAGGGTTCCCACCTTTTATCATTCTACTTCCCTTAATGTTTTCTTCTGTCTAGCCACTGTTCTCCCCACTCTCATTCTGCCCCTCCTGCCATGGTGTACTCCCTTCCTAGGGCATCTCATCCCCCAAATCAACTTCCTCCCATTTCTATACATCAGAATTCTCCTTCCTTCCAGTGCAGCTCAAGTGCCACCACTCCCACGCAACCCATCCTGATGCCTCCCAGCTAAAGATCATCTCTTTCTCCTAAAAGTTCTTCTACTGCTTTGTCTAGCTCAGGGCTTCTTAAACTTTTGCCACTAGAGACTGCCCTTCAAGCACTTCTTAAACTGTGGGTCGAAATCCCATATGGGGACCCATAGTTTAAGAAGCACAGGTCACATATGCCCTTATCCCAGTCTATCTTATATCAATGCTAATATACTGGATATATAAGTTCCTTGAGGGCAGAGACTCATTTTTCTGCCTAGTATTCCTCCTTCAGAAGGTATCCAGTGGATACTTAATGATAATCTCTTAAAGTCATAGCAAGTTTCTTTGATAAAAGGAATCTTTATTTTACAAAGAGAATAAGATTTCAGGAGAGCACTTAATTTGGCATGATAAAAGGAATCTTTATTTTACAAAAAGAACAGATTTCAGAACAGCACCTATTTGGCATGCAAAATGACTTAAACATTTCATTTATATCCAAATGGCAAAATCCCTAATGCATATTGAGAAACACTTGCATTAAAAAAAAAAAAGAAATCATAAGATTTTAGGATTTAGAACTAAAAAAGGCCTCAGAAATTATCTAGCCCAACCCCTTCATTTTAAAGAGGAGGAGCTGGAGATCCAGAGAGTTTAAGTGACTTGCTCAATATCATTCAGGCAGCTAAGAGGCAGAGCCAGATTGGAGCCAGGGACTAGTGATGAATTAATGAGCAGATCGCAATGTGCTGGGAGGTCTCCAAAGGAATGCCTTGGGGCTCTGTTCCTGGCTTTGTGCTGCTGGGCATTTTTAATGATGCTTTAGATGAAGGCATAGATTTTTTTTTAAATCAAACTTGTAGCTAGCACAAAGTAGAAAGTGATCTCTAGTACATACAATGACAAAGTTAGTATCCAAAAAGATCTTGACATAATAGAATATACTCAGTTAAATGAGAGCAAATGTCAAGTCCTATGCTTGTGTTAAGAAATAAATCAACCCTACAAGTATAGGCTAGGGAATCAATGGGCATGGGGAAGGGGAGGGCCGGTCAACTAGACAATGGTTCCCATGACAAGAAACAGCCTCAAAACTGGGGCTTTTAAAAGATGAATGGTATTGAAGACTCAAAGAGCATGGTACAGAGAAAAGAGGTCTGGGCTGAAAATTAATAAATTCTGGTCTTAGGTTTGCTTCCTAGTTTTGTGAACTTGGGCTAGTCAATTTCTATTTGGGTTTGTTTACTCATCTGTATACTGATAGGGACTGGATTCCATGGTGTCTGTCTGTCTCTGTCTCCCTCTAACTCTCTGTCTCTGTCTCTCAGATTCTGATGGTTGCTTTGGCTGAGTTTAGGCAAATTCATTAAAAAAAAAAAACCAGGAGAAGTTCACTAGCCATAATCTGAGGACTGAAAGCACCCAACCCTAAAGGGATCTCTTGGCAAATTTTAGCAGATATTTCCAGTCTAGCAGTTTTTCCCCTCAGAAAGGCAATGTAGCTTCGGAAAAGAGAGTCAGAGAGAAGGACAGTAGGACTCTGTGCCTCATGCACAGAGTGAAAGTGAAGGGTGTCTTTCAAAAATGGGAGAGAAGCCCTCCAGTGGAGTTTAGATTGCTGAGTCAGCCTCTCTAAAGGCACCATCAAGTAACCTTTTGGTCACCCCTTGCTTCAGATTGTCCTTGCCGTGCAAGTACCCATGGGAATAAAAGGAGGAAGGAAAGGGTCATGGCCTTAATTAGCCTAGCTACTTCCTTGCCCAATTTACAAATTAATTAATGATACCTTCTTCCCAAGCACTCTCCCCACCTCCCACCCCCAAGAACAGCCAGCTATAAATGCTTCCAGGTGTTGGCAGGTGAGGCCCCAGCAATCCATTCAGGCTTAACCAGGCACACATTTCTTCCTAGACGATCTGCAAGCACCGTTGAGGGGCCACAGCTCTTTCTCTAGCCCAGATTTAGTCTACCATTCTGAGTAATCAGCCTCCTACTCTGTGCCTCTGTCCATCTCTTATCTTACCGCCATCGAGCCTAGTCCAAAGTCTGCCTAAGTGGCCATGTGCCAATCTACTCATGGGTTATTCATTAGATCATAAAAATAGGGGTCTCTCTCTCATATCGGGGAAGGATCAAAGCTGAGAGGTCAAGTCCCTAAAACTCTCCTGCTTCCTTCTTAGAGGGATGGTCTCTATCAGCCTACTTAAGGCTTCCTGTGATTTCAAATTGGGCAAAGAAAGTCATTTTTTACCTGCAAAAGGTCAATGCATTCAGGCTAAACTCTTCAACAGTTAGAAATAGATAGCTGCTACACAACACAGTATAGGGACAAAGTAATGGGCCAAGAGTATGGTGGAGAAGGCAGTGGTGATACCAAAGAACTAGGGCTCAGATTCTCCCTCCAACATAACCTATAGGATCTTGGGTGATCATGTTCCCTTCTCTGGACTTCAAGATACCTTCTGGCTCTAAAATCCCGGTTCAAAACTAGTCCCAAAGCCCCAATTCTCCTCTCAGATAATCTGCAGCCCTATGCAGAGAGGATGTATTTTTTCAGTAGGGTTACCAGACTCCAAGTTTCAAGTCCAGATGTATCTAGCATCCCAAAGACAGGAAAACTGCAAGTGCGTCCTAATCTTTCCCCCAACAAAATGTAAGTTTTTTGAGGACAGGGACAGCCCAAGCTGTCTGTCTGTCACTCAGGCTTAGCATGTTTTCTTTCTCCTTCCTCAGTCCACCTCTCAGGATCTCCTAAGTCCCTAAAGCTCAGTCCAAGTGCCACTTCCTATATGAAGCCTTTTTTTTTTTTAAGAGGGGGGAAGGCAGGGCAATTGGGGTTAAGTGACTTGCAAAAGGTCACACTGCTAGTAAGTGTTAAGTGTCTGAGGCAGGCTTTGAACTCAGGGGCCAGTGCTCTATTCACTATGCCACCTAGCTGCCCCATGAAGCCTTTCTTGACCTTCTCCCAGAGACTCATTTTCCCTAACAACATTTCTGCCAATGAGCACTAAGCACCTACTATGTGTTAGGGACTGCACAACTATGAAGAGGCATACTCTTATGGCACCTAGCAGCACACAGTAGGCACTTAGTAAATGCTCGTTAAATTGAAGAGAATGCCTGGAAAAGCACAAGTGACTCCTAATTAGGAGTCTCTGAGATTCTAAAAGAAGGCCATCCCTGAACATCTGAAAGAATTCCACCTCCATCCCCCAAATTTCCTTTAAGCTCCCCTTTCTGCACAGGCGTAAATTTGGAATACTTCATTGCTTATTCACATTCAGGAAGGGTTTATGGCATATGATAATTCCATGCCAATTCAAAAATGCTTGTTGAAATACTTAAGCAATTTATTAGAAGTCACGTTGGCCAGTTGCGCTCTGTGGTCATAGGATGACTCTTTATCTTTAGCCACAGTCTAAGCCCTAAGCTCAACCAGACACTGGCCATTAGAAAATGCCAGAGTCTAGCAGTGACCCTAATTCCACCCTCCCCTCCATCTCTCTACAGTTTGGAACACACTCCCATGAGAAAATGTCAGAACCTAGAGTTATATATTTCCTAGATGTTATAGAAAAGCAGATCAGAGGACTACCTTAAATTCAGAGCATTCTTTTAAACCTTTCCAAGTTCTTTCACATACATGAAAGCCCAAGGAGGCAGGCAGGACAGGGGTTAATAACACTACTTTACAGACAGGGAAACTGAGGTCCAAAGAAATAAGATTGTCCAAGTGGTCAAGCTAGAACTAAAACCCAGGTTTTCTGACTTATAGGGAAAAGTCCTTTCAACTTTCAACTGCCAACCCCTCGGAGGGAAGAGGTCCCCCTAACAAGGCATGGGGAACTATGAAAATGAAAACAAGATCCCCTGGAAGGTGGCAGCTCACCCTCCAATGCTCCTTAATCCTCTCTGGGGAGCACCTCAGTCAGGCTTTCCCACTTTGAAATTCTGCATCTTCCCTTCAACTTCTACAATACCACTGAGTGGGATCCTTCTATTCAAGAGATTGAGGAGAATCCAAAGGTCAAAGCCCATGTGCTGCCTGAACAGTGCCCAATGCACCCCCATTTTTTATTAACTATTGGCTGATAAGAATTAGCTGGAATCCACGCAAACTAAGGGAGAATCAGGAATCCCTCCTAGTTCCTCCACCATCAGAAGCCTAGCTGTGAAGTAACTGTGTAAGAAGGACAGTGTGGAGAGAGAACTGGACTGGGAGTCAGGAAGCTTCACAACCTTGTTTCAACACTGACTAGCTGTGTGATATAGGCAAGTCACTTAACCTCCCAAAGGCTCAGTTTCCTCTTCTGTATAATGAGAATAATCATGTTTGCACTACCCACTTCAGAGGGCACACTGTAAAACACTTAAATAAATGAAAGTTATCAGTATCATCTTGTTTTTTTCAAGCCAGCTCCCTTTCACAATGAAAAATCCAGTTTCCTTTCAGAACCATTGGGAGGTAAGAGATGATAAAAATGGACACTTGTATTTAACTCTTCTCTGAGCCACGCTCATAGCCTGGCTACCTCCTCCCAAAATCACATTTTATTCTCTGTGGTCCCCACTAGTGTCCTTAGGAGCCTTTGTCTGAACACCTGCCCAAGTCATTATCCAGAATATCCTAACATTTTGGGGGGACTGGCAAAGTGGAGGGAAATGGGGAAGTAGATTTTGAAAGTTGAGTCTTTCAATTTCACTGTGTCTCTCTCATGTTTTTACCGCCTTTCTCATCAGGGAATTGAAGAGTAAGAAGGGGTGGGAGATTGGGCATGGCACCCTGCATTGGCCCACTGTGACAGACTTGGGGTTTTTTGTTTGTATAAAGAGGCAAGTCATAAGAACTACCTGAGCAGAGACTGTGGTGGGACATCAGTTACCCCCAAACACCTGCTCCTTCAAACCACAAACTTCAGTCCCACCTGATCTCTCTGGTGGCTAATTACCAAGATGGTAGACCCTGCCTGGCAGGGGTGAGATCGAGTTACTGAGAGCCGTCCACCTGCAGCCTTCCTGTACTGCGGTCTCTGGCTAAGCATTTTAGCCGTTGTGACAGGGGTGTGAAGCAGAAGGACTGGGGGTGATTTCTCCTGATTCTCAGAGCAGGAAATAAGGGGAAGAGGAAGAAGAGGATGAACCATGGGTTTCAGAAAAGAAGGCCTTAGGTCAGCGGTTCTCAACCTGTGGGTTATGTTCAATTTGTAACAATGAAAATACATCCTGCATATCAGATATTTACATTACAATTCATAACAGTAGCAAAATTACAGTTATGAAGCAGCAACAAAAATAATTTTATGGTTGGGGGTCACCACAACATGAGGAGCTGTATTGAAAGGTCGAGGCATTAGGAAGGTTGAGAACCACTGCCTTAGGTGATCAGCAAACTCAAGCCAGCTCCCCACTGAAAGGTGCTGAAGCAGCAGGGGGGCTGAGTTGTGAGTTCCTCTGGATCAGGCTTTGGTGGTTAGTGGGAGAAAGAAAACCAGAGTGAGAAAGTTCTCTGTGTCACAGTTTACATGTCCACTGGGGTCTCATAGAAAAGGTTCAGTCCTGGACTACTCACTTGGAACAGAAAACACCCAAGGGGAAGGCAGAGTAGAGCCAATACCCACTTGAACTTTCCTCTTTCTCCCCTCAGTCTCCTGCTTAGCCTCTAATGCTGTTCTCCCTTCTCCACCAATCTTCCTCCTTCCTTTCTCCAACCTTGACACCTCCTCCCACAAAATAAACACCTTTCTAATTCCTCAAAACCCTCTTCATTCTGCATACTGCACATACTGCATCAACTCTCATCATGTCCTACAGGTATGGGGACTTTATTTTTGTCCCTCAGCAGCAGTCTCTTAAAGAGTTTACATCTATAAAAGTAAGCCTAGGGAATCCCTTTGCTTCCTCCCACCAGCACATCTCTCTTCCATAGTCTAGGAAGACAGAAAGGAATAAAAATCGCCTACCCCAATCTAATTTTCTCACATTAAACCTTAAAAGGGAACTTATCCAAGTTCATTGAACTCCTTAATAGCAGAGCTGAAACTAAAACCTTGGAGTTTCTGGCCTTCCAGTGATCTTTCCATTATCCACCCCTACCCCCCACTCCCTGTCCCATGGCCAAGTGTTTTAAGTTTACTAGTATTCTCTGTCATCTTTTCCCTTTGATATTTTTCAACGGGTTACATCCTTAGATAAGTGTTTAACTTTGTTCGACTCTCCTCTTCTGAGAGAGGAAATGCAGGAAAACAGACACACCTTCCTTCCCAGCAGTGTGGAAGCCTGAGAAAAGAGGAGAAATCCCTTTGTGTAGTGAGAATGGATGAGGAATGAGCTAGGAATGGTGATCCCTGGAAGCCTATTTTCCCACCATCATGAAAACAATGCCTTAATAATTCTCATTGTTCCCTATTCTTTCCTCGGAGCAGCTCCAAAAGTGTGTAGAACTTGGCTACGTGGCCTACCCAAAGTCTATAGGGAGCAGGGGGAGATGACAAGGGAAACAGAGAAAGAATAAGGAGAACCAATGCCTAAAGAGGTCAAGCAACTTGCCAAAGGTCACTTAGTCCAGTGCAGCGGTCACAGGAAGAGAATTCAAGATTCCCCAGAGCTACTGTATATGAGGTCTATTTGGACTAGGCCCATATCCATCCACATCCACCATTTCACATTGCCCTGAGGAGTGAGATGAGACAGTGCCAGTGATGGAGGAGCCACCACAGGACCTGCACATGTCTAAGGCCAACTTTGTACTTTACTCAAAGAAAATCCTATGTGAATCTTTTCCCTCCACTCTGGGGATGATTTTTCTACCCAGTTCCCATCTATTCCCCTGACCACCCTTTCTCCTCCATGTGAAGTCTCTTCCCTGAAACCTCAGCTAAATGCTTGTCTCTCCCATTTTTTGACTGTCTATGGTATCTGTTGACTACAACATTTTAGCCCCATTTATATTTCTCCCCAGCAAAACAGTATGCAAGAGTCTTGGATAGCTGGGACTCTTTTTTCACTTGTATCTTCATATCCTTGATGCCTAGTAGGGAGTTAATAAAAAGCTTGCTGAATTAAACTGAATCAAACTGACTGTCATGTTATTTATGTTCAGGTCTGTCTCTATCACTCTGAATTTCAAGGCAGGGACCACACTCCTTCTCCTCCTCCTGTCTCCATCACAACAGCTAGCACAAGACTGGGCACACAGAATGCATTTGTTATCAACTGAAGGCTAGAGCAAAGCAAGGCTGAGTCCTTAAATCAGCGATTTCAGTTACCCTTTAGTCTAAATTTGCAAAAAGGGTTTTGGTAACATTTCATGGAAGCAACAAAAATTTATCTCCGAAGAAAGATCCATGAAAATTAGAAAAGGCCTTGGGGGGGCAGTTACTTTTACCAAGGAATTAATGCTCCCCAAAAAGATGAACCTTGGACAGTTAAGCTGCATTCCTTCTTCAAACCCACTATGGCCTGTGGGAAGAGTCTGGGAGCCTGGAGGTTATACTCTCTGGAAATCCTTCTGGGTAGAATCAGGAAGGAAAGCCTCTTTGGGAGCTTTGTGATTCTCCATGCCAACGATAAGAAGATTCTTACATTTGTAAAATTCTTCATGCTGTTCAGAGCGCTCTTCACACACCTAAGCTTCAGAACTGCCTTGTGAAGGAGGGCAGGTATCATCCTCCCCATTCTACAGGTAAGGCTCAAAGTGCTGAAGTTCTTTGCCCAAAGTCATGGCGAGAGCTGCTGGCAGAGGTGGACTCCCAACTGAATCATGTATCTTTCCAGGAGAACCACACTGTACCACTGACAGGAGAGAGCTCTCAAAGCGCAAGAATGGTTTTTAAAATGACAGCTGAAGGCAGCCAGTCTTCCCTCCTGGTATGTTTGTGTGTTTTCCTGTGCCAGGCCACTCCACCCAGATTTTATGCAACATCACCTGATCTCCTGAGACAAAAAAGACCCAGGAGGGAAACAATGCATTCTTACATCCTGACATGCTAAGGCTGAAATACAAAACTCACTGCAGGCATGGGAGGGGGACTGGAGCTCTTGTCAATAGCCTAGAATGGAGAAAGATATGGGAGCTCTTCTTGGGGGCCTGCAACAGCTCAGTTTTCTTTCCCTTCCAGCCAAATGGGACAGACAATCGATCAATCAACAAGCCTTTATGAAGGACCTACTATGTGCCATGGGGATGGCACCTGCTAGGTGCTGGGGATCCAAGGACAAAAAATAGTCATTGTCTTCAAGGAACTCACATTTTAGTGAAGAGAAAACATGAACATCTCTTGTTTTTGTTCAGCTGTGTTCGACTTTTTGTGAGCTGGTATGGGGTTTTCTTGGCAAAGATACTGGAGTGGCTTGCCATTTCCTTCTCCAATGGAATAAGTAGCAAGCAGACATTAAAATGATTTGCCCAGGGTCACATAGCTAGTGAGTACCTGAGGCTGGATTTGAACTCAGGTCTTCCTAACTCCAGGCCCAGCACTCTATTCTCTGAACCACCTAGCTGAACATATCTAGGTATATATAAAACATTTACCAAGTAGTTACAAAATTATAATGGTAAGGTCCTAGCAGCTGAGCAGACTGGGAAAGACTCGTGTAAAAATCTGTGCTTGAGCTGAATCTTGGAAAAAAAAATCAGAGATTCCAAGAGGCACAGGTAAGGAGGGCATGAGGGACAACCAGTACAGAGACAGAGATGGGAAAGAAAATGCTATGTTGAGAAACGAGAAGCCAAAAGCAGATGGGCCAGAAAGCATGTGAACAGAGTAAGCTGTAATAAACCTATAAAGAGACAGGTTAGGGCTGGGTTGTAAAGATCATTAAGTACCAAATCTGAACTTATATTTCATCCTAGAGGCATTAGGAAGTCCCTGGAGTTTACTAAACAGGACAATGACATGGCTGGACTGCTTTGGAAAATCACTGTCAGCTGTGTGGAGGATGGAATAGAAGAGGGAGAGGACTGTGGCAGGTAGGCCAAGTAGGAGACTATTGCAACAATCAAGGAAGGAGACAATGGCAGTGTCTACATTGAGTAGGAAGAACAGGGTGAATCTGAGAGAAGCAGTGGAGTAGAAATGATAAGATTTGTTGTTGATTAGATATACAGGGGAGTGAGAGTGAGGGGTCAAGCAGAGCACCAAGTTTTCCACTCTCAGAAGGATGATAGAGCCTCCAACATAAATAGGGAAGTACTAAGAGAAAGCAGCTGGATCTAGAGGTAAATACAGTAAGTTCTGTTTTGCATATTTGAGTTTAAAATGCTTATGGGACATACAGTTTGAAATTGTTCAACACGTAGTTGAGATACCAGACTGAAGCTCAGGAGAGACTAGGGATGGAAATCTAGGTTTGCAATCTGTATGGAGATAATGGTAATATACCTATGGGAACTGAAGAGGTCAACAAGTAAGTAAAAAAATGTAGGTGGGGAAGGAGGGGAGAAGAGGACTCAGGACTGAGCCTTGGAACACAGCCACAATTAGGGAAGAGGACAACATGGATACCAGATGAAGGAAACTGAAGAGCAATCAGATAGTTAGCAAAAGAACAAAGGGCTGTGTGACCTTGGGCAAGTCATTTCACCCCAACTGCCTTGCCTTCCACCCTCCAAAAAAAAAGGGGGAGAGAAATGTCACACAAAATGAGAGAAGAAAGAGTATCCAGGAAGGGTAGTCCATAGTGCCAAATGCTACAGAGAGGCTGAGAAGGATGACCGTTGGGAAAAGGTCAGTAGATTTGTGCAATTAAGAAATCATTTGTACCTCTGGAGAGAGCAGTTTCATTTGAGTGATGAGGTCAGAAGCCAGATTGCAGAGGATCTAGCAGAGTGGGAGAGGAGAGGTGGAGGCGCCTAGTGTGGACAGGTTTTTCAATGATGCAGCGAGAAAGATGCAAACTCTAGTCTTTATCTTGGTGAAGGAAGGGTGGTGACAGGACAAAGGGAGAAAATAAAAATGTGAACAAAGAGACACGGGATGAGGGAGACAAGCAGAAAGGGAAGACAGGCAGAGACACAGCGGATGGGGAGTGAGAAAACAGAGAAACGCTGATAGACAAGACATATAGGACACAGAATAAAAGAAATGACATATGGTTCAGGGCTGAGACCAAAAAGAGATAAAAGGGATAGAAAGAAATAGATGAGACCCAGGAAGTGATGGACAGGCATCCAGGAAGAGAGAGGTAAAAGGAAAATGGGAGGGATGCTCTATATCTAATAAAAAGGGGGCTTGAAATACATCAGATATTCTTCCTTAGAGGGTTTCCATTTTTTATTTTTTGATGAGGGAGAAATTGGGCGGGAGGTGGGGGGGGGGTGGAGATAAAGGAAAGATGAATCAAAAGAGAGCTGCACGCACTATATCTAACCATGTACACTGGAAATGATGAAAAAAGACTTTTCCATTCCATCCCTTCCTTCCCGTCTACAGAAATCCTTGGGTCAGCCACAGCCTTATTGAGAAAACTGAAGACAATAGGGAGGCTCTGGCCTCTGCTGCATTCTTCCACACTGCTCCTTAGAAACCCACCCCCCTTTTACTGGAAACAGCGGGCACCGTGAAAAGGGCCGTCTGTCGCCTCCGCCTTTTGACTCCAAGGCCTGTCTAACATTTTAATAGCAGCCCAAGAGGCCAAGGAGACTATCTCCAGGGTCAGCTTGTCACAGGGTCACTCTCCAGCCAGCAACTGTCACCAGCCTCTTTTTCTCTCTATCCAAGCTGACTAATGGCCCTGTCTCAGGAACATTCAGCCAGTAGAGGAGAAGCTAGACAAATGGGAAGAGGAGGAGCCAGGAATGAAGGGATTCCATGAATATTTAGCTCATCTCCCCCTATGACATCCTTTCTGAAAATTCCAGAAATGGAACAACGATCACTGTTACTGGGATCAGTTGGGTCCAATTTGCTCTTATCTACATACAGGACTGCCCAGACCTTAGATATTTCTGCCTCTAATCAACCTTACAGGGCTCCCAGGATACCTAGACCATTTCTCATATGCATCTAATTGAACTGTGTATTCCTTTTCACACAATCACAGAGTCTCTTGCATTCCTTTACATTTATAACATTCACTCACTACGAGGGGAAGGTCTGGGTAGACAACATTCATGAATCCTATCAACTAACCAGTCTTTCCTAACTGCCAGCTACATGACGTGCTCAGAACTACGGAGAATACAGAGAAGATAGCCCTAATCTTCAAAAAGTTTGCATCCTATTTGGGAAAGGTCCTTGTATTATAATTGTGTACATGCCTTGTCTCCCCAGCTAAATTGCTAGCTCCCTGAGACCTGGAGAGCTGGGACTCTCGATAACTTTGTATTCCTTCTCCCTCACCACAATACCTAACAAAAACAAGAGCTTGTACACACAAGTATTTAGTAAATGGTTACTGAATTAATGACACATGTGAAAACTCCCCCCACACACAAACAAGAGAGTCTAAATACACAGTCTAACAGGCAGTAAAGATGAAATGCTTATACATCTTTGTAAAGCCCCATATAAATTGAGTTATTCTTAGGAGTAAGGCTCAAATTTCCCTCACGCTCCCTCTTTTTTGGGGGACCAATTTAAAACCTTGTTGAATCTGCAAGCCCCACTTCATGTCTTATCTCCTCCATAAAGACTTTCTTGACAACTGTAATTCAAGCTGATCTGAAAGCATTGTTGCTAGAAGGGCCTTCAAAAGCACTGGTTATTTCTTGTTCTAGAGAAGAAGAAACAGAGGCTCAAAAAGGTTCAAGAGAGGAGAGGTGACTAACCTAAGGCGACAAAACTATTGAGCTGCAGAGACTCTAAATACCAGATCCACAGAATCCTAGACCAGTGGTTCTCAATCTTCCTAATGCCACTACCCTTTAATACAGTTTCTCATGTTGTGGTGACCCCCCAACTATAAAATTATTTTCGTTGCTACTTCATAACTGTAATTTTGCTACTGTTATGAATCTATCTGATATGCAGGACGTATTTTCATTGTTACAAATTGAACATAACCCACAGGTTGAAAACTGCTGTCCTAGACCAAAGCTCTTTTTCTAAAGCACCACATTGATGGTGGGTTTCCTTGACATGGAACAATGGAAATAAGCACTGGATCTGGAGTCAAAGGACCTAGGTTCAAATTTCACCTCTGATAATATCCAGGTGACCTTGGACAGGTCACTTAACTTTCTCAGTTCTCAGTTTCCCCTCATCTATAAAATAAGAGGGATGGATACAATCTTCTGAATTTTTCATCTGTTTGCTTTATCTAATAGAGGCTATGGTATGAACCTGGTCATTATAGGCTAGGAATTATAGACTGTCTTAAACTGACAGATGTTATACATAATATTGGTTTGCTCAACTACAATGCCAGTTCCTTCCTACAGAGTAGACGCTGTTTCCTCCTTTTTCTGTCTCCTCTACAATGCCTAGCATTGGGCTGGAAACTTAGCAGGTCCTCTCAGTAATGACATGAGTGATCCACAATAGGTAATTACTGAAGGATGGAAATCATTATTAATGTTGGAGAATAACCAGCGACTTTCTCAAACTATTCCGTCATGTCTCCACAAAGTCAGTGTCCTGAGTTAGAGAGGACCATGGGATTAGCCTAGATTGGCGCATCTCTAATGGTCTCATGATTCAGAAGGCTTCATTTGCTAGGCTCTGGAAGGGAAAGGTATTTTTCTTCCCTAGAGGCTAAGCACAGTGCTATCTTCACACTTGTTTACCAAATGGTTTGCTGAATTGAATATTACCATTTTCACCTTGATATTACCCTAAGAATCATAAGCCAGTAGCAGTTCCTGTTGGAGGGTCCTGTGGGGGGATGAAAACCAACTTCCTCCATTCACTAAACATTTCTTACAGAAAAGCTGTTACCAGAAAAACACAAAAAAACCCAATCTCCCTGGAAATGTCACATTTCCAGTAAGTATATAATTTCCGCTTACAGACCAAAACTGAAAGGAACTGGTAGGTGTAGAAATGAGGTTCCTTCTAACAAAGATCTGGGCTCATCTTTCCAAGGCCTGTGTGATGGTCGATGGTTACCAAACACCCACTGTCTGTATCTTGTAAATAAAGAACTAGATTACTCTTCAAGCAGTATTTCCTCTCACTGTTTACAATGGGAGTCCCATGCCTATCTGTCTGTCTGACAGATTGCAGCTAGTGAATCCAGGAATGAGGAGGCCTTAAATATCCACTCTGTGTGCAAACAAGGCCTAAAATAACCAATTGCTTCCATCAGGGAACCAGGGAAAACTTGTTAAAGAGGAATTGATTGATGTGCAAATAATTTCTCTCTTCAACTTGATTAAGCATGAAAGTTTCCCTATTAAATCCAGCCCTCCCTGGCTGGAGAGTGCCCACCGACTCTCAGAAAAATGCCTGGTGCTCACTGAGTAACTTTCCTAATGTTAACTCCAGACAGCCCCGGGCATCAGGGGGAGGAGAGCTAAACTGGAGCAGGAGATTAACTCCCAAAGGGAGGATAATGGACTGAGCACCTCCAGTTCAGCTCTCATTACTTTTCATTAGAAAATGACTTTTCTTCTGTGGCCTCAGACTGCTCACAAACACACTGGCCTACCTTGGCATCCCACTCTCTTAAATCTAAGCAGTTGAGGGGAGAGAGAGGAAAGAAACCTTGCTTGTGGGACCCAATCAATCCTTAACTACCTCAGGTCACTTTTGCAACCACTATCCAAGTGATTCTAAGAACATGGATTCACGGATTTCTGTTGGAAAGGACCACAGAGATCATCTAGTCCTACCTTCTCATTTAAAGTTCAGGGAAGGGAAGGGACTTGGCCAAGGTCACACAGCTAATTACTGGTAGAGCTAGGACCAGAACCCAAACCCCTCTCACTTAAGTCCCAGTACAGAGGTTTCCCCAACAACAGGATACCTCAGTCTAAGTAGGTAAGGACTGAGTTTACTTTTAGTAATACTTTTCAGGTTAGCAAATTAGCAGCATAAATAAGATTATGAGGGAATATTTACTCTACTTAAGAGAACAAAGTATTAAACAATCTTGAAACACTTTATTTACATGCAAACCATATAAATATAAGAGCCTCCAAACACTGCTTAGGCTGCTGCTATGCTAAACTCAAGTAATTTCTTAAAATTATGAATTCACCTGTGTGACCTTGGGCAAGTCACTTAACCCCAATTGCCTTGCCTTCCCCCCTCCAAAAAAAAAATTATGTATTCATTCAAACATAAGCAACACTTTTGTTACCTAGTAGTGCTATTGCACTTAGCTGAAAATAAAACTTTTTTTTTAATTCTGTGATTGAGACTGTTGTTATGGTTTAGTTGTGTCCAACTCCTTGTGACCACATTTGGGGTTTTTGTGGCAATGATACTAGAATGGTTTTTGCCATTTCCTTCTCCAGCTGATTTTACAGATGAGGAAACTGAGGCAAACAGGGTTAAGAGACTTGCTCAGGGTCACAAAGCTAGTGTCTGTAGCCAAATGTGAACTCAGGAAGATGAGTCTTCCTGACTCCAGACCAGGTACTCTATCCACGGTGCCCTCTGGCTGCCCCTCTGCTTTGGCTAATTTGCTGTGTGATCTTCGCAAAATGCATAGGCTCTGGGTCTGAGTTTCACCAATCTGCAAAATAAGGGCCCCTTATGCTAGATGATCAGTAAAATCTCTTAAAGTTCTAGCAATCTATGAATAATGATTCTTCAAATGAGTCCAAAAACAATCCTCAAATTTCATTTAACAAACTGAGTGCCTAAGAGCAAGACCTTATTCCAGAGAGGGATGTTCTAAATGCCTAAGCAGTCGGCTCCCTACTCTAAAGCCACCACGATCACTGAGCCAAAGGACACTCAAGTCTAAAGTCCAGACCCAAATTTCCTCCAGAAGATTTGAGGAGAAAGGAAAGAAAAGACTTGCACAAGGCTAAGCCTGGCCCTGGACACCTCTGCATTCCAGAAAAGGACTTACATGCACTTGCAATCACCTGGAAGAGAGCCTCCTTCCCCCACCTGGGACCAGCTGTCTTTCTTGGAGAATGACCAAAGTTTCTGTCAATTGTTCTAAGGAAAACCAAAGCACCATCTTCAATCACAATATCTCAGTTCCCAGCATCCTACTTAGAGCTGGATGGTGCCTTGTCCAAACCCTCATGGGTTTGGGATGGGAAAACTAAGGTTAGATGTGGGAAATGAAATAGCCATGACCACAAGACAGAAAAGAAGTCAGAACCCAGTTTCAAAGAGAGGAGTGGAGTTGAGTGGCGAGAGGAGTGGAGTTGAGTGGTGAGAGGTGATAAAGGAAAAACTTGGTCTTGCTCTCAAGCCAGGAAATGTCAGATCTCTCCTGTCCTTAAAGCCTCTTCTGAGAGAAAACCAGCCACACCTGACAGACACAACTCAGTTATAAGAACAGGCCATAAATGATCAAAAGTACGGCAGACCGCATTAATTGTCCCTTGAGGCCAGTCGCTAGTTAAATCTGTTTATGCTTCCTACCATCCACATTCCTCTCATGGATCTTCTCAGTCTACAGGGACAGGTGGCTCCAAGAACTTCTCTCTCAACAGAAAGGTGAGTCACTTTTATTGGCTAGCAACTGACCAACCTATTCTTTGCGATATGACTGCTCTGTTTCTATACCTGCGGATTTGCAAATGGAGAATAAAAGTGTCTTCTTGTTATTTGGTTTGAGAAAAAAGCAATCATCCTGTAATTCCATATTTTAAAAAAGGCCACCTCTCTTCCCGTTCCAATTTGGGGTAATTCTAGAGTGTTTTCTAGAGAGGCCGTTGCCTGGGCAGGAAGCTCTGGGAAACATGCAAAAATGAACTTAACTTTCTGGAGATGTTAAGAAATCTTAGAATAATGATTTCTACTCTTGCCCCTGGTTTTTTGGCTGAGATGAGACAGGCTGTTTGTCCAGGAAAAGGACCCCTCCTCTTCTGGCCCCAACTGCAGCAGATTACCCAAGGTATGAATGTTATAATTCAAGAAATATAATTGGTCCAAAAGACCTGACCCAGCAAACACGTGGAGGAATGGGAAGTTCAGCTCTGGGTTCTCTCACAAAGGCTCACTGCACAGCCTCAGGCAAAGCATTTCATCTCTCCAAGCCTCAGTTTTCCCATCATTAAAATGGAAATAATCATACTGCCCACCACCACCTCGTGGGGGAGCAGAATGTCTGTAGAGGGCTTTTATGATCTCCAGATGAAAGCTTCTGTCAAAGTGCAAAGTTATTATCGTTACATTATTGAGGAAAGCAATCTAGACTCTCAATCAACTCAGAAAAGCCACATCCTTTCACTATTTATAGAACAGACATGAGAAACAGGAAAGGTCCCTCCTCTCCTAACGTACTGGGCGGGGCGGGGGGACACATCACTCTTCCTAACCTCAGTCTGAGTAGTGGAATGCTGAGACTCAATGATTTTGTATCTTCTGTGGAGAGTTCCTCCCCATCCTCTAATACGACCTGGGTGGATAATCTCCAAGTGATATCACCTCAGAGACTTGTCACTAGGCAATGGACCCGTCCTTGTGCCCTGGCATACTATATCATGACAGTTTCTTGGGTCCTCATGCTACTGTGAATCACTTTTATCTCCTGCTGCTCTCCCCCCAAAACTAAAGGTTTATATCCCCTTTTAGTCTCTTCTAAAAATCAAGGTTACAGCCTCTGAGCTCCTTTACCCAGAAAGATCTTGGTTTAGTTATATCAGAGGTTCCTTTTATCCATTGTTCATTCAACTCCACCCTCTTCCTCTCTAGTCTACAGTTCAGTTCCCCCCCCAATTTAAAAAAAATTTTTTTTCAGGGAAAAACATTGGATAACTCACAGAATCAATATATACCATAAGAAAGTGTTCTTTTTTTAAAAAGTTAGGAGCAGAGTCAAACAGAATGATAGATTCAGACTTTGCAGGACCTTCTTTCTTGCCATTTACTCCTCTTTCTAGCTATCTTCTCCCAACAGTTTATAGGCAATCCCTTCTACTTGACACTCCGTATTTTTAAACATGTGTTTTTCTAACCCTTACATCCTCTAACTATAAGACAGAACTGCTGCATAAACAGAGGAATTCCTGTAACAGACTCATTTTTTTTCTCTCCCAGCTTGAAACTAATGATTAGATTTAACCTCTCTTCCTCCTTCACCCCTTTCAATCCAAAACAAGATTGGTACCCCAGGCATAGTACGAAGAATGTTGAATCAAGGAATCAAGAAGACTGGGTTCAACTCTCAGTTTAGTACTTACCATTGAGTGACTCTGGGCAAGTCACACTCCAAGCCTCAGTTTCCTGACCTGTAAATGGAGATTTATTATCCCTTATCCTGCCTACCTCATAGAAATGTACAAAACTCAAATGTTACCTCTACCAAATCCCTCCCAACACCTTCTCAGACAAAGCCTATCCTCTGTCCTTCTTTGCCTTTCCAAATGTATATACATACCCAAGGCCAGTTTCTCCCTGCAGAGAAATCTGCCATTCCTCTATCAAGCTTGTATAACAGAAAGGTTCTGGGGCAAGCCCAAATCTTCCCCACCCTCCTTGAGAGGACCACAGCGGGGCAAGCTGCATCCCAGTCAGCCCCTGTCAAATGAGAAGGATTTCTCTTGTCCAGGGGAATTTGGCAATACAGAAGTTAAGGAAGACTAGGCTTTCAAACCCTGCTGGTGAAACAATGTACAGCAGCAAAAACCATCTCCTAGTGGTTCTCATCCAGTGACAAAGGTTACTTTGCCTTAGTGCCATAAACAATTACGTTTTGAATCCCTGATCCAGGTTTATCAAAAAAGGGTAATTCTGGACCCAGCTTGCCTCAATATGGCCATGGCTCCCTGCTTTCCTGCTGTAACCGAGAACCCCCAAATGCCAGAACACTGCCCTACTAGAGTCATCCTGGGGTATTTATTTCACTCCATTTTCTAATTGGATTTGTAGGGGAAACACAATAGGGCCTTTATGGCCCAACCGTGTTAAGTGCCAGGCCAAATTGAGGTGTGGCCCTGGGCCAAAAATGGAAGGGGCCAACTCAGCTTCTGCTATCTCTGCCCTGGACTGGGCTTCATTTAGGAAGCTTGGAAGTAGAGTTCCCAGTAAAGAGATATTTGGGAAGGGAGGAGGGAAAGAGGTGGGGGGTGGAGGGATAGCTCTTTCAAGGTCATGTCTTCTGCTCCATGTTATAGGGCTTAAGGCAGAGGATTAGGGGTTACAATAGCCAAATTATCTTCTAGCAATGAGAAAAGAGGTATCCTGTGAAAAGGCCCATGACTACCATGAAAATTCAAAGCTGCAGCCACAAGGACTATGTTGACACTAGCAATACTGTCGTGCCTTATGGTGACCACAGGCATAGTAAAGGGAAATCACTTGCTTTACCCCAACAGAGTTTCTGTTTCCAACAGAGGGCAGCAAGCCAGACAGAAAACCTCAGTGTATGACAACCAAAATCTCCATCAACATAGCTGGCTGTCCAGGGCAGTCCTTTCTCTCTCTCTCTCTCTCTCTCTCTCTCTCTCTCTCTCATTTTCTCTCTCTCTTCCCAGGTGACCTCCAGGTAGCACCTGGGAAGTATCCTTATCTAACTTGGTAACCAAAATGTTACAAGAAGAGAATGTCAGAACTAAAAAAGGTCTTAGAGAACATCTTGTCCAACCCAGTCATTGTAGGGATTAAGAAACTGAAGTCTAGAAAAGAGGAAAGACTTGTTCAAGGGTACAGAGAGCAAGCCAGGATTAGAGACCAAGTCTCCCAAGTCCCAGTGCAATGTGCCTTCTGTAATACCAGGCTGCCTCTCCAAAGTTTTTCTCCATCTCCAATTATATTATACTGAAAACTCTGTACATATGTAAATCTGCTGGGGGTGGGGTAAGACAAAATAGCCAAGAAGGAAAGTAGGGGTGGGAGAAGAGATTGTGGGGTAGAAGGGTATGGGGAGAGTTATGCATTCTGGGAAGCCACACATGATTAGTCACACAGCATTAATCTGCCTCCCTCAACAATAGCTGCCGAATTTCGACTGAATCCCAGCTGTCGGTCCTTGAATGAAAGAAAACAAGATTTAGGGCATCAAGCGTCGGTGAGGCTTCTGCAGGGGGAGAAAAAAGCCAAAAAGGAGGAAAAAAAAACTCAGCGTTCATTCATTAGTGGCTCACAAAGAGGTCTCCTCTTTGTCCATTAAACTGCTCATGGGCCTGATTAATTTGCTGAAGTTTTGGGGAAGGAAGGGGGTGAAAGGGGTGGGGTGGGGAGGGGCAGGGAAGAGAGCTACCAAACTAGGCAGAGTAGCTGGACTGAAACAGATGCACAAGCATGATGCCCAGTGTTGTCAAGGAAATCAGCCAGTCAACAGTTGGAATGAGAGGGCCTCTGAGATGCAGAGCAAGGGGCTACTTCTTAATCTGAAGCCTCAGTGGTGGGGATGCCTTCGCTCTTTTTTTTTTTCTCCCCACAACTACCAAATGCTTCCCTCATTATTCACTTCAAGGATGAGCTCAAGCTGAAGAGCATCTGGCTTAGAGGCAAAACTTGATCAAACTAGATTTTTTAAAATAATAATTCCTTACTTTTTTTTTCCTGTCTTAGGTTTGTTAAGAAAGTACTTATACTCATTGTTTATCTCCCTTGAGCCTCACTCACAAAAGCCTCAGTGAAGGAAAGCAAGAATTATAAGCCCAATTTTACAAAGCAGGAAACTGAGGCTCAGGGAGAAATGACTTAGCCATGACCCAAGATAATTTGGGAATTAGAACCCTGATCTCAAAAAGTAACAGTCAGTCAATAAACATTTATTAAGTGTCTACTATATACTGAGTCCTGTACTATAAACACTTGGGATACAAAAAGAGGCAAAAGAGTCTTTGCTCTCAAGGAGCTCACACTCTGAGGAATTCGATTTATAAAGACTAAAGGAACAAATATAGCCTCGATTTACCAACAATTTACAGAAAGTCAAATAACATGCAAGTCAAATTGGATTCCCCCATCCCTCCCATCCATCCCCTCTCCCCTAAGGAAGTTTTTCTTTCACAAATGTCGATACGGCATTCTAGAGGGCTTTTCCAGAATCCAACCCGTGCAAGAGAAAAATCCAGGAGTACTAAAACTCAGATACTTCCATCAGAAAATATTAAAACCAATAGAAATTAATTTTATCCTAAAGGAAACTCATCTGCAGAAAAGGGAAGGGAGTAAGGGAACAATTAAGCATCTATGACATGCCTGGCAGTGTACTAAGAATTTTACAAATATCATCTCCTCTCATCCTCACAACAACCCTGGGAGGTGGGTGCTCTCATTATTCCCATTTTACACTTGAGGAAACGGAGGCAGACAGAGTGACTTGCCCAGTCATGTGGCTAGTATCTGAGGCTGGATCTGAACTTAGGATTTACAGACTCCAGGAACACTTCTCTAATCATTGAGATTTATGAGCCAGAAGGGCTGGAAGTTGAACACCAATTCCATCTGTGTCTCAGTATATGCCTTTCTGCAAAACTGAACTATGTTCACTGGAAGATCAATCCTATTGAAACACCTGGGGGAAGAAAAAGGGATATGGAAATCCAGACTCTGGCCCCTCACAAGACACAGTTTCCTAAAGCGACCCTCCACCCCAAAATGGGAAGAAAAACTTGAAGACTAAACCAACCATTATGAATGTTGTAACTAGTACTTATTGAGTGATTGCCAAACTTTTTCTAATAAAAATTACCATATGATTTTTCATCCTTGTACTATATCTCAGAGGAAAGACAATGACTTACTGTAAAGACTATCAAAGACTACTATACTCAAGACCCCACAAAAGCAGAAGGGAATGGTTCTCAGACCACTCCAAGTACATGAATACTTACATGCACGATTCTGTTCCATTGTCATAGATTTCACACTTGCCTCCATTCAGACAAGTCTCTGAAGGTTGAGAACACCGAAAACCTAGGAGATGTGTACAAGAAGCCCATCAAGAGTCAAATTTATGAGTCTAAAGCTATTAATTAACATACTAACCTGCTTCCAATCCTGGAGACTTTAGGAGTCAGGGTCCAACCCTTAAACCTTCCAGAAAACTCACCTCTTCCTCATGTCCCCTCCCCCATGTTGCACCCAAGATAAGTCACATAATCATAAATTTGGAGTTGCAAAAACCCCGAGAGATTATCTTGTCCAACTCCCTTATTCTTATTTGACTTCTCAGTTTTGTTATCTTTCCCATGCCATCCCATCTAGCATTGTACTATAATCTATTTATATCATCATAAGCACTTAATAAATGTTCATTATTGCTGAATTGTTGAATTAGTTATAGAAGAAAAATACATTTGCTAAATATTCTAGATCACGTATGTGTATAAACACATATACACACATATAAATATATGTATGTATAGAAACACACAAACACAGGTATCAGATATCTTTAGGGGCAGACACCCTTCTAATGAATTCTTTTGATATTCTTAATGAAGTCAACAGGAGGTAGGAAGAATGGTAGGCTGAATGAAGGTTGGGGCTGTTTCTATAATGCTAACTACCCAAGGTCTACTCCAGACTACTAGCTCAGAATTACACAATAGCTTGGCAAAGGACAGGAAGTTACCCCGAAGCCAATCTGACCAACTCAACTACTCAAAAATTCCACCAGCATGACTTTCCCAAACTTCTTTCGATCTCCCTTCTCGCCCACCCAACCAGAAGCCTATACTTTAGGGGAGACCCATATCTCTTCAACGGGTAGAAAAGGAAAGGAGAGGAAAGGGAAGGGAGAGGGAGGGGGGGGAGCTGAGACTACAGTGAGCGCTCAGAAATGCAGTGAATTGTCTGCCTGTTCAAACATCCATGGTAAAGTGACTTATCTAGCCAGTCCTGGAGGGGGAGTCTGAATAGCCCCAAAGCAAGCCGCACACACTCCCCTCCTGGCTCGTGGGAAAATGCGACAGCTGCGGGGCCCAGCTTCCCCAGAACTCCAACAAAGCGGGAATCAGAGCCGCCCATTGTAGCTCGTTTAAAGACACCTCTTGTTGCATTATTGACTGTAGGGCTAGGACTGAATACTCTTACCTCCCGGGACACTCAATACCTGCTCCCGGGAAGATCTGAGCTGCTCCAACCGGCCCGCCTCCACCCCACCCCCACCCCTCAAATGCTGGGCCAATTCACAGAATCCCGGGGACAACCCCCACCCCACCCCGGCTCCATTCCTGGGCAGAAAGAGAAGTAAAGTGCTTCCCCAACCCAAAGCCACAATTAGGAGTTCGGGCTACATAAATCAAGCATGGGAATATAGTGGACTCGTCCCCGCTAGAGGCCTCCTTTCCTGGAGAGTCGACTCAAGCTAAGAGTTTGGGGGGGTGGGGGGGGCTGTGCCCAGAGTCTGAGGGCTTTTTTACACTTTTTTCAAAGAGGGGCGAGTAGGGTTAGGGAGTGTTGTTCTTCTTTGCACCGCTCGGGGAGGGGCGCCCACGAAGCGTGGGAAGCAGAGAGCAGGGAGGCAATGAGTGGAGGACACCCGGCAGAGGGCTGCCTGACTCATCGCTGCTCCGTGGGTTGAGAGGGAGGAGGGAGCCGTATGGGGGGCCCCCTGCAAGTGATCATTCTCACAATCCCGAGAGTTGTCATTCCTTAAGGCCAGAAGAAAAGTAAACTCCAAAACAGAGGGAGAGACCACAGGAGCCAGAGAATGTTCTCTGAAACTTTTTTTTTTCCTTTTCCACCCCTTTTTCCAGGGAGGGTCATAGATGCTTAAAAGTTTTAGGCTTGTTGGCCAAAAAGTTATCCATCCCCCAAGCTTCAAGCAACTTTCCTGCAGCTTGCGGGAGGGCTGATCCGCCAGGGTGGCCAGGGTGGCCAGGGTAAGCAGAACCGCCACCGTGCAGAGCCCCCGCAGCCCCAGAGAGTGGGGCCACATTACCCGCCCTCCCCCCCCCACGGCACCGGGGAGCAGGCTTCCGTCGGTTTCCTCGCAAAAACTAAACACTGTTCTGAGCCCGAAAACCCCGCGCCGCTGACATCCGCCCCCAGCCCTAGACCCGAAAGTGCAGTGGGCACACAGAGAAGAAAAGGCCAGAGAGAACAGGAAACCTGACTCAAGTTCGAATAGAAAGAACTCAGCCCGCGGAGAAGAAACCCAAAGCAGGGGGTGGGGGTGGGGTGCAGGTTTGGCCGGGGTGGGGGGAGAGAACCAAGTTTGGCAGTGGCAGATGCAGGTTTGGCCGCGGGTGGGGGGATGCAGGTTTGACAGGGGGCGGGGGAGAAAGAGAGAGGGGGGTGAGGGTCGCTCAAGAACTCAGCCCTAGCCTCCAAGGCAGTTGAAGCCCTCCCCACGACCTACACTTCCATCATCTTGGACACACAACCCAGATTCAGGACATTCCCTTCCTGGTATCCTCTCAATCCTCGCCCTAAAGAGAGCCCCCAAATTGGGGGCGAGAGTAGCCTTCCCTGCAGCGGAAGGGAGAGTCTCCCGAAAAAAAAAGGGGGGGGGGCTTGGGGATGGATGACATCCTGGCCGTAGCTAAGGGCGCAAAGTTGGGAAAAGGTGATTCCAGTGGGTCCCATCCCGGCCTAGGAGGTACTGACATTCCCACCCACCTACCCACCCGCCGTTCCAGTGCTGCCACCACCATCACACGATCCCCGTAGTGACCAAGTCAGGTTGCTTCCCCCTCCCCTGTACAGCCCCATGCCTGTTCGATCTCTCCCCAGTCCTGGCTGGATTAGCCGCGTCCCTCCTCCAGGAGTGAAAAAGTTTTCTCCGACTGAGCACAAAGTTTGCGGGCTTGCTCGCTCCCCCTGATTGTTCCCCACCCCCAGAGCCACCGGGTTCCGATCTCCACTGGAGCAGTCCCACGTCCTACCTCGTGCGAGGACCGGCAGCAGCGACAGACAGACGACGGGCACTAGGAGCGGCCGCATGCCTCCCGCAGCGGCCAGCTCTCCCCCAGCGGTGCTTCGCTCGGGCAATCCCAGAAAAGCTCAGAGTGACATAAGGTCTCCGGGAGGGCAGGGAAATCCTAGGTAATATCTCTCGGACAGGGAGCCAATCTCGCCCTCGTCTTCCCGTTCTCTGCAGGCGGACGGACGCGCATGCACTGCCTGGAGTTCGCTCGTTCTCTCGCTACCTCGCAAATTTCTCCGCACCGCGCCCGGCTCAACCCTACGTAACCTACAGCTGCCAAGGAACTAAGTGAAGCAGCGAGCTCCGCGCCTCTCCCACTCCTCCTGCTCCTCCCTCCCCTTTCCTCCCCTCCCTGCTGTAACCTGCCTCTTCTCTGAATCCTTCCGCTCTCCTACCCCCTCCCTATAGAGCCTGGCTACGCTCAGTCATAGAGCTCCTTGGAGAGACCGCGGGCCGAAGATGCTTTCTGGGGTGTCCAAAGCTCTCCCCGAAGAACCCTGAGCATTTTTTAGGAGCTAGGAGGGCGTCCGGTATAGAGGGACTACTTCTCGTTTGAAAGTTTCAGAAGCTTCTGAAAGTTTGTTACGAGCTTGCGGAGGGATTCTTGGCTCTTGCACGAAGTTTCTGTTCTTCGCCTAGTCTTTTACGTATTTGCATGTCAATGGAGGAACCGCTGGTATCGGGGGCCCGGGAGAATAGAGCTTAGGGTGTGCTTAGCCCCAGCAACCTTCCCTTTCTGTCCTTGTCTCCGGCCTCCCTCTACGGGCTACTCTCTGAGGGCTTCATGCAGAGGTGGAGAAGACAGGGAAAGTGGAAGGAGTTAAGGATGAAGAGCCGGGGATGGTCCCGAAGAATGTCTGATCTGAATACCTTAAAAGGCAGTGAACTGGGCTAGGGGACTTGGGTTTAGAAGAGTACTCTCCGGCCCCACCCTCGAGAGCTTTCCTGGAGTGGGCATTGGATAGGGGTAAGACGTGGTGGTGACCTAAATCCTCCTTTCTCAGTGCAGGAATTAATCGTGGAGCACAGACGGGTTTGTGCACTCCCCCTGGTCCCAATCCCTCCACTCCTTCAGCCCTGTAATTCTGGGGACTTCTAGGAGAAAGGACAGGTTCGCTGGAAGGTGACTCGGGACTTGAACACCTTTGACCATGACGTCCTCATGCACTTGACTCTCTTAGAGGCAATAGGTCTTCAGGTGCCATGGAAGTCATCTATTCCAACCTTTTATTGTACAGATGGAGGAAGCTAGGGCATGGAGAGGTTAGGTGGGTCCAAGTTCACACTGGCAGTGAGTAGTAGAGGCAGGATTTGAACCCAGGTCCCAAGACTGAATCCAGTAAATCGGCAAGTATTTATTAAGCACCTACTATATAACAGAAACTATCTCACTAGAGATTCAAAAAAAAAAAAAAGCAAACAGTTTTTTCCTGTCGGGAAATACCTACAGATACAAGCAAACATGAGATCCATACCCTGTAAGTAAAAAGTAGATAGAGTCGGGGAGAGCAGATACGTTAGCCACTGGGAAAGGGATTTGAGCTGGGTTTTGAAGGGCCTAAGGGATACCAAGCTGGGGGAAGTCTGTGCACAGGCAGGAGATGGAAAGCCATGTACCAAGAGAAGCAAATAGGCCGGTTTAACTGGAATGTAGTGTGCATAAAGTGGAATAATGTGCAAAGAGTCTGGAAAGGTCCTTTGGAGCCAGACTGTGAAAAGCTCTGAATACCAAAAGAAGTGGTATTTTATCTTAAAAGCAATAAGGAGCCACTGGAGCTCTTTGAACAGACAAATGACAGAGTCAGATCTTTAGGCCTCAGGATGTTGTCACAGTTTGGTGGGAGAATGTTTTGGAGAGGAGAGGGTCTGGAGGCAGGGAGACCAATTGGGACACTGCTGCTTTAGCCCAGTCAGGAGGTATGAGGCCCTGGGCTAGAGTGGTAGCTTCCAGAGTGGAGGTAAGAGACCAGAGAGTTTATGGAGGAAAATCAACAAAACTTGGTAACCAATTAGATCTCAGTGATGAGGAAGAGTGAAAAGTCAAGGCAGACTAAGACTTCAGTTTCAAACTTGAGTTACTGAGAGGGTGATGGTGTCCTCAAAAGGAAGAGCAACGTTAGAAAGATGTGTGGGTTTGGAGGAAAGGATAATGAACTCTACCTACTTTAGACTTGAGTTGAGCTGCCAATGGAACATCTCAGGGGAGATGTCCAATAGTCAGTTGTAGGTCAAGGAGAGAGGTCTGTAGTTGTAGATCTGAAAGTCACCAGCAAAAAGATAAGTGAACTGATGAGATTGTGGTAGAGAGAGTAAAGTGTAGGGTGTAGAAAGAGAGGAAAAGAGATTCCCAGGACAGACTCTTGGCGCATACCCCCACTAGAGTATAGGCCATGGATGATGACCCAGCAGAGAAGTTTGAGGAGTATGCTCACCCTTGATAAATGAGTAACCCCACAAATAAGTGGAGAATTGGACGACCACACTCAGAGGGTGGAGAGCAGATGGGAGCAGAGAGTTATCAGCAGTGTCAAATTCTACATCGAGGTCAAGAAGGATGAGAACTGAGAAAAAGCAATTAGATTTGGCTAATTAAAATATAATTGGTAATTTTGAGGGAGCAGTTTCATTTGAACAGTGAGGTCAGAAGCCAAATTGCAAGGATTTAAGAAGTGAGAGGAAGTGCTGGCAAAGAATATAGTATTTCCATCCCCCCCTATTTCTCCCATCCCCACCTCCAACTCCTGCCTTCTACATTCTCCAAACTTATGGCCCTGTCAACCCAGCAAGAAGTTGGAAGAAAAGGATAATGAGATTGTAACCATCTAAATAGACTGCATGTCAAAAACCCAACAAAATTCCAGATAGTGTCTGAGGTGCGTGAAAACATGCTTAAAATTTTTTTCACTTATGCCACTAGGGTCACTCAAAAATAAATTGAAGTATCAAAACCCATTCTTCCTTACGGTATGTAGCCCTTTATTTGCGTTGTTTCTATTAAACAACCATCTGTTAAACCTACTTTGTACTGTGTTAGGTGTTGGGGAAGATATTTCATTGATTTGTACAAAAACTTTAAACCATTCCCTTCTCTTTCTAACAAACTAGCAAGCGTATGTGCAGGAATTACCTTTAGGAAGCTGGAGACCACAGCTATCCTCACCAGAGTAGCTAGGAAACCTTTTCATTTACAAATTGAGCTTCTGAACACTTTTTCTATCTTATTTACAAACACTTCTCCAAAGTTGGTAACAAATTATGTTCTCAAGCACTTTGTGGAGGCTTCCCAGATACTTGAGTCTGTTTGTTTGGAGAATCATTTCATCAAAGGAAACCAAAGACTAACTTTAAAGGTTATTTTAGCAGAGAGACGTTAAGTACAGCAGTTTCACAGCTGAGTGGCCATCTTTCCACCCTCTCCATCCCAAAAGATCATAGGATGGATCCCAGAATTTGCTTGGCTTGACTGGAATTAGACTGTCTATCCTAGTTCACTACTCAGACTAGAATCAGAACCTCAGAGTTAGAAAAGATTTCAAAGGTTATCTAATTTAATACATTTTCAGAAGCTTTTTAAATGTTTTAATTATTTTTATTAACTTGGCATCTGTCTCCTTGATTATTTCCGTATACGAAGAATAGAAAAAGAGAATCACATATGAAACCATGAATCTCAATTACTGAAATCATGGTTGTTTTTTTAAAGTCTATAATAAAAGCAACATGGTAATTCCACTACATTCTTTGCCTTTTTTTTTTTGGAGGGGCAATTGGAGTTAAGTGACTTGCCCAAAGTCACATGGCTAGTTAGTGTTAAGTGTCTGAGGCCAAATTTGAACTCAGGTCCTCCTGACTCCAAGGCTGGTGCTCTATTCACTGCGCGACACCTAGCCGCCCCCCAATTCTACTACATTCTTGTTTAGGTGTGTCTCTGAATTTCCTTCTGACCTCTTCTGTGTATTAATAAATAAATGTTTCACTAGCGATCCCTTTTCTCTTTATTTTGGCATCAGTATTACTATTCCCCTTATGATTTCTTCCCCATCCCCAAATTTTTTTTCCCCTTGCAACTATTAAGTATAGTCAAGCAGAACAGATCTATACATTGGCCATGTCACAAAATATATGTCACATTCTGAACCTTTAGACCTCTCTGTCAAGAGTAGGGAGTTATGATTCATCATGAATCTTCTGGAGTAATGGTGGTTCTTTACTTGATCAAAGTACTTAATTAAGTCCTTCAAAGTAACTTTCCTTTACAATGTTATAGTTATTAAATAAATTGTTTCCCTGGTTCTACTTAATTCACTCTATATCCAATCATATATACAAGTATTCCTACATTTCCCTGAATCCATCCCTTTCATAGACCACAAATTACTCAGCCATTTTCCAACTGATGAGTCCTCCCCTTGTTTCTAGTTCTTTAATACAACAAAAAGTGCTACTTTAAATATTTTTGTACAAATTATGTTTTGGGGGGGTATGGTCCCAAATTGCTTTCCAAAATGGTTGGACCAACTCATACCTCTCCCAACAGTACACTCATCAGTGTGACTATTTCCTGTAGCTATTCCAACAATTGTCATTTTTCCATTTTTCTATCATCTTTGCCAAAATGATTGCTGTTTGATGGAACATCAAGGTTGTTTTAATAAAGGCAACCTATTTCTAAAGAGGAATTCTCTCTACAATGTCACTTAGCTGTGAACAAGTGATCGAGCCTTTACCTGAAGATCTCCGACAAAGACAGTCTCCTTGAGGCAGTCTGTTTTGCTTTTAGATAACCCCAGTTGTTAGAAGCTTTAATTTTGTTTTGTTTTTCTTCACATAGAGTCAAAAATCTCCCTCTTTACAACTTCCCATTATTCCTTATTCTGTTCTTTGAGGCCAAGTAAAATGAGTCAAACCTCTTTTCCAAAAGATAGCCTTTAACATACTTAAAGAAAATAATCCTGTCTTCTCCATTCCTCAAATCTTCTCTTCTGCAAGATAAATACCCCCAAATCCCTTCAATCTATCCTAGTTAGCATAGCTTTGTTTCCAGTCCTCATTGTTTAGTTAACCTGTATGATTATGCTTGGTATCATAGATTTAGATCTGCTTCCCACTGGTGTTGTATATATTTTTGGGAGAATGTACCCCCAGACTTATGGGGGACATGTTTTGCTGCTCCTGAATTTACTATGTCATTTCAGTAAATGCCTTTTTAAAAAAAAATTTAGAACTGAAAAGGACCGGAGAGGTCATATTTTATTTTAGATTTCTTTATTTTGAAGATGAGGAAACAAAGACATGGGAAGGATAAATGATTACTCAGTCATACAGCTAAGTAAGTGACTGAGGGGTAGTTCACTACTCTATCCTTGATGCTTCCAAATGTGTTCCAGTTCATCAATTTCCTTTAAAAAGTATGGCATCCAAAACTAAACACATTAGTATAGCTGTGGTCTGGCCAGGGTACCAGAGAGAAAACAATGCTATCAATTCTTTGGTTCCTGAGGCTAATCCTCAGCTTTGGATTCCTGTTGGTGTTTCAGGTTGGTATGTACTACTCTTGACTTGAGTTCATCTTGAAGCTACCTATATTCACCTTTGTAGGAAACTCTAAAGCAGTGGTTCTCAACCTGTGGGTTATGTTCAATTTGTAACAATGAAAATACATCCTGCACATCAGATATTTACATTATGATTCATAACAGTAGCAAAATTACAGTTATGAAGTAGCAACGAAAATAATTTTATGGTTGGGGGTCACCACAACATGAGGAACTGTATTAAAAGTTCACAGCATTAGGAAGGTTGAGAACCACTGCTCTAAAGGGACCCCTGGGTTTTATCCTAAAAACAGGTTTAGGGAGAAAATACATTTTTAACTGTTGGTTCTCAGCATAGCTCATTCAAGGAAGACATGGAAGGAATTTAGTTTTTCCAGGACTCAGGGCACTGACCTAAGGAATTTTGGGGAATGATTTTGTCATGGCAGGCTATTGAAATGTCTTTTTTTTTTCCTGACTTGCCAATAGCAGCCATATCACAAGCTATTCCGAGGTAGAGATGATACCCTGCTACAAAAAATATCTCTACAAAGTTTTTATAGGAAAAAAAATATTCCAAGCCCTAGACAACAGCTCATTTATTTCAAGTAATAATTCATATCCAATTAAGAATGAATATTTCCTGAGTGCCTACTACGTGTCCAACCATATGCTGTATCAGCTGGGAGGGAGGCAGAGAATAGGTTTTTTAGTTTAGAGTCAGAAGGGAGGAACCATCTAAGTCATCAAGTATAACTCCCTCATTTTGTGAAAGAGGAAACTGAGTTTCCAACAATTGAAGTCACTTGCTCAAAGTCATATAGGCACTAAGAACAGAGCCAGGATTCAAACCATGGCCTGTGACTCAAAGTTTCAGCACTCTTGTCCACTGTAATCTAATGCTTTTTATAACAAGATATTGCCCCTGCTCTCACAAAATTTACTGGAAACAGAAGTAACATGATAAAGGTCAAAGGGATCAGGGATAGACTGTAAGGAGATCAGAGAGGGAAAGATTTGTCTGGGCCAGAGTAGCCAGTGAATCACTCATGGAGGAGGAGGAGGAGGCCTTCAAAGATGGGAGAAGATTTAAATAAGCCGAGGGAGGGGAGAAAAGAGAGAAGAAGGGCTTTGGCTCATTTTGGGGCTGAGAGGTATTAGGCCAAAAGGTGAAGATTCCAGCATAATGAGAAAGAATAGAAAGCATTGTCCTTTGAACCACTGTAAAGAGGAATCTGACCTGTACTAAATCACTATCCAAAGGCTTGTGAATTATTTATCTTCCTAAAGTGGCTCACATTTTTCTGTAACCAAAAACAGAAAAAAAATTGATCCCACCCTACCAAACTTTTGAAGATGGTCCTTCTCTGATAAAGAGCATTGATTTAGGACACAGGGGCTCTAGGTTATGATCCTGGCTCCCTCAGTAACACACTATGTGACATATGAAGAGTGACTTTCCCTCTTTGGGCCTCAGTTTCTTCATCTGTACAACAATGGGAGTGGACTCAGTGACTTCAGATAGAGGTCCTACTCAGTCTGAGACTGTAACAACTTGACTCTTAAGTAACCCGAGAGCATTTTGATGGGACTCAGAAAGAACCCTGTACTCTGTCCAGACTGTTTATACTTTAGCCCCCACCAGGTTTGGCAAACTTCAATTTTAATTTAAACACACGCAGGCAGGCAACATTCAGTGGTGCTTTTAAATGTAAACATGCTCAGCCTGCCAGGGGCTGGCCTTGTTGGTGGGTGGGAGGGAGAGGTAGATAGGTTTTGAAGTAAGCCAAAGACAGCCTTGAGCTTTGGGACCACCACCTCTTTCTAACCCCAGAAAAGAATTCAGACCAGTCCCACAGTATGTGTTTCTCAGGAAAGAACAAGCTAGGATTGTCAATTAACAAATATTCATTTAGTTTTATTTTTTTATTTAATATTTATATAAAATCATTATACTATATGTAATTATTATATAATCATATAATATTATTAATATATTAATTTATTTATCAGGTGCCTACTGTGTGCTATGCATGCTATCTTACCCCTAGGCAACTTTTATGACAGTGTTCTGTACTACTGGCATCCTTCCGTACTGTACACATGAATGGAACACATCATTGATAAAAACATAAGAAGAATAGGAAGGCTTTGGTAAATGATATTTTATAGCGTACCATATCTAAAATGTACAAATAATACAACGCCATGCTATGTTTATTCGTTGTTGACTACCAGAAAACATTTGGCTCTTTTGGGTAACATGCAGCCTTAAAGGATTTCTTCCAACAAGTTGTTTCCCTTGTGAATGTCAAGACAATTCAAGATTCTTTGACAGATGTAACAACAAAAATAACTTTATTCCAAGATTCCTCAGATTATCAAGGGAGACGTAAAACTGGAAGATATTTGCTCTCCAAAGATGTTTGCCACTGACTTGAATGATGCCCTGGTTAGTTCCTCTGGATGCTTCTGTTTGCTAATGATATCTTATTGCTAGCACCTAACTCAGAACTCTGCAAGGTCTCCTAACTGAGATTGAAAATAGTTCCAAAAATAGAAAAAGAAAAGAAAGAAACCCACTCAAGAGTACTTAGCCTAATAGTTCACACAGAGAATTAAAAAATGAATGGAGAATGCCTATTGCCCAGGCTATGATATGCAGTAAGATAGCCCTTTAAGCTGATCAATCAGGACACAAATTAGTATAGGCTCTTTAAATGAAAAATTAACTAGGCACCAAAATGAACAGAAGAGAGTTGATATTTGAGAAATTGTACAGCTCCTTCAAAGGCCTCAAGTTCCTTTGAAATAAATCCATCTTTTTTTTTTTACATCAATATTCTTCTAATGATGTTATCTGGCTGCAAATCATGAGATACTGTAGTTCCAAAGAATAAAAATTTGAGTCATTCAGAGGGCAATGGAGAGACACATCTGATATATGTAAATAGGTTTCACTGTATTAGCAATTGTATGCAAAAAGATCATAAAAGACAAAGGTTACTGGAAAAACAGACTGGTGATGTAGTAAAAACCAGGGATCACAGATTGCCAACATGTGTTTTCACTGGAACCCAGATAATGTTAAAAAAGGACTTAAAGAATCCCCCCTCCTCCCCCCACATTTGTCAGGCCCCCTGTGGAGAGTGAATAGCAATACAAGGATGGATTAAATGCTAGATACATAACATCTATGCCTTTAGAAAATCCCCCCATCAGTGAGATCATGGACTCACTGAAGGTTCCAGAGCACTGTGCCAGGAAGTGAGGAAAACACAAAATGTAGACGTGATTCCTGCATCTTGGAGCTTATATTCTAGAGGGATAATAAATTATACATAAATATAATATACTGTGTATGATAAGCACCCCGAAGAGATGAGAGACATTGTTGACTATAAATTGTAGAACAGATACCTATCTGTATTCCTCTCTGGTACTTTCCTAGCCAATGAAATCACAAGCAGAGGCTTTGAAAAGTACAACATACTGAGTAAGATTTGAGAGAGAAGATCGTTAACTACTGAATGTGGTCTATTTCTCTGCAAAGGGCCATGATTCTTACTTAACATAAGCAACTGTTTTCTAAGAATTAGAGCTGTCTATCAATGGAATGGACTGATTTAGCAAGTAGGTAGTAAGTTTTGAATCTCCGACTGTGTTCAAGTAGAGAGTGTAGAGCAAAGTTCTTAATTGTATGTGTGTGTGTGTGTGTGAGATGAGCCCCTTTGGCAGTCCAGTTAAGGAGATCTTCTTAGAATAATGTTTTTAAATGTATGAAGTAAAATGCATAGGATTACGAAGGAAATAAAGTATGTTGAAATGTAGTAACTAAAATATTTTCAAAAAATAAGTTCATGGACTCTAGGAACTTGGTTAAGAATCCCTGACTCAGAGGCTGGATGTCTCTCGAGGGAAGCTATAGGACAAAAGTTCTTAACTTGTGGGGGGGTGGGGTGGGGTGGGGGTGGATAGATTTGAGGATTCTATGAACTTGGAGAGGAAAAAAATCATATTTTCATTTTCACTAACCTCTAACTGAAATTTAGCATTTCCTTCAAGTATGAATTTTTAAAATATTAAGAAGGGGTCCAGAGGTTTCACCAGACTGCTAAAGGGATCCAGGACACACACACAAAAGTTAAGAACCCCTGATGGAGAAGGATCAGGTCAGGGTTAGACTAGATGACCTCTGGTTCCCTTACAAGCCTGAGAATCTCATTCAAATTCCTTTAAAAAGCATAATCCTTTATGTACACAGATGATAACCTACCAGCACTAGGACTCTGACTCTGACTTTGACTCTGAGCTGAGTCTCAGGCATCAGAGATGCCTCACTGAGCCATTCCTACTCTCTCATCCTCCTTGTCTCCTTGTTATCAATAGTATACATTTATAAAATGTCTGGCTACGGTTAGAGATGAAGTCAAGTCACCAATTATTTGTTCTCCTGTGTCCCTAACCCAATACTAGCTCCTACAGTAGGAGGGAAAAAAAAGAGAATAAAACACAGAATAAGACTTCAGGTACCTTACAGTTAAATCACACACACACACACACACACACACACACACACACACACACACACACACACACACACACACCAAAAAAAACGAAACTAGAGAGTAAGGGTTAAGACAGGATTCTTGCCCCTAGGGAGCTCAGGATCAAGTATGATCCAGAGAAGCAGCCCATTCCAGACACTGGATGCTAGAGATGGCAGGATGAAAAAAAAAAAGAAATAGAGAGTCATTTAGTTCAGTTGGAATATAAAGTGAGTGGAGCTGTATAATATCAGGCCTGGAAAACTAGGTTGGATTTATTATATTCCAGATGACCTTGAATTCAAGGATCAGGGGGTTATACTTTACTCAGTAAGCATTTGGAGGCTACTAAAGGTTTTTGAATAAAGGGAGTACATGACCAGTCAATTAATCCACTGAGGAGCTTACATGAACAAAATGGTGCATCAGGGAGATTGTTTGGAAAGTGGTGAGGATAATTAATTAGAAAGGAGAGATTGGAGACAAGAAAACCAATTGGCAGACAAAGTGAGAGGAGATGAGGGTCTGAGATAAGGCTATTGTGACCGGATGTATGAAAAGGTTATATAGCAGAGGTAGAATCAACATAATATGACAACTGACTAGACAAAGGGGTGAAATGATGAGTTTAGGTGACTGAGAAAATGGGGAAACCATAAGAATGTTTTGGCAAAGATAAATAGTTTAGTTGGGCTAAAAAAATCAGACTAGGACCAGGAAGGTATATTGGGGCTGGCTCATAGAAAACTCTGGCTAACAGACTAATTGGCTTCCCTAATCTTGGCATTATTAGTAGCCCTCTGAAGAGAGAAATTAAGTAGCCCATATAAAGTGTTAGATTTGTCTCAGGTGACAAGGTCAAAATTTGAATTCAGGATTTTTAATATGTTCTATTTTAATATAGTAGTTATGTTTTGAAAGATCCTTTTGGGCTTCTCCATGAGAACCATTAATAGCTGTTGGGAGAAAATACAATTGTTTTGACAGGTATAGTCCTAGAGTACTGGTCTGTGAGAAAACTCTTGGATACATATTTGACATACCATCCATGGCCCAGGTCACAGCTAGCATCCATCTCACTGTGAGACCTGCATAGAAACTCTTGTGCAAAATATGCTCAGACATGTTCCTAGAATCGCTGACAGGTAGCCTGTACAAGCAGGTGAGTGGCAAATTTCTTGTTTGAATAAGGGGTGTTTCTGGAGCTTAAACTCTGGGTCTCAGTTTCTTAATATTTAAAATGGGGTATGTGATGAAGAGGGAGAATGGATTTAATGACTTTTAAGGCCAGTTCTGGCTTATGTTAATGGAATAATGTGTTTTGGTAGTGGTTAGTGGGTCAGGGTGTATATGCGTGTATGTGTGTGTGTGTATGTGTGTGTGTGTGTGTGTGTGTGTGTGTGTGTGTATGTGTGAATTTTGCAGTAATTGCCTGTGTCAGGCATTCTAACCCTTGAAGTCTGGATCTTTAGCATTTGAACACATACTGTTGCATTTCATCTTCTAATTATTTCATGTTGTGTCATCTCCCCAGTTAGGCTATCATTCCCTCAAAACCTTGTATTCTCATTTTGTATTCAATTTCTCCCTTTCCTTCGATATCTAGCTTGAATGCCAGCTCCTCCTGCAAGTCTTCCCTCACCCACCCACTTTTCCCGTAGATAAGCACTTTCCTTTCTGAAATGTCACCTTGCCCCTTGGTACAGCTCTAAATCACTCATCCTAGAGCATTATGTATCAGAGTTTTTGGTGAAAATTTTCCTTGGAAAATTTTTAGGAATAAAATTAAATAAAACCATCCAACATATCAGCAGTGCTTGACAGTGGATAAAACATTTTGAAAGGCCCTCTGTGATGAGGTTTCACTTTTCCTCTCCTTACTCAGATGACCCATTGCTGTCCTAGCCATCTTCAGGTAGCTCTGCTACCTCTCAGCATCCTGGTGACTTCCTAAACCAAAACTCTCCTCCCTACCGATCATTCCTTTCCATATGGACATAGTCTTCCCAGTTTTTCTAGTTCTAGTCTCTGGGCTTAACACAGTTTCTGAAGCCTAGTGAGTGCTTAATAAATGCTTTTTCATTCATTACTTCCATATCCTTTGTCTCCTACTTCTCCAATTAGAGTAGCTTACCCTCTATTTTTTTCCTCCCAAGGGCCAAGCTTATTCTTTACAATTACTTAACATTCAGTTTCATTTTATTGTCCCCCCCCTCCAAACATTCCCATTTACTTATCTTATAAATTGGGGTCGACACTTTCACTTTTGGAATTACTTGTCTTGCCCCCCTTCCCTTAAATTTTAGGGGGGTTTTGTTGTTGTTGAGACTCAGAAAAAAAATCTTTTTTTTTTTAGAAAGCAAAACATGTTCCTTTTTATTTTCCTAGAAAATATCCCAACAAACTTTTCTTTTCAAATGTGAGGACTTCTATTTTTTTAAAAAAGCATGATCTAAAAGTGAACCACTCTGGCTAGTTGTTTCCCTGGTTGTGTGACTTCAGGTATTCTACAAATCTCTTCAGCATCCAAGCTTGTAGAAGTCCCAGCAAACTGAGTAAGGGCTTCCACGAAGCCAGCTGGATTTTTGCCTCCATTTGCTCCAGACACATTTAAACCTGTTTAGAACTTCCGCCCCACCCCCAGGTTCCCACTCTCTTCTTTCCTTCCCCAACTTTTGGTTAAAATAAAAATGGGTTAGCAAACTGGGGTTTGGGTTACAGGGAGCACAGGGAATTGTGTTCACCAGGCAAAACTTTGTGCAAATATAAACAGGTACAGCACATCTGTGAGTTATTTTCATGTCTCCAGGGGCAAGAGAAAAAAAAACCCAGCCCTTAAGTGAGACCAGAATTCTTCAATATTTTTGCCTTGACAGCTAAGGAAAAAATTTGCCAAAAACCAGAGGCCCCGGAGAGTGTTGGCGTGGGAATGTTGGTTTAGTCAGAGATTTGCCCTGGGCCATTTAAATAAAAACAGGCACTTGAGGGGCAAATGCTTGTAAATGGAGAAGCGATTGTTACTGATTGGACCTAAGAAGGGTTGTTTTGCAGTCTCTTTCTCCTTCTTTTTCTTGACCCCTTCCAGGGCTTTATCATCACAATCAATACTTCACAGATAAATATTTTAAAACAATTACTTTTTAAAAATCCAGACTTTAATGTGGCCATGATCTGGATCGTCCTTTCTCTGCAGAGACATGTGGTTTCTCAAATCTTAGCTTCCCTGTCACTGAAGGATGCTTTAGCCTGAACCACTGAAGAAACTTTTAAAAACATAAATCAAGCCAGCCCCTCATAGATCACTCCAGGCAACTAGGAAAGGATAAAAATATTTCCAGTCGGGGGAGGCAATGTGAAAATGATCAGGGCCAAAACACTACTGTAATGGGATTCCATCACCAGTTCCCAGAAGCTCTACCGGCCCAGAACTGGGCTTGTAAAGGAGTCAGAGGAGTACATGCATTTCATTAAAAAAAAAAAAACCCTCCAGATTAGATACTCTGAATGAGTTGTCTATATGAACTGCAGGCCATTCCCACAGTTAAAACAGCAGAGGCAGCTAGTGCTGTGGAATGTAAGATCTTCAAGGGTAGAAACTTTTTTTTTGTCTTTATCTCTGGCACCTAGCACAGAGTATTGATTATTAATAAATGCTAGAATCAGAAATCTGGAGATATATTTCAGATTTTCTGTGTTTGGCCTTGGATAAATCATTTCCCTTATCTGGACTTCGGTTTCCTCATATGTAAAGTAGGTATAATCATACCTATTCTGCAGAACTTCCAAGGCTAGGGTTGAGGTTCAAATGAGATAATGTATGGGGAAAGGCTGTACAAATGTAAAGGATTATTATTGTTAGTCAGCTGTAGAATGAATTAGAGCCAAGCAGAACAGAATAGATTTCAAAGCTTTTTTTTTTTTTTTGCTTCAGGCTTATTACTGTAGAAAGATGGTTCCCGTGGAATGGGGGAAGGAAAGGGAGACTGAGAGCTAAGGGCTAGGAGCCAAGATCCAAAGGCTCTGAGTCTTCTTCTTGCTACCCACAACTTATGTGACTTTGGACAAGTCATTCCAACCCCTATGGCTTTTGGTTCCCCTACATGTTGGAAGGGAGTTAGATGACTCATCCTAAGCCAAATCTAGCTGGCAGGAAATGGTGGAAATCTTTTAATGTAATATGGGGGGAATCTTAAACAAGGTGGGATGTCCACTTCCAGAGAAAGAACTGGTGGAGTCTGTTTGCAGATCAAAATATACTTTCAAAAAAAACTTCCTTTATTTTTCTGGTCTGTTTTCTTTTGCAGCATGGCTAATATGGAAATGTTTTGCATGACTGCACATGTATAATCTATAGCAAATTGCTTGTCTTCTCAAGGGGGGGAGGAGATAGAGAGAGGAATATAATTTGGAACTCAAAATCTAAAAAAGGAATGTTAAAACTATTGTTACATATAATTGAGAAATAAAAAACAGAATGGGATGTACTACTATCTCATGTCTTCTTTAAGTCCAGAGCTCAGGGTATAGTGAATGGGCCTCTTTGGCCAGAGAGGATCAATGGCTTTTACCTTAAAAAGAACGAAAACTACCAAAACCCTTTTGTACTTTAAATGTGAAACAGACTTGACTGTAATAGCACTGATGAAGATCTGGGCTTTAAGGTAAAAGCCATTGATCCTCTCTGGCCAAAGAGGCCCATTTGCTCTGCCCTGAGCTCTGGACTTTTCTCAGTATGAAGATAGTTGAAGGGAATATATATGTATATATATGTATACATACATATATGTATGTATAGGAGGGTGTATGTGTATATAAATATATATGTGAGTGTGGGCATATGTGTGTTCATGTATACACAGACAGAGGGCACAGGATGAGTTGAATATGAAGGGATGATATCTAAAAAATAAAATTTAAGAGGTGAGAGAGGAATTTATTGGGAGAAGGAGTAAGGGAGAGATAGATTAGGGTAAATATCTCATATAAAAAAGGCTTTTACCTTAAAGCCCAGATCTTCATCAGTGCTATTACAGTCAAGTCTGTTTCACATTTAAGATACAAAAAGGTTTTGGTAGTTTTTGTTCTTTTTCTAGTTCCAGATAAGAATACCAAAACAGAACAGATGCTGGTGGCTTTGAAAGCTCCTTGACCTTCCTGCCATGTTTATCTGGGACCTCTGGGCAGGTCGGTCCAGGAGAAAAAATATTTATTCTACAGTAGGCAGCTACAGGGGTAATGAATTGAGAAGGTGTATGACAGAAAGCCTATCAGATCTATGCTAATGAAAGAAAGAAAAAGAAAGAAAGAAAGAAAGAAAGGAAGGAAGGAAGGAAGGAAGGAAGAAAAAAAGGAAGGAAGGTAGGAGGCAAGGAAGGAAGGATGGATGGATTTCTAAAAAAGAAAAATGAATAAATGAAAAAACATTTACTTTGTGCCAGGAATCAAATACAGAGAAGAAACCAGTCTGGGTCCTCAAGACACTTACCTTCTAATAGCAGAAAGACAACTATGGGGGAACAGTGGTCTGGGAGAAGTGTTTTGTCAGGTAAATCACAAGGATTGTAGGTAGAGTCATGGAAATATGTTGATGTCTTTTGCAGGGATGGGACTGTTGATTCTTTTATTGCAGACAGAACTAAAGAAGGAAGAGGTTGACAAGTGCTTTTGGGTAGAGAGCACAGGGTTTGGACCATGAAGATGGCCAGGGAACGGTAAGAGAAGAGGCTTTCTCATACTGTGACAATTGAAATGAATGAGAACCCCATAAGATCAGCTAGAGGATTCCGGTTAGGAACAACCAGAGGATTCTGCTGTGTCACTTTTATGCCTTAAAATATTATTGTATTGTCAGGGACTATACCACAGACTGACTCTTAAGCCCAATTACAGAGGGAGCCCTAATCCCATCAGGTGTCTCACAATAAAAGAAATGAGTATAATGGAAAGAACCCTGGAATTGTTAACCTCTCATGGCCTCAGTTTCCTTATTTGTAGATTAAGGGTATTGGATAAGATGATCTTTCAATTCCCTTCAATCTCTAATGATCTATGAGTCTAGAACTAAAGTTCTTAATCCAGAGTCTGTGAACTTGTTTTTCAAATGGTCATGATATGATACTTCAATAAAATTGGTTTCCTTTGTAATCCTATATATTTTACTGTATTCATTTAGAAATATTATTATGAGAAGGGGTCCACAGGCTTCCTCAGATTGCCACAGGGGTACATGATACAAGAAAAAGGTTTAAAATTCCTGTTCTAGAAGGATGGGTTAGATTAGGGGTGGGGAACCTGTGGCCTTGAGGCCACATGTGACCCTCTAGGTCCTCAAGGGTAGCCCTCTGATTTCAGCCTTGAGGTAGAAGGTTCCTTACCCCAATTCTAAGGTCTCTTCTGCTTCTGAAATTCCATGATTCTGTTTGAAATTGGGGTTTGGAATAGACTTCTCAGAGTTTATCAATCTACCATCCCCTAGCAGACTACCATCCTGCTAAGGTCCTAGTACCTACAAGCTATTTTCCTGGGAAAGGCCTGCCTCAGAACTCTTTCCCACAGCTGTTTGCTTCACACCTGCCCCTGTTCAGTATGACTTCAAGGTACAAAGAAGTGACTTTCTGACTCCTGCAAAGGTTACCCCCATCCCCAAGGGCTCTCTCAGCTCTAATAAACAGCCAGAAAGGTTCTCTCTTGGATGGACTTGGCAGGGAGGTGAGCTGATATGATTATATCTTTCATCAGGACAGATGGATCACTATTCCTGTCTGAGCATCTGGGCTGGGGCCAATCAGTTTCCTGATTTGGGAAAAGGATTAAAGAAGTAGAATAACTTTTTTATTACTGGAGATTAACAGGATTTCCCAGAAATCTAGACTTAAGTATAGTAAGAGGAGCCCAGAACCCTCATTTCCATTTTTCTACACAATAAAAATTCTACTTTTCCTTTACTTTGAGAAAGGGGGAAAATTCAACCACAAAATACTTATTGAGTGCTAGTGACGCTGAAACAGCCTCTTCTTTAGACAGGCTCAGGCCAGGCAAGAACAGTCAGCAAGGGAAAGCAGATTCAGTCAAGACAGATTTTGAATTAAGTAAAGTACACCTTTGGTTCCTCCACCTTTTAACACACCAAAGACTTTCCTCCTTCCCTCATCCCTGAACATAACCTTAAGGCCAGGTCCATCAGGGCCCTGTTTTCAATAAGGTCACTTCCAGCTCAGCATTTAATCTATGTTTATGGGGATTAGTTAACTAGTGGGTCCAATTCAACAAGTAATTATTAAGGGTCTACTATGTGCTAGGAACAGCGCCGAGGATAAAAAGGGGGGAAAAAATCAACAATACTTTCTTTCCCCATAGAGTTCACATGTTACTAGGGAAAAACAACATGTATACAAATGAGTACATAAAACATATCCCTCAAATAAAGAGCAGGTAAGAATTAACAGCTGGGAAAACTAGCTCCTTTTTTTTTTAAAGGAGGAAGTATTTGAGCTGAACTTTGGAGGGAACTAGGAATTCCAAAAGGCAGAGGTAAAGAAGAACATTTCTAGCAGGGGGACAGCCCACGCACATTCACAGGGCCATGTTCATGCAGTGTTGCATACAGAGATAATGGCAGGTGGGCCAGTTTGGTAGGAATGTATCCTTGAATGTGCTAGGAGGAATAAAGTAAAAGCAGTCTAGAAAGACAGATCTATGTTGTGAAGGGTTCTAAATGACAAATAGAGGCATTTGTGTTTGATATTAGAAGCAATAGGGAGGCACTGAAGCTTCTTTAGTAGGGGATTGACATGGTCTGATTGCACTATGAAACGTCTATCAATGGGTACTGCTATCAATCAGTTAGCAAGACCCGTTTTGTAGATGTATAGAGGATAAATTAGAGAGAAGACAGACTGAATGCAGGAAGATCAGTTAGGATGCTATTGTAATTATCCAGGCAAGAAGTGATACTGAACTACAGCTGTAGTCATGTGAATAGTGAGAAGGAAGATGTTGATGTAGAAATGACAAGACATGTTGACTGATTGGATGATTCTAACATTATGAACATGTGATAATGGTACCTTTAATGGAAACAGGGAAATTAAGAAAAGAGGTGGGTTTAGGAGGAAATGTAATGAATTGTTTTGGAAATGCTCAGTTTAAGATACTTATTGGACATCCAGGTAGAAGTAGATAGAAGGGAAGTAGTGATATGAGATCTGAGCTCTGAAGAGAGAGAAGTTGGAATTGGAGAGAGAGGATATATAAATCTGGGAGTAGTCTTCATTAAAGTTGTTATAAAACCACCTTAAGAAGGAAATGAGACTTCACTAAAAAATAGAATTTAGAAAGAGAAGGGAAGGGAATCCAAGAGAGTTCTGGAGTACACCCATGTATAGGGGTTGGGATCCAGACAATGATCCAACAAAGGAGACTGAAGAGAAGCAATTAGGTAGAAGGAGAACCAGGTGATCAGTATCATGGAAATTGTGGGAGGAGAATGTTTTGGGAAGGAATGAAGTAATCAACAATGCCAAATGTTACAGAGATATTAAGAGGAGGAGGACTGAGAAGAGGCCACTGGATTTAGTAATTAAAAAACTGATAATAACCTTGGTGAGAGCAGTTTCAGTGGAGTGGTAGATTTGGAAGTCAGACTGCAAGGTTTGAGAAATAAGTAGGTTCTATGGTAATGGAGGCAATAAGTGATTCATGCTGTTTTTAGGAGTTTGGCAGTGAAAGGAAAGAAAGATGTAGGATTACAGGTTGAGGGGATGGTAGGGCTAAGTGAAGGCTTTTTAAGGATGGGGGAAATATGGGTATATTTGTAGTCAACAGACAATTAATCAAAGAGAGATTAAAGATTAGAAATAGAAAGGATTGGGGCGGCTAGGTGGTACATAAAATGGAGCACCAGCCCTGGAGTCAGGAGGACCTGAGTTCAAATTTGACCTCAGACATAACACTTAACTAGCTGTGTGACCTTGGGCAAGTCACTTAACCCCAATTGCCCTGCCTGCCCCCTCCAAAAAGCAAAAATAAAAATAAAATAAAGAAATAGAGAGGATGATCAAAGGGGCAAGCTCCTGGAGGAAATGGGGGAAAGATGAGATCAAGAGTACAAGTAGAGGTACTGGTCTTGGCAAGGAAACATAGTGACTTTTGGGGAGATAGTACCTTAATTATCAAGTTTGGGGGCTCTATTTGTCAGATGGTAAGCAATTAGAAACTGTTGTCCTTCTGTCTTGAAGGACCAACATGGGTTTTGGAATAGTAGCCAAATGTTAAATTGTCTACCCTATTCATTTCTCAGGTAATAGCAATAACTCTAGCTTGACTGAATTTTTGGATAGGGAACCAAAAGAGTAGATGCAGACGCTAATTTCACTGGGCAACCTGGAGCAAATTGTTTCTCTTCCCAGATCTCAATTTCCCCATCTGTAAAATACATAGGTTAAACTAGGAAATGTCTAAGGCGCTTTGCAGTCCTGACACTCTGTGGTTCTCTATGTACATACATACATACACCTGCAAACACGTGTTAACTTTAGCTATTTTTTTTTTTTGTAGTGAAAACTGTTTTGAACCTAAAGGCCATTCATTAACCCAACCACCCTCTGTGACCCTTCATGCTCTGCACTAAATTCTTGAGGTTTTTTTGATCTATGTTGCTCCAAAGTATTGTTCTTGGATGGTACTTAGAACTTGATTATGATTGTGAACAAATGACCCAAATTTAAACTGCCTAGAGTTGAGTCTCTCTGCTTCAGGGCTAAGACTTGGGGAAAGGAGGAGTTGGTCTTACTAGTTTGGGTAGGCTGGTGGAGGTGGCACTGGACAGAACTGGAGAGACAGAGCAGTCTTCAAAATGTCTTTGCCCCAGGTACTAGGGAAGCCAACTGTTACCTAGTTTCTTCTTCCTTTTGTTCTCAGCCTCAAATATAAGGGGAAGGTAAGTGGAGTGGGATGGTAGGAGATACTCCCAGTGAGTTTGACCCTAAGTCCTCTGGCCCCTGAACCGTAAGTGGGACTTTTTCCCCCCTAGATTACGTGATAGGAAGATAGGGGAAAAGTATGGACAATCTGAATGTTTCACATACCTGTGGAAGGGAATGACCTTTTTGTCTGCCAGAGGTCCTGCCTCAGTAACAGTATACCTTCTGCCTTCATTACATTTGTCAGTGAGACTAATACACACACACACACACACACACACACACACACACACACACACAGAGTTTCCTTTAATGAGCTCTGACTGGCTATTTTAACACCTCCTTGCAATCTTGCTTGCAGTCCCCTTCCAAATCCCTTCACCATCTGCCAAACCAATATGTGAAACAACTCCAGATCTTCCCACCGGTTTACAACCTCCCTGGTCCTCCAGCAAGTCCCTACTGAGAGACCAATCACCATAGCTAATTCATTTTCCTCCCTTGCTTCTTAACAAGTCCCATAACCCAGTTGAGAACTCACCTATCCCCAAAGTAGAAGAAAATAACACTCCTGGAAAACAAGCAGGAATGAGCCTAGAATGAATGGTCCTGTTTCCTTTGGAGGTAGTTCTGTCTGGAGGTGCTTGAGAAAGACAAACCTGTCTACAGGAGCCTATAGATGCTCTGGGATCCTGGAAAAGGGCATTTTCAAGAGCTTAGGAAATCTGTCTCTGTTCTCTGGTCCTGAATTCTTTTGAAGCTTCCCCCTGTCTCCTCCAGATTTGAGGCCTGTGCTTTCCTCACTGTGCCTAGCTGCTGGGTCAGAAACAAAGTTAGCAATATTTGCTTCTGGGTGTAGCACAAACTACGCAGAGCAAACTGTAGGAAACATAACCTCAAATTGGAGGAGAAGAGGTAAGCCCTTCTACCTTTTCCTAACTTTCATCACATCTATCCTTGTTTCTTCAGGCACACAACCACCACCCTTTTTCAGGCCCTCATTACCTCTCGCTTAAACTTATTAGAAGTTTCCCTTCACCAAGTCTTTTACCCCTTTTCTCCAATCCTTTTTCACATAGCTGTCAAATTGATATTCCTGAAGAACCATTCTGACTGTGTCACTCTCCCTCTCAAGAAGTTTCAATGGTTCCCTTTTGTCTCCAAAAATATCAACTCCTCTGTTTCGCACTTGAAGACCCTCATGGTCTGACTCCAACCTTTTTAGATGGATTTCTTATTACTCCCACTCAGATAGTCTACATTTCAGACAAACAGTCCTACTTGTCATTCCCTCTACATAACATTCCATGCCCCACCTCAGTGATTTTGCTGTAGCCATTCCCCATTCCTGGAGTGCTCTTCATTCTCAACACTACCTCCTGGAATCCATAGCTCCCTTGAGGTTCAGCTCAAGTGCTACCTTCTACCTGAGGCTTTCCCAGACACACTCAGTTCTTAGCACACTCTCTCTAACTCAACTTAACTTTGTAGTCACAAGGCATATATTGTGCATTTCTTTCACAAAACCTTCCTCTAACACCACATCATGTCATAGAGGTGACCCTGCATTTTAGAAGGTTGTCCCTTTGGAGCTCAAGTTCTGGTAGGTTCTACCATGCTAGAAAGGCTTTAAGAATGGTCCTGGCCTTAGGCTGAGTCTGTTTCCTATGGACCAGCCAAGATAAGCATGGAGGGTCACTTCATCAAAAGTCTGGTTCCTCTGTAATGAATTATTTGACCAGAGTAACCTATCAAATAAAAATAAATATAAAATGTCCCTGTCTCTTATGTAGCCCTTTTCTCTATGTACAGCGATAGTGGCAGAGTAGCAGAAAAGGGGCCAGTGTGTACTAAGAATCACATAGTTATTAGTTTGCTTATAAACTTGAAATTTAGGTCTAGGTACTTTTTGTTTTTTAAAGAAATAGCTGTAGGTACTTTTAATGTGAGATCTTCATGGATCTAGCAGATAATACATACTATTATAAAGAAAAGAATCGCATCAATCCTGACATTCTCACTATGTCTGAAACCCGAAGAAAGAAGAAAGCTTCAGCTAAGTGGAAGGATGCCTCACATGATCTCCTTGAAAACAAACAAAAGCTTTGGCAGAATTGATTCTGTCACCTACTCCCCAAAACAACTGAAAAAAAAAACATTTCAGGGAGCATTTGGTCATCTTGTATTTCCAAAATACCTATCACCAAGATAACTGTAGCTTATACACCAACATTCTTTGCAGGGGATGGAAAATCAGGGAAATTTTACAAAGTTCTTTATAAGATTCTCCAAACTGAACCAACATGCACATTAATATTTAGTGACTTTAATGTGAAGAGAGGAACAGGTAAGAATAGTGAGAAATGTATTAGAAAATATAGTTCATGAATTATAAGGCCAAAGATTTGTAGATTATAAAGAAAACTCAATACTATGTACCCATGAATTCTTTCTTCAAGAAGAGAATCATTAAGTGCTAGGTATAGCAATCATGGAGTAACATCACAAAAATGAAGTTGATCATATTTTAACAGACAGGAAATGACTTGTTACTGATTTGGGAGTCATTCCTGAATCAGCTGTCTATGTACAGTCAGAACATCAACTTGTTAGAGCATAGATAAAAATTAGTAAAAAGCTAGAAAAAAATTGTTGTTGTTCATCCCTCGTTCTCAAAGAGGACCAATGACATCAACAAAAGTGATGTCTTGACTTGTGCATGAATTAGATGTGAGCATATCGATATGGTGCATTTGGAGCAAGTGTCCATCCTGACAGATTCAAGCAACTTATTGATAAACAAAATGAGATATAAACAGAAGAAAAGTTATGGACAATATGGAATAATTTCATATAACAATTTAACCAATAGAAATAAATTTCCATAACAAGGAGACAAAAAGAGCCTAAAAAAACAAGATAGTCAGCCAGGCCAACACTTGACTTACTTGCAAAACAGAGAGATATGGCAGTGGAAGGCAGCATCAATCTAGAATATAAACTTATTTATAAAATCTTTTGGAGAAGGTAAAATTCCCAAAGATAGTGGCGGGAAAATCAGTTTAAAGAAAGTTTGGCAAGAGAGTCAACTAAAAAAAGTCTTCCTAAAAGCACTTAAGGATGAAAATGGAAGGACAACCAATGGAAGAAAAATGGAAAAGAGTTGTAAAAGTTTTGACAATGAACTTTTTCCCCCCACTCTCTAGGACAGTAGAGCTACCACATTTGAACTCTAACATCACAAAAATGTATGCAAATAATGGCTGTAATGTGAACCAAAAAGGGAAAAGTGGAGGAATTATTGCAAGTATAAACAAAGGAAATCTATGCTGGAGGTATAGGTGTACATACAGCCCAGACCCTGGGTACCAATATACTCTGGGGGGAAGCAATCCTATTGGCCTTTCCCCTTTGGCATACCTGATTCATGTTCTACCCAGACCTTTGGCTGGAGGAAACATAATTGTGAAAGCCTTTTAGATCAATTCGCATTGGAAGGATGAGAAGATTCCAATGTCATGGGGAAAGAAACCTCATTGCCATTTTATTTTAAATTAAATGACTTATTTTTAGTTTTTAACATTCACTTCCATAAGTTTTAAATTTTCTTCCCCTCTATCCCCCCTTCCTCTCCAAGATGGCTTACAATCTGATATAGGCTCTACACATATATTCCTATTAAACACATTTTCACATTAGTCGTGTTTCATAGAAGAATGATAACAAATGGGAAAAACCATGAGAAAGAAAAAAAATACAAAATAAAACAAAAAAGAAAATAGTCTGCTGTGTTCTGCACTCAGACTCCATAGTTCTTTCTTTGGATGTGGCTGGCATTTTCCATCATGTGTCCTTTGGAATTGTTTTAGGTCCTTGCATTGCAGAGAAGGGTTAAGTCTATCAAAATTAGCCCTTGCACACTGTGGTTATTACTGTGGACAATGTTTTCCTGGTTCTGCTCATTTCACTAAGCATCAGTTCATATAAATCTTTCTAGGTTTCTCTGAAGTCCTCCTATTCATCATTTCTTATAGCACAATAGTATTCCTTTACATTCATATATCACAACTCGTTTAGCCATTCCCCAATTGATGGGCATCCCCTCATTTTCCAGTTCTCAGCCACAACAAAAAGAGCTGCTATAAATATTTTTGTACATGTGGGTCCTTTTCCCGTTTTTATGATCTCTTTGGAATACAACCCTAGAAGTGGTATTACTGGGTCAAAGGGTATCATTGATATTTAAAAAGATAACTAAGAGTATGAAGAGCTACTGACTAATACACCTCCTTTCTTTTTGTTATGAAATTCTAAGAATCATCTACACAGACATAAAGAATATCTTCAATGGGGGTGGCTAGTGAATAGAGCACTGGCCCTGGAGTCAGGAGGACCTGAGTTCAGATCTAGCCTCAGACACTTAACATAAAACTAGCTGTGTGAACTTGGGCAAGTCACTTAACCCCAATTGCCCTCCCTTCCCTTCTTCAAAAAAGGGCAAAAAAAAAAAGAATATCTTCAATGAAGGTGTTAATGAGCCGTAAGCAGGCGAGCAGATTACATTTTGACTATCACACAATAATGTTGTTCAGTTGTCTCAAGTCTTTGTGACCCCATTTAGGATTTTCTCGGCAGAGATGCTGGAGAGGTTTGCCATTTCCTTCTCCAGCCCATTTTACCGATGAGGAAGCTGAGGCAGACAGATGTAAGTGACTTGCCCAGGGTCACACGGCTGGTAAGTGTCTGAGGCTGGCTTTGACCTCAGGAAGATGAGTCTTCCTGACTCTGTGCCTAGGGCTCTATCTACTGTGCCCAGCGCTGTGCTAAGCATTTTACAAATACTTTCTCCTTTGATCTGGGACATAGGTGTTCTTATTATCCTCATTCTACTTTTGAGGAAACCAAGGCAAACAAAAGTTAAGAGACTTACACAATGTCACATTAGCTACTACATGTCTGAGACCAGACTTGAACCCAGGACTTCTTGATTGCAGGCAGGGAATCCTATTCACTGCCCCTTCTGGCTGCCTTAATTGACTAAAAGATGTAGAGAATCTAAGATCCTACTGTAGTTATGGTTTAATGATTATTATTATTTTTTTGGAGGGGAGAGGGCAGAGCAATTGAGGCTAAGTGACTTGCTCAAGGTCACACGGCTAGTTTTGCGTTAAGTGTCTGAGGCCGAATTTGGACTCAGGTCCTCCTGACTCCGGGGCTGGTGCTCTATTCACTGCAACACCTAGCTGCCCCTTTAATGATTATTTTTTTTAAAAAACAACACATTTAATTTGGCACCACAAAATAGCACCTTAAAAAGGCTCTTCCAATAAGGTGTCTTCCCTCCATAGATCAAAATCATTTCAAATGACTTGAAAGATCTACCAGAAATAACCTTGTTCTGAACCCCTTCGATCATATCAGGCAAGTTACAAAATAGATCAATAATATCTCACCAAAGGTGTTTACCCCTGTCTTGGAGGACGTCGAACAGAAAGTTTCAGTGGAAGAGGGCGGGCGTTGTCTTTTCCACTCAGTTGTAAACTCCTTGAAGTCAAGGACTGACTTTGTCCTATTTATAACGTCTAGTGCTTAGCATAGCAGCTGGCCCGTGGGCTCCTCATGAATGCTTATTGACGATGCATTAAGGACGGTCACCTCTCCCTCGCTGCCATTTGTAGATTAGATCATGCAGGTTGTATCAAGCATTGGAACACTGTAGAACCTCCGGGAAGAGATTTGTAACTACTGCAAAGAGTTTGGTGTCACCATCTACAAAGAAAAACCAAGTAGATGAAGAATGTCAATTGTACAAATGGTGACATTCAGCTAGACAGACAACCAAGAGAGTTTGTATACACGCACGTATACATACACATGTACATGTATGTATGTGACATACACACATGCACACATATACATACATGCATGCACTCACACACACACATATACACATACACATATATATATATATATATAAGAAAGCTGTCCATCTTAGATAATACAAATTGACAACGAGTTGGGCCCGGCACTGAACAGGAGAATGGCAACAGACTGAATTGTCTTCAGAAAACTGCAGCGCTCTGTTAATGACCTCAAATGTTCTTTGTCCTTCAGAAACAACGCCCCATCTTTTTTATGGTGTCTTAATTTTTGTCGATATCTTTGACTTTTACTTCCTACTCTCATTTCCCAATCTATCTTTTACCTTGCTTCCTTCCTGAGAGACATCCCTTATTACAAGGAATAAGAAGGGAGAAAAAAGAGGTCAGGAAAACTTGCCAATGCATCCAATGTTACATGTTGCATTCTACGCCCATTGCTCTACAAAGAAGGAAGGGAGATACGTTGTCATTGCTCTTCTCTAGAGCTATGCTCAGTCATTAGAATTTCAGCACATTCAGTTTCCATTTGGGGGGTGTTTTTCTTTCCAACCTCAGTGTTGTAGTCATTGTGTTACTCATATTGTTTTTATGTCTTTGAGTAATAGAGTATCTGAAGAATTAAAAATAAATACTGCAGAGAAGGCAATAAAAAGACACAAGAAGATTTTAAGGCCACAACATATAAAAAAAAAAAGGAACTTCAGAAAAGAACCTGGGGCCTTGCAAATCAGAACACACACACACACTTGGAACTCTGAAACAAATCTATAGTTGGAGAAGCTGGTTCTTATATCATGAATGCCAAAAAGTAAACTGAGCCTCACCACCTTTCATGTCCCTTGAAACTGTAGCTTTTTATTTTCTACCTAATGATAGCTAATATTTATATATTATAAAGTTTGCCAAGCAGTGCATATCTTCACAACAAGCCTGTAACGTTGGTGCTATTATTATCTCCATTTTGGAGATGGAGAAACCGAGACTGAGAAAACTGAAACCTGCTCAGAATCATCCAGCAAACAAGGAGTTGAAGTTAGGTCTTCTTGATTCCAAGCCCATGCTCTGGATTTATTCTCCCACTGCTGGAGTTGGCGTGTCTACTACTGTCGGCCACCTCAACAGCAGATAGGAAATTTGGTCAACCAAATATATGATATTGTAGGCTGTCTAGAAGGGAACAGATTGTAGTCTATCTAATTCACATTTCTATGCAGCTTTGAAATTTAAAAGAAATTTTCTCACGAACAACCTGGGATATAGGTAATGCAAGTTCCCTCCAGCTCTGTAGAACCCAACCCATCCATGTCTACCCATCCTCATGAGTGTGATCTAAGTCCTGTGGAGTCTATGAAACATACCAGGTAGGCCTTCCTTACTTTCTCCTGAAATATTATTGTTATTCATCCCATTTTTGTCATCTTTTTTCAATAGAGTTCAGATAGAAATAACCCCTATTCTTTTATTATTCTTTTATATTCTGTGAATTGGAGCTGACTCCAAACTAGATCAAGCTCCAATCTAGTCCAACACCCCCAATCTACCTCCCAAGGATATTATGAAGTTTAAATGAGATAATATAGACAAAGATCTTTGCAAAATCTCAAATGCCAAAGAAATGCCTGTTTTTCTCCCCATTTTTACAAACCAGAAAACTGAAGCTTAGAGAAATTGCCATTCTCATTGCTTGTAAGTAGCAGAACCTCCATTGAATGGACTGAGGAGTCCTAATATCTCATCCCTGGGCCAGTGCTCAGTGCGCTGATTTTTTTTTCAATTGGGGATAGGAATTGTATTTAACAAGATGGTTTCAATTAGCATGCTAAGAGCATTTTTATATGCTTTTGTTTTTTTAAGATGGGGAAGGCAGGGCAATTGGGGTTAAGTGACTTGCTCAAGGTCACATGGCTAATAAGTGTTAAGTGTCTAAGGTCGAATCTGAACTCAGGTCCTCCTGACTTCAGGGCTGGTGCTCTATTCACTGTGCCACCCACCTGCCCCTGTGCTTTTTATTTTACACAAGCATTTTTAAACTTGGATTTTCATCTGTTAATATTTATACCATAACCACCAAACAATAGCTAAGGTTTAATTCTTAAGCAGATGCTTTAAAGTCAGTGTCCATGCAATGGCAAACAAATTCAAAAAGTAGTAAACAAAGTTTAATACGCAACCTGAGGGAGGATTTGGAGGAATTTTCGATTTGGAGGAATGATTATTATATAATAACAACAAATATTCATACAGTCCTTTAAGACTTACAAAGAGCTTTACATATATACATGTTGCTCCAAAAGTCTTAGTGTACTCTTAAGCTGTAATAGCTTATATATAAATATAAAATTTTATTGAGTCTCTCCCTCCCTCAAATCCTATAACTGTCAAGGGCATTACCATCCTCCTGGTCCCCCAGCCTCAAAATTTAGATCTCATCTTCAGCTCCTCACTTTTTCTCACCCTTCATATAAAGTCTCTTGCCAAGGGTTGCTGAATTCACCTTTGTAATATAGGTCCTCCTCACCTCACGCCCAAACACCTGCAATAGCTGCTGGTGGATCTGCCTACCTCCAGTCTCTCCCCATTCCAGACCATCCTCCAGATGCCAAAGAGACTTTCCCTAAAGTGCAGGTCTAACCATGTCACCCTCCAGGCTCCTTATTATCGACAAGATTAAATAGAAAATTCTCTAGTGTTTGGGTGGCTAGGCGGCACAGTGATTAGAGTACTGGTCCTGGAGTCAGGAGAACCTGAATTCAAATTTGACCTCAGACACTTGACATACTAGCCGTGTGACCTTGGGCAAGTCATTTAACCCCAATTGCCTTGCCTTCCCCCCTCCAAGGAAAAAAATAAAATAAAAATTCTCTGGTGTTCTTATACCTTACATCCCAACATGTAGTGATAGTAACACTGGTCTCCTTGTTATTCTTTGAATAATTCTTTCTCCCAGCTGCCCTCTCAGGGCATTTTTGCTGGCTGTTTCCCATTGCCTGGAACACTCTTGCTCCTGATCTTTGCCTCTGGGTTTCACTGCTTCCTTCAAGCTAAAATCCCACTGTCTACAGGAAGCCTTTCCAGATCTCTCCTAATTCTACTGCTTTCCCTCTGTTGCTTATCTCTAATTTATCCTGCATATAGCTTGTTTTTACATAGTTCTTTACATGTCAGACTCCACTATCATATTGTGAGCTCATAGAGGATAGGGGCCATTTTTTTTGCCTCTCCCTTCTTATCTACCTCTCCTGGCTCCTTTCAAGACTCAACTCCTATCCTACCTTTGGCAGGAGGGCCTTCTCTACCAGACTACTTTCTCCCTAAACTGTTTATATCTTGTCTGTACATTTGCCTGTGTTGTCTTTCATCAGAATATAAGCTCCTTGAGAGCAAGAATAGTTTCTGCTTTTCTTTGTATCCCCAGCCCTTAAAATGCGCAGTGCCTAGCACATAGCAAGCACTTAATAAATGTTTATTGATCAACAATTCCATCAGGTAAGTGCTATTATCAACCCCATTCTAAAGAAGAGGAAATTGAAGCCGAGGATCAGTGACCAGCCCAGTGTCACAGAGCTAGGCAGTAAGATCTGTGGGACACCAAGTCTAACATGCCCTATCCACCTTGCCATCCAACAGTTATCTTAATCTATTTGGAACTTCTCATATTGCAGAGCCATGGAGTCATCACCTTTCTTTCTGTCAGACATAGATCTGCCAAACACTTTCATTGGGTCACCAGGTCTCCTAAAAATCTGTAAAAAAAGAATAGCAACATTGAAATATGTATTTCTCTTTTAAGCTTCTTCTAGACTCTTTTTTACTAAACTGGTTGATTCCTTCAAGGTGTCATCCTTTCAGGCATGGGTTTGCAACTCAATCAAGGGCATGCTTCCAGAAGATAATTCCTCCACAAGGAAAGTCTGTACTTATTCCTGATGAAGACCTATAGTGGCAGCAGCAGCAGCAGCAGGTGGCAAGTCTTCTCAGTCAATCATTCAGTCAAATTAATAAGCTTTGTTTTTATTAAGTGATTGCTATGTACTTTTCTTCATGACACTTTTGGGCTCCAATCCATACTTTCTCCTCTAAGACATTTCTTTCCCTGGGCTCTTTAGCTCTCACCTAAGAATCTGGCTTAAGGTGACCATGCAAGTTTGCCCTGTGCTTGGGATGAGGTGCAGATGGGGTGAAGTGGTTCTCAATTTGCTAACAATCCTTTCCCTAGAATGGAGGAGGGAAGAGGATGGGGCATTTACCTAAAGGTGGTCCCTTCACATCCCTTAATAAAAAAAAAAGAAGCAATTGTACTAAGCACAGGGGAAACAGAGAGAGGCAAAAATAGACACTACCCTCAAGGAAGATTATATTCTGTGGGGGAGATAAATAAACAAATAAATATATATATGAATGGGTACATATAAGACATACGTGGAGTAGTAGATGGAAGGTAAATTTAGATCACTCATCTTCTCATATTCTTTCTTTATGACTCCCAGGTGGCCAGACTCTATGTCATATTCCCCCTTTAAGTGCTCAGATCCAACTATCACACTTATAAAAGTCTTCTTTTCTGTATACCCCAAGCTCATTCAAGCATCAGAATCTTTGCTAAATTGAAGCAGTACTTCCTCCTTTGCCCACCCCTCCTTGATTCTGTGGTCCAAGGTCTGGTCCAAATTTTGCCTCCTCTAAGCTTTCCCAGACGGCTGCAATTCAGTTTTCCCACCTCTTTTGATGGTTGCACAGGGCCACAGCATTTGGCACTAGATTAGAGATTGCCAGAGAGACCCCCAAGAGAAGGACAGTTCCTTAGAAAGTAAGGATGGCCCCGGATGGGGACCAACTGAATTGTGGGTGTGGTACCAATGGACAATTTCAGCGTAAGAAGTTGGAGAAGTCTTCAAAATTCTCCTCAATCCAGCCTTTTGAGGATTTAATAACATCAAATGAACTCTGTAATCAGATCCAATAATCCTTTCTTAGCCTATTAGAAGTCATTTCACTTGTTGCCAGGGGAGAGTCTCTTTAGGAAACAATGACCCAGAGAAGGTGTAAATGAACATCTTTCCTCCAAGTCTTGAGCCAACCTCTTCAACCCACCCACCGGCCTCAAACCTTTCAGATGTAGAATGTTGCTTCCTCCTGCTAAGTGAGTCATGCACAAGGAAATCTGCCTGTGAATCCAGCAGCTACCTCTTTGTGTAGGCCTAGGGGAACATGGGCAATTCAAGTAAATGAACATGAATAGTTTACCATGTTCAAGGCACTACACCGTACTTGGCTGTGGGGTTATGAAAATGAGGGGGCCATCTCCAGTTGTCCTGATCTGTATCTTGCTACTGGACCCAGATGACTCAGGAGGAGAAAGTGAGGCTGGTGACTTGGCACAGCTCTGCCTCACTTAAATCCCATTCATTGCAAGTCATGGCTTCACCTTCCTGATGTCATGGTCCTCTTTGAGAACTAAGGACAAACAATTACAACAACAGCAACAAAAATGAACAATGACACTGTCTCTGCCCTCAAGGAGTTTACAGAAGGAGTGGGTGCATGATTCGTACACAAATTTCATGTTTCTGTGAAATAAATATGGATTGAGGTAATATGTGATGGGAGGAAAGGATAAAATGCCTTAGGGAAATTTGAGGAGGGAGAAATCACTTTCAGATCACTACTGGATGAGTCTGGGAAGTCTTCTTGGAGGAGGGGGCACCTGAATTAGGTCTTGGGAGTTTGGGATTTAAAACTGGAAAAGGCCTTAGTGATCATCATTTGCAGTTTATAAGAAACAAGCACAGAAAGGCCAAGTAGAGACAGTGTGGTAGTGAAGAGAATGATGGCTTGGGAATCAGGAATCAGTCAATAAGCCTATCTTAAGTGGCTGCCTTGTGTCTGGCACCATACCAGGTGCTGGTGATACTCATACAAAGAATGATTGGATCCTTGTTCTCAAGGAGCTTCCATTCTATCTATAATATGGTTAAGACATGCAAAATAAGTGTAAAGGGAATAAGCACAAACAAATAGTAGTTAAATAAATTGCAAGGTAGCTTGGAAAAGAGGGCACTAGCAGTTGGGGAGGTATAGGGAAGGCTTCCTATAGGAGCCTTTGGTGGTGCTGCAGCTGGAGCTTAAAGAAAGGAGGGATTATATGAGTTGAAGAAGAGGAAGGAGAGCATTCCAGCCATAGGGGATGGATGGCTAGTGCAGAGACAGAGAGACAAGATGGAATGCCATTTGTGAGGAACATAGATAAGGCCGGTCTGACTGGATGGTAGAGTTTGGGAAGTAAAAAAAGTATAATGAGGCTAGAAAGATAGATTGGGTTCAGATTGTGAAGGGCTGTAAAAGCCAAACAGAGTTTATATTTGGTCCTAGAGGCAATAAGAAGCCATTGGAATTTGTTGATTAGGGGAGTTACATGGTCAGACCTATACTTAAGGAAAATCACTTCGACAGCTGTGTGGAAAGGGAACCAGAACCGAGAGAGATTTGAGGAAGGGAGGCCAACTAAAGTCATTCTATGTGAGAAGAGAGAAGAGGTCAGATGGGACAGATGTGGAGATGAGCAACAAAATTTATCAATTAATAGTATATATTGGTGGCGACTTTGACAGAAGTAGGGAAGCTAGTGGGTTTGGGGTTGGGGGAAGAATAACAATGAGCTGTGTTTTGGATATGTTGAGTTTGAAATGTCTCTGGGACACTGGTTTGAAATGTCCAGTTGGTTATGCAATACTGAAAATCTCAAGGGAGAGCCTAGAGCTATGAATCCTCAAGCACAGAGATGAGAGTACAACCCATGGAAACTGATGATGTCATCTAAAAAAGAGAGAAAATACAGAAACAGAAGAGAAAAGGGCCCAGGGCAGAGTTCTATGGAACACCTACTCTATTCTGACCCAGAAGTTCTCTGTGTGATCTCAGGCAAATCATTTATCCTGCCTCAGTTTCCTCAACTCTAAAAGGGAGATTAACCATACCTACTGCATAGGAGTAAAGATGAGACTATATATATTTATATTTAAATACATATGAATGAAATAACATATTTAAAGGCTTTACAAACCTTAAAGTACCATATAAATAGTAGATAATATTATCATTAAATGACTTGCCCAAGGTTATACAGGGAATTGAATAAGGAAAAGAATTTCAACAGTGGCCTTGTAGAGGGAGTATATATGAGAGATAGCCTAAAAAAATGTCCCAAAGCACATAAGTATATGATGCCCTTGGGAAAAAGCTAGTCTGAATTAGATTATGGAAGACCTTAAATGCCATGCTGAGTAAGGAGTTGACATTTAACCCTATGGGCAACAGGGTACTACTGAAGATAGGGAACCATAATGAAAAAATTGAGAAGGGAGAGATCACTTTCATCTCTTCTGGGAATCAGAGAAGGCTTCCTAGAAGAGGTGGTATATAAGTTAGGGAAGGAAGGAAGGAAAGAAGGAAGAAAGGAAGGAGGGAAGGAAGGAAGGAAGGAAGGAAGGAAGGAAGGAAGGAAGGAAAGAAGGAGATGCATGAGGCAGAGAGAAGATGAAAGAACTAGAATGGTGGAAAGAGAGCAGATGGATTTGTCTGGGAGTTGTAAATGAGATTAAACAATTCCATTAAAAAAGCACTTATTAAACTCTTTCAAAGTGCCCTGCACTGTTCAAAGACTTGAGGCAGGGGTGGTATGGGGCCCAAATGAGATCATGGATGCAAAGGACTTTGCAAACCTTGCTATATAAATGCCGGTTGTTGTTGCAGTTCCTGTGGATGATGATGACCATATTATCTCCCAGTCACCAGGCCTCCAGTCAGGGATGGCTTCATTCTTGAGCCTTCTACTATGCTCCTGCTGAGCTCACCCAATGTTTACAGAGTATTACGGTGGTATGCTGGTAAATGTTTAGCAACAGGTTCCCCTGAAAAAAAAGTGTGTGTGCACACTTTTAAGTTTAATCTGCATTATTAACACTTTCTTAAGCCTAGAAATCAACAAAACAATAAATCAAACCCTGATTTATAGATTGCTATTTTCTGAGGTGTAAATGCTCACATTGATATTTTAACAATCATCTCCCAAGCAGGGGAGAACTGGCTCCAGCATAGCCTTGACTTGGGAATACAAAGACAAAAAGGAAAGAAAAGAAATTCCTTGACCTCAAGGAATTCATGTTTTACTGGAAGAAAACAATATATCCATGGATGGAAATACAGAAGGCAGTTCAAAATACATGCCTGGAGCACTAGAGAGAGATATGGATTGGGATTCACATGATAGATGAAGCTGGTGGGGAGATGCCATCAGAGGAGAGAATTCTGAGAGAAAAGAGGAGAGTGGCCAGGGCAGAGCCTGGATATTGACTAACCGAAGATACTGATTCTACAAAAAGGAGAAGGCCAAGCGGGCTATGGATCCTTCCTGGTTCAGTGGAAAGAGGGATGGATTTGAAATCAGAAGACCTTGGTTCAAGGCCTAGTTTTTCTGAGTCCTACCTGTGTGACATTGGGACAACCATTTCACCACCCTGATGTTCCACTTTCTCAGCTGTGAACTAAGGGGATAGGACTAGGTAACCTCTAAAGTACCTTCTAGTTCCTGGACCCTAGGAAACTGGGAATCTGTGAATCTACTCTAGTCCAATCAAATTCTTTGACAATTTACACAAAGCCTACTAACTATGCACAGAGAGTTCAGCAGCTAATGAACATTTATTAGGGATCTATATGCCAAATAGTGTGCTAAGTGCTAGGGATATGACCTCGAGAAGCTCACAGTCTAATCAGAGACAAAATACAAACAGCAAAGTACAAACAAGTTATATACAGTCCAGTCATCCCTTCCACATTGAAAAGGTTTGGGGAGCGGTGCCCTGGCAATCTGGAAAACCTGTGTAAGAATTTTTGGTCCTTCCTTAATACCAGAGAAGTCTGAATTGTTATGGTATTAAAAGATAAAATATGTTGATATCATATAATACTATACGTATATTTTATGCATTTCTGAGTTTCTAAACTTTTTCTGTGTCATCCACTGGCCTTCAAGTGTTATCTGCAACTTCTATAAAACTCCCCCCAAATTTCCATTTCATTTCTTATGCTCCCCTACAAAATATCAAAACTGTGATGGGGCAAGTCTCTATGTGTACAGGAGGAACGCTCTAGAAAGAGGATTAAGACATAGTCCTCCCATTAAGGAGTGACAACCTGTGCATATAAGGGAGGAGGAGGCATCTGACTTACAGGCAACAGAGAAGAGAAAGGAATTGTCTTTTCCTTTGCCCTTACCACTCCTCCCTCCCTCCCCCCAATCTAGGAACTGGCTGGTTCTAAATACGGTTGCTTTTAGTTAATAGCTTATCGGATTTCCTGGATTTGATAAATTTGGGGAGCCTTTCTGTCATATCTTAGCATTAGAAGTTGTTGGATTTTTGGGGTGTTTTTATTTTTGTTTTTTTGTTTTCAGCTGAAAGGAACCTCAGAGACCATCTGGTCCAACCCTTTCATTTTGCAGACTAAAAGATCTGAGGTCTAGAGAAAGGAAGTGGCTGGCTGGTAAGTCACACTGAAAGCCAGTGGCAGAGCTAGGACAGGAGCCCTGCTGCGTCTTCTGGCTCTCAGGCCAGTCCAGGCTGTTGGAATGCATGCGATCAGGCGAATCACACCTTCCTCCACATCCCCAAGCTATACATGCAGCACAGGGCAAACAGATGTGTTTGAGCTGAAGCTCACAGGAAACAGGCAGCTATTCTTTCATAGAAAGGCCACAAGGGGAAAAAAAAACATAAAAGCTCATCTAATTTGCAAGAGTAAACAGGAAAATGGGGTGGGAGGGGAATGAGGAGTGGGAAGAAGAGGGAGAAAGAAGAAGGGTAAGAGAGGCTACTTTTCAACAGTAAAAATTAAAAACAATTGACAGGAAACAAAATTTCACAACTTAGAAAACTGTAAGAGTTTTGATGAGTCAGGTCTAATGATTTCAGTATTATTAACATCATCATTTGAGTATTTTTAAAGAGTTTCCAGCATTGAGTGTACAGATCATATAAACAGGTCCACCTGCTTTTGGTACATTTATTCTCCTTAACCAAAGAAAACATAGGGTCTTTCTTCTCTCTTTCCTAGTCTACTGTGCACCTGGCCTCTCAAAATAGCTTCTTCACTGATAGATATCATTATTGTTGTTTGGTTGGGTCTGACTCTTCATGAATCTATGTGGGGTTTTCTTGGCAAAGATACTGGAGCGGTTTGCCACTTCCTTCTCCAGCTCATTTTACAGACGAGGCAACTGAAGCAAACAGGGTTAGGTGACTTACCTAGGATCACACAACTAGTAAGTGTCTGAGGCTGGATTTGAACTCAGGTCTTCCTAATTTTAGGCCTGGTGCTCTAGCCATTGCACTACCTAGCTGTCCCTGACAGATAACATTACTCTAGTGTCTTTCTGATTTATTCTGCATGGACTACCGAAGTAACCTCAAAACACCACTTTGCTCTGTCACTCTCGATACTCAAAAACCTTTAAGAGCTCCCCATTGCCTACCACATCAAATCCCAACCACTTTCTGTCTGATCAAAGAGAGCATTAAAAAACAAGCTCTGTGTATGTGTGTGTTTGTGTGTGTGTGTGTGTGTGTGTGTTAGTATATATGGCCTCATGAATCCGAGAGACTGGAAAAATAATGGTGGCTTTGATAGATATCGGGAAGCTAGAAGAGGGTTAAGTTTTGGGGAAAAACAATGAGTTCTATTTGGAGGATATTGAGTTTGAGACATTGGACTTTTATTTTTGTATATATGTTGTGTTATGTCCCCACATAGAATGTAAGCTCCTTGAGGGCTTAGGTTATTTCACTTCTGCCTTTTTAGTTCCACCTCCTGGCTTCCCTAGTTTCCTTCAAATCTCAGCGAAAATACTATGCTTTTTGTGGTCCCTGTTCATGCTAATACCTTTCCCTCTGTGATTATCTCTAATTTATCCCACATATCTTTTTTTTTTTTGTATATAGTTGTTAACATGTTGTCTCCCCTATTAGACTGACAACTCCTTGGTTTTTCTTGGTACCTCCAGCACAAATGCTTAATAAAGTAACTAATAAATAATTGATCTTTTAAACATCAGTATTCTCCTTATAATGCTATGAGGTTACAAATAATGAAATACTGCCATCTAAGAGGAATCGGAAGCAATTGGTTTTCCAAAAAAGAGTAGAAAAACTTACAGTAAACAATTAAGCTACAAGATATCAGCAACAGACTTGTGCTGAAGAAATGGTGAAAGAGAGAAAGAAAGAAGGAAAAATTTAAAAAAAAAAAGAAGGAAGGAAGGAACAAAGGAAAGAAGGAAGAAAAGGAATGAAAGAAGAAAAATAAAGACTAGAAAAAAATGACCCAAAACATGTACAGTTAGCGAACATGTCAGGCCATTCACATAGCAGAAGAATGGGATAAAAGATAGATGGATGATCCAAGTTCTGAGCAATGATTCACCAGATAGTTAAAAACCCCAACAAACTACAGGAATGTCTCCAGCCCATTGGGCGGTTGCTTTATGGAATGTTTACGTGAAGACATGAACAAGCATCACACAAGCCATGGAAAGGTTGAGATCTGAGTGTACTGAAGAATGTGTAAAGCAATCAGAACAAGTTACCTTCACAAAGGGAACTCAAAGGCCCCAAAGGCAGGGCTGGCCTTTGTGTTAGACTGGATGTTTCTCCAGGTTTAATTTTCCTCTACCTGAAGGGTGATAGAACTCTACTTTTCGCCGAATGGAGATGATGGAATCTTAGCATTGGAGAGGAATAGGGGACAACTTAACAGGGTCAAAACAGGAAGGGGCTTTAGAGACCTTCTAGTCCAAACACCTCATTTTACAGATGAAGCATCTGAGGCCCAGAGAAGGGAAGTGAATTATACAGTGTCACATAGCAAATTAGTAGTGGAGCTGGGACTAAAATCCAAGTTTCCTGACTTATCGGCTCTGTGTTTAAGCAATGAGATGGCCTTAAGTACAATCTTAAGCGTAAGTGGAGCCGGGGTGCCTGAAATTGCACTACTTAAAAATAATTTCTTCTGGTTAAATTTTGCTCTCTCCATTCAGTCCTCACTCCCTTAAAAAAAGAAAAAAAAAACACTGGGGCGGCTAGGTGGCACAGTGAATGGAGCACAGGCTCTGGAGTCAGGAGGACCTGAGTTCAAATGTGACCTCAGATACTTGACACTTAACTAGCTGTGTGTCCTTGGGCAAGTCACTTAACCCCAATTGCCCTGCCTTCTCCCCCCCCTCAAAAAAAACCCCACAACAACATGCAAATATCTGTCAAAGTGTAGCTTTATGTCATTAGGTGAGATAAATAGAGTTTATCAGATCAGTTTCTTCCTGGATAAATGCAAAGAAGAAGGGAGATAGGTCCTCTGGGGAGTCAATGCTGAGCAATGGGAAACCAGTGAAAAAAGACCCCCCACCAAGGATACTCTTTCACTTCTACACTTTACCAGGGAAAGACTGTGCTACTGAGCAGGCCAGTTGGGTGGAGCAGGCCCCAGGCTAAGCTGCCTAGGGAATTATTGGCATGAATGTGGCCCATTTGGGGAATGACACCATTTCCCCAGGAAATAGAAGGTCAACGGTAGCATCTATTTTTCAACAAACATCCCTGCCAGTGGAAATCCCTCCCTCTATCCCTCAGTTTTGCCACAACAATAGAAGAAGCTAGATTTAGAGAAAAGTTGCCTTCTTATCTTTTCCTTCTTCAGCTTTTTCCCCCATCTTTCTAGACACACCACAGTGTATAGTGGAAAGAGTACCTGGAATTGGGAACGGCCTGGTTTTGAACTCTAGTTTTAACACTTAATAGCTATATGACCTCACCAAGTCTGTCTGAGACTCAATTTCTCCACCTGTAAAATGAAGATAATATTTACCTGATGTACCTCATATAGTTTTGTGTGAAAGACACTAACTCAAAGTCAGCAGTAGAGGCAGGATTTAAACCCAGATCTCCTGATGCCTGCATATCTGGAGAGGCAGCTCAGTGTGGCACTGCATAGAGAGTACTGGACCTGAAATCAGAAAGACCTGAGTTCAAATACAGACTCAGAAACTTACTAGCTGTGTGACCCTGGGTGAGTCACTTAACCTCTGTCTGTCTCAGTTCTCTCAACTATAAAATGGAAATAATAATAACAGCACTTACCTCCCAAGGTTGTTGTAAAGCTCTTTGCTCAGTGCACAGTAGGTACTTAAATGTTCGTTTCCTTCCTTTCTAGTTGGGGCTGTTTTCACTGGGTGATACAATGAAAAGTGGTTTTGGAATTAGAGGTTCAGTTTCACCTCTGATGTTTTCTCCCTATGTGACCTTGGGAAAGTGACTTAGCCTCCCTGAGCCTCAGTTTCCTCATCTGTAAAATGGGGGATTGGCCAGGATGGCCTCTGAAGACCCTTTTAGCTCCAGGTCTATGATCCTATCATTACCTCCTTTCTTGCTGGCACATTCTGGGAGTGCTTACACTGGACACTTACTCAAAAGCCTTCCCCCTCTCTTAGTTCTTTACCTCTCCCGTCTCTCCTCCTCCATCCCCAATTAAGTATTGCAGAGACCAAGAAACTGCTCTTTGTTCCAGATCAATCACACAGGCAGGGCCTAGGCAGGTACCAGCCTTCCTCCCTGGGAATGCCTCTAGACTCAGAGTAGAGAAGATGAGGCCAATTGCTCTGTGATCAGCTCTTTCCTGAGATGTTTTCATTCTAATTATCTCCTTGTCTTAGAAACATTGTTAAGTCAAGGACAGTTGAAGAGAACCAGAAAGGTTTTCCCTTTGGGCAATAACTGGGGGATCTATTTTTTCAGTTTACTTCTAATCAGCTCAGTTCAATGGGCATTTTATTCAGCATCTGCTGTATACACAGCCTTATTCTAGGTGGAATGAGGTTAGGTAAAGGAGAAGATGGCTCCCACCTCAAAGAGTTCACAGTATGTGTACTATACATGTACAGTTTTAGGAACAGAACATTTAAACTGGTTAAAACCAGGGAGGGACTGTCCGACTGACTAAGATTGGATGGAAATAATGTAATCTATTTTTCTCATTTTATAGATGGAGAAAACTATAGACCCAGAGAGAAGAAGAGACTTGTGTACGGTTACACAATGAATCAGGAGCAGAGGAAGGCCTCCAACTCAGGCTTTCTGTTTCCCAATCCAGAGCTCTTTCCAATCTGCCAAGCTGTCCCCTTGCGCATTAATTGATGAGATCCAACTCTTAATTAACACAGAAGTTTAGGGAAGGAGAGACCAGGGTTGGGGGCGGGGCGTTAAGGAAGGGTTCATTGAGGAGATGAGGCTAGAATGGGACCTTGAGGGACTGGTAGGTAGGATAAGTTGGGGATTGGGGCGGAGGGAGGCCATAATCTCTTAAGGTTTTTGGCTCCATTTGAATAAGCTTAGAAAGAATGGAAGGAAAAATATACTATTAAGCATTTAGAGGTACCAGGCACTATGATAAGTGCTGGGGATGCAACTACAAGCAAGCAAGACAATTCCTGCCCTCAAGGAGCTTGCGTTCTAATAGGGGAAGATGATATACATTGGGCAGCAAGAGTTGGAAAGAGTCAGATGTGGGAAGGGGAAGGTATTCATGTTGTATCCTAGGACTGAGTAAGATAAGGTGGAAGTTCAGCAATCAGGAGCCAGGATGGTTGTTCATCCTTTCTTCTCAAAGGGGACAAATCAGGCCAGTGATGTCTTGACTTGCAAGTGAATTGAATTTAACCAAGGCAGAGCTGTGCAAAGTCATCAGCCTCACTATTCTCCTCCAGGGTCTTCTGAGTCCAATGGCAAGACATAGGTTAAGACAACTGGGGAATGGTCCCAGATGCAGTGGGAGATTTTGGTTTTTTTAAGCTAAGGTCTTTCCCAGGTTCCGTTTGTCTGAGGCAACACCCATTCCATAGTTAAAGGCTGGGTAAGAACTGAGGTAAAAGATAACCTACTTTGTCTTCACAAAAGAATCAGTCCAGAGGCCAGGGTGCTAGGGAAAGGAAAGAATAGCACTATAAGGAGTCTGGAGAGTACAGGCTGTACAGCTAAAAGAGAGGGCTCAAGAAGTGAGAGTGGGGGGAGGGGAAACAGCATGGCGTTCTTTCTGTTGACTATGAGGAAGTCAATGAGGGACTTCTGTTCTTTTTGTTTTTAGACAGAGCAAGTCTTCTTTGAAAAAAGTTAAGATTGCTCAGGTAATCACACTGGGGGTATAAATCAGCTTAAATTGGAGGCTCCCTGAGGGCAGGAACTTTAATTTTAAACAATCTCAGCCTGGGTCACTTGTTTAGTCACAATCAAATTCTAAATGTTGTCCAAGAACATTTCCCAATAACAAGTATACAAAAGGAACTTGGGAATTTAGTGCATTTAGAGCAGGAGGGGCCCCAAAGGCTAGTTGGGTCAGTGGAAAGCCTTAATGCCCTTAAGGGGCAACACAATTTTCACCCCAAACTTATATTGGACAGCGTCTGGCATCCTTGCGTTTGGTAGGAACTGCCTAGTGAGTGGCCTAGGGGGATGAGGACAACCTTGGATTGGAGTAGTCAGCACCTGTGGCTCAAGTCACAGAATTTATTTCTTGAGGCTTTTTCAGTTTTTTGGCATCTGAACCTTGTGTGGATGCTCAGTTGAGAGCTATACCTTTTTTCCCCCTTTTTCTCCCTTCACCATCCATTGGCTGTATCAGTTGTCTTGCTGGTAGCCAAGACATACTTGAAACTCTAGGAAAGCAGCAAGCTGGAGTGTCCAAGTCAAAGCAACTCTGCCAAGGGAACCTCTCTTCTGAGAAGCAGGCTTTTCCAGGGTCCCAACCCCCACTCACAATTGGGAAGAACAGTGGATATTTACTCTGAATTGGGTAATAACTTCAGTGTGGCAGTGGCTTATAAAACTCTAGGAGAATAATTGCTCTTCTTTGTTCCCACTGGAACCTTAATTGCAGGGATAATTCAGCCACCAAGAAAGAAAAACATCCCTGTATCTATATATTTGTGTCTCTCGCTGGGAAATACCTGTTAAGTACAACGTGCATGTCTTGGTAAATAATAATTTTCCACATATGACATAAACATCTTTCTCACCATTAATCACCTCGATACTATCATAACACAGAAGTAATTATGAGGATAAATGGACAGTTTATCTTCCCTTTCTCTCCCCTGTGAGTTAATATAAGAGGCAGGGCCAGTCCCAGCAAGTTCTTCTCTGTAGAGAATTATGCATCACCTCAGATTCCATTTTTGGTTAATCCTTCCTATGGATGCAAATTAGGTGTTTTAAATTCATAACAAAAGAGTTTACAAAGGGCTGAGGTAGAAACATAGTTCAAGTTGGAGTATCTGCCCTCCTCTGTAGCTTGTCTGTTTTTAGAGGAAGAAGAGAAAGTAAACTTATAGCTAAGTGTGTTACTAGAATAATCCAATCTTTTTAGAATAGTGACCATACCTCCTTGAGAACACTGTTAAGTTGTTATAGGATTTGTACAATTGTTAGCAGGATTGAGAGGAAAGACTGGGAGACAGAGCCCCTGTGTTCTAGTCCCAGCTCTGCTAACTGGATGAGTGACTAGTGGTGTATAATTCGTTTCCCCTTTCTAGGCCTCAGTTTCCTCTAACATCAAAGGAAAGGGTTGGGCTAGAAGATCTCTTAAGGGCCCTTCCAGTTCTGACCACCTAGGTTCCAAGGCCCCTTCGAGCTCTAACCGCCTGTGATCCTATCTTAATTTACCTCTATCACGCTGAGTATAAGGTAGGTTTATGCTTCTGGCAATGGAAGGAAAGGCAGGAATGAGAATCTGTCCTCTTTGGCGTGGGAATGTTTGTCCTGGAATAGTCTCTCTGCCCATTTTTCTATTGCCTTAGGAGCATGCCTAGCAAAGAATTGGAAACTGAGAGGATGCCCATGAATTGTGAAATGACTAAATAGATTGTAGTATATGCTTATGATGGAATAACATTATGCCGTAAGAAATGATGAAGGGAATGCTTTCAGAAAAACCTGGGAAGACTTAACATCAACTGATGCAAAGTGAATAGAACTAGAAAAACATTGTACGTAGTAATGGTGATCTTGTAAGGATAATCAATTACGAAAGATTCAGCTACTCTGATCAATGCTGTGATCTACGACAATTCCAAAGGACTCATGATGAAAAATTCCATCTGCCTCCAGAGATTAACTCTGACTGCAGATGGAAGCATATTTTTTTCATTTTCTTAATTTTTCTTCCTCCCTACCCATCCTCTCCCATAACGTGGCTAATATGAAAATGTGTTGTATGTAACTTTATATGTAGAATGATGTTGAGGGCCAGTTTCTGACCCAGTCCATACATGGTAAGAGTCTGGTCCAGGATTTCTCCCAAGCAAGCTCCCCGTGAAGGCTATATTTTGTTTTAAGATTGGCTCACCATCTCTTCCTGACTTGCAGGAGTTTAGGATGTGATAACTGAGCAGTGACTCAGACATAGATGCATGCAAGGGAACAAGGACATTAAAACATGGATGTACTTAAGGGAACAAGGACATTAAAACATACAGATGTACATAAATGAACAAGGACATTAAATATTCTCTCATGGGAACCTAAGAGATAATTGCTTTACATTCACTATATAAACCCTGCTCTCTGATCAATAAATGGGAACTGCTATGACAGAACCTTCCTGGCTTGTGTCCAATCATTCCACACTCTTTGGGTTCGGCCCATTCCCATTTTGATGCAGGCATCAGAATGAGTAGTATATTTTTTGTTTTCTCAATTGTGAGGGAGGGGATGGAGGTAGAGAGAGAATTTGGAAATGAAAATTTAAAAAAATAAAAAAGAAGCATGCTCAGGTGGTTTTGGTGGTGGTGGTTAGAAGAGGGAAGTCTTTGTTTTGATTTTGCAACTGAAATGCCCTTTTCCCAAAGCCAGTTGGTAAATTCCCGATAATGTAAAGGCCCACCTATCAAGCTGCTAGAGACACAGTTCATTGCTATCCTTCTAGATAACTTCCCTGCCTCCTTAGTTTATCCTAATGAAAATGGAGTAGTGAGTGGGGGCAGGGGAGAAGGACCCAGAAACTCTTGGGATTAAATATCAGGCTCTGAAATGTACTGAGACTTGGTATAATTACATTCACAAACATATTCATATTTTCTGCTAATTCTCCCAGGGATGCATTAATCTCCTCAACTGACTGTAAGTCCTTGGAGAGCAAAATCTATATCCCATGTTTCACCATGTTTCCTCCAACCAACCATGCTGAGGAACACAATGGTGAGCACACAGCTGATGCTCAACAAATCTTTGTGGATTAATTTAACATTTATGATTTCACTCTTTAGCTGTAAGCAAAGAAGGCCTTATTATTATCTCTATTTTATAGATGAGGAAAATAAGGCCCAGAGAGCTTATGTATCACACCACTAATAAATAAGGGGCCGTGCTGGGGGCAAGAGCCCAGGCGTGGTGACTCCAGTGTTCTATCACACTATATTGCTTCTCAAGCAGTGGCAGGAATCCATCAGAGGGTACTTTCCTGCCACCTGCTCCCCAGTCCTAGAAGTTTATTTGCTCTAGAATTTAGTCACAATATAATATTTTTCTCCCCTGGGGCAACCATGAAAACTTTCTCTCTTCTCTGGGTTTGGGCCTTTTTTTTTTATACAGCTAAATTCTTCCCTGCCTATTTCTCTAGGGCCCAATTAGGCCATGGTAATAGACCCATTAATAACTAGGGGAGTAATTATGATGTTAGAGGAAAGGCCATCACTCAAGTCATCATAGGCATAACTTTCTAAGTCATCAGAGCGATAATTCAAAGAGAGTCACACCCTCAGCACAGAACTGTGCCCTGGGACTGAGCTCTGTATTTGGAGAGAGATGCAGAGAATCATAGAGTTTAGTATTTTAGGACTGAAATGTAACTTAGAGACCATCAATATAACCGCACTCATTTTACAGATGGGAAAATGGAGGCCCACAGGATAAATTGCCTTAAACCTCAGAGGAGAGTAGATGAGATGACCAATTGGCTAGGGGGAAAAAAAAGGAACTAGAATAAAAGGTTTAAATGATTTGGGACTATTGAGGCTGGAGAACAGAAGCAGAAGGGAGATTTCTTTAGGGAATAGGGCTAGAAGCTACAATGTGCCTTGTATACAAAGACTATTTCAAATGCAGAGAGGAAGTCCAGGTTGAAATGGGTCCAGGGATTCTTGTGGGGATAACCCTGGCCCCTCCAGCAACTGAAGTTTTTCTGACTGGGAGCCAGGTGCTATTTGGAGCAAAGGGCTCTGAATTTCCCTCAAGTGCCTACTTGGGCACATAGAGAAAACAACCCCAGGTGGCTGGGGAAGTCACTTAGAATTAGTTGAATTGGACTGAATAAAAGTCAAAGTGTTTATCATTTTGGCCAAAAGGACAGTTGGCCCATAATTCACTTCTGGTGCTCCTCAAATGATCCATTCTCACCTTTCCCGGTGTGCTTATACTCCAACAATGTAACCAGTCAAAAGCCACGTTTCTGCACAGAAGACTAAGAATATCCAAATGCACTACAAATTGGACTAAGACAGTTCAGAGATCAGTGAGTGTTTGACTCATTTCCAAAGAATGCAGGAGGCTTTCCTCTGTTATATTCTTTTTTTTTTTTAAGGTCACATGAGCTGGGATTCAAACACAGGTCTCCCGATTTCCTACGACCAGACCAAGTTATGTTCTCTCTCTGGGTCTCAGTTTCCTCATCCGTAAAATTAGATGTTAACTAAGGTTCCTTCTAGCTCTGGCATACTATCCTGGTAGAGCTGCTCACCTTTGCTAATATACCCAGTAAATAACTTTAGTCCAACAATGTTCTGGGTTTGTCATTCTCATCTGTGACATTTTAACTTAGAGTCATGGGATCACAGAATTTTGAGAATTGGGAGAATCCTTAAAGATGATCCAGATCAACCCCTTCATTGTTCACTGAATGCCCAATTTTATGGTCCATTCAGCTGTACCTTTCAGATGAATTCTCAGGACAGAGTGTTCTCCCAGCCATGTTGTCTAACCCTGCAAAACTGAAAATTAATATCTATTTGTAATTTCCTATAGTTCCCAAAGAGCAGCTCAAGGCTTATAATCTTCTCTGAAATGCACTTTTAGGGGTCTATTCCCATAATTTCTTTGGTTTGTTTTCCCACTGTTGAAATGTCCTCCAACAATGCAGATTCCTCTGTTATATTCAATTCAATAAACATTTGTTAAGCATCTTCTAGGTGCTTGTGCCTCTTGGCACTGTGCCAACCACTGGGGATACAAAAAGAGGCAAAAGAAAGTCCCTGCCCTCAAGGAGCTTACAATCTGATAGGAGCAACAACATATAAACAAATATATACAAAGCAAGCTACATATAGTATAAATGGGAAATAATTAGCAGAGGGAGAGCACTGGAATTAAGAGGGGCTGGAGAAGGCTTCCTGTTGGCACTTAAGGGAAGCCGAGGAGGTCTTTAGTTGGAGCATAGGAGAGACAGCATTCAGGGCATGGAGCACAGCCAGGGAGAATGCCTGGAACCAAAAGCTGGAGTATCCCGTCATTGGATCAAAGAATAGATTTTAGGAAATAAGGTACAAGAAGATTAGAAAGGTATGGGGGGGCCAGGGTGTGAAAAACTTTCAATGCCAAATGGCATTTTGTATTTATTCCTGAAGGCAATAGGAAAACCACTGGAGTTTATTGAGTGAGGGGGAAGGGGTAACATGATCTGACATTTTGAAAAACAAAACCCCATCATTTAATTGAATGCTAATTGGTTATTATTATTTTTTGGAGGTGGGAAGGCAAGGCCATTGGGGGTTAGGTGACTTGCCCATGGTCACACAGTTAGTAAGTGTTAAATGTCTGAGGCTGGATTTGAACTCAGGTCCTCCTGACTCCAGGGTCAGTACTCTATTCACTGCGACACCTAGCTGCTCCCAAATTGGTTATTTTTTAAAAGCTCAATTTAACTTTCTGAGACTCTTTAAAATGGGGGTAGTCATATCTCACGGAGCTATTATGAGTATATGAGTATATCAATGAGAACTCAATGAAAAGGTTAGTCATATAACCTCCAGATCCTCAGTTTGTTCACCCATAAAGTGAGAAGGTTGGACTAAGTGGCCTCCAAGGTCTCTTTTAGCTCTAAATCTATGATTCTATGAGCCTGCTTTCTAATGTCTACATCAGCCACCTACCAGCATAGTCCTTGGGGCACAAGGAGGTCATAGGGGGAAGGGCGCCAAGAACAGAACTCTTCTTGAACCATGCCCATCTTCCTCTGTGACAGTGAGAGGCCGGCTCTTTGCCTCTCTGTCATCCTCCTTCTCCCAGGGTTCTCACTATCAAGTTCACTTGTTCCTATAAGTCTGTAGCCAGAGGGGCTTTGGGTATCCTGGATCTGTACCCCAGAGATGCTCATTGACCTCTGTTGACCTAATAAATCAGGTGGTTGAATTCAATCACTTTGCTTCAAACTAGTTTTTGTGCATGGGGGGCAGCATAAGCATTTGGGGTCTGCTAGCTCTCTCTTAAGGGGTTAGATTTGCTCCAGTTGTGGGGGAAGGGTTCATAGGAAACAAGACCATTTGTTGCTGAGGTCAGATGACAACTGAGCCACTTTCCCGAATCCTCAACGGGAAGTTCACTCCTCACTTTGGTGGGAATGAGGAATAAGGCTAAGCATCCCCCGTGGCAAGAAGGGGAATCTGTTAAAATAAGAGAGAAAATGAAATTCCTCTATAGGCCCCTCAATCTGCTGTCCTGTTTCTGCTGTGAATTTTGGTCTCTCATATCCTCTCTTCTCCTGCCTCCCTTCAGCCTGTCACCTGCCCAGGAGGGAACATTGATACCACAGAAGGGGATGGGAGAGGATCCAATCAGACTCCACCTGGACCAGGAGGATGAGGTGAGGTCGGGTCACTGGGGCGATGGCTACAACAGCAGAATGCACTCTTCTGGCCTCTTTGGCTTCTTTCCAGTCTCAGCTAAAGACTCACCTTTCACAAGGAACTGTTCCTAATACTTTTTAATCTCAGCGCCTTCCCTCTAAGATTAGCTCCAATTTACCCAGTGAATGCTGTGCCAGGTCTGTACAGAACTGTTTTACATGTTGTCTTTTACATTAGATGCTGAGTTCCTTGGGAGCAGGGAGCCTTTTATCTATCTATCTATCTATCTGTCTATCTATCTATCATCTATCCATCTATCTATCCATCTATCCATCCATCTATGCATCCATCCATCCACCCATCCATCCATCCATCCATCCATCCATTTGTCTGTCTATTTATTTTCCTTTCTTTGTATTCCTAACCCTTAGCACAGTGCTTGGCGCATAGTAGGGGCTTCATAAAGATTTATTGACTGACCAACTTCTCAAGTAAAGTTGATCCTTCTCAAGGGAGTGGGTCAGGACCCAGATTACCCCAAAAGAGGTCAAAATTCAGTGCCTGTGGGTGTGTAACTTGGAGGGAGGAGGAAAAAGAGAGAAGATTTGAATCTCTGAATTTTCTTTTGGCTAACATTAACAGAGACTTCACTGGTATTGCATTTTTTCTCTGTGGTTGAAAGTATACTCAACTGTATCAGTCTTAAATGTTTGTTAAGGAGACATGTTAAGGAAGACCTTTTGTCTCTGCCAGAACTCTCTGCACTCTCCACAGTCTGGCTTCAGACTCCATCATTCGATTGAAAATGTTCTCTCCAAAGTTACTAAAGATCTGGTCTCTCATTTGCCAAATCTGATGGCATAGAGTACTGGGCCTGAAGGCAGCAAGACTCCTTTTCCTGAGTTCAAATCTGGCCTCAGATACTTACTAGCTGTGTCACCCTAGGTAAGTCACTTAACGTGATCTGCTTCAGTTTTCTTATCTGTAAAATGAGCTGGAGAAGGAAATGGCAAACCGTTCCAGTATCTTTGCCAATAAAATACCAAATGGGGTCACAAAGAGTCAGGCATGACTGAAAAACAACAACAGATAGTATCCTTCTAAGACTTCTCTGTAGCCTTTAACATTTTTCATCACCTTCCTTTCCTTGATACCCTCTTCTCTGGAGGTTTTCAGGACACTACTCTCTCCTGGTTCTCCTCCTCCCTATCTGACTGCTCCTTCTCAGTCTTCTTTACTGGTTCTGTCTTGGGTATTCTTCTGTTCTCTTTCTGAACTATTTCATTTGCTGATCTCATCAGCTCCTATGGGTGCAGTTGTCACATCTATGCAGATGATTCTCAGATTTGTTTTTCCAGTCCTAGCCTCTTTCTTGACCTCTAACCTCACATTTCCAACTGCCACTAGACATTTTGAACTGGGTGTTTCATAGATATCTCTCCAAAACTTTACTCATTATCTTTCTTTCCCAGCTGTCCCATCTTCCCAAGTTCCCTGTCACTGTCAAGGGTACTGCCATCCTCCTAGTCACCACATTTCCCATCTAGGTGGCTTGATTTTGCTTCATCTTTGACTTCTCACAAGGCTTGTTGATTCTACTTTTGCGGAACCTCTCCAATATTCCCCCTTTGGTCTTCTGACGCTGCCATTCCCCTGGTACAGCTCTGACTAGCTCACGTATAGACTACTGCAATAACCTGCTAGTTGTTCTTCCTGCCAAAAGTCCATTTTCCGCTCAGTTACCAAAATGATCTTCTTAAAACACAGGTCTGATTTTGTCACCCCCTTACTCAGTAAACTCCAGTGGCTCCCATTACCTCTTGGATCAAGTATAAAATCTTCTGGTTTGCATTTAAAACCCTTTATAATCTGTCCCTCTTCCTGACCTTTCCAGTCATTTTACATCTTACATCACCCCATAGGCTTTTCAAGTCAGTGATACTGGTTTCCTTAGAGTTCCTCAAACTAGACATTTGGTCTCCTGACTCCAGGCATTTTCATTGGCTTTCCCCCACACCTGGAATGCTCTTCCTCCTCATGTCTGCCTCCAGGCTTCCCAGCTAAAATCCCATCTTCTTCAGGAAGCCTTTCCCAGTCTGCCTTAATTCTACTGCCTTCCCTTTGTTGATTATTTTCAATTTATCCTGTGTGTTACTTGTTTGTACACACTTGTTTACAGGTTGCCTCCCCCATTAGACTGTGAACTCTTTGAGGACAAGGGACTATTTTTTTTACCTCTCTTTATAACCCCAGCACTCAGCATAGTGCCTGCCACGCAGTAAATGTCTATTGACTGACCAAAGCAAACAGCGAGTTTTATTGTGGCCAGAACAATTTATCAACGTGTAATAAATCGGTGACAGGCCTTTCCAACTTTAGCAATCACAGATGTAGTCCGTTATGGGACTTTTAGTTGAAGCCCTTCTAGCTTGGTGGTCTCTGCCAAGGCTTGCAAGTCATTGGCATAACCTTCAAAAACCCAGTTTCACTTCTCTATAACGAGGCATTACAGAAAGACTTTGGTGATTATAGCTGTAAAAAATTAAGAAAGAGAGATTGAATAAGCATAATTGAGATAGGTTGAAATATCCACATCTTGCGACTCATCTTATTTCTCCAAACCATCTTTCTGACTCTTTTTGTTTGTTTGTTTTTGGTTTTTTCCCACCTACTTCCTTTACTGAGGCTGTGTCTCCTACCTGGAGTGTTCTTCACATTCTTTTCTACAGTTTAAATCCTATATATCTCTCTAGGCCCGGTTCAAGTTGTACCTTCTGAGACAAATTCAGACTCAGACTCAGAATGTGAGACCTGAGAAGGTCTTTAGACAGCTAGTTCAAATGAGATAGTTGTATATAAAACTCTTTGTTAATCTTAAATCACTATATAAATATTAGGGATCTTTCCTTAATAATTCACATTCATATGACACTTGAAGCTTTATAAAACCCTTTCCTTATAACATCCCTGAGAGACGTGTCATGCAGATATTATATTCCTCTTACAGATGAGGAAACTGAGTTTCAGAGACGTGAAATAATTGAGCTAGAGTGTCTCAGCCAGCAAACATCACTGCCTCAGCAGCTGAGTACAGCATCATGCTCATAGCAGGTACTAGTAAATGTTGAATAAATGAATGAATGAATTGAGTATTTGGGTAAAGGAGGAGGAAAATCTTTTCAGGGACAAGCTCTCCCAGTTGAGGCCACCCAGGAATGGAGCCAAGCTCTGGAAACAAAGCTTGTCTTTTTCTTACCCTGAGCTCCCAATGTGCTCAGTGTCCTCAGGGTTTCTGGCCCACAGAAGGACACAAGGTCAGGTCCCTAATGTGCTCTACTCCACTATTATTTCCACCGAGACACACACTCCCTGGAGAATACCTCTCGTTCTCTGCCTAGGAATAAAGTGAATTTGATCTCCCTACACTCATGGGTAAGACTGGCCAGTGCGTCATTATTACTCTACAGTCTTTCTCTGTGATCCTCTATCTTTCCTTCTTATCATCAAATCCAATGACATCCAGTGACATACTGCCTCATGATGTGTCTTTTAGTGTGGAGGCCTCATGCGACACTGGAAAGAGTACTGGGCTGAGAGTCAGAGACTCTGGGTCCAAATCTTGCCTTACTACTTATGTGATTCTGGTAATTTAGCTTCACTTAACCTCTCTGGCTAATGTAATTCTAGGCTGCCTCAAGCAAATCAAACTCTTTAGCTTCCTCACCTGTAAGATGAGAGTTATACTGGATGACCTCTGAGACCCCTTCAGGTGCTAAATCTATGATCCTATGGTCTTAGACAACTGGAACTGAACAGAAGGAAGAGATCAAGGTGGACGGGGAAATTTCATAGAGCTTTTCCCTAAAATTATTTATAGGGAGATGCTAAAGCCCATTGCTTGAAGGCTGATATTCTCTTGGGGATGTCATAGGGCTGTAAGTCATGACACACTATAATTTCAGGATCTAAGATTACAAACAATTTAAAAAGTCATGGAAAAATGAAGAGTAAACATGAGTAAACTGTAACTCCTAATGCCCATGGTGTAAAAGATGTACATCTTTGTGGACATTTCTGACTGGAAAAGGAGGTAAACCAGTCATCTATTGGGAATGTTAGATGACAGATGGATGGCTCCACAAGTGTATTGGTAATCCCTTGGCTATTAAGAGCACCAAGAAAGCTTCTAATGAATGAATGTATTGAGTGCTTCCTCTGTAGGAGATTTATGGTAAAATATGGATGCATAGGATATGAGAACATGAGGAGGGCTGCAGTCTGTTCTGGTGGAGGGAACAGCATATTTAACTATGTTAAATTTTTCACATGTGACTTTGACCCAGTAATACCACAACTGGGCATCTACTTGATGGAGGTCAAAAACAGGAAGAAGACCCATTATGTACAGAAGTATTTATATCAAGACTTCTTATAGCAAAGTACTAGAGTCAAAGTCAGTGCCCATCAATTGGGCGGCCGTTGAACAAGTTGTGGTAACTGACCGTAGGGAATATTATTGTGTCATAAAACATGATTAATATGAAGAGCTCAGAGAAACTTGGGAAAATCTGTGCGAACCGACGCAAAGGAAATTAAGTAGAACCAGAAGAACAATTTATGCAATGATCACTGGATTTTAAATTCTGAACCTAACCAACACCAGATAAGACAAACATTTCCAGATATAAATCAAAACAGAAAAAGATGACATATGAATCCGTACAGCTTATTTCTCCTTCCAAATATCAACAAATTCAACAGTTATTTTTAAAGCCATACTGGTCATCTGTGTTTCCTTTTGTTCTCTTAGGTGCATTTAAAAAAAGACTTTAATGGCCCTCTTTTCTCCTTTTTTCATTTTATTAGCCCTATTGATAATCTCTCTCTTCCCTAACTTCCCAAACTAACTTCCCACCCACCCCTCACCCCATTGAAATAAAGAAAAACAAAGCCCTTGCATTAAATATACATGGTTTCTAAGATGTGTGATGATCACAACATTGTAAAGGACTTTGAAAGACTTCAGAACTTGGATCAAAGCAGCAACAAATCATGACTTTAAGAAACTTGTCTGCTGTCCACCTCTTAGTGTAGAGGTGTCAAATGAAGCACACATTTTCCAACATGGCCAATGTGGTGATTTGTTCTGCTTGATTGTACTTATTTCTGACTAGGGAGGGCTTGTATGAGGACAAGGGGGTGAGATAGTCATTAGTGATAGAGATGCAAAAAAAAAAATTAAGTGCAGCAACAAAGTATTACAAAAATACACAGAAGAAAACAAAAAAAGAGTTCAGAAATGCACACAAACAGGGCAATTTTGTTACAGCCTAGTTAAATTTAACAAGGTCTTCTGTAAGACCTGCCCGGCTTTTCTCACTGGGGAGTTTTTCTTGGAGCCTCCATTTTGTGGATTGGCCCAGACTGGCCTGTTTTCATTCTCCTCCCAGCCCAATTCCTGATTTACTCTGGGGCACTTGCATTTTTCCCTTTCTCTTTCCTCCCATTTCTTGAGCCCCTTTTTGTGTGTTGTCTTTCTCAGTTAGAATGTAAGCTCCTTTGGGGCAGGGACTTTTTGTTTGTATCTGTGTCCGCAGTACTTAGTCCTGTGACTGCATATAATAAGTACTTAATAAATGTTTCTTCCTTCGTTTCTACTTTAAAAGCCAATAATATGTAACAGAAATTCACAATTTCATGCACTCTCCCTCTTTTTTGTTCTTTGTGTCTTGAAATGTTTGTGTTGGATGCTGAGTTCATAAGATAAAAGAAAAATAATTTGGAATGATTATCTTACCTCTCTTCCTACATTGTGAGCGCTTGGAAGGCATTGACCTGGTCTTACCTAGTCTTTCCTTCTTCTTCACAGTATTCACTTAATGTCTAAAGAATGAATAAAGTGAATGAATAAATTAATGAAATGAGTGAATGAATGAGTGCCAGTCACAATAGGTTAAAATCTCATCCAGGCTACAAATGTAGTATCCTGATGGCAAATAAGAAACAGAACTGGTCTTTCATTATCTGAATATTATTATTCTGTAATCTTCTCTTCCTTCCTGTGTCATCTTTTGCCTTCCCTTGTTCTTTATATCTTCATCTATCATTTCCATCTTTTAGTAGGAGTAGACGCAGTAGGGAATAAAGCTCTTTCATGCATGTCTTTATCCTATTTTATGGATAGAAACACTAAGGCCCAGGGAGATTATAATGGCCAATGGCTCTCATAGATCAGCAATAAACCTAGAATTGGACCTTCCAGTCTCTGAATTTCTAGATGGTTGCTCAGATCCGGGGTCATTTTGCCTAGTGTTTTGTCTCCCAGAAGGACTGGTGAGTACTTCCATTTCCACGGTGGGGGAGGGAGAAGCCTCTTCCCCCACTTCACCTTCCAATCCTTGCTGAGGATTTAGTCTTCCTTAGAGGCCCTTCCAAGATCTGGGAGAGCACAAGAACTCACCCTACTACTGAAACAACCTGAGAGATTCAGGACTGATAACTGGGATGTGAAAATCAGAAAAGGCCGGCTCCACCCATCATGAACAGGAAGAAGAGCCAAAATTCTTCATTTGGATTCCAGCTTCTCCAAGCTCAGGGTGTTAATGGAGCATTCCTGAAATACTTTTCCACCATTCATCTCTTAGAAAACAGACATGCTGCGCAAACACACACATACACTTGCTTGCTCACAGCCCTCCTTGCCCAACAGCTTAGGCCCAAATTCATTCCTCACCCCTCCTCCTATCCTGAGTTCATTATACTGGTTGGAGCTATTGGCCTTCCGTGGATCAGCGGAGGGGATGGGGCGGGGGAATGGGGAGAGGACAGCCTGGAGCAGGGGGCAGAAAAGGCCTCTTTCCTTTATCCACAGAAGGAAGAGGCTGGAGGGCTGGAAGAATTGCAGTTCTGAATCACCCTGTGGTTATGAATAGCAGTGCAAATGAAATGCAAATGAAGACATTGGGAACAGTAATGCAAGTAAACTGAGTCATATTAAAACCTAGAGCCCAGAGATGTGAATGAATGAATTAAAATAACTTATCAAGTTCTTATACATGACTAAATACTGCTGTGGGATAGGGTGGGTGGGGGTACTGAGGTCGCCACTCACCTGTCTGTAAATGTTCCCCTGAGTATGTCCTGCAATAGCAAATCTTCAGTGTGGTCCTTTTACTTCCAGTTGATGCCATGCTGAGATTTCTTTTTACAAGGTGAAGAGATCAGAGGAGAATGCCCTTCTCAGAGGTCACTCAGCATGTCCCCATCGTGCTAAGTCACACAGGGCAGCGTCCAGAGCTTAAGCTATGTCTGTTCCTTTCTTCCTTGGGACAATCCTTATAGAACTCTTAAAAGGAAAATTCTATGTGAATACTGATGCAGTCTGGGTGGGTGGGTGGTACTTTTCTTTTTTAGGGGTCCAGATCCCATCCCCCATCAAATACAGAACTTTGGTAGTGGTGGTAGGGATATATAGAAACCTTCTAGAAGAAATAATGGCTTCTTTCTGGACTTCTAATTTTATGTACTAAAAGTTTAATACATAATCATTTTTCAAGCTCTTCCAGCCCAATGTTAGGAGGAGTTGAGGGAAGGAAAGGAGAAAGAAAATCTAAACCCTGCTCTCCTACACATTTGGTTTCAAAAATTCAACTTTGTAAGTGAATGAAAGGTGAGGCATGGCTAGAAAACAGTTCATGTGGAAAAGAATCTGGGGGTCTGAGAGGACTTCAAGCTCAATGTGAATCAATAGGGCCACACAATAGTCAAAAAAGGTAATGTGATCTTGGGCTGCATTCAACAAACAAGATGGCGCATAGGAGAGTTGCTAACTAGTTTCACTGTACTCTCCCCTGATCAATCACCTCAACGAATCAATCAACCAACAAGTATTTATTAAATGCCAACTATATGCCAGTATTGAGTCAGCTCTGGGCATCACATTTTATGAAGGACACTGATAAGCTGGAAGGTATCCAGAGGAAGATGACAGGGATGGTGAAAGACCTTGAGACCATGCCGTGCCATATGGAGAGTCCATCCTTGTTTATGCTTTGTTTTCAAAGAGGGCTAATGATATCCTAGGGTGATGTTTTGACTTGTGTGTGAATTGGATTAGAGTGAGGCAGAATTGCTCAGTCATCAGCCTCACTCTCTCTTCCAGAGTCATTGAAGTCCAGTGGCAAGACAAAAGTCAGGACCGGTGGTGATGGCTGGATGCAGAGGATGACCTTGGCAATTTCAATGTTTGATCAAGAGCCTACTTCAGCTATCTTCGTGGCCTTTGGAACAAATTGTTCTGAATTGCCCATTCGACTGTGGGCAAGTCTTCACATGGTTGGCATAGATATCCCCCTAACTCATTGACAGGTTTGAGGCCTGTGGGTTTAACCCCTCTGCCTACACAGTTTTTTGGTTTTATTTGTTTTTTTCCCTTTTGGAGGAGGGAACAATAGGCAATTGGGGTTAAGTAACTTGCCCAAGGTCACACAGCTAGTAAGTGTTAAGTGTCTGAGGCCACATTTGAACTCAGATCCTCCTGACTCCAGGGCCAGTGCTCTATTCACTGTGCCACCTATGTGGTTTTTGCTGAGGTGTGGCTACTGTGCATGCTATACCTTCTTACAGAGTCACAGGTGAGAGTTAGGAGGCAGGTGGACACCAAAAGTGAAAGCATCCTCAGCTTGGCTTACCGAATAGAAAATTAACCTTGGAGTCAGAAAGATGGAGGTTTGGATTTTACCTTAGAAGTTTACTTTCAGTGTGATTTCCCATTTTCCCCTCCTGTTCTGATGTTTTGGTGACAGAATCTTCTAGCCAAAAAAATAACAGAGGGATCTAGTAAATTAAACAAAACAAAACAAAAACACCCTTTCACATTGCCTAACCCCCGGGGAAGCCTTGACTTTGACCTGACATTGGTGACCAGGAATCTTTGAGCATCCTAATCTCCAGCCTCTGTCATACCACCCCTTGGTTTCTACACCCTTGCCTCCAAATCTGAGCAGGCTTTGTTATACTGTGATGGAGGATTTTATGACCTTAAAGTCTAATTTAAGATAAGTAGTGTCTGTGTAGTACAATAGAAAGAGGCCTGGAATTGTTGCCACATCTGGGTCTGAATCCTGGTTTAGTAACTTCTTACTATAACGTTTCTCTCTGAGCTTCAGTCCCCTCATCTATCAAGCAGGGATAATAAAACTTGCCCTACCCACCTTATAGAATTGTCCCAAGGATAAACTGAGAAAATGGATGTGAAAGTTCTTTACAAACTATAATACTGGGAGAGTCCTGTCTTTGCTCCAGGAAGTATGTGCCAGGACTTTAGGTCCTTTCTACGCTTGGATGGAACATTGTTCTAATATAGAAACCACTCTAGGAGAAGTCATCCAAAATATGAAGTTTCTGTCTTATAATTATTTAAAAATAAGGATTACCCTGTTGTTGTTGATTTGTTTTTCAGTTGTGTCCCACTTTTCATGACCCCATTTGGGCTTTTCTTTGCAAAGATAGTGGAGTAGTTTGTCGTTTCCTTCTCCAGCTCATTTTACAGATGAGGAAACTGAGACAAACAGGGTTAAGTGACTTGCTCAGGGTCACACAGCTAGTTAAGTGTCTGTGGCTATATTTGAACTCATGAAGATGAGTCTTCCTGACACCAAGTCAGGCACTCTATACATGGTCTTCTCCACTTTCTTTCCCCTACCCCACCCCCTCAAAAAAAAAACCAACCAGTTTACCTCTTGGGACCTCAGTTTCCTCCTGTGTAAAATGAGAAGATTAGGTTAGATGTCCCCTGAGGTCTCTTCCAATTCTGTCTGTGATTCTTATGAACCAAAACATTGGTTATGTCTAACAACACGTTTCATTTTATACCCATGGTCCAACATTTCATTGCTAAGAGGAATGAGATGGGTTTCACCATCAGTCCTCTGGAGTCAAGATTGCTCATTGCATTGATCATCATTTTGAAGTCTTTTTATGCTGTTTCTATGAAATTTTTTTTTCCCATGGTGTTTTGAAGAATGCTTGGAACAGGATGAGGAAGAACAGAAACAGCCAGGAAGGTACATGGACTGGGCTGTGATGGGGAGGACCAGCCATGAGAAACAGATGTTGCTCGAGAGCCAAGCTTCTTGCCTCCCAGAAGAACTACATGAAGGGTACAAGGCTGGATAGGCTGCTGGTTATAATTATTACCCAGAGCTCTGTAGAAACAGAAGACAACAAAGGAACAGAATCAGGCTGAGGAGTCACCAGCCTGGGATCCAGCTTCCCCCTCCCAGTCACCTTTACCCATAACAGAGGCCAGCTTGATTTCGTTATTGAGGACTGGACTGCGTTAGCCCACTCTATGAGTCACAGTCATCTCTGGGGATGGGAGAGCTCTTTGTGGATGAGCTTGGATGATTTTCTCATCCTTCCTCTGAAATGGGTACCAGGCCCCCTGAAGAGAATGTCAACCCTAGGAACTCACAGCTGATGTCTTCATTATTGGGGATATGAGCTAGACTTGTGGTTTCAGTGCTCCAAGGAAATCCCAGATGAGAAAACTATCAATGCAGGCCAGGACCTTCTCTGCTACTTAACATCTGAGAGATGTTGTCTAGAGCACAGAGAGGTTAAGGGATCTGCCCAGATTTATACCTCTTCTAAATGTCTGAAGAAGGACTTGAACTCAGGACTTTGAGGCCATCTCTGCATAATGCCACAATGTCTCCATCATTAGGGAGCAAAAATAGGCATATGGGAATTCCCTCTGGCCTTGAAGGCATCAGAGTAATTTGATCTCCTGACTCAAGAGGCCTGGGAAGCAAGAAACCCCACACCCTCCCATCTAATGCTTTCTATCACCAGCAAATCTCTCCATCTTGGAAAAAAATGACCCTTGGAAATACCACCGCCAGTCAGTTCCAGTTAAATTGATTGTTGGTGGTTCAGTTTCTTATGTCCTATCACGTCTTCATTTAACTCTTGAAGAACCGTGACTTTCCTTCTCCTTTGAATGGGACATTGGTCTGATATGTGTGAATAGTCTATTCTCCCAGTGTAGGCCTCTACCTTCTAATTCTCTAGGTGAACACTAGGGTTAGAACAAATGGAGAACAATGGAATGACAAGAACTGGCGATGACCCTAGAGATCCCCCAGGGAAACATCTTACAGATGGGGAAACTGGTGATGCTCACAGACAGAAGCTGTAAAAGCTTATCCAAGTTAACAGAGACAGTTGAATGGCAGGGCCAGAAAAAGACTCTATGGATTAATGTGTGATATGAGATGATCCCCCGAATATATTTAAATGACTTTTCAATGAGGAGATTGGAGAGTATAGTGCTTACCCCTAAAGTAGGGTTCTCAACCTGTAGGTCGTGACCCCTTTGGGGGTCGAACAATCCTTCCACAGGGGTCACAGGGGTCCCCCAAGACCATCAGAAAACACGTATTTCTGATGGTCTCAGGAACCCAGACACCGCTCCTCTACCTATCCATCTCCAGGCAGGTCTGCGGCGTTAGGAAGGTTGAGAACCACTGCCCTAAAGGAATCTTGTCTCCATGGAAAAATTTCAGGCTCTTTTTTTTTAACTAGGTGGCCTTTTGATTTCCTTTAAATTGTGACACATCATGAGCTGCCTCAAACCCGCCTCTAGATTTCTGGTTCTAGGTTCACAGGGAGTGCTCAACAACATAATGACTAGTTGTTCTGTTGGGGTTGGATGACCTAAGTTACATCTTACAGTGCTCATTTAAGTCATATCCAGGATGTCAGGTATGTCATGGGAGCCCCTTGAAGTTGTAGGGGAACAGAAGAAAAGAAGTATGATATGGTAGAGAAAACACTAGAGTAGGAGCCAGAAGCCCTGGGTTCAAGGCTTGACTCTTGGGCAACCCCGTTCCTCTTTATAAGCCTCAGTTTATCCTTCTATAAAACAAAAGCGTTGGATCGCATCCTCTCTAAGTATCCAGATCTAAGATGCTGTGTGTGAGAAGAGCAGAGGTCAACATCAGTAGGATCTGAGTTCATTAGTCTGGGATCTGAAGCACCCTGAAAAGCGTCTGGGGCCTCCAGCAGGAGAGTGGCTGCTGAGAGCAACTCCTGAGAACAGTCCTTGGCTGAGTGTCAGCCGTGCCCCCAAACCAAACAATGCCCCTTCTGTGGTCTGACAGTGAATGATTACAATAGAAGGAATCTGACGTCCTGTGCCCGGCCTAAAATTACTATCTCTCTGAACAGTCTAGAGGATAAAAAGGCTGCTTTCACTGCCAAACATACCTTCGTCTGTGTCCCTTTCCCCCACTGGCCCCAACATCTCCTCTCCTGCATGCCATGCCTGCTGGCTCAATCCTGAGGTGCTGGATTTTGCTGGACTCCTTTTGGCAAGCAATACCTTCCTTGCTAGCTGTTCAGGGATGCCTCGGGGGATGTATGATATCTGGATCACTCCAAAGGAGTGTATCACCCCATATCCCGTGGGAACAACCATAATGGTCCCCCAGTATTGAACATAGATGAGAACTGTCTTTTTCAGTGGTCAGAAAACTCGAGGCCACGTGTGGCTTTGAGGCTGCAGGTCCCATACCCCACATCCATCATCAGTGCTTCCCGGGAATCATGTTCCATCCACTAGGATGTTGATTGCCATACGACTTAGAGTCTAAAGATGGGAGAGACCATACTATGGCATAGTGAGACAAACATTGGATTTGGAGTCAGGAACACTGAGCTGAAATTCCACTTTTGTTCTTTACTAAGTGTGTGTCATTTATCTTGTCTTGGACCTCACTTTCTTCATCTTTAAAATGAGGACGAGATGGCCTCCAATGTCCTTCTGTATTTAAATCCTGAGTATTCCATGATTCTATGAACTTTCTGTTTCCTAGGGCAAGCTCTGTACTTTGGACCCCTCTGTTCCCAATAAAACAGAAATAAGTAATATCTGTCCCTTCCTTCCTTCAAGTAGCCCTTGAAAGAATCACTGGGAGAAAATATTTTAAGCGTTTATTAGAGAAAGATGATCTAAAAATATAGCATGTCATTTTCCTCATTTCTCTAACATTCTCACTCTATGTTGAGAGGACTATTCCATACAGAGACTAAAACAGAGTCAGCACAGAGTAACGGGAAACGCGGTGTACTTGAAGTCAGACGTGGGACCCCCTCTGACACTGGCAGGGAGCCTGTTCCTCTGAGCCCCCCTCTTCCTCCTCCTCCTCCTCCTCCTCTTCAGTAAAAGTAAGGACAAGGAAGGACACCTATAATACCTCCCTCCTGTGTCTGCTCTAAGACTCAGTGGAGACAATGGCTGTAAAGTGCTTTGTGAATGTTCAAGTTGTAGAAGTCAATGATAGCTGTTACTGACATCGGTGACAGTATCAATCTGGCAAAAACAAATCCTGGTGTTTGGATAGCACTTTACAAGTTTAAATTGTTTTCACATATCCTATCTTATCTGATCTTGACTGCACCCTGTGAGGTAGCCTATAGGCACTTTTATCCCTCTTTTACAGGTGAGGAAACAGAGGCTCAGAGAGGTCTAGGGAATTGTCCAAGATCGTTCAGGTTTTTTGGCAGCAGATCTAACTGGGTCTTGACCCTGGGTGGTTTGTTTTTTTTTACTACAATCTAGTGTTCTTTTTACTAGACCAGCCTGCTGGGAACTAGGGTGGGGTGGGGTGGGGTGGAGTGGGGTGGGGTGAGAAAGTCAACCATGGCTAGGTTAACAGAGAACTGGGCCTGGAGTCAGGAAGACTTGAGTTCAAATCTAGACTCAGACGCTTAATAGTTGTGGAACCCTGAGCAAATCATTTAACCTCTGTCTGCTTCAATTTCCTCATCTGTGAAATGGGGATAATAATAGCACCTAAGGTTGCTGAGAGGATCAAATGTGATAATATTAGTAAAGTGCTAAGCACAGTGTCCGGCACATTTTTGTCCAGTTTCCTTCACCCCATGGATAATATTGTCCTTTTTGGCAGATACTGCAGTGGTTTGTCATTTCCTTCTCCAGGGGATTAAGGCAAATAGAGGTGGAGTGACTTGTCCAAGGTCACACAGCTAGTATGTGTTTGAGGCTAGATTTGAACTCAGGTCTTCCTAACTCCAGGTCCAGTCCTCTATTCACTTAATCATCTAACTACTTGTGCTTACGTTTGGACACAGTAGGTGCTTAATAAATATTTGTTTCCTTCCTTCCTACTGGGTACCCAGACCTATGCTAGACATTCTGAGGTAGGCAGCAGAAGATTTAAGGAGGGTGTACAGCGAAGTCAAGCCTATGGATCTGTGGGACACTATAATTGTGTAACAAGCATTAATTGAGAAGGAATATAGTGTGTAGGACTTGGAGTCAGGAAAACCTGGGTTTGAATTCTGTTTCAGACACCAGCTGTTTGACTCTAGGGAAATCATTTAATCTCTCCTGGCCTTAGTTTCCTCTGTAAAACGAAGAGGTCGAGCTCTATGATCTCAATGGTCTCTTTCAATTCTGAAGCTATTAAAAATGACTCACAAAATCAGAAGGAGAAAACTTCAGAAGATTAATTTTTAACAGTGAAATTTCATCATGGCCATGTATGCATAGTAGGCTCCCTAGTGATTACACATGTATGTAATATCATATATAAAAATTAATATAGTATATGTATTACATATATAATCTCAAGAATGTCAATGGGAAAGTTGGGGTTAGGAGGAAAAGGGAATGGCTGTAATGGAAAATTATAATATCAAAATAACTTCTGAGAAGAAATTCTTTTCTTTGACACACCCATCTCAAAAATCAGTCTGGAGGGTATATATACCCAGCAAGGGGAAAGTCCACTTTTGTGAGACATCTGTAGTCATGATTGAGAAAAGGAGACCATTTCTGAGTGCTTCTTCCATACTCCATCCACATAGTTCAAGCTATAGGCTTAGGCCCTGGAGGTATCTGGGCAGGGTTTACACAGAAAACTCTGGTCCAGTTTTACAAAGAACTAGCAGCTTTCTTTTTTAAAGACAATGTCCCAAAATGTATCGTTTTACAAATATATCAATAATAATATATTTTTAAAAATCAAGCTGCCAAAAGCTTCTTCAGGAGAAAGTGAATGCTCTCTGAAGATCCAATCCATCTCAGATCCTGGTCAACTGGAAGCATTTGTTTTCTAGGCAAAAAATACTCCAGTTACCCACAAGAAACTAAATATAAAATTTGGAAAGATGTCCTGTTGGCACAAACACACTGGAGACTATAAATATATATTGTAGGGATGGGTCTGGAAATTAAGTTTGCTCAAAATAACATTCTCTTTCCATTTTATGCCATATTTAGCCATCGGGACACCTTCCCATGGCTCAGAGAAGGACTCAGGGTATATCTGAGATTGATGAGCCAGAGGACTGTGGAGGCTTGGGCTCCAGAAGAATTGGTCTGATAGCAACACTGTCCTGTGGACTCTTTCTCAGGGTAGAGGAAGTTGCAACATTTGAGTCCCTAGATCTTCTTCTTTCCTGGATTCCAGGGAGGTCATTCATTCCTGGGTGAGAGAGAAGAAAGAGTTCTGCTGGAGCTGGATAGGGTCCTTTACCGTGAAGCATGAATCCACCATCTTCTGAGTGGCAGGACTGGCATTCCTACAGCAGAAGCTTTAAACTTTTAAAAGCACTTTCTTTTCACAGACTTACACTATCCTGCTAGGTCTTTACCCAGCCATGGGAGATATAAGCAGGGAAGGAAACTGAGGGGCTCAGAAAGAATCAGTAAATCGCCCAAGGTTACAGCGTGATTTAGTGGCCAGGACAAGACTAAAATCCAACTTGTCTCCTCACTTCCAGGTTAGAGTCCCCAGCTTGATTGGTGTCTAAGAGAAAAAGAAGCTACATCTGAATAGACTGAAGTACCCACCAGATACAACTCAGGTGGTCTTTTAACCACCTTCCCCAGGTTCAAGAGATCTCCATGAGACTGTGTGTATATGTATACATCTTTCATTCTCCATCACTGGAAGAGATACAGGATCTGGAACATAGACAGTTGAAAGTCTGTGGGGAAGACTGGACAACTGGGGCTCAAGCAGAGTGGGAAGAGCGACTGGCTTGTGATGGGAGCAAGGGGATCCTTAGATTGGAGACTGGGCCATGGCAAATAGATGTCTTGCCTGTGTGGATTTTGTAAGCCGTTGTTCTCAAAGGTTGGGAATATGATGGGATCTGCTACTGCACATCTCTTGGACATCCTCAACAAATCCATAAACACTGGACTCAGAGTGAGCATGGTGCTGTGGAAAGAGTATTGGTCAGGGATCAGAATACCTGGGTTCTAGCCCTGGCTCTACTACTAATTAGTAGTGTAACTTTGGGCAAGTTACTGCAGGGCCTCAGTTTCTCTAAATGTAAAATGAGAGAACTGGTTAAGAAATCTTTAACAATATTTAGATCTAAAAGGGATTTTAGAAATCACCAATCCAATACCTCCCCCTTCCATTTCACAGATGAGGAAGACTGAGGCCCACAAAGATGAAATGACTTGCCTGGAGTCACAAAGCGAATAAGTGTCATAGGTAGGATGCGAACCCATATCTTCCTGATCCCAAGTCTAGCACAGAGAGGCTTAGGTGGCTTGCTCATGGGTAATACATCTAGTGTGTATGGGAGTCAGGACTTAAACCCAGGTCTTTATGATTCCAAGGCTGGTCCTCTATCCACTACTTCGAGTTGTGTCTCTAGAATTGAGGGTACCCTATTCGTATTGTCCCCAGATACAGGACCTTGGAGCCTAGACTCCTGGGGATGGATGGCCATGTTTGGAGAGAATGTTTGAATCTGGCAGTGACAAGAGAGAACAGGAGAAGACAAGATTGTGGTGGGACCGAGGGAGGGAACACACATTTCCCCACTGACCCTACTCCCAGGCCCCTTTAAACTTGTGTGTGTGTGTGTGGAGAGTATTCACCCTATTTCTGGGAATGCCAGTGCCCTGTTTCCCCAAGGGAAGTGCTGGCAAAGGGGAAAATGCCAGGAGCTATTGTCTATTCACAGACTTATCTGTGAGAAGGTTCTGATTTCACTAGGGCTGCTTCCAGCAATCCCAGGCACATCCAGGAGAGAGAAGTATTATCGGCTCTTTTCGAATCTGCACTTTTCTTCTGGGCTTTTTTGTTGTTGTTGTTGTTGGGAGGCAGGGAGAAGGGCGGGGGGAGCTGAGTGCTCTGAGTGCAGCACGGCTTCTCACCATGGGCTAAGAGATAAGGGGCTGGACTCAAAGCGTTATTGTTTGGTCCAACAAAAGGATATTTCTGTAACTTTTCAGTGAGTTGGGCCAGGCTCCCTTAGCAGGGCAGTCTTGTAGTGTGGCCTTCTGTGGACAGGCAGAGGGGGCTGATCAGAGCTACAGCCCGGCCCACTAGTAGGGACAGGGGAAACCCTAACCAGGCATTGGCTTGGGGGAGAAAGCTGGGGAAGGGGCCTGATTCCTGCTTCCCAGGACCTCTGGACCATAGCAGGTTTCTCCTTTCTGACTTCCCCCCTTTTCTCTGGTCTTTAGACGGGGAGACCTTTCTGGGGGTTTTACTCCAGAAACACCCAAGCAGTCATAAGCATGTGTCATCCTTCACACACAAAGACAGCCCTCCTGACCAGAGCTGAAGAGGGTTATCCACACTTTCAGGTCTTCGTTCAGCTCCACCCAGTCCAGGGATCGTTCCATGACATCATCCCGCCTCACCTATTCTGTTAAAGTTATGTCCTCCTACTCTGCATTCTGCCTGCTCTCGCCCCCATTCCCTGCCTTTGGAAGAGCTCTATGGGTCCCTGGCTCCATTCCATCTGGGCTTCCTTCCCCCTCCACCCTTCGACTCTACTCCTCAGGTCACAATACTGGCTCTCCTGGCAGAGAGAGACTGTTCCATCAATCCCTACCTCCTGCTCCCAGCCAGACCTGGAGCCAGGCTTCCTTCCTAGGTCCCCACTGTTGTTTCCCACGATGCATGCCCAAAACTCCTTCATGTGCCTCTTCCCACCCTGCAAGGCTGCAAAGAACTCTGCGGGAGGAAAGGCTCTTAGAGATGCAGTCAAGGCTTTGGAACATTGTACAGAGCCCTGGTCTGGGAGTCAGGAAACTGGGGTCATATTTCTACCTCTGCCCCAACTTGTTGTGTGACCTTGGGTAAGTGGCTTCCCCTTGCAGGTCTTAGTTGCCCCATCTGTGAAATGAAGGGAGAAATATAGGTGCTTACTAAAGCACCTTCTAGCTCTCACAATATGTTATTTACAAACCCTGTGCTTGGTGATGTAAAGTGGGAAGATGTATTTCTTTCCTTCAGGATTTTCTTATATATTTGGGGTGATGAGACTCATACACGGGGCACTCCAAAAATTTATTTTAAGCTTTAATAGCTTAAAAGTGCACTAAGACTTTGGGGACACCCTGTATAGGAAGCAGCTAGAGAGGAGAACAGATCACGTAGCACCAAAGTCCAAATCACAGAGTTTGGACTTTACTAAGGTCCTCTGATTGGTCCTTATAGAGTGGAAGGTATTTTGACAGGTCCTACCAAGATGGAAATGCTTCAAGAAATGCTTCCTTTGTTAAGTTTTGAAATGCCTTCATAGCCTGGCTCCAGTGGAATTGTCCAGCCTCCTTGTTTGTTCCGTCCCTTCCAAGGCCCCATGATCCAGCCAATTTGGGCTTCTCTCTGTTCCTCACACATGCCATTACCTCTCTTATCTCCATTTCTTTGCACTGGCCATTCTCTATGCCTGAGGCGCATTCCTTCCTGACCTCTGCCTCCTAGTGTCCCTCTCTTCAAAGAAGCAGCTCAAGTACTAGCTCAGAGGTGTGCTGGAGCCAGCTCTTGCTGGCCAGAGAGCTGATTGTTAAATTTTCAGTGTGAATTTTTACATCTCCCAAATCAGCAAATGCTATAAATTAAGGTTTGATTTAATTATTTTGTTGATTGTTTAGACTTCAGAAAGCAATGGAGAAAACGTTAATAATGAAAATTAAACTTAAAAAAGCATGTCATGAATGCCTTTTTCTCCAAAGATCTTGTTGTTAAACATTTCCCCACATATCCCATCAGTCTTATGAAGTCTTCCTTGATCCCCTCAACTACTACTGCCGTCCTCAAACTGCCTTGTATTTAACTATTTGCATTTATTAACTCAATATTTATGTTGTATATAATTTTACACGTACTTGTGTTCTTCCTCATTAGAATGTAAGCTCCTGTGAGTTATTTCATTTGTCTTTCCATCCCCAGTACCCTTCACAGTGCCTGGCACAAATTAAGCACTGAAGAAATGCTTATTGATTGACTGAGTGATTGATTGATTGGTGGTGGGAATACTTTTATCAATAAAATCATAGCTCTTCAGAATTGAGCTTGAAGCATCAGCTTGGAATGTGACTGATGAAGGACCTTAGAGACAGGGGAGGAGAATGTTCATTTTGGCAATCAGGGGGGGCTTCATGGAAGAGTTGAGATAAGAGGTGGATCATGAAGTATAGTAAGAATTTGGACAGGCAGGAAGGAGAACCAGGGAGGTAGGAGGAAATCATAACCAAAGACACGAATGACCAGGGTGGACCCTGGGACCATGAGGAACCTGATTTGTTCAGAGTGGAGGGTGCATGTTGGAATGGAAAGTTTGAAAAAAAAGGTCTATTCAACCAGAAGGGCTGAACCTGCCAAGAAACCTGCATAGGGTTTAGGGGTTCATGAAAGGTAGGCTCCAAGGACCATAGAGAGGGTATTTCTGTCCACAGGAGGCTAAAAGAGCCTTTCGTAATGTCTCCTTCCTGGATCTGGGAAATATCCTTGCTTTACTCACTTTGCAAACTCTCCAGATTCAAGCCCAGTGCATCCCCTCTTTCCTTCTCAGGCTCTGGCACTTAGCTCTTGGCCTTGACCACATTTGCCACACCCTTGGCACAGCCCTGCCCCTGTTGAGTTTGGCTCCAAGGGCCAAAAATATGCCAAATTTCCTTCCCCTATCTACCCCTCCACAAAGACTCTATAAGCTAGATTGCACAGAAAACTCCCAACTTCTACCACGAATCTGCTTGGTCTAGGATACTATGAAACAACCTCTCCCCTCCCCCCCAGACCACATGGTCCAGACGTGGTTTGTTCACATCCCAGTCTGGAGTGGGGGCTTGGGCTGTGGAGCCAAAATAGCTTTTACCCAAACATCCCCATAAACCTGAACTGCTGCCCTACGGCTCTCCAGAGACTCGACACCAGCACATTCCCATAACCTCTTCCTCAGCTCAGCTCATGTCAGACCTTGGGAGAGAAGAGCTGACGGGGAACAGTGAGCTGACACAGACTGTGTCTCTGGCCTGCTGGTCCCTCACTGCCTCCTTCCCTTCCCTCCCTTTCCCTCCCCCAACCTCAGTTTGGCAAAAAGAAAACCTGCACACAGACCTTAGAGGAGTTGAATAGGATCTGGGCCAAGCAGGAAATATTCAATAAATGTTTATCCTGTAACACAATAGTGGATTTTTCAGAGCCCCAAGTGGCATTTAGTGCTGTGGGAGACAAGTGTCCCATTCCTGAAGGCCTGAAGCCAAGAGGGAAGGCAGGGGACTAGCAGTATTCCTCCGAAGGAGGCAGGATAAACCACCAATGGTGCAATCGATAAACCTTTATTGAGAACCTACTATGTGCAAGGGCCTGGAGAGGGAAAAATGGAAAAGACACAGGTCCTGCCCTCATGGAGTTTCCAGTCTATATGGGGTTTTTTACTTTGGAAAAAATCAGAGAAAGATTAAGTAGTAAATACTGGGATCATTCTCTGTGTCATAGAGAGAGAGAGAGAGTGCTATAGACGTTCTGGATAGGAATAGTCTAGGAAGGCTGCCTGGAGGAGGTGGGCCCTAAAGGACAGGGAGAATTTGGAGAGGAGATGGGTAGAGAAAGAACAACAGACTTGGCCTCAGCAGACCTGGGTTCAGACCCCATCTCTACTTCTTAGTACTAGTATGACGCTGAGTAAGATACTTCACCTCTCTGGGCTCAGTTTCCTATTCTGTAAGATTTGGTCTGGATGCTCTCTAAGGTCCCTTGCCACTCTAAACCCTACAAACCAATGATATGTATAACTTAATAACTCTGCATGTCCTCTGCTTGCAGATTGTTTTTTGAGTTCAAGGAGCCTTTACTGACAGCACAATGAGCGTTTAGTCCTCAGCTAGACAATGTGGCAGAAAGAGCTGCCCACTTTGGCAACTCATAATTCGGTTGAGTACCAGAGAGAGGTGCTCATTAGATGATATTTTAAAAATCTTGTTTTTATTGACTTTTTTAAAACAGCAGTGAACTCTTCCTCTAATCCAGTGAACTCCACTTTTTCTAATAATCTTTTTTAAAAAACAAAGAGAAAAAAAAGCAGTTCAGCAAGACCAACCAACAGATCTACTGTGTCTGACAATATACGCCATTTTGGACACCCATAATTCCCCCACCTTTGCAAAGAAGGGAGGGAGGCACATTTTCTTAACTATTCTTTGGGGACCAGTGTAGGATGTTATGATTATATGCTATTCAATTTTATTTTTTTTTTTAATTTTCATTGCTACAGTCACTGTGTATATCATTTTCCTGGTTCTGCTTTCTTGACTTGGTATCTGTTCACATAAATCTTCCATATGCTTCTCATGAAATGATGCAATCAAAGGATCATAGATTGAGAATGGGAAGCAATCTAAGACCATCAAGTCCAACCCCCTCAATTCACAGAGGAGGAAACTGAGGCACAGAGAAACTAAGTGACTTGTCCAGAGTCACACATCTAATAGGGATCTGAGAAAGAATTTTAATCCAGGTCTTCCTGATTCCAAGTCTAGTGTCCTTTCCCTGTGGCCATCCTGCCTCTGGTATATGGATACAAGACGTATGAGCTAGGGGCGGCTAGGTGGCACAGTGAATAGAGTACTGGCCCTGGAGTCAGGAGGACCTGCGTTCAAATCCAGACTCAGACACTTAACACAAAAACTAGCCGTGTGACCTTGGGCAAGTCACTTAACCCCAATTGCCCTGTCTTACCCCCTCCAAAAAGCAAAAAAAAAAACTGAACTCCCCCAAAAAACTGCACTAAGACTTTAAAAAGAAAAAAAAAGATGTATGAGCTAGAGCTAGATGCCTGTTCTGTATATATGTAGAGGAACCTTAGCCTGTTTTGGGGGACATAACTGAGTGATATTTAGAAACCAAGAAGCTATAAATGTCATAGCCCCAGGCTGAAATGGTAGAGGATGTGCAAAACCTAGCCCGATGCTTACCAGAACCTTTGACTCCAACTATCCCAAACCCATTGACTTTATGAGAGAGGAAGACTAGAAAGAGCTCATTTAAGTTGCGGGATCAGCAAAATAACTGGGTTGGATGATGTGAGTTCTAGTCCTGGGTCTGCCATAACTCCCTAGGTGACATTGGGCAGTTTCTTCATTTCTCTGAACCCCAACTTCCACATCTGTAAAATGAGGCAAGAGTGGGAAGGGGGGGAAGTTTCATCTGTAAGGTCCCTTTGAGCTGCAAACCTTATTACGCAGGCTATTTGGCCTAAAACTGAGCCATCAACTTCAGACAGTAACTAGAGTACTGAAACTTCGAGTGTGGGATCCTTTTTGGGGGCTGGGTATTTCCTACCTGCAATAACTGAGGTCAGGCTGTTCCCAGAGCTGCCCCCGCAGCTGGGCAGGCCCCCACAGTGACAAGCCTAATTCCCTGGATTCGGAAAGACTTCCCCCTCCTCCTCCCCTGCCAATGCTTCCTTCCAAGAGCAGACTTCTCTTCCTCCCTGGAGAAGATGAGAAGGAGTAAATACATCTGGTTGAAGTTTCCAGCGGGACGGGGGCAGGGAGCCAAGAGGAGAACGAATGTATGCAAGAGGCAAGTGTGGGAGAATCGGCAAAGTCTATGAGATGTACTCCAGATCCAACTTCTCTCAGCTCTTTGGGAAGTGGGGGGTGGGGGTGGAGAGGGCTGGGCAGGGGGCTAGGAAAGCTCATTGGGGAAGAGATGGTCCTTAAGAAGAAAGCACCTTCCCACCTGGCATCACCCTCGGGGGGGGGGGGGGGTTGTTACTTCCCAAAGAGAGTATAATGCTGGTGCATAACCTTGGTTCTGGAGGGGAAGGGAGGTGAGGAAAAGAACCCCAGACAACGAATCAGAAAACCTGGGTCGCAGTCCTGGCATGGTCCTGCAAGCCCACTCTATTTGGCCTTGGGCACATCACTTCCCCTCTCTGGGCCTCAGTTTCCTCCTCTGTAAGATGCAACACTTGAAATTTTAATTCACTTGGCATAGTAAATAGAATGTGGTATTTGAATCAGGATGACTCGAGTTCAAATTCTCTCCCTAAGATACTTACCAGCCTATGTGACCCATAACAAATCATTTAACTTGGCTCAGCCCCAGTGAACTAGGGATAGTAATACCACCTGCCTCCCAGGGTTGTTGTGAGGATGCAATGAGATAATGTACCCAAAGCACCTTGCAAACCTCTAAGTACTACAGATATTAGATCTTTTTATGATTACCTTTCATCTTTTAAGAATCTGTAATTTTAGGGCAGCTAGGTGGCTCAGTAAACATGATGAGGTTACCAGAGACTCCGAGAGCCTGCACCTCATCAAACAGAGCACTGACCCTGGAGTCAAGAGGACCTGAGTTCAAGTCCAGTCTCAGACACTTAACTAGCTGTGTGAAATTTGGGCACTCCAATTGCCTTGCCTTCCCCCCTCCAAAAAAAGAAAACAAAAAACAAGAGTCTGTGATTTTGTGAAATATCACATGGTCCCAAACAGGATACAATCCAATAATCATTTCTAGTTGGTTTTGACACGTACCCATAGGTATAACATATTTATGATTATGCACATGCATATATATTTATCCTTCCCTAAAACCCTCCTTCAATACTTCATTCTGGCATTTAGAGGGTCCTGGGTTCTCAAAGGCAGACTGTAGACTGTGGTAAGTCCTTCCAAGCCTGGAAAGCTTTGATTATCAGCCCGATGATAGACTTTGTGTTTGTATTCTGAGGACCAACCTGGCTAAATTCAGAGAAGCTTATGATCAGGTTGGCTGAAGGATGATGAATTTTTTGGCTGTGCCAACTGTCAAGGACCATTGACTCTTATAGAGAATTTGTCATCTGGATCCTAGGATCTTAGATTTGGAGCTCGGAAAAACTTTAGAGACTGTGAAGTCCAACTAAGTCTTTTATAGAGGAGGAAACTGAAGATGGAAAAAAGGTGAAGCAATTAGCCCACAGTCCAGAGCTGGCCAGGAAGTGGCAAATGTGCATCTAAACATTCGACAGATCTTCTGAGGACAGATTCAGTGTTTATCTTTTTAATTACATTTTTTTCAATTAATGAGCATTGCTTTTCTCTTTCTTTCACCATTCCCCTCCTCCAAATCCATTGGAAAAAATGAAAAAGAAAACCCTTGTGACAAATATTCATAGTGAAGTAAAGACAAATTGGTATTTTTTCTAACGACTAGATGGAGTATCCACATGAAGAACGTCACAAATCCTTCAAGGAAGTATACAGGTTCAGTTACCACCCCTATGCAAGGGTGCAAATGATCTCCAGATCAATATGTCCAGTGCTCCTTTCTCCTAAGCTCCAGTCTCACATCACCAACTATCTTATTTTTGTCTTTATTAATTTTTTTGTTTACTTTTAGTTTACAAAATTCAGTTCCACAATCTCTTGAGTTTCAAAGTTTCTCTCCCTCCTTCTCCTCTTCCCGCCCCCTCCCCCTGCCATGGCGGCATGCAATCAAGTATAGGATCTGCAAATACTTTCACTTTAGACATTAGTCAGGTTATAAAGAAGGATTGTAACCGATGGAATGAACAATGGGAAAGAGGAAACAAAACCAAACAAGAAAAGAAAGCAAGCAGGTAGTTTGCCTGAATCTGCATTCAAACTCTGTTCTTTCTAGTTCTTTCTCTGAATGTAGACATCTGTTTCCATCATGAGTCTTTTGGAGTTGTTTTATAACCTTGCCTTGCTGAGAAGAGTCCAGTCTATCAAAGTCGGTTGTCACACATATGCACAAACTATCTTTTAGACCTCTGGAACCAGATGTCCCACAGGCATGTAAAACTCAACATGTCCAAAACAGAATTCATTATCTCTTTCCTACCAACTCTCCCCTCTTCCAGACTTTCCTAAGGACACCACCATCATCCTCAGATTTAGTGTCATCTTCCACTCCTCACTCACACTCACCCCATCTATTCAATCTATTGCTGTGTTTTGCTTTTTCTACCTTTGAAATGTTTCTTATACAAGGACCCTTTTTCTCCAGTGTCACAGCCTTCACCATGATGCAAGCCCTCAATGTCCTCAGCACCAGACTATTGCAACGGTCTGATGCTTGGTCTCCTTGACTCAAATCTCGATCTAATCCATCTTCCCCTCAGCTTGGTTTTTTCTGGAGCATAGGCCTGACCATGTCGCATACCCATCCCCCACCTTGTTAAACTCCGTTAGCTCCTTGTTACCTCCAACATCAGATCTGAAGTGCTCTACTTGGCATTTCAAGCTCTTTATAACTTGATCCCTCACTACTCTTCCAGTCTTCTTACACTTGACTCTCCTTTTATGCATTCTGGGATCCACTGGCCCATTTACTATTCCTCATACATGATATTGCATGTCCCAACTGGCTCTATGCCTTTGTCTTTGCACTGGCCTGTCCCTGTACCTGGAATACTATCCCTCTTTGCCTCTGCCTCTTAGCTTTTCCCGACTTCTTTTAAGAGAGCTCATCTTGCACCTTCTGCAGGACACTGACCTTTTGTGGTCCTTCCCCACTGTTAGTGCCCTCCCTTTGTGGATTATTTCCAAGTTATCCTATATATTTCATTTGTACATAGCTGTTTACAAGTTGTCTGCCCCATTAGAATGTGAGGACCCCTTGGGGGCAGGGACAAGCTGTAGGTCTTCTTTGCTTCTCTAGCACTTAGTGTGGTGCCTTGCACATAGTAATCATCTAATAAATGTTTGCTGACTGTCTGCCTGACATGCACTTCCTTTGATATCAGAAGGATCCATAATTTCCAGGATATGAATACAACGTCCACTGACGATGGTCACAAACACGTCTTACGTTTTTAGCTAATGGTCTTCATGAATGGCCAAAGCAAGCTATTGCCTGGTGGCCAACCTTGGTGATAAATCTGGCTATAGGTCTGGAGCTAGACTGGTTCTTGGATGACAAACACACAGGAGTCCTCCACTTGGCTCATACTCAAAACTTTTCCAGCTTAGTAGAATCTGTTACAGTTTGTGCTTCACTGCAAACCCAGGGTCACCTTCACACCTACAGTGAGGCACTGGATTTTAATGCATGATAGAAATGTGTGTGTGTGAATACAACATATTTGAAATATTTGCTTTGGATCATCTAGGTATACATAATCAGGGAGAAATTCTATTATAACTGACATTTACATAGTAAGGTTTAAAAAGTGCTTTGCATAAATGTAAAGAAATACATTAAGAGATTATAAAGATATAATCTAATTTGACCCTTACAACAATCCTTCAAAGTAATTGCTACAGAGAGCATTAGCTCCTTTTGTGACTTGTCCAGGGCCATACAGCTAAGTCAGTGTTTGAGGCAACATTAGAATCTTGGGGTTCCTGACTCCAGAACCTGTCTCTGTGCTCTATTCCTCGATGCCTTCCATATTACCTAGGAGAGAATAAAGCCCCTGTCTGTATTCTCTGGGCCTAGTCCATTTGTGATGAGATGATAGAAAAAAAGTCAAGACAGGGAGAACAACAGGTAGGCAAAAGAACACCAAAGCTGTCTTCACAAAATACCAGGCTCCTCCCACTGGCCTTGGTGCTTCTCAAGGCCAGCTTCCTATCATCTGAATTTGGGAGAGCCCCCCAAATTCCATTCTCCCTAGTTCTTTCCCCCCAGGAATCCACTAGGACACAATTTCTTCTAAAAGTTCCTCGTCATCCCCTCCCCTTAGCCCTGGTTTATGGGGGACCAGGGAGGGCCCAGTTTCCTGGTTCTCAGACTTCACATGCCAATGAACTTTATTTATTGCTGATGGTTTGTTTTTGTTTTGTTTTGTTTTTTTCTTCCTTTCTCCTCAATCCAGCCTGGCTCCCATCAGGAAAAGTCATGGTTCTCCTCCCCCTTCCCCTCCCCTTCTCATTGCCCTTCCCCCACCCCACCTCTTGCCTCTACATTTAAACATCCTAGTGCTGGGAAAAATGAAGGAAGCAGGACAATGAATCCAGATGAGAAAGAGTTAACAGCCCAGGCCCGGGGAGGCCATCTCCATCCTCCACAACACAATTAACCAGGAAATAAACAAGAACTGGGTTTGTTTCATTTCACCACCAAAAAATAAAAGGATTTCCTTCAGTGTCCAGCATTTAGGCGCCCCTGCACCCCCACTCCGTCGCCCCCACTGAGCTCTACTCCTAACCCCCTACCCTAGGGACAGGACTGTTTCCTGGGAAGTTTCTTTGTCCTTCTGGGTCCAATCAACACATCACAGATGGAATTATTCCTTCACCGGAAAGAAAACCACTAAAATTCAAGATACAGTCCCTGCCTTTGGAGATTTACTCTCTTAGTAATAAAGCAAAGGACCCATATACATGAAAATACTAACAAACTTTAGAGCCCCAGGCAGAAAACCCGGGTTTCTATTCACAACCCTCTCAAAATGATGACTTTGGACGAATCTCTGAACTACTCTGTTCCTCAGTTTCCTTATCAGTCAAATAGGGATAATATTGCTGATCTGCTTACTTCTCACAGTTGATAGGGGTATAAGATGAGTAGCAGATGCAAAAGGTCTTAGGTAAGAGGTGATGAAGATTTTGAACCAGGGCGTGAGGGAGCACTACTGGGATCTGAGAGGCAACAGCCCCCAACTATTCAGGCCACAACTTCCTCATCTGTAACATGACAGAATTGGATTCGATCAGGGCTTCTTAATTTGGGATTCACAGACCCTCACAGGGCAAGAATAGATTTCAGGGAACTTGGATGGGAAAAAAAATTTGCATCTTTATTTCAATACAATTGGTTTCCTTTGTAATCCTATGTGTTTTATTTTATGCATTTAAACATTTAAACATGAGAAGAGGTTGATAGAGATCGCTAGATTGCCAAACACAAAAAATGGTTTAAGGCCTCAGGACTTATCCATCTAAATTTCTTTCCTCCTCTAAATCATCTAATAATTCTATATCTTGCATTAGTATTGACAGAACTTTAAAAAAATGAAAGGATGATGGAATGTCTGGGATCATTGTTGGGGATGTTTTGAGGAATGGGTCCTTCCTAGCAGGGATGAAGTTGGAATGCACAGGCCTCGATGAGGCCCCAGATGTTGGGGCTTATTCTGAATTTTGGTCTACCATCAAGGACCATGCACTGTACCACTATTTCATCTGAGAGGGAGCAGAGAACTGGGATTCTTTGGGGGCCTGGAAGGGTGGCCAAAGATTTGAGTTTATTCACGGTCCCCTCCCCCACCTGCTTTCAGTCTCACACTCGTGCATACACACTGACCATTTTGCAGGGAAAAGCCAGAAAGAAGAGGGGGGCAAATAGCTCCCAACATGTGCTTGCCCTCTGGTAACAAAAGTGATTCTATACTTGACTAAAAGAGCGCGTTATGAACAAACTTCCGGTTACAGTGTTTTCCATTGGGAGGGAAAATGCCAGAGCCTGTTTAGGGCAATCTAAAAAAGCCTCCACAAATGAGGCTTTGTTTTCTCCCTAGGCCTGACAATAGGGACTCAACAAAATTATCTTTTCAGCAGAAGATTAAACTAGGGGCCCAAACCCAGCCGCAGCTCTGGGGAACTGGGCGAGGAGCCCGACTTCAGATTTCTGAGATGGCTTAATGAGACGCCACAGCCCTGGACTGCAGTCTGGCTGTGGATGTTCCCATCTCCTCATCCTCTGCCCCAACACCCCACTTCTGGAGAACCTCAGTCTCTCTTTCTGTCGCTTCTTCTTCCTGTCTCTCCCTCTTCCTGTCTCTCCCTTTCTGGGTCTTTCTCTCCCTCTTTCCATCTGTCTCCTTGTGCATGTCTCTTCCCTCACCCCCACCCCCTTTCACTCTTATCACTTTCTCTATCCCTCTGTCCCTCTCCCTTTTTCTCCTTATGCTCTCCCTTCTCACTCTCTTCCTCCTCACTCCCTTGCTCTCCATCCTTTTCCTTTTCTCCTTCCTCACCTTAGTTCCCCTCTTCCTTCTCTTCCTCCCCTCCCCCCCCCCCGTAAGATCATTTATTTAGAACTGGGAGGGAACTCTGGGGTCATTTAATTTAATCCACTCATTTTACAAATGAGAAAAACTAAGTCTCAGAGAAGTTAAGTAACTCTATCTCTCTGACTATTCATTTCTCTTTTTGTCTCTCTCTAGGATCACAGATTTAGGGATGGAAGGGATCTCACAGATCATCCAATCCACTCCTTCATTTAATGGATGAGGGGACTGAAGCACAAAACAGTCGAGTGATGCTCAGGGTCACAGTTTCTGGGGTGAAATTTGCACTCAGGTCTTCTTGATTTCACCTTCCATTAGTCTGTCTCCATCTCTCCCTTCCTTCCTTTCTTCAGCAGCGCATCCATGTTGGTATTTTGGGGTCTCAAGCACCTCTAACCCTAACCCTATACCTCTTCAATTTCACTAGGCACACTCTGCATCTCTTTTACTATCTCTTCTTACTTGTGAAAATCAGACTGTACCAGGTCTTTGGTGAATACTGGAGAGGGTCAGGTCTCCCTTCCTGTGAATTGGGGGATAAGGTGTGGCTGTCATAAGAAAAAATGATAGGATCATATTTTTGAAGCTGGAAGAGACCTCACAGGACATCTAGACCAATCTCCTCATTTTTCCACAGATGAGAAAGCTGATGTCCATCAAGATTTTGTGACTTTCTCAAAAGGAGAGTGTTGTTGAAGAGGCTTCCTAGCCCCAAAGAACAGCTTCCCTGCTCAGTCCCAGTAATTCTACAAGATGGAAGCATAGGCAGAAAGAATGCTATCAGTCTGCTAAGTGCTTGGCACAGTGAGCCCTGGAGCAAGCATACAGAATGTGATTGTACCATCATTCCATAATTACAGCAATTACCTGATGTCCTTACCCAGGATGTATACGCTTACACTGCAGTGTTATTAAAACCTGCTGGAAAAAACAACAATCCCATGTACAAACGTTTCACCTGTGAGTGTATTGTGCTTGGCCTGTTACCAGCTCTAGACAGAAACTTAGCTGGTTTCATTATCTACCTCTGGGAGGAGAAGGGGGTGGGAGGTTGGTGCATGAGTCAGGGGAGGCTGGTAGCTATGCCCAAAACCTCATTGCAGGACACTAGGCCAGCTTATGACCTCCCCCCCTCTCCTCTGCAGAAGATACTCAGGGGAAGCTCTTTATTGGACATTCCCACAGGGGTCCAGTAGGACCTGAGTCTGAGTGGGACTTCCGTTAAGGGGATGAGGAGTGAAGAAAGTGGTTAAGAAGTATGTTCTGGAAAACTTTAAAAAACTGAGCGCTTAGACCTTCCTTTTTCTTACACTTGTTTGGAGACACTGGAGTGAGTCACAACATCCAGTTTTGAATCGCAGTTCTTTGGGCAAGCCACTTCCCTCTTCTGAATCCTTAAAAATACAGGTGTTAGACTTGACATCACATAAAACTCTTAGACCTAACCTCCTTTGGTTCTCTATAATGGAACCAAAACAAAATAGAGAGTAATTGCATTTAAAGTCTTTCATGAAGCACTTGTTTTATGCCTGGCCCTTCGATCCCTCCCGGAGGAGCTCAAATCTAGCTGCAGAGACAAAGACACACACACACACACACACACACACACACACACACACACACACACACACATACACACACACACACACACACACACACACTGCACACAAGTGAAACAGCTGAATAGTGATACAGGGCAGGACACAGATTACAGGCTGGAGTGTGGAGTGCGTGGGGCACATAGTAAAGTTTCAAAAGATGGTGAGGTTTTTACTGATTGGGTGCAAATGAGAAGGCTTCCTAGAAATGATACACCTTGATAGATGGATAGGATTTAGACTGGCAGAGGAGAGGGGAGCTTTCAGGGGATCCCAGGCAACAAAGGTAGCCTGAAGTACCATTTACTCTCATTCTATACCCAGCGGGGCCATGGGAGTTGGTAGAGAGTCATTTATATGCTAGGAGTCTTAGAGGATCAGCTGGAAGCCAAGGCACAGAGACCTTTCCTATTCAAATGAGCTTTCTCTCCCTCCCTCAGGCCTTCGCTACAATTCATTCCCTTCTCTTTTTCTCTCCTCTGGTCTATTCAGAGTGAAAAAGTGCCCTCCCCTTACATCTTGCATCAATGCCTGCTCTGCTACCCCATGCGTTCCAAACTGTGCCAGTCCTGGGCTGCGGTGGGTGCTGGCCACAGAAACCATCAGCCTGGAGAAATAATACAGCCCTCCTCAGAGCTGGGACCCTCCTCCAGTGGGTGCCCCAAAGACAAGATTTTGAGGACGACATAGCACATGTGGACTTGGCCACTGTGGAATTAATAACCAGACACAACCTTCTCCCCACCCCCATCTTGTCATGCTTACTGATATATCTATCTTTGTCTCAAGGTTTCTCCCTTATCCGCAGACAGACTTTCCATTGGTTTATACAATTACAGAATAGCTTTGCCTGCAAAGCCCTAACTGCTGGCCACAGAGGAGTTCTGGGAACTTTTGATGGTCAGGCTCTTAGGTTCATGTGATAAGAGGCTAGCACATGATTGGACCTAGGGAGCTGCATCCTTTACTATTCAAGAGTGGGTCAGGAAGTCCTTTCTCCTCCCTAAAAATCTCATTCTTATTCCTTACTTACTCCTATCCCCTTGTTCCATTCGACTGAGGCCAATAAGTCAAGCCCAGCAGATGCTCCTTAAATTCCTTCAAAACAGCACAGCCTTCTGGAGAAAATGCTTCTGTTTCCCAGTGCTGACTTTGGGCTCAAAATTCTCCTTAGAAGGTTCTCTCTGCACAGGATCCTATTGGGTATGATGGAATGTCATACCTTCTTTGTCTTCATCAGTGCCCACATTCAATTCACAATGTCATCCAGTTTGTACACAGAAACCATCCTTTAGATTAATGTTTTCTGGATCATTTTAATCCCCTGCTCAAAAAACTTAAAATGGCTCCCCAATGACACAGAATGAAGACCAACTTTCTTACTATGGCATTTAAGGCCCTCTCTGTCCTGGCTTTAACCTACCCCTAGAGCCTTATTTCTCATTATTCCCCTACAGGAATCCTTTGTTCTAGCCAGATTGATCTCCTCATTATACCTTGTCCATCCACCCTGCCCATGCCTACTTCTGTGTTTTCTCTCATGCTGTTTCTGTTCTCTTCAATATTCTCCCTTTCCTCTCTGATCTATATAACTCCCACTCATTCTTCAAAACCCAACTTTTCTCCGTGAAATTTCCTCTAATTTCTCCCCCTCCTCATCACCATTAGAACACTCCCTATGTTTTTGAATTTCTTTAGCATTTACTAACATCTAAAGTTAGTTAACTGTATGGAGCCCTGAGTTCAAATTTGACTTCCAGATGCTTATTTAGCTGTGTCAATCTGAGCAAGTCACTCAATCTCTGTCTCAGTTTCTTCAGCTGTTAAATGGGGATAATAACATCACCTACCTGTCAGGGCTGTTGTGAGAACAAATGATACAATATTTGTAAAGTGCTTATCACAGTGCCTGGCACTTCATAGGCATTATATAAATGTTTATTTCCTTTCCTTTCCTCTTTTCTCCCCAATCACAATGTGATCTCCTTAAGGGCAAGAACTCAGTCTTACGTCTCTTTGAAGTCTCCATAGCACTGAGCATAGAGTGAGGTATATAGTGGGTATTCAGTAAATATATGTCCGGCAGCTATGTGGGAATTTCATACATATCCTACTTGTCGGAGGAAGCAGAACATCATATGATTGAGTGTAAAACTGCTTCCTTTTGACTTCAAGAGATCCTAGATTTCATACAAATCTCGCTCTCTATACCCTTCAGGGAGTTGGTCTAATTTTGTCTCTGTTCCCTTCCTTCCTTCCTTCCTTCCTTCCCTTCCTTCCTTCCCTTCCTTCCTTCCTTCCTTCCTTCCTTCCTTCTTTCCTTCCTTCTTTCCTTCCTTCCTTCCTTTCCTTCCTTCTTTCCTTCCTTCCCTCCCTCCCTTCCTTCCTTCCTTCACTTTTTTCTTTTCTTCCTATTTCTTGAGTACCTGCGGGGGCTAAGGGATATAGACAATCTGGTGCAATGCAATCCTATATTTGGAATCCAATGACCTGCTTCTGAATTCTAACTCTGAAACTCATGACCTATGTGACTTTGGACAAGCCATTTAACCTCTCTGAGCCTCAGTTTCCTCATCTATAAATGAGAGGGTTGAATCAAACAGCCTCAAGGCTATAAACAGCTCTATCTCTGTATTTCTATGATCTTGTGACATGAATGAAACACAAGGCGTGCCCACATGGAGCTTACAGTCTAATTGATATCAGAATACGCCCATTCACCAAACCACCACAGGACACAAGGCTGAAAGGGAATTAGTGCCTAAGGTGAGTAGGCACAGGACAGAAAGGGAAAGGTACTGAAGAAAAATACAAACAGAGGGCTATGGGAGTTTGGGCTTGCAGCAGATACAGCAGGGGTGAGAAGAAGGAAGACAGAATGTCAGAAAATGTCCTCTTCACCTTACTTTCTCCTCCCCCAGGGCACAAGCATACTAATTTGCCTCCTCCCTGGCCCCCTGAAGGAGCTACAAGTGACACAAACCCAACAGCCCAGGAAGGGGAGGGGCACTGTCGCCAGATGCCAGGGTATAGATGGGGGATGGAAGTCATAAATCCCCTACAGAAGGGAGGGGAAAGGGCCAATTAAGCTATCCATCTACCTTGCTGCCCTATAAGGAAATACTAGCCCTACTGTGTGTCCAGCCTGGGCGTGGGCAATGTGGGAGGTCCAGGCTCCCTAGGGCAGGACTTGGCAGCTTGGTGCGAAATACTCCATAATTGGGCCTTCCTAACACAAAAGGAAGCTGGTTTCTTTCTCCTCTTGATTCAGAAGTATCTCTAAGGAGTCCAGTGCTAGAGAGTTATTATAGCCTCCAAGTCCCTGATGCATATTTCTTTTTTTTTTCTTGATGAAGTCATGCTAGCTAACGTTTATTTATTTATCTATTTTCTAATTAGTTAATTAATTTTTAGTTTTCAGTGTTCACTTCCATAAGATTTTGAGGTCTAAATTTTCTCCCCCTCCCTCCTCTGCTCCCTCCCCAGGATGGCAGGTTCTACATATACATGCACATTAAACATATTTTCACATTAGTCATGTTGTAAAGAAGAATTAGAACCAATGGGAGGAACCACAAGAAAGAAGAAATAAACAAACAAAAAAGGACAAATAGTATGCTTCAATCTGCCTTCAGACTCTATAGTTCTTTCTTTGGATATGTTTAGCATTTTCCATCATGAGTCTTGGAGTTGTCTTAGATCCTTTCATTGCTGAGAAAAGTTAAGTCTATCAAAGTTAGTCATTGGACAATGTTGCTGTTGATGTGTTCAATGTTCTCCTGGTTCTGCTCACTTTACTTAGCATCAGTTCATGTAAGTCTTTCCAGGTTTTTCTGAAGTCTACCTGCTCATAATTTCTTATGAATAATAGTATTCTATTACATTCCTATACCACAACTTGTTCAGCCATTCCTCAACTGATGGGTGGCTCCTCACTTTCCAATTCTTTGCCACCACAAAAAGAGCTGCTATAAATATTTTTGTACACATGGATCCTTTCCCTATTTTTATAATCTCTTTGGAATACAGACCTAGAAATAGTATTGCTGGGTCAAAGAGTATGCACATTTTTATAGCCCTTTGCTCCAAATTGCTCTCCAGAATGGTTGGATCAGTTCACAATTCCACCAACAATGCATTAGTGTTCCAATTTTCCCACATTTCTCCAATTTATCCTCATATGTAAACTGGGGATAATAATAACGCCTATCTCAGAGGGCTGTTTTGAGGATCAAATGAGACAGTGTATATAAAGCTCTATGTAACTATAAGCTGTTATTATTATCATCATTATTATTATTTTTGCTTTTTGGAGGGCAATTGGGGTTAAGTGACTTGCCCAAAGTTACACAGCTAGTAAGTGTGTCAAGTGTCTGAGGCCATATTTGAACTCAGGTCCTCCTGACTTCAGAGCCAGTGCTCTATTCACTGCACCACCTAGACGCCCCAGCTGTTATCATTTTTAAAGATGTAAGAACTAATTCTTGATCTCCTTTGTAGAATCATCATTCATGACCACTCCATATACCTAGGGGTTACCCGAAGACTTTGCTCTGGGGCTTCTTCTCTCCTTATATTCTCTTTTTCTGATCTCATCAGCTCTCACGGATTCAATTATTATCTCTATGCAGATGATTCCCAAATCTATATACGAGGCTTCATCTTTCTCTAACTGTATGTCTCATACACATTTCAAACTCAATAGAACCTGTGAACTTTCACCCTACACTCACTCCTCTTTCCAACTTCCCTTTTCTTGACAAAGGGCAGCACAATCCTCTCAGACACCCAGGTTCACAAACAAAAGTTATTCTCAACTCTTACTTCCCCTCTCCTCCAAGTTATCAGTTGTTAAGGCTTGTCAATTTTATCTCAAAAATATCTTTCACATCTGTCTCTTCTCTACTCTCAAGACCTATATTCCATGTTAATCCTCATCATTTTCGATCTGGACAGTTGCTATATACCCTCTTAATTGGCTTCCCTTTCTCTAGTCTCTTTACCTTCCAATCCATATTCTACATAGCTGCCAGATGGATAATCCTAAAACATTGGCCTGACCATGTCACTCCTTTGCTTAGAAAGCTTCAATGGTTCCCTAATCCTTACAGTATAAAATACAAATGCCTCTGTTTGATTTAAAGCCCTTCACAAGATTTCTTCAACCTTTTTCTTTCATTTTTAAAATAAATCTTCTCAAAGACTATCCCTTCAGAGAACCCTCCCTTGTAAATAAAAAAAAATGATTAAACAAAACAAGTCAACACCTTGTTTGTGTATACAAATATATGCCTCATGCCCCCTGTAGTTCATTATTTCTTTGAGAAGAAATGGGAGACGTGCATCATTCATCAGTCCTCTAAAATCAAGATTGAATATGTCATTGAACAGAGTTCTAAAGACTTTCTATATTTTACACTATTGAGGTTATTGTGCAAATTGTTTTTCCAAGTTTCTTAATTCCCTCTGCATCAGTTCATACAAATCTTCCCAAGTTCCTCTGAATTCTTCACATTCATCATCATCATTGTGATATTCCTTTCTATTCATATACCGAAATTTGTTGGTTGACTGACTGACCATTTTCTAATCTAGGGGTGGGGAACCTGTAGCCTCAAGGCCACATGTGGCCCTCTAGGTCCTCAAGTGGGGCCCTTTGACTTCATCAAATTAGATCCCTGCGTCTAATTAATGTATACCTACTTTCCTCCCAGTTCTTTGTGCTGTGATATGTAATTTTGTGTACATGGGACTTTTCTTTCTTTCTTTAACCTCTTTCGCTCAAAGAGTATGTACATTTTAATGACATTTTTACTATAATTCTAAATTGCTTTCCAGAGTAGTTGCACTAATTCACAGCTTCATCAAAAGGGTATTAGTGTCTCAGAGTATGCTTTCAGACTTACTTCCTCTCTTGTAATCCACATTCCAGTCAACTGAGACCATTTGGTGGTCTTTATATACAACATTGCCTCTCCAAACTTTCTGCTTTTGTGGAGGCTGGCTGCTCTCCTGCTCCATCACTATGACTGTGAGTCTTTCTTTCATTTTTGCCTCTTGGAAACTCTGACTCCCTTCAAGGCTCAGCTCAAGGTCTGCCCCTCAAGAAAGTGCAAGACAGTCCTTTCTTTATACCCACAGTTGCTAATGCTTCTCCCCAGTGACTTTATATTCACTTTGTATCTATTTTACATTTATCTGTCTGCATACATGTTACTTCCTCCCTAGTAGAATATATGTCCCTGCAGGGCAGGGTTGATTTTGTTTTTAACTTTTTATAACTGGTGTCTAACCCTGTGCCTGGCACATGGTAGGAAAGCAGCTTGAAACAAAGGACATCAGTGCTGGAAGAACTCTAAAACATGAGCTATTAGCATATAGAACATAGACTGTCAGAAGCTGAAGGGATCCTGTAAGGAAGAAAGAATGTCAGAACCAGAATGTAGCTTAGAACACAGAGCATCAGAGCTAGAAAGGGGATCTTAAGGCAAGCAAGCAAATGAAATATCAGAGCTGGAAGGAACTTTAGAACACAGGGTAGTGTGTGTATGTGTGTGTGTGTGTGTGTGTGTGTGTGTGTGTGTGTGTGTGTGTGTGAGAGAGAGAGAGAGAGAGAGAGAGAGAGAGAAAGAGAGAGAGAGAAAGAGAAAGAGAGAGAGAGAAAGAGAGAGAAAGAGAAAGAGAGAGAGAGAGCGAGAGCGAGAGCGAGAGCGAGAGCGAGCGAGAGAGAGAGAGAGAGAGAGAGAGAGAGAGAGAGAGAGAGAGAACTTGGTGCGTTTGTCTCAGATTTTTCTCCCCTAGGTCTCCCACCACCTTCACTGACTTCCTCCCTATGACCTGCCTAGCTCCCCTTTTCCAGGGATAACTACTCCAGGATTCCTATCTTGCTCTAAAGCCCAACTGGAGGGGAGAGGCAGCAGAGCCTGTTTACTATCAAACGAAATTAATATTTGTAAAGTCCTTAGTATATAGTAGGTGCCTACTATATGCTTATTCCCTTCTCTATTACTATCCAAGGCCGAGTCTGTGTTTGTGCATATCTACTACAGATATTTCTCACTCTAGGAGGGGAAATGAGGCAGCAGGATGACATTTTCATCATTTTAATGGGAGAAATAAAGATTTGTCAGTTATTAGAGTTTTTTTAGACTAACAGACTAAAAAGTAATGCTCTGGCATCATTCTCCCTTTATCCCCCTCTTCACACTGGCAAGCAAAATGCAGCTGCCAACCTGCCTGGGAAAGTGATATGGGGAAACAAGTCAATTCTTGCTCATTTTAGCAGGTAGAAGAGAACCCCCTTTCCCCTCCCCCACTAGAAGTCAGATGTTGCCAGTTAATTGTGGGAAGGTCCCTGGGAGAAAGATGCATGTTGAGACTAGAGAGTCTCATTACTCACACTAACAGATTTCTTTCAGGCTAGTCACTTGTCAAAGGCAAACTTGATTTAAAGAGACAATGCAAATTGGCTTTCTTGAAAGTAGCTTCCCCTAGACCAGAACCCCCCCCCCCCCACACACACACTTTAATTCCCTATCTCCACAAAGGGCAGAGGCCTTTGAAGTTTTTTCTCACCTACCATCACCTTGCATTTAAATCTGATATTTATAACACTCCTGTACAGTACACAGGCCTGAGCTATTATTTCCATCTTACAGGTGGAAAAACGAAAGCCCCAAAGAGGTGAAGGGATTTGTCTTAAGTCACCCTTTAGTACCTTTGGGAGCACATTTTCATCCAGGGACACCAAGGCCCTAGCTAGAGGTTCTTCCCTTCTCAATTCCTTACATTTTTATGTGCCTTAGAGACATATCTGGGAACCAACCCATTTAGTGTATAATTTCTTCAGATAACTAGTGAGTGGTGGAGCCAGGATTAAGACTGGGTTTCTCAAAGCCAAACCCAGTCCTCTTTAAAGCAGGATCGTGCTGCCTCATGGCTTCCTCTCTCTGTAAGAGATATCTATTATACATCAGGCATAGTTACTATGATTTGGTTTCTCCTTCAAGGAACTTGAAATGGAGGGTAGAATGGTCCAAGAAGAGACCAAAAGAAAGCAAACGACCTGCCCAGCCATGTAAACCTTTCCATGCAGCAAAGGGGGGACTGGATATCTATTGCCTGGTCATATCTGGCCTCAGATGCATGGTCTCCAAAACAGGCTAATAGTCTTGGCATCCTGTGGGTTATCTTGTATTTACTGAGTATGGCCTGCGTGCCCCGCCTTTAGCTAGGCGCTTTAGCTTTGGAGGAGACAAAAAGGGGAAGACATAGTCCCTACCCTCAGCATTTTGTGAACTAATTAGAAAGAGGATACTCACAGTACAATGGCAAACAAAAATACAAGACAATGTGTAATTTAGAGCTAAATTGTGTAGTATGGGCTCCTGTTACACAGCATCCCTTCTCCCTACTCCAGTGGTTCTCAATCTTCCTAATGCTGCAACCCTTTAATACTGTTCCTCATGTTGTGGTGACCCCCAATCATAAAATTATTTTTGTTGCTACTTCATAACTGTAATTTTGCTACTGTTATGAATTGTAATGTAAATATCTGATGCGCAGGATGTATTTTCATTGTTACAAACTGAATATAACCCACAGGTTGAGAACCACTGTTTACTCTATTCCCCAAAGACCATGTCCTAGAATAGATTGCTAAGGATTGATGGTGGTTGGAGGGGTGGGGTGGTCAGGGAAGGTTTCATGGAAGAGGTGAGGCCTGAACTGATGCTGGCTGTCTAAGAAGACCATTCCAAGCTGAGTGTGAGCAAAGGTATGGAGGGGAGAAACAGTAAGGTGGTTTGGGCAACAATTAAAAAAAAACCCCAACCCCAACTATGTGGAGAACAAGGAGAAGAGGTTGTGAATAAGGCTAGAAACGTAGGTAGGACACTGATTATGGAGGGCTTTGAATCTTAGACTAAAGGGCTTGTAATTTTTTTTTTGTCGAGACAGCTCAGTGGCATGGTAGACAGAGTGCTGGAGCTCAAGTCAAGAGCACCTGAATTTAAATTCATCCTCAGACACTTATTAGTTGGGCAAGTCACTTAACTTACCTACCTCAGTTTCCTCAGCTTTAAAATGGGGATAATAATAATAGCACCCAGGGCTGTAGTAGGGATCAAGTGGTATGATATTTGTAAAGTGCCTTGCAAACCTTAAAGTAGTTTGCAAATGTGGCTATTGTTATTTTGTTTCTGGCATGACTGCTAAACGGCAAGAATGGATACCAGAGTGGCCCTGGGCTTCCCTTTGTCTGATACTGACTCAAAGCCCTCTGCGTTTATTCCCTTCTCTCTCTGTCTCTCTTTCTTTCTCTCTCTCTCTCTCTCTCTCTCTCTCTCTCTCTCTCTCTCTCTCTCTTCTCTCTCTCCTCTCTCTGGAGGGGGGAAGGCAGGGCAATTGGGATTAAGTGACTTGCCCAAGGTCACACGGCTAGTAAGTGTTAATTGTCTGAGGTCAAATTTGAACTCAGGTCCTCCTGACTCCAGGGCTGGTGCTCTATTCAGTATGCCACCTAGCTGCCCCTAGTCCCCTCTCTCTTTCATCCCCAAGTGTAGTGGCCTGCGAGGCAGAGCCCATGTGAATGACCACATAGGTGTTGGCTCATTCATCAGGGTGCAGAGCACAGTTTTGGTATGATAAGGCAGAATTTTGGAATAGGTCAGTCATTTCATGTTGTTCTGCTACAACAAAGAGAGTAGATAGAGGGGTTTCAGGCAAGCCAGGCAAGTATGAACAGATTCCAGAAGCCCAGGCCTGTAAGAATGGGGGTCACCCTGCCAAGGAAAGCAAAAAAACAAAACAAAACAAAACAAAAACCCCAAGGACTCCTAGAGCCTCTGGGGGCTCATGTTTTTCTTTTTCTTCTTTATCCACTGATACTTTCTGACAATCTCCTTTGTGTTTCAGGGATGGGGAGGGATTATGAAGACTTGGAGAGGGTTTGGAGATTAGGGAAATATCTGTGAGTAAAGACACGGTAAACCACAAGCAGACAGGACTGTCATCTGGGGGCTCTCCAGGCAATGATGGGACTATTCCTTTTCCTTTCCCTCCTCTGCCAGTGTGAGAACTGGGCTCATCCCTCCACTTGACCTCCTGGAACTTTGGCTCCATCTTCTCCCTTCTCTGGCTGTCTCAGAATCTAGGGGGAAATCTTATTCCAAACCTTCTTTGCAGCAGGTGACGTGGTTGAGTCACTCTCCTGCTCAAAGATCTTCAATGACTCCCCTTTGCCTAGAGGACAAATTTCAGCCTCTTGAGTCTGGTATCTGGAGTCTTCACAATTTAAGCCCATAGGTTCCCCCTGTCCCCTGCCTTCTCAATACTTAGTATTGCTAGGCCTCCTATTGTGGGTTAGCTTTTTATTATTTGAATGTCTCATCTCCTCAGAACAGTGCCATGCCATGAAGGCAAGGACTATAGCTTCTCCTGTCTCCCCAAAAGAGCCCAGAGTAAGACTGGGCACACACTTTACTTTCCATGAATGCTTGTTGACCTAGTGATGGATTGATTCTGGACAGACAGTCCTTGGTGTTCAGAAATTGACTAAGGGCTTCAGGGATCAAATTCCCATGCTCAGAAGCTATTCCCACATCTAGGGTTTCATGGCCCTGGGCTTGTCTCTCCCTGTCTCTCACCACCTGCTGCCTGCAGAGCACTCCAATGGCTGTGACAGCATCCAGTTGCTTCAGGGAATAGATTATTACAGCCAACTCCCTGCCTTTGGCATTCGTAGGATAAACTGCTTTTAAACTGTTAGCTAGGAGCCATGGAGAGGTCCTGGGTGGGTCCTCTGGTCTTCAAATTAATTAAAAGAAAAAGGAGGGTTTAGAAGGGAGTGATGATAGCAAGGGAGGAAAGCCCAGCCCTGCTGTTCCTGGCTCTCTCCTTGGCCATATCACTCTTCTCCCAAGCTAGGAAGGGCTTTTAGATACAGAAGGGTTTATATCTAAGATTGGGCCTTCAATCCCCCCACTGCAGGGACCCTGATTCAATTCAACAAGAAATTAGGTCAGTCAACAAGCCTTTCCTGCCTGAGTGCCTAGCCCTGGGTCAGGAGCTATGGGGAAAACAAGGAGAAAAGACATGGTTTCTGTACATCTTTGACTTCTACTCTCATTGAACGGCAGAGAGATAGGACATGCTGTGGAGGAGTTGATTGGGAAGTCATTGTGTATTGCAGAATGTATTTCATTGGGAGTCAGAAGACTTGGTTTGAAATCTTCCCTCTGACACTCTCCTGAATGACCTTGGTCAAGTAACAACTTCCTTGGGCCTTGGTATCCTCATCTATAAAATGAGGAGATTGGACTAGATGAGCACTTCTTCAGCTGTGGGTCACAACCCCAAATTTTGGCAAATCTGGCAGTAAAAGGTTCTGAAAGCGCAACCACCAAAAATTAACTCAACATCAAAAGTGTGATGAATCTGAGGTGTTTCTGGCAGCATTTGCCCATGTTGTATCATGCTACTGCACTGCAGCCTTGGTTCTGAACACACAACATGCACACTTTGCACTGTGCATGCCGTCACACCATGAACACCAATGAATGCTGCCCAAATGTAAAAAGGGGTCGTGAGTGGAAAAGGTTTAAGAAACCCTGGACTAGATGACCATGAAGGCCCTTCCATCTCTCAATCTAGAACTCTATAGTGAGGAAACTAAGAGGCTGTCAGGAACAGTGAACCCAGTTGGCATCTCAGCATCTATGGGGATGCCATCTAAGTTGGTTGAATCTTGTCCTTGCCATAGATATTAGGAATTACTGAAATACAAGTATGTTCTCCTTGCCCCCAACATTTAACTCTGGCACCATTCACTTCTTAATCAACAAGCATTTATTAAGGACCTACTAAGTTCTAGGCTATATTAGGTCCTGGGGCTACAAAGGCCAACATGAAATAGTCCTCATCTTCAAGGAGCCTACTCTATCAAGAAAGACAACATAGATTCATGTAAGTACATACAGAAAAAAGAGCAAGGTGAAGTATGGGAGTGAGGGACGCACTATCACCAGAGAGGTGGAGGAAAGGTTTCATGTATTAGATAGTGCTTAAGCTAAGTGATAAAGGAAACTAGGGATTCTAAGAATTAAAGGGGAGGAAGAATGGGGACAGGCAGCCTTTATAAATTCATGGAGAAAGGAGATGGAGGACTGTTTGTAAGAAATAGGAAGAAGACTATTATTTAGATCCATCCCTTGGGCCTTAGTGACTGTCTCCATTCGTGGGTCTACAAAGGGGCAACTGTTATTTTGGGTTCTAACCCTATTGGTGTTTATCCTCTTAAAATGGTACCTCACAAGCTCCAATTTGTGTGCTCCTTAACAATCATTTAACTTTTAGAAAAGATGTCCTTTCTACCCATTGAGCACTATTTCAGGTGTCAGAGGACCTGGGTTCAAATCTCACCTTTGATGTTTACTCCCTGCGTGACTTTGGATAAATGACTTGACCTCTTTGCATCTCAGCTTCCTGATGGTTGAGATACAGGGTGGTATAGTGGATGAGGCACTGGGCGTGGAAAACAGAAGGCTGGGATTTGGATGCCACCTTAGGCACTCAGTTGTGGGATCCGTGGTAAGTCACTTAATTTTCCAGTCTTGGTTTCTTCATCCATAAAATGAGGGACTTAATGGTCACTAAGATTCCTTCTGGGGGCGGCTAGGTGGTGCAATGAATAGAGCACTGGCCCTGGAGTCAGGAGGACCCTAGTTCAAATCCGGCCTCAGACACTTAACACTTACTACCCTTGTGACCTTCAGCCCTGCCCTCCCCCCTCCAAAAAAACAAACAAAAAAAGATTCCTTCTAGCCCTAAATCTATGATCCTATGGAACAATGATCCTGTGTTTAGACGGCCTCTGAGTTTCCTTTCAGCTCTATGATTCTAGTTGTTACTGCTGTTCAGTCATTTTTCAGTGGTTTCTGACTCTTCGTGAGCCTGTTTAGGATTTCCTCAGCAAGATGCTGGAGTGATTTGCCATTTCCTCTTCCAGCTCATTTTACAAATGAGAACACTAAAGCATACCTGGTTAAGTAACTTGCCCAGGGTCACATAGCTAGTAAGTGCCTGTGTGTGTATTTGAACTCAGGCCTTTCTGACTCCAGGCCTGGTACTTTATCCACTGCACCACCCAGCTGCTCCATGATCCTGATACAAAGTAGTATTTATTTGAATGCCTGGATACAATAGGCTTCTTGAAGAGGTAAAGAGTTCTCCATCACTGGGTAAATGGAAGCTGAAAAACCACTTGGTAAGGTTGCAGTGGAGGTGATTCCTGATGAAGTATGGGTTGCTTTAGATCAGATATGTCAAACACACAGTCTGTGGTGGAAATGTGACCCACAACACTCTCATATGTGGAAAAAATCAGCATAGAATATAATTGGGAAATATTTAACAAAAGAAATAAAAATACAATAGAACATAGATAATGTTATTTTGTGATTTCTCAGTCTATATGCACTCCCAGGGATTCTTACCTATAGTTTAGTGGCTCCCATTTCTAATGAATTTGACTTGACAATTCTAGACGTCCTCTGAGGTTTCCTTATGATTCTATGACTTTCTCCTGTAGGTAATGGGAGGTCATTGAAGGTTTCTGAATAAGAGATTTACATGAGCAAAAATATCCTTTAGAATAATCAGTCTGACAGTATATGCAAGATGAATTGGAGGGGTAGAGACCAGAGGCAGAGAGACCCATTAAGAGTTTGTAATAATAGTCCAGGTGGGAGGTAAGGAGAGTATCTTCTACCAATCCAGAAGGGTAGATTTCTCCCTCTTTTAGCTCACTTCCTAGTGCTATGGAGCCTGCAACCAGATGAATTGTTTCACATTTTAATAAATGCCCCAATTTGTGTGACTCATGCCAGCAATCTGCCCAGGCCATTCAATCCAAGTGGTAAAGTTGTGCATTTGAACCGATAACAGCTCTGGGAATAAATGCGCTGCCAGGATTCTTGAGCTCAAGAAGGCATTTGAGATGCGGGAAATAGAGTGAAGAGAGACCAGCGGGCAATGGAGCAAATCCTCGTGCCATGTGGGGAGGCCCTATGCTGCCTTAGAGGGAGAGTGGGGGTGAGGAATGGGTTTGAGGTTTCAACAGCCTCTTCCAATGCCTACAGTTTCCCTCCTCTGGCTCTGTGGGATTCCCAACCCTGTCTTTCCGCCCCTAAGACAGCCTCTAATTGCTAGCCAGATTTGATTGAGGACTCCATTAGAATTCTTCCCGGGTCATTGGCATTTTGCATTGGCCATGAGGGAGGAGCCAGTCTTCAAAGTATTCAGTGAGTGCTTGCTTAACTGAGTGGGAGACATGGTCCCTACCACCCAGGAGGCTCCAGGTTTAGATGATAAGATTTAAGAGATCATGGGAAATATCTTAGAAGTCTATAAGAATCTTAAAGATAATTTAATCTAACCCTTTAGTTTTACAGAGGAGGAAACTGAGTTTCTTTGTAATAGACCTGGCATTTGAACCTAGGTCCTTTGAATCTGAATCCAGAGTTCTCTTCTACAACACCCTGGCCCCATCAGATCCAACAGTCTCAGTTATAGGAAGTCAGACATAGAAGGATTTTAAGAATTATCTGTTCTAACCCTTGATCTTATAGGTAGGGGAAATGAGGCCCAAAGACAGGAAGTAGTCTGCTCAAGTTCAGACAAGTGAGTTGATCACAGAACTCAAGCCAGTCCAGTGTCCTTTCCAGTATGCCATGTTTCTTGCCTTTTGAGACCAGTCTGGTGCAAAAAGGCTTCAGGTGAGACTTAAACAAAGCCTTGAAGGATGGGCATAATTTAAATAAGCAGAAAGGAAAGGGAAGGGTATTCTAGGGGGTAGAACTGCCTGAACAAAGTCTAGGACTTGGAAAACAATGGGACACATTTGAGGGGATAGTAAGAAGTTAGGTCTGGATGGTAGAAAGGGTGCCCTTTGGGAAGGAATGAAAGCAAAGCTAGGCTGGGATCAAAACCTTCAGCCTTGAATGCCAGGCAGAGGAGTTTGGGCTTTATGTAAAGTAAGAGAGAATAGTCATTTTGTGATCTTGCAGAAGGGATGCGGAGTGGAGTACTTTGTGGAGCACAGGACCAAGAAAATGACTTAGTGCCCTGAGATAGGAGAATAACTCTTTTTTTGTTTTTAAGCTGTTCCCACTCACAAGAGACATTCCTGTGAGGGCCCAGGACTTATTCTTGGGGAGGGACCCATTGAGTACCAGATCCTCATGTGAAAGCTTCCGTGTGGCGGGATCTGAAGAAAGAGTCCCGTGGGGGTAGATATGGGGGCCCTGTCTCTATCATATCCAAAATCGCCAGCCAGCAGCATATGCTAATCAAAGCCATTGTCCCCTCTGCTGCCTCCCGCCACGACCCCCCTTCAGAAAAGGGAGAAAAAAAATCTAAGCAGGCCGTTGGTATGTGGTGTGAAGAACAGCTCCAGTGAGTTTCATTCAGCTCTGCTAACCTTGGCAGGCAGACCCAGGCACAGAGACAAAGAAGCCATTGTCCTGGACAATTTTGCCCTCAATTGGTCTCCCCATCAGTTTTCAGGGCCATGCAGTCCCTCTGTGATTCCTCCATGACTAACAATGTTAAACCTAGCTCTATCCACCTCCCCCTACCAGCAGGCCCAGAAAGTCCCCAGTTTTTTGTTTTTTTGTTTTGTTTTATTTTGTTTTGTGGGGGTGGTGGGTGGGAGTGGTTTGAATAATATGGGCATGTCCAAATTGAAATTGGCCATAGTCTCCCCCTACTCCCATCCAAGGTTGGGGGGGGGAGGGAACCAGAGAGCCCAGCCTCCAGATTCAGTGAAATGAATGCTCTCTTTTCCATACTCTATGCCATTCTCCTGTCAATGGAGTGACTGGACTTCTTGTGCTAAGAGGAGGGCCTGGATGAGAGAGCAGGGCTATGGAGGATTCTGAGGTGGGGGGGGAGGGGTAGTAAGGATGAGAAGATGGCTAAGATTAGGCTGGGGAGAGGATGGTCATTGTGGTGAATGGCCAGCCCTCCATCTACTTGTCTCTCCCCTGCCCACATCCTGGGGCTGCCCCACTGCTTTTCTTGTGGCTGAGGGCCAAGGTTGATCAGGTGGCCCTTGTTTCCATCATCCCTACTACATATACACCAGGGTGAACCTGAGTGGGGCCCGGTCTCCTTCCTGAGATAGACAATATACATATATTAAATATCTATTGCTTTTGAGGGCCCACAGTTGGTGTAAGGGATATAAAGATTAAATATAAAAATGGCTTGCTCTCAAAAAGCCTTTCCACAAGGATTAAGCAAGGAGGCTGCTAGACTTGATCCAAGAACTAGGATTAAAAGGAGATACTGAATAGACTGAGGAAGGCATGGCTTGGGGTTGGGAGCAAATGCTGTAGGGGACCCAGCCTACTTGGGATGGGGGCTTCTTCATCCATTTCCATTTTTATTTTGAGACTGGACCTAGTACCTTTGAGCAGAGTGGGCACCATTCCCTCTTCTCTTTCTGGCTTGGCTTGGGGAGAATGGGGAAGGATAGGGAAGGCGGGATGGGGGGGCGGAAATGGAACAAAGTATGTAAAGGCTGACAGGGAGATAGAAGAAATTTCCATCAGCTACAAAGACTGGTCAATGATAGCAAGGACACTCCAACCACTTATACAGACAGCCTCAGGATACAAGGGGAGGGAGAAAGGGGTATATGGAAAAGGAGGAGGTCTTGAGTTGCAAGAAGTGGAGAAATGTACGGAGGTCAAAGAGCAAGAAATACAGAAGTTTGAACAGCTGCTTAGTGGTAGCATCAAATTGTGGCTTGCACGAATAGAGCAAGTCTCCCCTTTCTCTCTCAAATCCCTTTTAGATTCACTGCCAAGAGGAAAAGACAATGGTAGGGCTAGTGTGCGTATGTGTTTGTGTGTGTGTGTTTGTGTGTGTGTGTGTGTGTGTGTGTGTGTGTGTGTGTGTGTGTACAGATGGAGAGAGACAGAGACAGACAGAGAGACAGAGAAAGACAGAGAGACAGGGACAGACAGAGAGATACAGAGACAGAGAAACAGAGAGAAACCAGGGAGAGGGGATGGGTAGAAAGAGCTCAAGCTGTGCAATTAGAGGAACTGGGTTCAAATCCTAGTCTGATGTTTTCTGTTTGTGTGATCTTGGGAGAGTTATTTACCTTCTTAGGGCTTCCATTTCCTTGTCTGTAAAATGAAGGTATTTAATAAGATAGTCTTTGAAGTTTCTTTGAGTTCCAGATCTATAATTTTATGATCCCAAAAAGAAGGAAATCAAGCAAATAAGCATTTCTAAAGTGCCAGGCACTATGCCAAATGCTGGAGATAATATAAAAATCAAGATGGTTCCTGATCTCTATAAGTTCATACAATACACAAAAGTGGGTTCAACCTGAGATTGAGTGGAAAGGACTAGAAATCCCAAGCGATGCAGTGGTAGGGGCAGGGGACAAGGCCTTGGGATCTTTAAAAGCCACATCAGTTGCTTTAGATGACAGTGCTAGAGGTCTACAGGATGTAGAGGGAGGGCAGATGGGAAGGCTCAGGGGCCATCCATTTCACTGGAAGGGAGAAAATAGGTGCTTCCCATCTCTAGGCAGGAGAGAGAGAGAAGGCAAAGGGGAAAGGGTGCTTCCCATGGGAGAGGCACATATATGACTATATATATATATACATATGCATACACATATACAATATATAAACAATACATATATACATATGCATGTGCATATACGATATGTGCATATATGATATATAGACATATATATATATATATATATATATATGCAATATATAAATTGTTGTTGTTCAGTCATTTCAGTCATGTCTGACTCTTTGTGACCTGATTTGGATTTTTTTTTTTGGCAAAGGTACTGGAGTGATTTGCCATTTCTTTCTCTAGCTCATTTTACAGATGAGGAAACTGAGGCAAACTGGGTTAAGTGACTTGCCCAGGGTTACACAATGTCTGAGGCTAGATTTGAACTAGGTTTTCCTGACTTCAGGGCCAGTGCTCTATCTACCGTACCACCTAGCTGTCCCATCTGCAAAATAAACACAGATAATTGTTTTGGATAGGAGGCACTAGTGGAGGGCAGTCATGGGTGGGGGGCAGGGATGAGGAAAAGACTCATATTTTTGTATTTATATCCCTAGAGCCTAGTACAATGTCTGCACACAGGAGGCACTTGATGAATGATTGTTGAATGAATTGAGTTATGGTAGGAGCCGGTGTAAGGCTGAGCTTTGAAAGAAGCCGGGTCGATGTGAGGAGGGAGTATGGCTTTGTTGATACCCGCGTAACAGCAGCTAATATCTATATGTCAATTAAAGACTGATAAGGCATTTTACAATATATTATCTCATTTGAGGTTCACAACAGCTCCTGTGAATTAGGTGCAGGGTCACATAGCTAGGAAAGTATCTGGGATAGGATTTGAACTCACTCTTCCTCATTCTGGGTCCATCTGGGATACCTCTCCCTACCCCCACGTCTGCCTTCCATTAGTGTCTCCTCAGCAAAAGAGAAACCTGTATCTAATTTTATATACATTTATATATATGCCTTTACCATGATAGGCACTCTTCTCCCCACCCACTACACCCTTGACTGGTCTCCAAAGTTGCTAAAAGGCCCAGGGCCCAGGGTCTAGGCTTCAGGTCATGGCCCTGGCAACTTCTTCCTCTGGGGAAAAGGCCACAGTTGTCTCTCTGTTTGGGAATCTGAGTTGGAGAGCACATCATCTTTCTTCCCTTCTACTCTTGGCCCCTACCTTCAACGTACTTTGATCATGAAAAGAGATTGCAGCAATGCCCTCCCTCTGCCAGGGATAGGTCAGGTCTGAGACCTGAACCCTCCTTTGTTGCACACAATTCATTGTAACCCAGTCAATGATATCACCCTGATACTCTGTCTTTCTCTACACCAAACCTTTCTCAAAATGGGAGTTTTTTCTATTACACAGAATGACAGTAATAAGGCATTGTTTATTTGACTACAGTAAATTCCAGGCAACAAAGAGCTAGAAACAAGGGCTTTCTCAGCTCTCCAAACACAAAACATTCTTCATACCTATGTGTAGGAGGGAAGAAGTTACTCTGGCTCTTACTCCTTCTAGTCTTAGCCCTAAACCCACTCTTAGAGGAGTGTGGTGGGGAGTGGAGAGTATTTGGCAATCCCCCATAGTCTTGCCGAGCTCAGAACTTGGCAGGAGAGGGCAACAGAAAAGATAGTAGTACCCTGTTATTAAAGGGTTAGTAAAACCTAGTGGGGAAACAAAACTTAAAATACATGAAAAAACATGTAAGAACGCAGTGGAAAAGTGACACAATGATAACATTATAGATAAAAAAACAACTTAGAAAGACTCTGTTGATCAATGCAATAATAAGCCATAAATCCAAAAAAAATGAAGAAGAAACACGCCTCATCGCCTGAAAGAAGTGATGAACTCAGGATGCAGAGAGAGAACATTTTCTGACATGACTAGTGTGAGAATTTTTTCCCCCACCAAACTGGGTAGATATGTATTGGGAGATGTGTTTTTTTTTTAAATTTTAATTTTTAATTTGTTCATTGACAGAGGGGCAGCAGTAGCAGAGCAAATTAATTTTTTAAAAATTACTTGTTAATTGAAAATTTAAAGAATATAGTACAAGAGAGAGTGAGGGAGTGTTGTACCAGTAATAAATGCTAGCTACAGTAATCCAAGAGGAAGCTAGATAGCTCAATGGATAGAGCACTAGGCCTGGAGTCAGAAAGACTGGAGTTCAAATCTGCCCTCAGATTCTTATTAGCTGTGTTATCCTGAGCAAGTCATTTAACCCCAGGATGCCTTAATCCCCTGGAGAAGGAAATAGCAAACCACTCCAGTATCTTTTCCAAGAAAATTCCATGGACTGTGTGGTTCATGGGGTCATGAAAGGAAGGAGAGGCCAGTGAGAGCAGGACTAATCAGGGAAGGCTTCCAGAAGGAGGTGGAGCTTAAGCTGGGCCTTGAATGTTGAGTAGAATTTGAAAAGGTAGAGAGGAAAGGGGGGGAAGGCATTGTAGGTGGAGAAAGAGCAGGAGCGATAGTAGCCAGAACAAAACATTGCAAAGTCAGTCTGGCTGTTGGGAAGGGTTTCTGGAGGAAAACAAAAGAAAATGAATTTGAATGGATGTGAAAGACTAGATTGGGTGAAGATGGAGATAGGAGAAGGGGTCCAAAATTTCAGGCTAGGAGGTCTGGGTTTTGTCCTGTGGTTAATAGAGAACTATTGCAATAATATGCTACAAGTCATGTTTGGGAAAGATGAGTCTGGGCAAAATGCATAAGATGAACCATAGAGAAGGCCTAAACATAGGAAGACCATGTAGGCTACTCATTAATTCAGGTATTAGTTGATGGGACCTAACTAGGATGGTTTGAAAGTGACCCTAAGGGGGCAGCTAGGTGGTATGGTGAATAGAGCACTGGCCTTGGACTCAGGAGGACTCGAGTTCAAATCCAGCTTCAGACACTTGATACTTACTAGCTGTGTGACCTTGGGTAAGTCACTTAACCCCAATTGCCTTACTTCCAAAAAAAAAAATATGACCCTAAGCTGTAGTATCTCTGGCAGGGGGATTTGTAAGACTGCATGCCTAATTAATTCAGTAAATATTTATTAAACATCTTCTACATATAAGACATTGGGCCAAATTCATTTGAGCAGTACCCGTGTGTTGCTCTTTTGGGGTCCCAGCATCCCCTAAACCTCAACACTGTGCCTAATGGGACAGACTGGTTCTTGAGGGAGAATATCCAGCCTTCTCTTCCTGTGGTACTCTCCCTGCCAGCCAGAGATCCTGGCTAGGGAGAGCTGGGTGTGTTGCCCGGGCACATGCCTGCCTCCCCTAAACTCCGAGATCCTTGCCAAGAGGAAGTTCAGCTCAGTCAGCTGCACCTGGTTTCAACTGGATTTCTAGCATGACTGTCATAGTGTTCCCCCAAGCCAGGACTCTGCACACAGAGTCAGCAATAGCTTTGCTCTAGAGACACTAGACATCATTGTTTCTGGCTCCTTATAGATGCCCCCAGTAAAAATTTTACAGCCACCTACTAGGATCCTAGGGCTGCAAGTTGCCTTAGAACATTGAACGTTTAAACATAGAACACGGAGTCTCATAACTGGGAGAAACCAGAGAGACCATCTAGGTCAACCTCATCATTTTCTACATGAGGAGACTACGGCTTAGAGGAGAAAAATGAGTTGTACAACAAACTGCTGGCAGAGCTGGCACTAGAGCCCAGGTTTCCTAGCTTCCCCCTTCCCCATCCATGCCACTCTGCATCCTGAGAATAAGGATGTTTTAAGCCCAGAATGAAACCTGTCGTATAACAAATTGGTTGGTTTCAGCTGGTGCCCAGGTGGAAGGAAGTCTGGCCCACAAACCCACCCGTCTGATACCAGGGCTGGGCTCTTTCAGTGTGTGAGGGATGATGGTAAGGGGCAGGAGGAGTTACAGTGGAGAGAGGATGAGGCAGGATAAAATGGAGTCCTCAGTCTGCCATTGATTTGCTGTTTGATCTTGAACAAGTGACTTCACCTCTCTGGGCCTCAGTTTCCTCTCTGTAAAATTCAAATACAGATCAGGGGAAATTTGAATCTACTATTTAGGGATCTGACTACATGGAGAATACTAAGTAGATATCCTTAATGCGTAAAGGGGGAAGATAATCTAGAGGTTGCCCACCCTTTTGATCCTTTGGTGAGTAGTGTTGGGGCAACAGTGGCCTGAGCCACACAATCTAGTCTAGTCTAATAATGACAATTATTAATTACTACTACTATAATATGATAATTACCAATAATTACTTATTAAATCAAATCCCCTTGCCAGAGACTGCTTTAGGATCTGTATTAGGGTCATTCCCAAAGCATCCTACCCAACATCTAGTCAGGGACCAATCAACTCACACCTGGATAATTATTAAACTAATTACCATTGTTATTAATAATATGATAATAATAACATTAATCTAATGCCTTAAGATTTATAAATATGCTTGTTTTCAAAAACCCTGGGAGGTAGATAGTGCACAGGCTATTATTCTCATTTTATAGATGAGGAAATAGCAATGCAGAGACTTTAAGAAACTGGCCTGAAGTCACTCAGCCAGTTAGGGTTAGAGCTGGAGCTTTTTCTAATCATTGTGAACCTTACTTTCTCTTTTTGCTTTTAAAAAAATTATTTTATTTTATTTTCCTCAATTACATGTGAAGACAATTTTTAGCATTCATTTTACAAGATTTTGAGTTCCAACCTTTTCTCCCTCCCCTCTTCCTAAAAATGGTAGGTAATTTGTTGGGTTTTTAAAACTTTTTTTTAAAGTGTATTTATTTATTTTTAGTTTTCAACATTCATTTCCATAAATTTTAAATTTTCTCCCCTTCCCTCCTTTCCTCCCTCCCCAAGACAGCATGCAATCTGATATAGGATCTACATATACATTGCTATTAAACATATTTTCATATTAGTCATGTTGTATAGAAGACTTAGAACAAATGGGAGAAACAATAAGAAAGTAAAAAACAAAACAAAACAAAAAGAAAATAGTCTGTTTTGCTTTACATTCAGATTCCATAGTTCTTCTCTGGATGTGGATGGCATTTTCCATCATGAGTCCTTTGGAATTGTTTTAGGACCTTGCATTAATGAGAAAGGCTAAGTCTACCCAAGTCAGTCATTGCACACTGTGGCTGTTACTGTATTGAATTTTCTCCTGGTTCTGCTTATTTCACTCAGCATCAGTTCACATAAATCTTTTCAGGTTTTTCTGAAGTCCACTTTGAACCTTATATATTTACTCTCCATTCCTGCCCTCATCTGTACAGAGCTGATAGAACCTGTTTATCCATCTGTTTGTCTTTCTTTCCTTCCTTCCTTCTAGTGAAACCTCTTCTGAAAATAAAGTTTTCCTTCTACTAGAGTCTAGTCCTTATAATTAACTTTAGATTAATCCCTGGGAAACTGCCCAACTCGGGGTGGAAGGTGTGTGTGTGGGGGATCTTCTCTATTCTGTCTCCAAATCACCTTCTCTACACTCAATGGTGGGGCAGTAGAAAAGCTATTTCCTTTCTTTTTAAAATTTATTTTTTTCAATGAAGAGAACTCTTTTTTCTCTTCCTCCCATCTTTACCCAACATGACTGAAAAAAAAGAAAAAGAAAACTCTTGTAACAAATAAGTCAAACAAAACAAATTTCCCCATTGGTCATGTCAAAAAATATATATACCTCCTTCTACACATCAGGAGGTGGGCAACATGCTTCATCATGAGTCTTGTGGAATTGTGGTTGGTCATTATGCTAATCAGAGTTCCTAAATCTTTCAAAGCTGTTGTTCTTTACAATATTTTTGTCATTATATAAGTTGTTCTCCTGTTTTTTTTCCCCACTTAATTCTGCATCAGTTCACAAAGTCTTCTAAAGTTTCTCTGAAACTACCCCTTTCATAATTTCTTACAGAACAATGGCATTCCATTAAATTCATATACCATAATTTGTACAGCCATTTATCAAATGATGAACACTCCTTTAATTTCCACTTCTTTGCCACCACAAAAGAGATAATGTGTATATTTTTGTACATGACATATTTCTTTTCACAAGCACTTAATAAGTACTTATTGTCTGCCCAGCCCAATGGATGATACTGAAGGAAATTATGAGGTCCCTACAATTCCATGTGGCCTCAATCCCTTCTGCTTCTCTAGCCAAACAGGCTGATATTATCAAGTCTTGAGCTGAATCTTTTCTCCCAGGTAGTTAGTTTTGGATATTAACTAAGGAATGGGAAGCTTCAGCCAATCCAGGAGCCCAAGGAGAAAGTATCTTGCTCTTGATGCTCTGTTAAGCATTTTATTTCCTGGACCAGAATTGTGTTTTCTCAGATGAGAAAGGTGGAAGTAAGAGCAATGGGAACATGGAAGTGGGGAATAAGAGTACAGCTTTTAGGGGACTTGGAAAACTGAAAATCTCAGGGTTGTGGGTAATTCCCAGCTTGACTCTGCATTTGAGAGATTCCAAATAGCACTACAGAGAACAGTCATAAGGTCATGGAAGTTAGAGCTGGAAGAGATCTTGCGGGAATCTATCTTGCCCTACCTCCCTCAAATGCAGGATTTTCCTCTCCAGTGCCCTGAAGGGGCGTGGTAGAGAGGAAAGGACCCTGGACTTGAAGTCAGAAGACATGAATTCACATTCTGACTTCCATTTACTACCTATGTGACTTTAGACAAAATTGCTTCCCTTCTCTGACCCTCAGTTCTTTAGAGCGAGGATTCTTTTATTCTTCTCTGTATTTAAACAATTATAGCCTCATTTTATTTCAGAATACTCTTGAAAAATGATCTTTACTATAAAGCCACAACATTATACATATAGACAAAACCTGGTTAGCAAAACCATGTTACACTGGTTATTACAGTACTGTATGGATATCTAATTTATTTTAAAGGTGGAAAACAATGTACCCTGATATATGCGTGTGTATGTACACACATATATGGACACATACACATATTTCTGTGTATATGTATATGAGTGTATACATACACATTCTCATTAATAGCACTACAAGCATGTCACTGAGATTTCACCATCACAAAGTATTGTTATATGTATAGACTAAGGGTTTTTTTTGTTTTTGTTTTTGCTTTTTGGAGGGGGGTAGGCAAGGCAATTGGGGTTAAGTGAGTTGTCCAAGGTCACACAACTAGTTTTGTGTTAAGGGTCTGAGGCCGAATTTGAACTCAGGTCCTCCTGACTCCAGGGCCAGTGCTCTATTCACTGCACCACCTAGCCACTCCTAGATTGTGGTTCTTAATCTGGGCTCCATGGCCAGACTTTAAGGAGCCCATGAACTTGGATGGAAAAAGAATTTATATCTTTATTTTCACTAACCTCTAACTGAAATTTAACATTTTCTTCAATCATTTAAAAACTTTATTTGCGGAAGAGGTTTCATCAGACCACTGGAGGGGTCCATAATAATAAAAAAGATTAAGAAGCCCGGGTCCTGATGACATCTGAGGTCTCTTCCAACCCTAAATTCTATGATACTCGGACATGACTTCAACTGGATCACTTACAGTGGCAATATTACCCCTCTCCCTCCTTCCTCCCCTCCCAATGCAACCTGTTCCATTGGTGGACAGCTCTAACTGTGAGAAATTCTTTTTCATTAGGCTGGGCCTTCCTGGGCCTCCCAGGAAGGAGGTTGCTGGGGTTCTTGTGTTGGCTGGACTGGTGTCACTTTTCCTGGGACTGCTGGGGACCCAGCATAGATCCTGCAGCTTAGTGTATGGAGGCCAGAGAGACTAAACCCCAAACAAAATGCACTGCCAGGCCCAGTACAAAGGGTATGTAGCAGAGGGGAGGGGGAAGGCAAGGAACTCCTGGGGGTGGGGGAAAGGAATAGGATTGGGGGTGGGCTGTGATGTAATGTGTACACCAGCTACCATGGTAACACAGGCTTAAAGGATTTTTGACTGAAAGCAGGGGAACTTTCCCATATAAGGCCACTTGGAGGATCTGCTGTGATGCAGTGGAAAGTATATTGGCTCTGGGTTCAGAAGTACAGAAGACCCAGGTTCAAATCCCACGTTTGGCACATTCTGCTTGTGTGACTTTTAGTAAGCCACTTGACCCCTTTGGGCCTTAGTTCCTTATTTGTAAAATGAAGAAATTGAACAATGTGGCCTCTGAAGTTCATTCCAACTCTGGATCTATAACCCAATAATCACAACCTGGTTATGAATCCAGGTGACAAGGATGAAATCAGGAAATATGGAAGAGGCAGAAGGTTAGAGAGGGAGATCACAGAATCATATATTCCAATTAGAATTGGAATGTAGAGAGGCTATGAGACCAACAACCCTATTTTATAGAGAAGAGAAACAGGCCCAGATTGATTAAGTGACATGACCAGGATGACACAACTGTTAAGCATCTGAGGCAGGATTAGATTCCAGATCCTTGTGATTCCGAGTCTAGTGAGATGGAACATCCACATGGAAACAACCTGGAGGGAGTCAGTGACATGGAACTTCAGTTTGAGTAAGTAATTAGGGCTAGCTATGTAGGTTGGGAGTCATCTGCTTCAAGATGATAATTGAATCCATGGTCACAGTTGAAATTTTCCAAAGAGAGGGTGTAGAAAGATAAGAGGGCTCAAAGCAGAGTTTTGGAGGGTCCCTACACTTAGGAGACAGGAGATGGATGATGGAGAACAGGAGAGGAAGTATAGGGAGTATAAGGAATGGTCAGACAGGAGGAAAGCTCGTAGAGAGCAGCAGCATGGAAGCCAAAGGAGTAGAGTGGATACAGGAAGAAGGGGACCCAAAGCCAGCACAGATCCCTGGCTGGATGCATCAGCACCTCGTGAGTGCTCCACTTTATCCAATCTGGGTAGGAGGGACCTAGGAAGAGTGGAAGTTAACAGTGTCAAGAGCTGAAAAGATGGCAATGATTAAGAGGAATGAGGAATGTCCATTAAAAAAAAAAGAAACACTTGTTAGGCAATTACTATACCTAATGCCCTGGTAAAAATGTTGGAGACATAAACAGGAAAAAAAGAGCCCCTCCCCTCAAGAAGCTTCCAATTTAGCAGAGGTAGCTAAACACATAAATGTGATGAGGGAAAAGGAGGGATCTGTGGGGCAATTTTTCTCTGATAAATATACACCCTTTGGACATTAGGCCTTGGGGAAGAGCAGGTTGCTTCTCTCTCCTTCCTTCAGGAAGGAGATCAGGACAGGGTCCCTGGAATGAGCGCTAGCCTAGCACTAAGGAAATTTGGTTTCTAGTCCTCACTCTTTCACAATGTGATCCTAGACAAGTCACTTTCTTTCCACAGGCCTCAGTTTTCCCCACTGGAGAAGTGGTTTAATACAGCAGAAAGAGACCTAGGTTTAGAGTCAGATCCTGTCTCTAGCACTCTCTGTGGGACTTTGATCAAGGTACCTTACTTCTCTAGTTTCCTCATTTGTAAAATTAGGTGGTTGAGTCAGGTGACTTTTGAAATCTTTTCCAGATAAATCCATGCTTCTAGGAAATAAAAACGCTGTGCTGGACAGTATGAAAGATCTTTATAGCTCTGGCAGTCTATAAGTCTAGAGTTTCCATTCTATCTTCATCATTCAATATCTTTGGGTAAATCTCTTACCTCCCTTCTCTAGGTCTCAGTTTCCTCATTTGTAAGATGGAAACAATAATTCCATGAGTAATGGGCTTGACAGATATCGAGCATAATGTCACCCTTGTTGCCATTTGAGGATTATCATTTTGGAAAATCCTCTCCTAGGTCCAGTTGGTAGATCGCACTGGGACTTGACTACAGTTCCAAGGCATTTATCTTTGCTGCCTCTGTGGACACTGATCTTGGCAGTCTAGCTTGGGCTTTCCCCAAGGGATCTGGCTATCCTACAGCAGCATCAGTAACCAAGGAGCAGATTGGGGTTGAGCGTTCCCTGGGCAGGAAATCTGTTTCACAGCTGGGGCAGATAGCCACAGAGAAGGGCCTGGTCCCTATCACCAGCCCTGCTGGAAACGCCCCAGATGGTCTCTGGGGAATGGAGAGGGCATAATTTCCAAGGAAGAGGAATCTGGGAGGAGCAGGAAAGTCTGATAGTCTGTGACACCACAGGGACTCTAAGGAAGGAGATAAATCTTCTTAAGTAGTCTTCCATCATACTACTGCCATCCTCAACAATGTTTAATGACTCCTCATGATTTGCAAGAAAAAGCCCCAAGTCCTCAGTTTGACATTCACAACTCTCCACGATTTGACCCTCGCCTAAGGATAATGCTATTCTAATACCACAGATTCAGAGCCAGAAATAACCTTGAAGGCCATCTTCTCTACTTTCTCCTCCCACCTCATTTTGCATACAAAAGAAACTGAGGCCCAGAGGTTAGGTGACCTCCCCAAAGTTACAGGAAGCAAGTGGTAGAGTCAGCATTTGAACCTGGGCCCTCTGACTCTAAATCCAGCACTTTCCCCATTTTACCATATGCTTTCTGAAGACGTCTTCCATTTCTTCTTTGTCACCAAAGAAAGATTCTATAGTCTGATTTTTTTCCCCTTTGTTTGCTTATTTTCCCAGCCAATTACTTGACTTTTGAGCTCTTTGCCAAAGACTCTACTTCCAGAGGGGAGAGTATTGTGTCCTAAATTTCTGGGTTTTTGCACAACTGTTTTCAGAGCTACTTCTAGGCATCTGTAAATTGTTCTTCTAAGGTGATATCATCAAAGGAGAGGTGTTTAGTTCTCTCCTGGCCTGTGGTCTGGTCTGTGAGTGACCACAAACACTCTTTTCTGCCTCTGATCTGTTAGGAAGACTCATTCTCCACAGCCGCCACAAGCTCTGCCATGCCAATGCCCCTCCTCACCCCCAAGACTGTGACCCAGATCCAAGCAGGGCAAAGCAAGAGAATCCTGCCTCAGTGTCATCAAAGAGATGATTTCAATTGTCCTCTGGTCAGCCCCTTGATCCCCCCATCATCTGTGGGCCTGGAGCTCCAGAAGTTGCCCCTGCTGCTGCTGCCTCCACTACCACCTCTGCCACCTGGGTGGCAGGAGCTAGACTGTCCTCTTCTCTCACCCAGGTCCCACTTTTACTTTGTCTTTGGTGTTTGTGGGTTGAGAAGTCTGGAAACTGCCATAGCAGCCAGTGATTCAGTCCCCTGAGGCCTGCTCCATCCAGGTCTGTGCAGGCACAACCCAGGCAAGAACGCATTCTGCTCCCAACCTGGTGTGATAGACCCTTCCTGTTGACCCGCCAGGCTGTCTTCAAGCAGGAGATGTGTTTCACTCTGTTATTTTGTGGGTTCTGCAACTCTAAAATTTGTTTAGAGTTATTTTTTAGAGGTATTTGGAGGTGACTGGGGGGAAGAGCTCCAGCAAGTTCCTGCTTTTACTCCGCCATCTTGGCTCCCCCCTTCTGTCTTCCAGTTCTAAAATTCTTTGATGCTGTAACTCTGCATTTCCAACCATACATCTCACAGCTCTGTTCACACACCCCTTCAAACTGATCTCATTTCCCCCTGCCTTTCCAAACATACTTTGCACTGTTCCCACTATCCTCCCTCCCTGAACACCCTCCTCTCACTGCCCACCTACCTATATCCACCCATTCTTCAAGACTGGATGCAGATTCCACTTTCAAGAACCCTTCTCTGACCATTCCAACCAACAGAAATCTCCTGAAAATTTCTGTCACATTTACCTTCTGTAACACTAATTTTACAAATTGTCAAAATAGTTATTTTTCCCCATTTACTAAATGAAGAAATTGAAGCCCAAACAGGAGGAAATCTTTTGTCCAAAGTCACACAGCTATTCAGTGGCAAAACTAGGTCTAGAACCCGGATCCCCTGATTCTCCTACAAGACCTCTTTTCACTGGATCAGGCTCTTCCAGAACAACAGTCAATTCCACCCTTTTTTGCTATATAAGTATCTCCCAGCTGTCCTGGCCCTGCCTTAGGCTGCCTGGAGCCTGGGTCTCCTTTCTCGATTCCTGGGATAGCTGGCATGCCACACGGCTCACCATTCTGCCAGAGAGAGTAAGAAGAGCTGTCCCCTCCTGATCCTTGTCGTGACTTTTCCTAGGCTGGACTGAGAGCTGTGGCCACAGACGCCTCTGATCTCTGTTGCTCCACAGCTTTGTCCTTACCCCCTGCAGTTCAGAACCCTAGGCTCCACATTCTTGCCACAGCTGATGGGTCTATCACTTTCTTCCTAGATCTCCCAGCTGGAGTGGGTCATGTACTTAGGAATAGCAAGGCTATCAGTATAGAAGCATCTGCTATAGGAAAGGAATCCCTGCCCTGAAAAATCACTGACTTTTCCCTCCAATTTAGAGGTGACAAGACCCTTTCCTCCCCCAACCCCAAGTGCCTCCAGTAGGATTCAGGGATCTGGAAGTGTGAGGGGACCTCAGGACTTTGCCAAACCTTCTATGACCACCAATGGAGAAGAATTCTCTGAGGAAATAATGCATTTATATCCAGTCTCTACTGCAGGGAAATCCTCTAAACCTGGGATGGGGAAACATGCTGGGTTATAATCAGTTCCTCAATCTGTTGGAGGTCAATTCTGTGGAAGCATTGACCTTATTGGTGAAAAAAAAAAAGCCAATGGCCGTGGAGAATGGCTGCAAGTCAGAGCATAGGAGAAACCCTGTGCTTATCAGCTCTCTGTCCTTTTGTCCAAGGGAACAGCTACTGGGGGAATGGGAAACAGGATATGGAGTCACTTGGCTTGAGAAATGAAAGTTTGTGTGTGTGTGTTGTGAGTAGCTATACAGCGATGGGGAGAGCTCTTTCCCCTCCAGCCACACCCTACCCTGCCTGGCTGGTTCCCTTCATATAATTGGGGCATTACCTTGTATGACTTAGCATCCCCAGTGAGCTCATGCTATGTTCTGGGGTGGGGAGCACCCCTGGAATGTCATTGTCACTGTGAGATTAGTGGACATGGACAGAGCAGACCATTCTCAGGAGGTGTGGGGGCCGGAACAGGCTGCAAATTACTAAGGGCTGTGGAATCTGGCCCATCGTCAGGGGAACTACGGAGAATATAAGACAAGCTTGGGGGGCCTTTTCATGGAAGGGACCTTGATTGAAAAAGCTTTCCAATCTCCCAACTTATGAATGATATGGAATCAATCCTGATTACGGGTACAGTTGGAGGGATTGTGTGATCATGGGCTTTACAAGTGGAAGATAGCAACCTTAGAGATCATTGAGTCCAATTGCCTCATTTGACCATTGAAGTAACTAAGGCCAGGAGAGGCTGTGACTTTCCCAAGGAAATAAGCAGCAGAAGTAGGATTTTAAACTGAGTCCTCTCACTCTGAACAAATCTTGGTACATTCTAGACTAAGCTGATGTGACCTTGGGCAAGTCATTCATTACTATTAGCCTCAGTTTCCTCATCTGTCAAAGGAAGCCAATAATCCCTATCATTCCCTATGACTGTTGGGAGAGTGAAACGGAAAGGAAAGATGGAAGAGTAAGAAGGTCCTATATAAGTGCAAGATGTTTTTAGTATTCAACTCTGCTGACAGCAAATTGTTCTAATTAACATATAAGACACAGCTTGATTATTTCTCACACTCCATTTAAAGTCAATTAAGCCATCTTGTGTCTGGCACAAAGAGTTGCTTAGTACATAGGTGTTGAGTGAAAAAATGAAAGTTGTCATCTCAGAGAAATTCAGTAACAACATAGATGAAGGACATTTTGATTGGCACGCTGACACCCACAGCAGGGAAGGCCGCAGCTTACACATCCTTCCCAGAAGCCAGGCTAAAAGCAGAGCTTCAGGAAGTGAGCTTTGGCTGACCTAGATGCTGCAGCCTTTTCGGAAGTGCCCTGTCTCCAGGCGGGGTGGCAGGGGACTGATGGAGATGCGGAGGTTCCCATTCAGGCACAGAGGAGGGAGGAGGACGTGGAGAAACTCGGGGGTGGTTCCTTACTGGACACCTGCTGAGTGAGGAAGGGTGTCTCCAAGGGCCTTAAACCAAGGAGGCTGGGTGGACTTGCATCTCTGAGGAGCAAGAGACTCCAGTAATCTAAAAGAATAGTTTGCAAAGATATCCCCTAGGGACACATGGGACAGACATGGAGGACATTCAAAGCCAAGTCTTTGCAACCAGAAGCAAAGCTTTGTGGGAATAAGTCAGTTGTTTGAAAAGAACTCTGTGTCCTGACCATCCAACGATTCTATGAACTCAGTGGCGGATTGACATGAGCCCTGAACTGTGTCTCTAGCAGCAAGGAAAGAGTACATTGACCCATCAGTGCTTTCTTCTCTGGCCCAAATGGGATCAGTGACATGTGTCTATGAGAAGGTTAGATGGGGCTAGAGGGTAGTCTGCGGTTGGATAAAGAAGTGGCCAGGGGTTTGAAGGCAGCATACAGGCTGGACTGGGAACTAGGGAACCTGGGTTCTGGTCACTAACTCACTGTGAGCCTTTAGACAAGCCACCTTATATCCAGAATCTCACACTTTGTGGTAGTGTGACCTTGGGAGCTGCAGTATCTTCACTTGTTAAATGGACGTCGCTATATATGCCTGTCTCCCTCAGTGTTTCTGTGACATTTATATGAGATAATTTCAGGAAAGCACTTTGCAAATAGTAAATGCTATACAGTTGTAATATATTATGAAACCTATTATGAAAACCTTCTTTTATTGCCCCCCTGCCCCCCAGGATTTAACCTAGACCTGGGCACGTAGTAAATGATCAGTACTCTTGGAATTGATTTTTCTGGGTCATCACAACTTGTAGGAGCTACTTTGATGATAGCTATACCTAGAAATGTGAACCAGGGCCCTTGGTGCTATTGCTTCATGCTCCTGCTCAGGGTATTAGTTTTGAGTAGGACAGATAAAGAGACTTGGTCAGCTTAAGCAGTGGTTCTCAACCTGTGGGTTGTGTTCAATTTGTAACAATGAAAAGACATCCTGCATATCAGATATTTACATTATGATTCATAACAGTAGCAAAATTACAGTTATGAAGTAGCAACGAAAATAATTTTATGGTTGGGGGTCACCACAACATGAGGAACTGTATTAAAGGGTCGCGGCGTTAGAAGGTTGAGAACCGCTGGCTTAGGGGATGAGGACTGGCTGGCCAGGCCCACTGTGTTCCTTCCCCTCCCCTTCCTCCCTCAGCTCCACTCTTTAGACTACTATTTGTTTCCTGATTTTGGGGGGCAGTAAAGGGGGGAAATGATATCATTGCATTATACATCATACTTCCTCTCTTAAAGCCAAATCTCCCTACTCCCTGGCTGGGCATTCAAGAATCCAGAGCCTCCCTTTGTCTCATAAGCAGTAGCTGAACTGAAGGAAAGCCAAAGGAAAGCTAATAAGAAGTTAGTTTAGAAACTGAAGGAGGGGGCGGCTAGGTGGCGCAGTGAATAGAGCACTGGCCCTGGAGTCAGGAGGACCTGAGTTCAAATGCGGCTTCAGAGACTTAACACTTACTAGCTGTGTGACCTTGGGCAAGTCACTTAACCCCAATTGCCCTGCCTTCCCCCCTCCAAAAAGCAAAAAAAAAGGAAAAAAGAAACTAAAGGAGTAAGTTGGGGTTGAGGAAAGAATTGTAACATGAAGATGTCCCACCCTCACCTTGGAGAAGGCTCTGAGTTATGTCTCTAGCAGTGAGCATAGACTGCACGATGCAGCTACATTCTTTCTTTCACCCAGACTTCCTTGCAATAAAGGGCATGCATTTGTGAAACCATCATCTCTACACAGATGATTCCCAAATCTATATATCCTGCCAACCCCCTTCTCTCCCTGAGCCCCAGTCCCACATCACTGTCTTTTGGATTTTTCAAACTGGATGTCTCATAAGCATTGCCTGTTTGGCATATCTAAAATAGAATGCATTATTTTCTTTCTCCAAACTCTCCCCTCTTCAGAACTTCCCTGTTAGTGTTGAGGGTGCCACCATTCTCCTAGTATCCTAGGCTCACAACCTCAGCATCACTCTCAACTTGTCACTCTTACTCACCCTATATATACAATCCATTGAAATATCTTGCTCTTTTTACCTTTACATCTCTCCTGTAAGTCCCTTCCTCTTTACTCATATAGCTACCTCCCTGATATAGGACATTATCCTCTGGATATAAGGCCTTTCATGTGGATTCAACAGCCTTCAACAGATTCAACTTCTCCTCCTCCTTCTCCTTCTTCACTTCCTCTTCCTCCTCCTCCTTCTTCTCTTCCTTCTCTTCCTCCTCCTCCTTCTTCTCTTCCTTCCCCTCCTCCTCTTCTTCCTCTTCCTTCTCTCCTGTCTATAAACTCAACATGCCAGTTACACTGATTTACATGAGACTCCTAGACTATGAAACTCTGATCTCTAATCTCTAAACCTTTGCATTAGCTATTCCTCATGCCTTCCTTCATCTTTGCTTTCTAGTTTCCTTTAAGAAGGCTCAAATCCTTCAGCCAGAGTCCTTTCCTGGTCCTGCCCACCCTCCCACCACCCCTCCCTCCTAGCTGCCAGTGCCTTCCCTGAGATGACCTTCCATCTAGTCTGTATATACTTATATTACCTAGTGTTTTTGTGTGTGGTTCTTTCTCTTTTTAAAAAATAATATTTTATTTTTTTGAATTACATGTAAAGGCAATTTTTAAATTTTATTTAAAAAATTTTTGAGTTCCACATTCCTTCCCTCTCTCCTTCTTCCCCCCTCCCTAAAACAGTAAGCAATTTGATATAGATTATATATGTGCAATTATGTAAAACATGGGTTCATATTAGTCACGTTGTGAAAGAAGAAACAGACTAAAAGAAAAAAAGAACATGAAAAAAAATAAAGTGAAAATACTATGCTTCCATCTGCATTCAGCCTCCATCAGTTCTTTCTCTGGATGTGGACAGCATTTTTCATCATGAGTGCTTTGGAATTATCTTGGATCATTGTATTGCTGAGAAGAGCTAAGTCATTCAGAGTTGATAATCAAACAATGATGCTATTATTGTTGTGCCTAGTTATTTTCATGTTGCCTCTCCTATTAGAACATGAGCTTTGAGGGGCAGCTAGGTGGCACAGTGAGTAGAGCACTGATTTTGGAATCAGGAGGAACTGAATTCAAATCCAGCCTCAGACACTTGACACACTTACTAGTTGTGTGACCTTGGGCAAGTCACTTAACCCCAATTGCCTTGCCTTCCCCCTTCCAAAAATAAATGAGAGAGAATATGAGCTCCATGAAGGCAGAGATAATGCCTGTTTTTGCATCTCTAGTACTTAGCACAGTGCCTAGCCCTTGGTAAATGTTTAATAAAAGTTTGTTGACTGACAGAAATGACGGGATAGGATCAGGGCTTAGTCTGCAGTTGAGATTAGGGTTTAGGCCACAGTCTAAAATAGGGGTCAGATTATGGCCAGGGTTAGGGGTCAATCTGTAAACTAGGTGAAGGGGTTAATGCATTCATTTACTCAATGAATAGAGCCTACTATGTGCAAAGCCCTGTGTACCATGAGGAGGATGAGACAAATATGAATAATATATCTTTGCCCTGAAGGAGACTATTTTCTAGTAGAGAAGATAAAATGGGAAGAGATATCACTATACATAGCAGAGAGTACTGAGGGCCATTCATAAGAAAGGTCCTGCCAGAGTGCAGTGGAAGCAGAGATGAGGGAGCCATTGCTTCCACTGGGATGGTAGGAAGGACACTAGGCAAGATCTGATGGAGGAGAAGAAGGGACTTACTAAAGAATGGGTAGAATGGGATAGGTAGAAGGGACACCTTAAAAAAGGAGTATGGAGCTGGGAAAGTTCAGAGTAAGTCTAGAACCAACAAATAGTCAAATGTGGTAGAACATGAGGTAGATGAGAAGCATTCTGCCCACCTTCTGGCAGAGCTGTCATAAGATCTCTAGAGCTGGAAGGGGCCTCAGAGACCACCCAGTCTAATGCCCTCATTTTACAACTGAGTACACTGAGTTCTAAAGAGACTAAGTGACGTGCCCATGTTACATAGATGTGTCAGAAGTAGGATTTGAATCCAGGTCCTGTGACTACCAAGTTAATCTTTTTATATTGTATAGGAGTTAGGGATGGAATGTCCCATGATGAGGTCAAATAGTATAGGGTCTTGAATGCTGAACTAAAGAGTCTGGATTTTAGTCATGAAGCAGTAAGAAGCATGGATGCAATCAGCAAGTACTTATTATGCTTACTATGTGCCAGGAATTGGCCTAGATTTTACGGATGTAAAGGCAAAAATGAAATACTGGGTGTCCCTAAAGTCTGGACACATAGAACATCTCATTAACTATGCATATTTTCAAGAAATGAAATGAAATTTTCAACAATTTTATTTAATTAGCATACATTTTAGCCAAGATAATTTCATATGGAATAAAAGCTCTCATTAGCTATTGGAGACTATTTTCCATATTAATGAGATTAATTTAACTAATTAAATTAATTAATAGGGTTTCCTATGTCTTCCTATGACATTTCATTTATGCTAATTAAATAAAATGTTGTAGAAAATTTTGTTCATTTCATTTCTTGAAAATATGCATAGTTAATGAGATTTCCTATGTATCCAGACTTTAGGGACACCCTGTCCTACCTGCCTTCAAAGAGCTTACAATCTATCAGAGGAGACAGAAAGTACATATATTAAAGAAGGATCTTGGGGGCTTAGTGGATCCTGAACTCAAGAGAAGGCCAAAATCGTAACCAAAAAAAAAAGCTAATGTAGACTTAGGCCAACATGAAGAAAGTTAGGATGGCCAGAATGAAGTGACAGTCAATCAGTCATTCAATCCCTGAATTCATAAGCACTGATTAAGCTTGTTATATACCTGGCATTATGCTGATGCTGAGGTTACAGATACAAAACGATTTCTACTTGCGGAAAAGTGTACATTCTAACGGAGAAGACTTTTAATCCTGCCCTACTTTGTCCCCATCAGAGCATGTCTGAAGTAGTTGTTAAGTTCTGAACATTTTAGGAAGAAGGCTGATAAATTGGAGACTCTCCTGAGGAGTATAACCAGGATAGTGAAGGGATTATAGATGTTGTCATATGGATTTGTCGAAAAGCCTAGGAATGTTTAGCCTGGAGAAAAGCAGACTTTGGAAGGTGCAGTGGATAGAGTGCTGGGCCTGAAGTCAGGAAGATCTGAGTTCAAATTAAGCCTCAGACACTTAACTGTGTGACCTTGGGCAAGTCACTTAACCTGTTTGCCACAGTTTCCTCATGTGTTCAATGGGAATAATAATAGCACCTACGTTCCAGGATTGTTGTGAGAATCAAATGAGATAATAATTGCAGAGCACTTAGTGCAGTTCCTGGGACATCGTAAGCACTATCTAAACAATGTTAGCTATTTGAAGTGCTGTCTTAGGGGCAAAGGAAGGGATTTATTCTGATTGGCCACAGAAGTCAGATGTTGGAGCAACATCTGGAAACTGCAGAGAGACAGGTTTCACTTAGATGTAATGAAAAGGTTCCTGGCAAGTTGAGCAATGGCAGAGTGTAGCGAGCAGCCCTGGAAAGCAGTGGGTTTGTTTCTTGCCCTAGAGGTTTTCAATTAGAGGGTGAAAGAACATTTGTTAGGGATGTCAGAGAAGGGATGTATTCTTGTGTGGACTGATCTAGATGACTTCGGAGGGACCTTCCAACCGTGAGCTTCAGGGATTCTGTGAATACACATTTTTAAATCTGATTTTATTTATTTTTTAAATTACATTTTATTTTTATCACTGCATTCTTTCTCTCCCACCCACTCCCCACGTGAGAAAGCAAGAAAAACAAAACCCTTATTACAAACACGTATACTTAAGCAAGACAGAGTAGATATTGGCCATGTCTGGGGAAAAAATATGTCTCGGTTTATGCTCTGAGAGTCTATCACTTCTGTATCAGGAAATGGGTGACATGTTTCATTTCGAGTCCTCTGGAATTGTGGTTGGTTGTTGAAAAAGATATATTCTGAATGCCAGAGAATTCTACCCTCCAAAGCATATAGGCACTTTACTCTGCAATTGGGCCTGTATATGAAGAACTACTTCTCCTGTCATACCTCTAAATGGAAGTAAATGACTATCTGAAGAAAGAAGATGCTGCTCATACTTTCTTTGATAGAACCATTGAAGGTTTAGGAGGGAGGGTGAGAGGACGTGTCATCATCAGATCTGTCTGTGTTTTAGGAATACTGGAAGCAATATGGATTTGACTCTTGAGACCAAGAGATCCAAGTCTTAAAGAAATACATTAAGGTTAAATTCTTCCCTTTGTAGGATCAATCTTTCCCAAAGGACAAGAGCTTAGAGATCATTAGACCAATTATCTCATTTTATAGATGGGTAAAATGAAACCCTGTGAAGGGGAGAGATAGAACCAAGATCACCTAGGCAATTCATTGTAAGTTGCAAAGTTGGAATTTGAACCCACACTTTCTTCTCTGAGTAGAACTTATTCTTCAATTAACTCATTCTGAGAAATGGACATATCTCTGTCTCTTAGAGGACAAGGTCTATGTAGCCTGAGCTGCCAGAACTGGACAAGGAATTCCCCTTTGATGCTCAGCCAGCTCCCAGATTCCTATTCTTCCTGCTCTCCTTAAGAAACCGAGACATGGGAAGAAGTTCCAGCTGGTTGGTTGGGTCCCTGGAGATAATGAGATTGTTCAGAGGGACACAAAGACATCTGGCCCATGTCAGGAAGTGGCCAGATCTGCTGTGGTCCTTGGTTGCGCTGGAAAATTACTGTTTATTAAGGGAATAGGTTATGTTTATCTAGGAAGGTCCTTTAGGCAGCCCAATTCATCTGGAAAGGGTCAGATGGACCTTTAATGAGGAAAACCTGTGTATGTATTTTGTGTGTGTAGTTATCTATTGTATATATGTGTTATTTTATAGCTAGTATATATTGGTATCCATTGTGAATATATATTGTGTATCAGTTCTGTTATCTTGTGTATCTCTTGTATGCATGTGTTATGTCCATCTTGTCTATGTGTTGTGTTGGATTCTATCTATCCATCTATCTATCTATCATCTATCTATCTGTCTATCTATCTATCTATCTATCTATCTATCTATCTATCTATCATCTATCTATCCATCTATCTATCTATACCTGTAGGGAAGTATTTTGAGGACGGTTAGTACACAGACAAGCAGAGATGGAATTCTCAATTTCTTCCCTCAGACCCCTCAGGGGGAGGGCATTTTAGACAAAGGGAACAGTGAGACCAAAAGAAGGAAAACAGGAGAATACAAGAGATATTCAGGAAGGAAGAGAACCCTAGATTGCCTGAGATATCGAGTTCATAAAGGGGGTTGTAGAAGATAAGACTGGGAAGGCACTGTTTGTTGGGATTCATCCTTTAGTTTTTGAAGAGGACCTATGACATCATGGGGTGATAGCTTGACTTTTGCTTCAATTGAATTTAAGTGAGGCAGAGCTGCATAAAGTTGTCAGCCTCATTTTCTCTTTCAGAGTCATTTAAGTCCAGTGGCAGGACAAAAGTCAGGACAACTGGCTATGACCTGAGATCCAGTGTATGACCTTGGCGTCTGACTAAGCTCCAAGTATTCTACTGTGTTGCTTCAGCCGCCTTCATGGCTATTGAAACAAATTGTTCTCATCCACCCATTCCAACAGGCAGAAGTCTTCACATGCTTGGGGTAGACATCGCCCTAACTCACTGATGAGTTTGAGGCCTATCAGTGACCCTCAACCCATCTGCTGCAATGGTTTACCAGGTTGTGGCTGTTGCACAGGCTACAGATTTTTGGAGCCACAAGTGAGAGTTGAGTGCCAGGTGGACACCAAAGGTAGATGAGCAGCCCTGAGAAGTGCTTGGCAAGCTCTCACGCCAGAGTCCTCCCTGAACACCCCATACACCCAGGAAGATAGGCAGATGACAGATTAAGGGGTACCTTGAATAGCAGGTTGAGGAATGACAGAATCACAAAATTTGAAAGTTGGAAAGGATTTCAGTGGGCATTTAGTCCAGCCCATCCACGAAGGGAATCCCTACCACACCATATTTGACAAGGGGTTGTTGAGTCTCTTGTGAAGCCCTCTGAAGAGGAGGGATCCACTACCTCTCAGAGCTGCCCATTGGGCCTACGCTGAGGTAGCTCTTATTGTTAAGAAGTTTTCTCAACATCAAGACTCAGTTTTCCTCTTTGCAACTTTGCCTACCACATTGCTCTGAGTTCTGCTCTCTGGGGACAAGTAGAATAATTCTCATCCCTTTTCTACATTATAGCCCTTCAAATACATCAGTCAATCAATCAATCAAAAAGCATTTATTAAGCTCTTATTATGTGTCAGGCGCCATCTTGAGTGATGGGGATACAAAGAAACCACTAATATATTCCCCTCTTTTAAGTCTCCCCTTCTCCAGGATAACTCTGCCCTGGCCCTTTAGCCAATCCTCATACGACATGGGCTTGAGGCCCTTCACCATGGACTCTGTCCAACTTTCCAGTGTTTTCCTTAAACTGTAATGCCCAGAAATGTATACAATACTCCAGATGAGCTCTGAGGAGGTCAGAGTACCCACAGTGAAACAATCACCTCCCTGCTGCTGGAAGCTACGTCCCCCCTCACTGCTGCCCAAAAGCTCATTAACTTTCTTGAGTCCTGCATCACCTTGATGATTCAATTTTGAATTCCCCCAAACTCCCAGATCTTTTTCAGAACAACTGCTGTCTAACTCATCTGATAAAGTTGATTTTTTATTCTAATGTGTAAGACTCTATGTATCTCCTTTGAATTTTATATGATTAAGTTCAGCATAATCCTGAGAGATGATGTAAAGATTCTCTAGGGTCTTCACTCTGTTATCCAGTGTGTTAATTATCCCTAATATTTGTCTATAGGCTGTGAGGAGCTAGGGCTAGGGAAATGGAGAGTGATGTGGTCAGGGGTATTCACTAAGATGGAGATCACTCTGGAAGGGAGTTCAGGACAGATTTTGTGGGGGTGGAAAGCTTTGGAGAGGAAGTGGCACTGGAAATTGCAGAAGAGGGGGTGAGAGGGAGACTTTGAGAGCAAAATCAGCTTGAAAAAGGGGAGCCAGATTTAGATATTCTCTCATTATGGACCCCCCCCCAATCCCTTGCTCTCTGCTCAGCTTGGAAAGAATGTATTTTCCTTGGGGAAAGAGGCATGTGTGGGGGAGCTACAAGGCTATGGGTGCATCCATGTGTGTACATGCTTGCTCGACTAATTACACCCCCTGCCCATGTCCTCATCCAGCCCTCCCCAACTTTCCCCACATCAAAGGCTCAGTGTCTCATAAGCCCAGAGAGAAAGTTTCGGAGCCTTGGGCCATTGGGCTTGGGAGGAAAATTGAGAAAAACCAAGAGCTAGGAGTTGGGCACTGACAATAAAAAACAAACACACAAACCAGCCCCACTGAATTTAGGGTCAGGGAATTTGTGTTCAGATCCTAGTGCTACTAAAAAGCCTGTGTGATCCTTAGCAAGTCACTTGATCTTTCTGGGCCTCAGTTTCCTCATCTGTAAAATGAGAGGTTTGCACTCAGCCTCTAAGGTCCCTTTTAGCTCTAAATCTCTAAATCTCCTTTAAAAAAGTTTTTGATCTTTAAAGCTCCCTAGCACCAGCTTACCTCTCACCTGTAATTCTGTGACAGCCCTTCAGGATCATTTACTTTGTGCTCCTTTCAAGAACTTCTATCTCTCTCATGTCTCTAAAATCCTTCTCTCTATAACCCCTTTGGTTCTGCTTAGTTTCTTTCCAAAGTTATGTCTGTCTGTCCTTGCTTCTATTCCCCAGGAGGCCAGGATTAGAAGATCATAGATGTAGAAGTGGAAGGAACCCCCGGGGCTCATCTAGGAAATGGGGACAATATCCAGAAATTCAGATTCATGCTTCTCACTTTGTGCCCTCCCCCCCACCCCGCCCCTCCACAAGAGTCCAACAGAGCAGGGTGCCCCTTCAGCCCGTGTCTTTCCCTAGGAGTACTATCCTGCCCTCCCTCCTGAGAGCACAGAGACTACAGCACCTGGGGTGCCTTTTGATGTCAGACCAAGAGCCAGCCCTCTGCAAAACTGTGAAGACTTTGAAGTACCTTGACTGACCCTGGTTCCTCCCTGTCAGGAAGGAAAGGCCAGCTCTTAAAGTTACACTAAGCCTTTTAGGACTGAACATGTCTTCTTCTCAGAATGGGTTTACATTTTTAAAAAGAAACGTGAAATGAGCAATGTTTAACCTAAAGGAATGAATCCCAATAACGTAGGAGAGTGTCGGTATCAGTCACCTTAAAGGACAGCCATCCATAAGCATTCCTAGTCTATCAAGAGCCCTGCATCAGGAATCTGGGAAATGGGGTGAGGGGTAGAGTATAAATGAAGCAGAAGACACTGACCCTGCCCTTCACCAGCTCACAATCTAAGGGGCAAGGTGACAGTGAAAATCTTAAAGGGAGAGTTAGATCAGGAATCAGAGACTTGACTTCTAGTGCAGACTCTTGTTCCGTGACCCGAGGACAGTAATTTCCTCTCTCTGAGTTTTAGTTTCTCCATTTGTAAGATGAAGAAGTTGACCCAGATGATCCCTAAAGGTCCTTTTCTAGCTCTGACGATATATTTTAAAATTTCCAGCACTGACGTTGCAATTTTTCGGGAAAGACTAGATATTTGCATATGAGTCAGACTTGGAGGCAGCTGCCTCAAGTGGAGTCTAGAGTACCAAATAACAGCAGATAACCTATGATTTAAGGTAGCCTGCTCCAGTGAAAAGGGTGCTATAATTGGGGCCCGAGGACCTGAGTTCAAATCCTACCTTACCACTTACCTTGGGGTTAAGTCCCTTAACTTCTCTGTATAAGTTTCCTCATATGCAAAATTAAGTTTGCACTAGATGATCTTTGGTCCCTTCTAGACCAAGATTTATGATCCTATAAGCTAAGTCTGTCTGTGCTGACCAGTTCTCTTGGTAAAGAAGGCATCAGAATGGGGTCGTGGTCCTTGTGGAAAGCTTCTTAGAGGGGATGGATTTTGAGCTAGCTGTGGTCAAGGCTTGGCTTAGAGATAGCACTGGTACAGGAAAGACTAAATCATGTATGAGGGTGAAAGAGAATAGACTAGTTTTGCCAGAAGAGAGAGCCTTGATCAAGAAGGAGCAAGAGGTCAGATTAGTGTGGTCTAGGCTGGGGTGATGGGCCACAGGGGCTGAAGAAGTTTCCCGATAGGCCTGCATCTTTTCAGCTATAGGAAGATTGGGCATCATACTGAACTAAAGACACAGAAAAGGTTAGGAATGAGTACTAGATTCCCACAGTCTCTGGAAAGCTGGAGAAGGGCCAAGTGCCTTCAGCCACCTGAAAGGTATTGGCTTTCTCCCCTTGGAAGCTGGGAAGCCCATCGTACCTGGCATCCAGCTTGCAGAAAAGCCTGACTTTGGTTCAGGGGAGTCTCTGGCCACCCAGAACCTCTGTCTACAAGGGAGGGCCCAAGCTCCAGTCCTAGGGCGAAGGGACTCTGGGGTAAACTCTCAGTCTGAGATCAAAGGCATCGGAATCCAGCTCTGTTTAATTACAGAGCAGAACAAATGAAAGCAAGGAGAGGCCATCTGTTTCTCAAACAGTGACAGCACTGGGCAGCTTGACTTTCCCAGTTAGAAAGGGGTGTGACCGAGTCACACCCAAGGCTACAGTCCCTTCCCCAGCACAGAAATTCCCTTCACTGAGGACCCACTACTGGAGAGAAGTTCCCACAGGAAAGGCTGGGAACACCTTTACAACCCAAGTCCTGAAACCCCTTTCACCTAAACAGGCTCTTTTCTCTGTCTCTAGCTGCTTCCAACTAAACTAAGCCTTCCTGGGAATCCCTCCTTAACTCCCTGGCTCCAGTCTATGTGTTAAAAAGCCCTTAATTAAACTAAAGCAGGGTCAGGCAGGGTTAGCCAAAGACCTTGAGGCCTATTTGAACTTGACAAACCTTAGTATGTGTAAATTATTATGCTTTATTCCCTTTCCCCTACCCTGATTTCTTGTTAAAGTTTTTTATTTTATTTTTTTAAAACTCAGATCAGTCTTTGCTGAATTAAGGGAAGGAGGATGGACCCAGAATCAGGGGGAAATTGAAGAATCCTCTAAGGTGTGACTGATGATGATGGTAATGTGTTAAGATGAATAAATTCTTTGGGGAAGAATCTTTGGATTATCGGAAGCTAAAACCAGACACAGGGCAGTATTTCTTCACGATTCAATCAAAACATTTACTAACCTCCTACTACATACACCAGAGTCAGCCCAGAGAATACATAAGATAAAAAACAACACACTTCCTGCCGTCAAGGAGGTCACAGTCTAATATGAGGGATACATTATATACATAGAAAAGTATGCTGTAAGGTAGAGAGTAATTTAATCAGAGCTGAGGAAAGACCCAGAAAAAGTTCTCTAGGAAAATTTGGGATGGCAAAGAAAACTTTCCTTTGGTAATTGAGGCTAGTTCTAGGGCCATGATGGGGGATAAGAACCTGTGGATATGGGAGAACAGAACCTGAGATTGTGGGCATGTCAAGGCCCGGTACTGGGGAGAAATTTTGGTTGGGCCTCTATGAAGTCAATGCCAAAGGGTGACCATCCTGAGATTAGGCAACAGGGCCCCAGCTGGGACTTCTAGAGCATAAAAGTTCATTTTGGGATCTGTTTATCCTTCATCCTTGACAGTAAATACACCAGTCAGAGCTAAGCCAAATGTAATGGAAGCTGTGTACTTATTTTGTTGTTCTAAGGCTTGATCTGGAGCCAGGAGATTTGGCCTTAAAAAGACAGTCTTATTCCCCATCCCCAACCAGCCTGTCATTCCTCATGTCCCTCATCTCCCCCAAATATTAGAAAGCTAGGTTTTCCCAGATGACTCACTCTGCCATCCCTCTCTTGTTTTGGGGATGACTCCTTTGTGAGCAGTCCTTACCAAAGGACCCTCAATCATTGAATAACAGAACAGATTTTGTAATCAAAGAATCATTGCCTCTCTTTTCTTTAATCTTCTACCTACCCTCCTTGTAGTCACACTCTCTCTCAAATTCTTTTCCAACCCAATACCTTCCCTAATAATATTCTCCCTCCCTGAATCTCTGTATAAACTTTGTCCCTCCTTCAGGGTTTCTTTTCAGAGGCTGGTCCCTTCCTGAGTTCAACAGTTGGGTTATAATAATAACAAACAAGTAACACTTTAGTCAATCAACGAACACCTACTAAGTGCAGGCTGCTGGGGCCACAGGTACAAAGAATGAAATGATTCCCCACTCAAAGGAGAACATATTCTCATGAGGATGGAAAACAAGTACATACATGAGTACATATGCCATCCAAATACAAGGTAGTTTCAGAGGGATGGCATGTTTTCATGCAGAAGATGGTGCTTGAGGTGCATCTTAAAGGAAGAAAGACTATGAGGCTGAAGTGAGGAGGGAGTACATTCTAGCTAGAAAGATGGCCAGTACAAAAGCCCAGCAAGCTTTACAAAGCACTTTCCACCCAACAGCCCTGGAGGAAGGTAATGTAAGTGTCATTCCCATTTTACTGATAAAGAAACTGAGATCCAATAAATATCTCTCCCATGGCTCGACCTCTCGGGCCACACACTGCCCCTCCTCCTGCCGCCACCACCATGCCCTGAAAAATCGAGGAAATAAAAGACTTCTTGCTCACAGCCAGGAGAAAAGATGCCAAATCCATCAAGATCAAGAAAAACAAGGACAATGTGAAGTTTAAGTTTCACTGCAGCAGGTACCTGTACACATTGCTTATCACAGACAAAGAGAAGGCAGAGAAGCTTAAACAGTCCCTGCCTCCTGGTTTGGCTGTGAAGGAGCTGAAGTGAAGAAATCATTCATTGTTACATTAAATTATATTAAAATGTAGGGGGGAAAAAAAGAAACTGAGATCCACAGAAGTGTATTGGGGGCTTGGCCTGCTCTTGAGAACTACTCCCTTGTCTAGCCCCTCATTAAAGAAGTAATATGACTTGCCCAGGTTCAAATAGTTATAAGGGTCAAAGAAGGTTTTCAGACTCAGGTCTACTGACTATAAGGCTAGAACTCTTTCAGGTTTTAAAGAGTTTGCCTTTTTTCTTCTGACCCCTCTATCTCCACTGAAGCACCCTTAGGATTCTGGTTTGTCTGGAATGAACTGGCTCTCCCCTCACATCGGGTTCCCCCATCAATTCCTTCAACATACACAGGCACCTCTCTTGTTTTCCTTCCAGGTGACCAGGCAATTTGACTGCCCTCTGGGACAATCAGAAGGATGCTATGCCTTGTCCCTCTTCAGAGCCAGAAGAAGCTTTAGTTCTACTGAGCCCAAGGGGGCTCTACCCACTGCCTGAACAGGCTGTTTCAGGGCCTGGAGGGAGTTCAGAACTACAGACACCATCTTCCAGGAGGTCAAGGGGATAACAAAGAGATAAAGATACAAAGATGCTGCCAGCATTGGCACTTTGATACTTAATCTCATGTATGATAGTTGCCGGCTGTGGATTCTGCAACTGTGCACTCAGTGCTCTGGTTTTCCAGCACCCTGCAGGGATTATTGGACAATACCAAGCCCTAGGACTCCTTCCCTCTGGCTGATCAGTTCATTTTGTAATCCTACCCTGGACTCCCTCCAGCAGGAATCTTTGCCCAGCTGAGGCACTCCATGGGGCATGCCATCTGCCTACCAAACTCCAAAAGTACCCGCCACTAGAACTGTGTTCAAAAGGTCAACGGATCCTATAATTCCAGGGTCTTGGTGCTCCAGAGAACCTTAGAATATAAACTGTTAAAACACAGGATGGCAGTTAGAAGCAACTCTAGAGCCCACTTAATCCAATTTCGTCTCTTGATGAATGAAGAAAATGAGGCCCAGAAATGGGTTATGACTTGCCCAAGGTCATGCAAGTTTTGGCAGAGGCACTTGATTCCCAGTCTAGGTTTCTTTTTTTTTTTTCCTCTACCATGCTATGTCAGGGTGGCATTCCTTAGCTCCTTACCTCACTGCTTCCCTTTAGTCTCATTCAGGATAGGAAAAATGCATCACTAGAGAAATACCTAATCAAGGGAGGGAAATCTGTATTTGGGTACACCACACAGGGCTCAAAACCCAGCTCTGTTACTCATGTAACCTTGCCCAAGGTACTAAAGAAAAATGGGGAGGTAGAGTGTTGGACTACATGACACCTAAAGTCCTTTCAATCATGAAATGTATGATCCTAGGATCAGAATGATCTCAGAAGTCAGTTGGCCCAGGACACTGTGCTTATCAAAATAACATTTCCATTTTCCCTAAATATGATTTTATTTTTGTTTTGGATTCTTTTTATTTGTTTTGGCAGGGGGGAAGGTAAGGCAATTGGGGTTAAGTGACTTGCCCAAGGTCACATGGCTAGTTTTGTGTTAAGTTTCTGAGGCTGGATTTGAATTCAGGTCCTCCTGATTCTAGGGCCCATGCTCTATTCACTGTGCCACCTAGCTGCCTCCCTACATATGATTTTGTAGTCAATATTTTATTTTCTCCTAAGTGTTAGGAAAGGTCTTAGTGCACCCACACCCCTACCCCCATTCCCACGTGTACCAGTGAAGTGTCCATATACTTAATTCTGTTTTAAATCCAGCAGAGGAGCATTGTTTCCCTTGTTCAAGATGTTTCAGTGTTCCAGCATACATTAAATGCCTCCTACCCTGGAAGCAAAGACATTGGGCCATTTATTCCTATTGCCCTAACCAACAAGATAGCATCAAGCAAGGAAGCCAGCCTAAAGAGAGAAGGAGAATCTCTGCCCAAAGTACTTTTCAGGTGTGTCCCTTGACATAGGTGTGACCTTTGAAGTGGGTTCCCCAGAGAGTCTCATTGATGCTATTGTCCTGGATTTAGGTAGCATCTGCACACTCTGAGACTGCTTCCACCCCTTTAAACAACTGAACATTGAATCTGGAGAGCCTGCTGCCTCATCCCTTGTTCAAATAAGACTTCTAGGCATTTGATCCTGGTTTCAAAGAGGCATTTGTAGGCCTTTGTCACAGTTGGGTGAGGCCTGTGCCTACCAGAAACTGGGTTGGATTATCTACTGGTTTTGAATATTCCACACCACTCTACTAGTGATGATAGTTCTAGAGGCCCTACATCCTCCAGAACACAGGCATTCAGTTCACTTGGGAATGAGGCTATTCAAGAAACTGCCATTGGTAAGTATGAGCAGAGATCCCAATTGACTCCCTCAATACATTCCCCCAGTCCAGGAAATGAAGCTCCTAAGAATTCCCAGATGTTTCAGTTAGCAGAATTTGCAAAAAGGTGGGTTGGGGGTGGAGAGCAGAGGCAGCTCCAAGAGTTGACCCACCTCCTTCCTCCCCCTCTTCTGGGACCAGTCACTCCAGGTATCTGACTAACATTCCCCCTGAACTGATTTCTTCAGATGGGGGCCATAAAGTTTTACAAGGTGGATATTTCCCTTCTCAACCACATGCTGGCCAGAAGAGGGGAGGAGAGACAGGTGTTGTAAAAGTTCTCACAGACCGCCTTTGGGTTTGTTATCAGCTCCATGTTTATTAACACCCCAACTGCGCCTAGCTATCTCTGAGCAGGGGGCACAGAGGGCCTGTGTATCTTGGCAGGAACAGGGCTTCCTTATTGGCATAATAGCCAGTCCTTCAGAGACATATTTTGAGACATCTCAGAATTGGGCTGGGGGTCGTGGGTTTCACCAAAACTTGAATGAATAGAGCAGTTCAAAGTATGTTTAGTGACTTAGTGGATAATGTATGCCCTGTGGTGTGGCAGTTACTGTGAGGGATTATAGGATCATTGGATTAGGAAAGGAACTGAGAGATAAATGGGTGAATGATTTAAAAAGCATTTATTAAGTGCTTACTATATGCAAGGCACTGTGGTAAGTGCTGGGGATAGTACAGAAAAAGCCCAGACAATTCCTGCTCTCAAGGAACTCTCACTATGAGGAAAACTACTCGAAGTTCAGCTGTGGGGCTGGTTTCTAAGCCTCTGGGTAGATGGCAAGGTCTAGGGATCTTGGAAGGACTTGGAGGTCTGGAAGTCAGAGTGGCAGGGCAGACGTCAAGGCTTTATGGAATCCCATCTTACCAGTCAGATTGTTGTAAAGACTTCTAGGTGGCTCAGTGAATAGAACTCTGTCTCAGAGTCAGGAAGACCCGAGTTCAAATCTGCCCTCTGATACTTACTAGCTGTGTGACCCTGGGCAAATCACTTAACCTTGTTTGCCTCGGTTTCCTCATCTGTAAAATGAGCTGGAGAAGGAAATGGCAAACCACTCTAGTATCTTTGCCGAGAAAATCCCAAATGGGGTCACAGAGAATTGGACGTTCCTTACCAACAACAACTTTGAGGGTAAAACCATTACCTCACAAGGAGATCCTTCCCACCTCTGGGCTATCTAATTGTTATTAGGGCAGTTAGGTGGCAAAGCCAATGGATGACTGGTCTTGGAATCTGGAAGACCCATCTTTATGAGTTTGAATCCAGCGGCAGACACTCACTAGCTATGTGACCCTGATCAAGTCTCTTAACCCCAATTGTCCCTCCCCACCCAAAAAAAAAGATTTACCTTACTTTGAACCTCATCTTTACCAAATGCTTCACTTCTTGTTTTATCCTCAGGGACCAAGCAGAATAAGTCTAATTCTTCTTCCATATGACATCTAGTTCAATGCCCTCATTTTTCAGTTAAGGAAACTCTGACCCAGAGAGATCAGTGATTTGTCTAAGGCCATATAGATAGAAAGTAGGGGAGTGGAGACTCAGGTCCTTTGACTCCAAATTCAGCACTCTTTCCCATACATAATACTGCCTCCAAACCTTCAGTGCATGACCATCTATTCCCATCCCTCCAGTCTTCTGACCCAGCCTGTGCACTGCAGCCAAGAGACCCCAGCTTTACACTGTCTGATTTGTGTGGAAGCTGAGGAGGCGGCTAAAGGAGGGAGAAGTTGCTTGCTCTGGACTCCTCACCCCGTTTTCCATTCTCCTTTCCCCTTGGTCCCAGGGGAGCCTCACTGAAGCTGCAGCTGCTGAACTCAAGCGGAACTCTCTGCCCAGCGGGTGAGGAGGGTGTCCATAATTCATCAGCTTCAAACTCAGCCTGGCTATTGTTTCTAAGAGGGTTGGGGGCCGGGTCCTAGCTTTTGACTCTAGATGGCTTCTCTCTGTCCCTACCCCCAACCCTCCAGGGAGTCAGCTCTTGAAGTGGGTACCAATTTCCTGACACCCACAGCAAAATGAGCCTTCTACCTTCCTCCTGGCCAGGTTTGCCAAGACCCCAACCAAGCAATTTGCTCACTTTCAGAGCAAATCTTATTTTCCCTAGAGGGTTCTGAGTTTAGTTACAGGGTCTGTGGGAAGGCACAAGAAATTTCAGAGAATCATAGAATATTAAGAGTTGGAAGTAACCTTAGATGTCCTCTGGTCCAACCCACTCCCCTAATTTTGCAGATGGGAAAAAGAGGAAGGTTGTGACTTGCTCAGGATCACATGACAAATTAGAGGCAGAGCAGGGACTCAAAACCAGGCTTCCTGACTCCCAGGCCAGTGCTCTTTTCCCTTCCTCTTGTCCCAGGACTTTAAAATCATTTCCTTCCCACAACAATCAGAGGCTCTTTGACTCCCACTTCAAGAAGTTCATTGTCAGCAGGGCAAATGGAGCGGTCTAAGCTCCTCTCAGCAGGCCTGGGTTAATACAGCCAGCCAAGGAGAAATGGGCCTCTGGTTTCCCATACTCATTAATACGGGCGTCAGTGTCCCATGAAACATCAGACGGGACAGAGCGAGGCAGAGAAGGAACTCAAGTCTCCCATCCTCAGACTGGCCCTGGTTGAATCAAACTCCACGCCACCAACACAATGATTCATGAATTGCTTCTGAAAGCCTTTGTATCTTTAACCTTACCAGCCCTTTTCTCATATCATATGGGGGCAGGGGCTGGAAGTCATGAAGGGAGGGCTGAGGGACTCTGGGGTTCCCCAGGACTCCCCCTGCTAGGCAGTGCAATGAACTCTATGAATCTGAGAGGACACATTCCAGGCCACTGAACAATGCCTGGAGGCTCAGACTACCACTTGTTGCCTCAAAGAACAGATAATTCTCAGCGTACTTCCCAATTTAGAGTCAGACAATGTCAGAGCTGGGAGGGACCCTGGCAATCAATTTCTCCAGGGGTTTTTAACTTGAAGTCTGTGAACTTGCTTTTTGAAATATTTTTATAGATGAAAAAATACATATAATTATGTATAAACTGATATGTATAAATATAACTATATAATTGGCTTACTTTGTAATCCTATATATTTCATTTTATGCATTTTAAAATATTATTCTAAGAAATCTGTAAGCTTCATCAGACTCCCAAAGCAGTCTATGACACAAAAAAGCTTAAGAATCCATGACCTAGTCTATATGTAAAACCTCTGATTTTATATATAGATGGGGAAACTGAAACTCAATCAAGGGCAGAGTTGAAACTAGATTCCAGATCTCCTGACCCTTGGTCCTGGGCTCTCTGCAGTGCATCAGATTGTTCTCACATCCCCCATCCCCACCCCCCATCACCACACCTAGCATTTTGACTTGAAGTTCCTTGGAATAACAAGTGAGATGGGGAGTAGGGAGACTGGAAGGAAGCTGAGACAGGAAGCAACAGATCCATAATGCTAACTGAGACCAGCTCAATTAATGTCAACAAAATGTATTTATGAAGCCCCCACTCAGCTCAAGGCACTGTACCTACTGCCTGGGGCCTGGCAGGAATAGTCATTGTTTAACCTTATTCCTTGGGCAGTCCAGACAAGAGTAGAAGGAGTTTACAAATAAAAATACTGGTGACCTCAGGGAAGTGAACTGATAAAAGAGGGGAAGAGAGAAGATTATTACATATGTATATGTGTATATATATATATATATATATATATATATACACACATATATATACATATATACACACATATATACATATGTATTTATACACACATATACATATATATGTGTGTGTGTATAAATTTAAAATATATCAGTTTAATAAATGGCTTGTATATAAAATAGCTCACATTTATGTAGTGCCCCCTATGTGCCAGGCATTGTTAAGTGCTTTATAATTTGATTCTCACAACAATGCCAGGAGGTAGGTGCTGGTATTATCCCCATTTTATAGATGAGGAAGCTGAGGCAAGTAGAAGTTAAGTGACTCCCCCAAGATCACACAGCTATTATGTATCTGAAGACAAATTTAAGTCAGATGGTCCTGACTCCAGGCCCAGAACTCTTATCTACTGTGCCACCTAATTACCTCTTCCTTCTCTCTCTCTCTCTTTCTCTCTCTCTCCTTCTGTATTCTGTCCATATCCAAATCCAAATCCATATCCATATCCATATATATGCAACTAGGTGGCTCAGTGGCTAGAATGCTGGACCTGGAGTCCGGAAGTTGTTGTTTGGTCATTTTTCAGCCATGTCTGACTCTTCATGGTGTCATTTCAAGGTTTTCCTTGGCAAAGATACTGGAGAGGTTTGCCATTTCCTTCTCTAGCTCATTTTACAGATGAGGACACTGAGGCAGACAGGGTCAAGTGACTTGCCCAGGGTCACACAGCTCTAGTAAGTGTCTGAGACTGGATTTGAACTAAGGTCCTCCTGACCGTAGGCCCGGTACTCTATCTACTTTACCACTTGGCTGCCTGGTAATGACTAAAATGGCTGAACAACAGTAATACTCATACACATACACATATACACATATGTATGTATAGATATACACACATATAATTCTCCCACTGCAGCTGAGATAAACAACTTGGGGAACTTTTTAAGAGTTGAGAAACTTTAGCTCAGCCCAAGGAGCAGGGTGGATGTCAGAGGAAAAGCTCTTTCTTGGGCCACAGAAAGGATGTTTTCTCATCAGACTGTGTCGGGTAAGAATTGTGGTCTGTAGCTCTTGAGCCCTGAGGTTTCCACAAAGGACAGGATGAGGTGGAGGCTGTCCAGAAAACTCTGGGTGTGAAACTACTGGGAATAGGGGAGGAAGATTTGCACAGGATGAACAGCTACTGAGAGGAAGCAGCAGAAAGAACCAGGCCAGTGTTGGGCTGTTGCCTGGGCATTCTTTCACTTCTCTTCTGATAAAAAGTCCAGCATCTCTAGGAATCTAACTCAGAGAACAAGAGAGAAAGATTGCAGAGGAAGCAGTTTCCTAATGCTTAGGAGCGGTAGGGAAGGTGGTGGTAGGAGGTTAGTAGGGCTTATTCTAAGGGATAAGAGAATTCTTTAGGAGTGGGGGAGGGGAGATAGTGGCTAAAAAGGACGGAGCCCCCAAACATCTCTGTAAAAGGCCCCAAGAAACCTTCTCAAACTTTTGCTGTTGTGATTTCCTTCCAACATGGTTCTACACTTTAGCCATAGATGCATTTTAGTGTGGGTCAACACAGAACCTAGAAAGAGAGAGAATTGTAGAGGCACAGAAATATGGAAAAGAAAGATCTTTTAGGGACCATGGTCCTCTTAGGGATCATTTTGTCCAATGCTGGATAAAAAAACTGAGTTTCAGAGAAGGGAGACAAAGTGCCCGTACTGGCTAAATGAACGAGTGACAGAGAAAGGATGAGAATTCATGTTTCCTGACTCCCCAGATTTGTGTTCTTTTGAGAAATTCGTGGGATGGACTTTTTGAAAAAATCTTGAATGTTTTCATTGCTCGAGGAAAAACCACTGTCCTGTAGTGAGTGGGCGGAGCAGCTGCTGAGCCAAATGGCCTTCACAGAGGACAGCAGTGACTTATGTCTGTTTTCTTTGGTGGAATAGATTGTTTATTCAGCAGTCCACTAGCCTTGCTCCCTCACCCCAAAACACACACACCCTCCCCATCCCATCCCACTTCCAAAAGGGATGTTTACTGCAGGGGACTTGCTGAATGAATGGCATTTTGCTCCAACCCCAGGAGGGGACAGGATGGCCTGGATCCCTCATTTCTAACTGTCTTGCTTCCTCCGCAATAGAGAGAAACTGGTGGGAACAGGCTGTGCGGCCTGACTTGGCTCTCCATTCGGAAACCGTACCCTACTCCCTGAGAGAGGGAAGGTGATTGAACTCTAACAGATGTGGAACTCTCAGTGGAAGGTAATTACATGCTCTGTCCATCAAGCCACAGAGACAGACAACATTTTTTAACGTGGGCTTTTCCCAAGTCCTTTTCAAAGAAACTGTATGTTGTGCTGTTCAACTGTGTCCACCAGGAAATAAGGGGCATGTTCTTCTCAGGAACTTGGAAAGGAGTCCTATCAATGGATTTATTTTTTTCTCTCTCTCTCTCTGGAGCTTACCTCCCTTTCTCTAGTCTCTTAATTATAACCATATTTCCAAGCTACACTTTGGTTATCACTCTTGGTCTGGGATTTTCTCTTCCTCAAGTCTAGCTGGGACATTTTGGGAAACTGTGAGATGAATCATTATAACTGTGACATCACCTTGGCTTGTCGATCTAGCTCTTTTATATTTCACAAAACACCTTCCCATACATTGTCTCATTTGAGTCTCACTTTCTGCAGGGAATGTGATGACAATTAAGTGAGCAAAAGGTTCCCTCTCCAGTTCAGTGTTCTTGTCATTTCCCTAATCAAGTTTGGTGACTCTCACTGTGTATAGGATTAAGCCCATGTTTCCTAGCCTGATATTCAAAACTCTCCATAGTTGGGAGAATCCTTCCAGAACATTCTCTCACCTTGTACATTTGGTACCATCCAGGCAAACTTTCTGCTGTTTCTGGACAGTACTCTACCCATCCTGGTCTCTGTGCCTTTCCTCAGGCTGATATCTCTGTAACTACTCAGAAAGTCCTACCTCCGATTTTCTTGCTTAATTAGAGTCTTTGTGATGCTGGACAAGTTACTTAACTTATCTAGACCTCAGTTTCCTCATCTCTAAAATGGAGGTAATAATTATATCTACTTTACCAGATTGTTTGAGAGGATCAAATGAATTTACGTATTCAAAGTGCTTTGATTTTTATCATGCCCATTTTTTTTTGCATGAAACATTCTCTTGATAACTCTAATTTTCTTGAAGTGAGCTCTTTTCTTTCCCATTCTATTGTTTTATTTCTTTGCATTGCTCATTTAAGAAAACCTTATCTCTACTTGTTTTCTCTGGAATTCTTCTTTCTGGTTGGGTATATCTTCCCTTTTCTCCTTCCCCTTTAACTTCCCTTCTTTCTTCAGCTACTTCAAAGCCTCATCAGATAGCCATTTTGCTTTCTTGCTCTTCTTTTTCTTTGGAATTTTTTTGTTGTTACTGCCTCCTGCACAATACTATAAACCTCTGTTCATGGTTCTTTAGGCACTCTATCTACCAGATCTAATCCCTTAAATCTAGTCTTCACTTTCACTTCATATTCATAAGAGATGCTATTTAGGTCATACCTATATGGTCTGATGAATTTCTCTACTTTCTTCAATTTAAGTCAAATTTTGCAACAAGAAGTTCAAGATCTGAACCACTGTCAGCTTCTTCAAGAAAATTGGAGATATCAAGGGAATGTTTCACACAAAAATGAGCATAATAGAAGAAAAAAATGGTACGGACTTAACAGAAGAAGAGATTAAGAAGAGGTGACAAGAATACACAAGAGAACTATACAAGAAAGATCTTAACATCACCCATATCTGCCATGGTGTGGTTACTGATCCAGAGCCAGACATTAGGAAGGATTGCTAACAATAAGGCTAGTGGAATGATGGAATTCCAGCTAAGCTATTTAAAATCCTAAAAGATGATGCTGTTAAAGTGATGCTATCAATATGCCAGCAAATTTAGAAAACTCAATAGTGGTCACTGGATTGGAAAAGATCAGTTTATATCCTAATTCTGAAGAAGGGCAATGTCGAGGAATGCTCAAATTACTGAACAATTGTGCTCATTACACACTCTAGCAAGGTTATACTTAAGATTCCGCAAGCTTGGCTTCAGCAATATGTGAACTGAGGATTACCAGCAGAGCAGGCTGGTTTTTGAAGAGGCAGAGGAACTAGAGACCAAATTGTAGTATTTGCTGGATTATGGAGAAAACAAGAAAGTTCCAGAAAAAAATACTACTTCTACTTCATTGACCACAATAAAACCTTTGGTTGTGTGGGTCACAACAAAAAATGGCAAGTTCTCAGAGATGAGAGGAACAGATTATCTCGCTTGTCCCTTAAGGCACCTGTACGTATCCAATTAGAACTAAACACGGAACAACTAATTGATTTAAGACTGGAAAAGGAATATGACAAAGCTATTATATATTGTCACCTTATTTATTTAACTTATATGCAGAATATATCATGCAAAACGCCAGGTTGGACGAATCAAAGGATGGAATTAAGGTTATCAGGAGAAATATTAACAATCTCAGATTCACAGATGACACCCCTCTGAGAGCAGAAAGTGAAGAGGAACTAAGAAGCCTCTTGATGAGGATGAAAGAAGAGAGTGTAAATGCTGTCTTGAAGCTTAGTATGAAAAAAAAGAAAACAACCTAAAATCTTGGCGACTGTTTCCATCACTTTCTGGCAAATAGAGGGAGAAGAAATGGAAGCAGTGTCAGACTTTATATTTTTGGTCTCAAAGATTACTGCAGATGGTGACTATAGTCATGGAAAGAAAGCTATGGCAAATCTGGACAGCATGCTAAAAAGCAGAGATATCACTTCGCCAACAAAGATCCATATAGTAAAAGCTATGGTTTTTTCAGCAGCAATGCAGTTTATAGAGTCAGACACAACTCAATAAGTACTTTTTAAACCTTAAATCTCTACATCAGTGGTTCTCAACCTTCCTAATGCTGTGACCCTTTAATAATCGTATGTGGGTGTGTCTGCATGTGGGCAGCCCCACCTGGAGATGGATGGTGGAGGTTCCTAAGACCATCGGAAACATGTGTTTTCCAATGGTCTTAGGCGACCCCTGTGACCCCTGTGAAAGGGTCATTTGACCCTAAAGGGGTCGTGACCCACAGGTTGAGAACCACTGCTCTATAGTTATGCTAGCTATTATTAAAATTATACTCAGCCTCCTTTGTGGGAAGTTAGGTTCATTAATACTGCTTTGTTGGTAGAACTATGATTGGTCCAACTGTGCTAGGAAACAATTTGGAACTAAGGCAGCAAAGTCACTGAATTATTCATACCCTTTGACCCCACTACTGGTCATATACCCCAAGGAGGTCAAAGACAGAAAGGTCTCATATGTAAAATATTCATAGCAGCTCTCTTTAAGGATGAAAAAAAAACTGGAAACAACCTGGGTGCCCATTGATTGGGAAATGGCTGAACCCTCAGTGGTAGATGGATGTAATAGCAGATTATTGCATTGTAAGGAAGGAATATGAAGAGTTCCAAGGAACTTGTCAAGACTTGTGTGAACCAGAGTAAAAGAAGCAGAACCAAGAAAACAATGTATACAATGACCAAAATAATGTAAAGAAAAACCACACTAAAGACATTGGAACTCAGACTAATTCAATGAATCTGGACTCCGGAGGACTGAAAATTAACACTGCTCCATCCTCTCAGTAAAGAGGTGGTTGGTGGACAACAGCTGGGGAAAGATATTGATGCTTGTCAGTTACACATGGTCCAATGTGTCTGTTTCAGTTACCTCTACTTCTCTGTTACATGTTAAGTTCTGTTAGTATAAGCAAGGGTGGATATTGCCGCATGGCAGCCATGTGGAGAGAAGGAGCATCAACAAAACATAACAAAATTCTGCCCCTCATGCAAACACAAGTTCTACTTCCCTCAAGAAGCCTTCCTTGGTACTGTAACTAATACTGATCTCTCCTTACTCTGAGCTGCTCTAGTCACTCTGGGCTGTACCATACAGTTTGCTAGTCAGTTAGAGATTATTTTCTTTGTTTCATGCATCTGAATATTACCCCCTCAAATAACCTTCTAACTGGTCTCCCTGACTCCTCTGTCCCCATGCCAATCCATTTTCCACTCAGCTGCCAAAGTGATTTTCCTAAATCTCTGGTTTGTGTCACCCAGCCCTCCTTCCCTACTCAATAAACTGCAGCCACTCTGTCACCTAGAATATTAAGTTAAATGTTTGCCATGTAGAGCTCTTCCACAACCTGACCTTTTCCTTTCTTTCTAGTCTTCTTACACTTTGTTTCCCTCCATGAACTTGATGGCCTCACTAGACTGGTCAATTTGCTGTTGCTCACACAAGATACTCGGTTGGATGTCCCTGTACATTTGTACTGGCTATCCCCCATCCCTGTAATGCTCTCCTTCTATACTTTCTGGCAACTAGCTTCCCTGGCTTCCTTCAGGATTTAGCTCAACTCCCCCTTTCTCTTCCCTTCCCCGCCATGGGTGGATGAGAACAATTTGCTTTGCTGCCACAAAGATGGCTGAAGTAAGTGCTGTGGAGCACTTAGAACAGTGGTTCTCAACCTTCCTAATACCACGACCCTTTAATACAGTTCCTCATGTTGTGGTGACCCCCAACCATAAAATTATTTTTGTTGCTACTTTATAACTGTAATTTTGCTACTGTTATGAATCATAATGTAAATATCTGATATGCAGGATGTATTTTCATTGTTACAAATTGAACATAACCCTCAGGTTGAGAACCGCTGACTTAGAGCATGGTCAGATATTGAAGCCCCCAAGGTTGTACATCTGGGGCTATCTCTAGGAGTCTTGACTTTTGTCCTGCCACTGGACTTGTATAAGTCTGGAAGAGAGTGTGAGACGGAGGACTTTGTGCAATTCTCCCTCACTAACATCCAATTCACCTGCAAGTTAAGACATCACCCCATGACATCATTGGTCCTCTTTGAAAAGGAAGAACCGACAACAATAAATCTCATCTTCTGCAGTAGGTTTTCCTAGGTTTCCCCTCCCCCCCTTCTCACTGTATATATCTTGTGAGTTCATAGTTATTAGCATTTTTCTATTTAGAAATTGAGCTCCTTGAGGGGAGGGACCCTGCTTTTGCCTTGGCATCTTAGCACTTAATAGGCATGGGCATTTAGTAAGCACTTAAACAATTTTAACATTTGTTGATTAATTGATTTCTCCAGGGCATGTATTGTGTCCTTTCTCCCCCAATACCCTTCCTTAGTTCATGTCTGGGCTGACTCCCATGGTAGTTGCTCAATCTATTGTTGTTCATCTTTTGAAGAGGACCAACGACATCTTGGGTGATGTTTTGACTTGCATGAATTGGATTTCAAGGCAGGATTGTGCAAAGTCATCAGCCTCACTCTGTCTTCAAGAATCATGGAAGTCCAGTGGCAGGACAAAAGTCAGGATGCCTGGTGACGGCCTGGGTTGCAGCAGATGACCTTGGCATCCATCTGCAATTTCTGTCCAAGCTCAAATTGCCCCACAGCTCCTGCTTCAGATGCCTTCATGGCCATTGGAACAGATTCTTCTCATCTGTCTATTCTGCCAGGGGAAGTCTTCACATGCTGGGGGTAGACATCCCTTAACTCACTGACAGGCTTGAGGCTCGTAGGTCACCCTCAACCTAGTTCAGCCCATTTGCTGAGATGATTTTACGAGGTGTGGCCGCTACACATGCTACAGCTTCTTGGAGCCACAGGTGAGAGTTGGATGACAAGTGGACACCAATGGTGGATGAACAGCCCTGGAAAGGGCTCAGCAGCCCTCCCACTGGAGGTGCTCATCCTATCTGAACACACTTATTCACTAAAGAACCACTGGGACTGGATTCAGGAGGAAGATTTTTCTTGTCCCAGTTCTGCTCTTGATACGTGGTGTGAATTTTAGCAGTGGTTTAAGCTCTCTGTGTTTCTGTTCCCTCCGTGGATAGTTATTGCCACTCAGGGCTAGGAAATAAAGAAACAAGAAGGGGTGGGGTTTCCCAGGATTGACATTCATACATGAAGATCCTGAAATGCTATCTCACCTTAGAACAGGGCTGAGGCAACATATTTTCTACACTCATTTCAAAACTTAGGCAGAGCCAAGGGCTAAACAGTCAACCCTGGAATGTACCACAACAGTAGACATCCCTTTGCCACCTGCTTCTCAACACTATTTTTATGGATTTTCTATGAAAAGTTGAGATACAGAAGGCAATCACACACTGTTAAGAACCTTAGGAAGTTGAGCCCTGCGGCTAGAACTAGTCTCTAGAGGAGGCCTCCCCCAGGGATCCAAGTGAGTAATTTGCATCAGTTCCTCCCCTGGTCAAGAATGTTTATGGGGTTCCCACTGCCTCCAGGGAAGCTGCATAGTATAGGGAGAAGGACACTGGGCTGTTGTTGTTTTTGTTGAGGCAATTGGGGGTTAAGTGACTTGCCCAGGGTCACACAGCTAGTAAGTAAGTGTCTGATGTAGGATTTGAACTGAATTCTTATTGACTCCCATGCTCCACTGTACCACCTAGCTAAGCCAGGGCACTGGGTTTGGAGTCAGAGAACTTTGCTGAAGTCAGAGGATTTGAATCCTGGACCTGGAACTAAATGGCCTTGGGAAAGTTCCTTACCTTCTCTGTCATCAGTTTTCTCACCTGGAAAATGAGAAGATTGGGTTATATAATCTCTAAATTCCCTTCCACCTCTAAAGTCTACGATTTAGATCTTTCATCTACAGGACTCTTCTGCCTATCATTGAAGGCCCTTCACAATCATGTTATCCCATTTCTCCCCATATAGTCTCCTGTAGATAGGTGAGTTTCTTCCAGGGATATGCTGGAGCTTTCTCTGATACCTCCAGAGCCAATTGTTAAATTTGAATATCTATGCATTGAAAGTCTGCAAACACTATAAATTCATTTGGGCTTGATTTATAGTTTTGTTGATTATCTAGACTTAAGAAAATGATGGAGAAAATGTTAATAATACAGATTAAATTTAAAAGTCTATCATATACACAGAGCTGGTTGTTAAATACTTACCAGCATACTCTTGGTTTCCTCTGTATTCCACAAACAGGCTCACTTTCCCTGTTCTGGGTCATGGCTAGTATTCTTTCCACTGGAGAGAATGGATTTCTACCTTCTCCTCTCCACCTATCTCAGAGTTAACCAAACTTCAGGACTCATATCAGGTCCCATTTCCTCTGTGAATCTTCCCTTTAAAATGTGCTGTAACAGACTCAATACTTCCTTTAGGACTCTCACCTACCCTGCCTTAGAACCCGGTGCCTTGTGAACAGGTGGTATCTCCCCTTCTTGACTGTGAGCTTCTTGAGATCACAGAGACTCCCTCACACATCTTTGTGCACCCTGCAGTGCCTCGTGCTCAGCCTGATTCAGGCAATAGGTGGCTTGTAGAACTGAATGAATAAAAAAGCCCTTGGCCCTCAAGAGACTTGGCTTCAACTATTCACCATTGTTAACTTTCTGTGTGAAGCTTTTACCCTCAGTTTCTATAACTGTAAAATTAGGAGAATGGCCTAGATCAGAGGTCATGCTACAACAATACCCCCAGGGAATTAGATTAAAATTTAATTGGGAAATATCTGTCAAAACAAACAAAAAGAAAAGGAAAACACAAATTATGTTAATATGTTATTTTCTGAATCAATATGGGATCCTTATATACTGTTTAGTGACCCCCATTTCTATTTAAGATGGACACTATTGGCCTACAAGATCTAGCTCCAACAGTCCCTTCTAAGGTTCCTTCAAGTTCTAACGTTCTTTGTTTTAAGGTTCCTAAAAGATCTCAAAGTCTATGTTTTAAAGGCTTGTCTAGCTGCGACATTCTGGTTCTGACCTAGCTCTTTTTATTCCATCCCCCTTCCTGACTTCCTATAGCACTTACCTACAAAAGATATTTTGGCCCTTAATTATACTCAATTTTAACCCAATCATCAGAACAAAGGTTTTACAGCTAAGGGAAACTTACAGACTATTTGATAGAACCTCCACATTTAACAGATAAGGAAACTGAAGCCCATACAGCTTTGTGACTCATCCAACAGCATACAACTAATGAGTATATTCAGTCTGTTTTCTGTGTCTCCTCTCTCCAACCAAATACAAAGTTTTCTTCTATTTTCCCCATAGCACCTAGATCAATGTTAGTCACACAGTAGGTACTCAATAAATAGAGCATCAGATCTTAAAGACAATCAAAATCTAGGTTAGCAGCTTTCTAGCTTGAACTCTCCTCTTTTTTTCAGAGGAAAAAACAGGGCAGAGATGGGAAGAGATTAGCCCCAAGATGAATAACTTTTTAAACTAAATTTTAAGGGAGGTAGGGAGCAGTGGTCCACAAGCTTCCCTTGTGGCCTGATGAGTCCAGGGGTGCTGGGGCATGTGTTCATCCACCTGTCTCCTGGGAAGCAGTTCTGCCCAGCAGCCCTTATCTCTATCTCTTCTTCTCAGTCACCCCACCACCTGGCATGTTCACTTGATTGCCTGGAGGAGTTCACGGGGCTAAGAAACTCTTCTGGTGTTCCATCAGCTGAACAGGTGATTTCAGCAGGGATGTGGTTTGTTGACTTGGCTAGTCTCTGATTATGATTAGAGGAAACTTCAAGATTTAACATGTTCCCAGCAATTAAAAACTTATTCCCAGGTTGTGGTAGGGTTTCAGTCCCCTTTGCTCTCTTTCTGTCTGGATCTAGCCTCTTGTCACCCTCCTGTTTGCCTACTCAACTCCTAATTATGCTTCAAAGCCTAGATGAATTCATATCTCTGCCATGAAACTCCACAGAGTTTAGAGTTTAAAGTGATCTCACAGAGGTTAGGGCTTAAAGTGACCCCACAGTTCTTTTTCTCTTTTCATGGGTCTCTAGAGGATGACTCCCCTTATCCAGTCCAACCACCCAACATATGTCTGAGCAGAAATCCCCTTTACATCTTCTCAAAGGGATCATTTAGACCCTTCTTGAAGATACCTCAACTACTCCCAATTGAATTACTTGTCCATCATCTCTCTTAATCCTGTCCATCTTCAGGACCCAGTTTCAAACTCTTCTCCTGCTGTGGTAGGAAAGAATATTTACTAGAGTCACCCACCATTGAAGTGAGGCTCAGGGGACTAAAGTGACATCATTGATGTCACTTCCAGGTCTAATGAGTACAAAAAGGCAGGAGCAGCTCCAATGATTCTCTGATGCTTGTCTGGTGGACCACCCTGGGCAATTCGGGGGCAGGGTGGCAGTCAGCAGACTAAATACATGGTATCTTTGCTGCATATCCTTGTTCAACATTCTTTCCTCGCCGTTCTAAGCAAATCTTATTTTGTTGACTGTTGAATGACTTATGGATGTCTCACTTAATTTCAATATTAGATCTAAACTACCCAGAGATTGACCTGAGTCAAGTTCAGCCCAAAACATCCATGAAACCTTTCCTGGCAGCCTATGCCAATCTATGCAAAGGCTCTGTCCTGGGCTTTCTTGTCTCCTTTTTTTTTTTTCACTCTTTCTCAGAGAGAAGCAATAGGTTCAAATATGATCTCTAAATTGGTAACTCCAAATTCTACATATCCAAGCCTCCTCTATCTCCTGAGTTCTAGTCTTATAACTTCAACTGTTTGCTGGACATCTCCACCTGGATGTCGCACAGTTATTTCAAACTTACCTAGTCCAAAACAGGGCTCATTGTATTTTCCACTAAATAGTTCCCCTCATCACTCACTTCCTTATTTTTGTTGAAACTATATTTTCCCAGTCACTCAAGTTTGTAACAGAGAAATCATCAACTCTTCACCCTATTTACCATTGTCTCTCCCCGTTCCCCCATATCCAATCAGTTTCCAAGTCTTGTTGACTCATCCCTACAACGTTTCTTATCTATCTACCTCTCTGCCCATAGACAATCAGCCCATTTCAGGCCAGTATCTTCTTTATCCTGGACTACAGCAATAGCCTTCCTGCTTCCAATCTCTTTACCTTTCCAATTCATGTTTCACTAAACTTGCTGTTGTTCAGTTGTTTCAGTCACATCCGACTCTTCATGACCCCATTTGGGGTTTTCTCGGCAAAGACACTGGAGTAGTTTGCCATTTCCTTCTCAGTTCATTTTACAGATGAGAAAACTGAGGTAAACAGAGTTAAGTGACTTGCTCAGGGTTACAAAGCTAATAACTATCCAAGGCCCTATCAGAACTCAGGAAGATGAATCTTCCTGACTCCAGGCCTGGCACTCTACCTCTCTTCCAATAAACTACCTAATTGGTATTCATAAAGCACTGGTCTGATCATGTCACTTCCATGCTCATGAAGTTCTAATGATTCCCTGTTGCCTTTAGTTGAAAACACAAATCTTCTGTTTGACATTAAAAAAATATTCATAATCTGGCTCCAGCCCACCTCTCCATATTGGTTTCATATCTCTTCTCCTTATGACCTCCACATTCCAGGCTGACTACTCAACTTACTGATCCTGAGTCTGTCTCCTTTCACTTATGCTGCAGAGCTGCTGTTCCGTATCTGGAATGCTCTCCATCCTCACCTCTCCCTGGGAATCCCTAGCTTCCTTCAAGGCCCAGGTCACGTATTGCTTCCTACCCGGAGGCTTTCCTGAGTGCCCTGGTTATTGCTGCTTTCTTTATTTCCCAAAAATTACTTTGTATATTTGTGTTTGTGTGTGTGTACACATATACATAAACACACATATACACATCTCTGTGTGCATGAACATGTATACACGTGTGTATATATACATGTGATATGTGTGTGATGTGTACATACATACATATATGTATACATATATTTTACACACACATATATCTTCATTATCTATGTGGTTCTCTCTCCAGAAGACTGTAAGTTCTTTAAGGGCTGAGATTGCCTTTTAAAATTTTTGTTTTTGTATCTCCAGGGCCTGGCACGGTACCTTGTACATTGTAGAAGTTTAATAAATATTCATTGAATTGAAACAATAACTCATTCCCTTGTCTAAGCTTTGAATATTCTTAGAGTTCAAAAACCTTATAAATTTTTTTCTTTTGCTTTTTGGAGGGGGGAAGGCAGGGCAACTGGGGATAAGTGACTTGCCCAAGATCACATGGCTAGTAAATGTTAAGTGTCTGAGGTTGGATTTTGAACTCAGGTCCTCCTGACTCCAGGGCTGGTGCTATATTCACTGCGCCACCTAGCCGCCCCAAAAAACTGTATAACTTTAAAACCTAAATGGATTGTTGATATTATATAGTCTGTTTATAACTTTATAATCTAATTTTGTAAATGAAACTAAGACCCAGAGAGGGAGAGTAACTTGTTTAAGGTCACATAATGAGTTAATTAGTATCAGAGCCAGGACTAGACCCATTGCTCTCTTTGAAGAATGGGTCAAATTGAGCTAAGTCATTTTGGTAAATATTTACTTAGCACCTACTATCAACCAACCAAACACTAAATAAGCTCTAACTAAGCAATTAATCAATTAATAAGCATTTATTAGGTGCTTATTATCCTCCGGACACTGCTGTAGACACTAAGAATAAAAAGTCAAAAATGAAATGCTCCTTGCCCTTAGCTGATGTTCTGTAGAGATTATATATATACATATGAGCATATACAAAATAAATATGGGCTTTGGAGCTCTTCTCCCAGACCTGTATTCTCACTGGCAGGTTGGGTCCCCAAAGCTTAACTGTTACATCTCTCTCTCAGTTCTAGAAGTAGACCTAAGAGGTTGAAATGTGTCTTTTCTAATGTCATAGCTCATGAGCCCCACTGGTGTGTTTTCACTCTGATTATCAATTGTTATCAATTAGTCAGCCAGACACAATTAGTTTTTAGGAAGAAGTATTTACTAAATTGGTGTAAGAAGAACATTTGGTAAAGACAACCCCCCAAAAAATCTGACACACTTTCCCACAAGTCCAGATGAAAGTGGGCTTAAGTTTAAAGCATATGTAGCCCAGGGTTAACACAGCTCTTGATTGCTAAAGTCCTTTTCTTCCCTTTGTGAGGCATTTCAGAAATTCCCTTAGGCATGGTATAGTTTTTCTTTTAGGCAATTTGTCCTAGGCTTTAGATGCAGATGTTGAAGCCATTTGCTGCTGTCCTGGGTACAATGAAAAATCCAAATCTTCTGGTCTTCTAGTCAAAAGGGTAGAAGAGGAGACTGAGTAGGGGTGTGCTGGAACTGGCTTGAAAGAGCATGTTATGGAAATGTGTTTTGCATGACTAAACATGTACAACCTATGCCAAACTGCTTGTTTTCTCAATGGGAGGGAGGGAAGAATTTGGAACTCAAAATTTGAAAAAAAGAATGTTAAAATTGTTTTACATGTAATTGAGAGAAAATAAAATATTAAAATTTTTAAAAGAACATGTTAAATTTTCATTTTGAGTATTTCCACTTAGGAAATTGGCAAATGCCATAAACTAGAGCTTGATTGTTTTGTTGGTTGTTTCTAGACTTAAGAAAGTGATAAAGAAAATGTTAGTAATGCAAATTAAGCTTACAAGTATATTATATATATATATATAATTTTTTTTGAAGAGCTGATGGTTAAACATTTACCAGCACACCCCTGAGATCCAGACTGAGGTGCTTTCCTCACCCTCCCCATCTGCATTTATGCTTTTACAGGGACTTGGCTTCCCATTAAACTGTTAGATGCTCGAATTTCTTGATTATAACTAGCACATTTATCTTATACCAACCTCACAGGGTATGACCAAGTTCCTTAACCAATCCAAACAGACTTCCTGCATAATATCATTTGAATTCTTCTAACAGCTTTCAAAGATATCTAAACTGATAAAGGACTTATTTTTGTAATTAGTTTAAAATCTGTGATTGATTTCTTGATTCAGTGGGGGTATTGAGGCCTTATTCATATCTAGGAAACAACCAATACAGGTATTGGGGTACTTTAAGTAGCGTGGGATAATTGTCTAGGAATCTGTGGCCTCTAGGTCACATGTGGCCCTCTACGTCCTCCAGTGCAACCCTTTGACTGAATCTAAATTGCACAGTTCTGTATAAATTCAGTCAAAAGGCCACACTTGAGGGCCTAGAGAGCCACATGTGGCCTTTGAGGCTGCAGGTTCCCCACTCCTGGTCTAGGCTAACCCTAGACAACTTAATTAATACAAGGCAACTTAGGGAGGAAAAGACTAATAGTTGGAAAATAGGAAAGATCTAGTGTAGGAGGTGGTGTCTAACCTGAGCTTTCAAAGAAACTAAGGACTCTAGGTATCTGAAGTGTGGAAAGAATATATTCTAGTCATGGAGGACAGTCTGTCAATCAAAGGTACTGAGGGAGAAGGGATGGAATGTCTATGAACAATCTCTGGCCATTATTGCTCCTCTCCAGAGACCCTCTGCCTCAACCTGGACCCAGCATGTCAGCTGCTATGCTGGGAGTTCAGGCTTCTAACTAACAAGAATTCACTATATCTAGCTTGCTCCACACCCAGACCCATCACACTACTCTCTGACCATCCTCCTGTCATGCTTCTTTGTGAGCATCCTCCCCCTTCCTTTCCACTTCTAGCCCTGGGAATAATAATTCAATCAATACTACTATTCTTTGAGAGGACTGACAATCATCAATTGTACTATGACTGCATTTACTATCCCTATAACTCCAAAAATCAGATCGCTCCTCTCTGTCCATGACTCCCTTATGTACATTGTCTTCTTTTAGAATGTAAAACCTTAAGGGAGAGGACTATTTTGCTTTTGTATGTATCTCTAGTACTCACCACAATGTCTGGCATATTACTTCCTAGTCATTCATTCATTCATTCATACAATGGAGGGGTGTGTGTCTCATATACGAGGCTTGTACCTCTAGTATTCTGTGGTCCTATGTAGTTTATAAAAGCTTTCTTTTTTTTTTTTTAATGTTTTCTTGATGCCTTTTGTCTTTCTAAAACTATTGTTCATTTGGGAGGAAAAAAACTCTTCTTCCCTCCTCTTCGCTCCAGATTGAGCCCTCCCTTACGATAAAGAAAAATAATTAGTCACCAACCTCTGATAGTGTACGTTTTCTTAAGTCATTTCAGGAACATGTACATCCTGTTAGGTACAGAGGTAGGCGCTGAAGCGGTAGGCGCTGAAGCGGTAGGCGCTGAAGCCAGGTCTCCTGACTCCTGGTGCTGGGGTCATTCGTTCAACCATACTGCCTCCACTCTGGCCCTCAACAATGTCTGGTGGCTAGGATTTGCCTCAAGATGAGGCCATGATGATGCTTTTAAAGGAAAAACAATGATGTTCCCAATAGCTGTAGCTGCAAAAGGCAAGTTAAGGAACTTAATGCTGCCCCCTAAAAGAGGAAGGGAAAGTCAGATGCTGTAACCCTTGGGTTTCTTTACTCATCATAGTCACCCTTTCTCAGAAAGGTAAGATGAGCCTCTCACACTATCAGAGGTCAGAAGTTGAAGGAAAAAAAATGAAGAAAAGAATGTGATAATGAAGATTGACCTTTGTGAAGGTCAATCTTTCCTTACCCAGATGATGACCGAATGGCTTTAAGTGAACTCCACAATTTTTGAGTCTCTATTACAGGAAGGCTATACATAGTGGAAAGAGCATCATTATTTAATTTTTGCTCCCTTCTGACTCTAACATTTGGTGATTCTACATGATTTAGTAAATGCTGTTGCATTGTTTACTGGATTGTGTCTTCTTTTTCTTCCATGTCTCCCCGCTATGACTAATAACAGCCTACTGCCCCAGATTATCATGTGGCTGTCTTGAAGCTGAAAAAAAAAAAAAACACCCACGTTTACAAAGTATTTGTCCCTTGGGTTTTTCTAGAATTCTCTAAATGAATAACATCATCTTAACCCAAACAAAGGTCTGAATTCAAGCCCCCACTTTTTGCCCAGGACAGCCAAGAACATTTCGAGGGAGAGAAAGGGTAAGGGACAAGGAAAAGAATGCTAAATTCACTTGAATGACCCTTCATTTCAAAGTGCTAGTGGAGGGTACAGTGTGGTGCAGTGGAAAGAATTCTGGATTCAGAGTCAGTGGATCTGGGTTCAAATCCCAGTCTATTACTTATTATCTGTAAGACCTTGGGAAAGTCACTTTTGTTTCTTCATCTATAAAATGAGGGAGCTGAACTAAATTACTTCTTTCTTCTTTTTTTTTGGAGGGGGGAAGGCAATGCAATTGGGGTTAAGTGACTTGCCCAAGGTCACACAGTTAGTTCATGTGTCAAGTAAGACTGGATTTGAACTCAGGTCCTCCTGACTCCAGGGCCTGTGCTCTATTCACTGCACCACCTAATAGCCCCAACTAAATTACTTCTAAGGCCCCCTCCAGTTCTAAATCTATGACCCTATGTCTCCTTCATTTTACGTACCCCAGGCACAGAAAGACGTTTTCTACCTTTGGTAACTTCCATTAAAAACCATACTTGGTGCATAATGAAGTCCTTTTAATCCTCCCTCTCTCGCATGGAAATAGCTTTGGACAGTGAGAAAAGTACTGTCTCTGGTGTCAAGATCTGGGTTCAAATCCTGCTTTGAAGTTGACTGCCTTGGGGAAGTCACTTTAATTTCCCTGGGTCTCATTTTCTTCATCTATAAAATGAGAGAGTTGTGTTCGAGGAAATGATGAAAGAGACAATTTCTGAGAAACCTGGGAAGACTTATATGGACTGATGCAAAGTAAAGTGAGTAGAACCAGAATAACAATTTATAAAACAACACCAATATTGTAAAGACACAAAACTTGGGAAGAATTAAGAACTTTGATCAATGCAGTGACCAACCATGATGAAATAGATTATTCATCTCTTAACAGGAAAGTTTTGGACTCGGTGCAGATTAAGACATCCTTTTTGGACATAGTTAACGTGAGAATTTATTTTGCCCGACTATACCTATTTGTTATAAAGTTTCTAGTTTTGTTTTCCAATTGGGGGAGGGGAAGGGAGAAAAAAATGGATTTTTTTAAATTAAAAAATTAATTAGAATATGTAAACTATTTTTAAATGGCCTCTGAGGTTCTTTCCAGCTCTAAATTTATTAGTTTTTAATTCTTTTGTAGTAAGAGACCTTTTGATGTTCTTTGGGCATCTCCTATACACCTGTCTCTGTCCCTTCGCAAGGAGACCATTAGTCAAAAAGGGAGTTTACCTCCCAGTTTGAGGTGAGTTTTGAAGGAGCCATTTGTTGACCTCTTACAGCTCAACAGACATTCATGCTTTTACAGATGACCTCTTGTGAGATGGGTTGCATGGTGCAATTCCATTCCACTAACATTTATTAAATGTTGACTGTGTTCAAGGCACTATCCTAGGTCCCCAAAGACTAAAATGAGAAATAGTTCCTGCCTATAGGGCTGGGGCAGGGGGGTAAGGAGAATGGATCCTGTACCCAAATTAAATCAAGGAAAGGTAATTTGAGGAGGGAGAGAGCTAAGGGGTGTGCTGATAAATCTTTAACAATTAGTTCTCAGAAAAATGAAAACATACACACACTAGGCTTTTAATCTTAACCTGTATTATTAACAGTTTCTACATCATTTTCCTAAGTCTAGACAATCAACAAAACAACAAATCAAGCCCTGATTTGTAGCCTTTTGCTGATTTCTGAGGTGTAATTATTCACACTGAAAAGTTGAGGACATCCCTAGAGAGTCATTACAAGCTGGTTCATGCACACACCTGAAGAGAACACCAAAAAGTTGGGAGTTAGGGGGTGGGAAAAAGAGGTGATTGGGGAAGGCTTCGCAGAGGAGATGGCACCAGAGCCAAAGTTTAAAGGAAGATGAAGATTCTAAGAAGAGATGAGGAGGCCACACATTTCAGGCAACGAGGCCTGGATTGTGGGAATTCAGAGAGGCTGGGGATGAAGCAATGTCAAGTTCAGGATGCTGATGATAGAACATATGAACCAATAAATCTACAGATGATAATTGAGAAGGGAGAGAATTAAGGGGATCAGGAAAGGGCTACCTGGGAAAGCTAGTTATCTTTGCCTTCTATGCCTAGCTCAGCGTCCCTTTTTTGGGTTCCTCCTTCTGTGGCATAATGGATAGAGCACCATGCCTGGAGTCACAAAGATGTGAGTTCAAATTTGACCTTAGATTCTTACTAGCTGTATGACCCTGGGCAAGTCACTTAACCCTGTTTGCCTTGGTTTCCTCACCTGTAAAATCAGCTGGAGAAGGAAATGACAAACCACTCCAGAATCTTTGCCAAAACCCCAAATGGGGTTATGAAGAGCCAGACAGCTAAACAACAGATCTATGGCCTTTCTCTTTAGGAGTCCATGCATTCTCCAGACGTTACCCTCTCTCCTTTCTCTTCCTTCTCCTAACATCTTACTAGTTTTCTCCAAATCAAATGACAGTTTTGGTGATTATTTTTTTTTATAATGGTAAATTTTTACATTTCAGAGTGCCTTCCTGACCATCATCCCATGTGGGCTCAACACGGCTGTGAGGTTAGTAGGTCAAGCATTATATCCCCATTTGACAGATGAGGAATGTGAAGCGCATTTCAGTGAGGAGACTTGATCAAGGTCATGTGGAGTATTACTGCAGCATGCTTTCTACTGTATGGCAGTGGAGCAGACAGAAACCCCTGTTTTGACCTCTCAGAAAGCTACAGAACTTGTGTCTTGGTATTCTTGGTGACCAATCTGCTAGGGAGCATTTGATCTTGGTTTCAAGTCTGAGGTTTTATTAGGCGTAGTGGAGACAGGAAAGTCTGAGACTAGGTTTCAGGCCCCAAGCCCTGGCTGGGTTTGTGTCTCCCCAGGCTTCCTGCTAATAGTTACATCTCTTCACTCAGAGAAACCTGTTCCCTTCAGGTAGATGTTTCAGGGTGGGCTCGGTCCCATGTGGGAAAAGGCCGCAGGGAACATGCAATCAGCAGGGCCTTTTCTCCACCTATCCCATGGTAGTCGGAGACTCAGAGCCTCATTACCTATTAAAAAGAAAAAGAAAAAGAAAAAAGGCGTGGTCTGTCTTTCCTTAGAGTAAGTCAATAAATTAAAAGCTGATTCTTCTTGGCTACATGTTGATTCAGAGACCAAACTGTTTGAACTCCCTGGATTACTGGCATGGTTGGTCCTGCAGGCTTCACTGGGGCCGAACTAGTGAAACTGAAGTGGTTTCCCACACACCTTCCCCCTCTGGTTCTAGCTCTCTCACTCTTCTGAGGTCAGCTATTAAGAGAAAGGCTTTCTGCTGGATTGACGTTAGAAATGGCTGGAACTAGTGGTTCCTGTTCAAGCAACCAAACAGTGCCTAAAACTGGGGTAGGGAGGCAGTGCTTCCCAGTGGTCAGAGCTCAGGTCTGGAGTCAGGATGGGTCTTCCTTTTGGACTGAGAACTAGATAAGTAGTCTTGGACAACTTTTCCCAGGACCAGATTCAGCAAGCTAAAGGAACTTTTTCCACTAGCTTGACAGGTCTCTATTTTCCTGGGAGGATAAGAAAAATCACACCTGCTCCTACTAGGAATACTGGGGAGAATGAAGCCTGTATATGAAATGGGGTGTTTCCCTCCAACAGGTGAAGTATCTGGGAACAGCTTGTACATAATAAAGGGGTGACCACAAGTAAAATGGGGGAGAAAGAATAATTTGAACTTAGAAACTATGTTTGAGCTTCTGCCAAAAACCACCTTTAAAAAGGAAGGAAAGGATGAGGAGGAGAGCTTTGCTCCCCATGATGAGAACAGCCTCCCCCCTCTTTCCTTCCGTCTCCAGATCAAGAGCTAGGCCCAAAGGGACCAGGCTCTGGGCTGTGTCCAGGGCCTAAGGCCCAATGTTCCCTCTTGTAGGACCTCTTCTTCCCCCATACACCCTTTACTCTTACTCCCCACCACACTTTCCTCCTTCCCTCTATCTTGTGGCTTTACCCAGGTGTAAGTTAGGGAAACAGGTTGTAGTGGGGTGTGTCTACAGGGGAAGGAGGAACAGAATGGGTCTGGAAACCATTTCTGAGATTCCAGACTGAGCCCTAACTCCTGAGTCACAGACTGAACCCTAGACTTCTCACTTTCTAACTCCAGTTACAGATGACCAGCCATCTCTTAAATATGTACAATCTATGTAAATTATACTCAAAAGAAGATGAAGATAGCTCAGAAGGCTGGTCAGGTTTGAAAAATTGTGCCCAGAGCATCATCTTCTGAATGAGGATTTTCCTGATCTTCCTCCATTCCCCTCATATCACCTCCCTCCACATTATCTTGTACTTATTATGCATGTGCTTATATATTTACATATTGTCTCCCCGATAGAATGCCAGTTCCTTGAGGTCAGGGACTGTGTCACTTTTCTCTTGCCTCAGTACTTTAGGTAGTCCTGGTATACAGTAGATACTTAATAAAGGTTTGTTATTAAGAAGGACCTAGTGACACAGTGGATAGTGCTACACTAGGAGTCAGGAAGACCTGAGTTTTAATCTAACCTCGGACACTCAGGTCACTTAACTTTTGTTTGCCTCAGTTTCCTCAGCTGGAAAATAGGAATAACATCGTCTACTTTGCAGGGTTGTTGTGAGGATAAAATGAGATAATAGCTGTAAAAGGCCCTTGGCACAATGCCTAGCATATTGTTGTTCACTCATGTCCAACTCTCTGTGACCCTATTTGGGGTTTTCTTAGCAAAGATACTAGAATGGTTTGCCATTTCTTTCTACAGCTCATTTTACAGATGAGAAAACTGAGGTAAACAGGGTTAAGTGACTTGCCCAGGGTCACACAGCTAGTAAGCATCTGAGGCTGGATTTAAACTCAGGTTTTCCTGACTCCCCGGCCTGGTGCTCCATCCACTGAGCCATAGTAGATACTATGTAAATGCTTATTCTTCTTCCCATTTGTTAAGTGATTGTTTTTCCAACAACCCCCCAAATTTCCTAGTGTCTAGCCCTGGGGTTTATATATTGGGGTGGCTCAATTAACGCTGCTGACAGACTGTCTGATTGAATGTAATAGCCCCAGTCGCCATGAATGGGATCATAGTCAAGAGTCTCATCTTCTTAAAATCTGTCCACATCTGTCTACTCTCAGTTCTTCTCCCCAGAGGGGTTGGGCACAGGGCAAATGAATGTTTTCTTCTATCCTCTTTCTCTCAGGGTTTATGCCTGGCTTATTTGCAAACTAACTAGAGCTTGTAATGGTGACTATAAAATCCAAACAGTTGCAAAGAATTTATCTCCCTGCCCCCATACCCTTAGACTAGTTTTCAGTTTATTTCCCCAACACCTGGAGGGCTGAGTTGTCTTTCCTAAATCTATTTGTTTTTCTCTGGTTTGGCCTCCCTGAGGATCCCCCCTGAGAGAGGACAATTAAAGATAAAATCCCACTGGTTGCAAGAGCCCAGAGCTCTGCTCCATCCATCCAGCTGTCCAAACACACACTCCACATTGTAGTACTGGAGGCATAAGAAAGAGACAGAAATAAGGAAGGAAGCTGTTTGACTAAACTTTCTATAAACCGGTTCTATCCTCTTCTACTGCACAACCTGGGAATGGTGGGGAGGGATAGATAGTCACGCCTTGTGCTTGGCACAGCTAGGATGCCGCCAGTGTCCCTATCCTCCCATCTGACTCTCTGTCTCCTTTCTCTTCCTCAAGTCACCTCCGGCCCCTGTTGTTTCAGAGGACAGGTCTGTTCATAGAACCATAGAATATCAGAGCTGGAAGGTACCTTAGAGATCATCTAGTCCAACCCCAAGATTTACATCTCACAGATAGGGGAACTGAGGCCAGAAAGGGGAGGTGGCTTGCCTAGGGTTACACAGCAAATCAGGGGCAGATCTATGGCTAGAATCCAAGCCTTCTGACTCCTAGGTCAGCTCTCTTTTCTCTCTAAACCATCTTTTGCTAGGTGAATAGGAAAAGAAAAAAGAAGGGGAGAAGATTCAACTTACAGAGACAAGTCTGGAAAGGGCAATACTTAATTCAAAAGAACGAAGCACTAATGTTGGAATTTCAAGCACAAGTGATGATTGAACCTCTGTACACACTCTCTTCCTTGCCCTTATCTCAAATCATTCTCTCTCCCCTGCCATCCAATTCATCTAAATCCAATATTTATTAAATGACCTACTGTGTGCAAAGCACTCTGCTAAGCACCAAGGAAGATATAAGACTCAGTCCCTTTGCCTTTGTGGAGCTCACAGTCTAGTGGGAAGATATGACAGATACAGCCATCCCTTCTGTATCACCTGGGTTAGGAGCTCAGCGCCCCTGCAATCTGGAAAATCCATGTAAAATTTTTTGGCCAGTGAAGAAGTCTGAATTTTTTCTTTTTCTCTTTTTTTATGGGTGTTTACAGTACTTTATTGTAAATTTTGGGTCATTTGGTCATAAGTTCTATATTATCTGCAGCTTCCGCAAAATTCCCCCAAAATTCTCTTTTAATTTCTTATGCCGACCAGCAATATATCAAAATCATGATAGAGAAAGTTGTGATATGGAAAGGATAACTATGCAGGGATAACTATAAGCAAAATAACATAATTCAATTAGAAAAGCATAAAAGAAAATGCTTTCAGTATGGCATAACTTGGGGACAGGAAGTGCCATCCTCTTTCAAAGGTACAACTAAAAAAAGTCAAGCAAGAGTCCATAGTTTAAGATCGCAAAAAAGAGTTGGGAATGATCTGGAAGAAGAGCCTAGAGTCTGCCATATAACCTTTCTGTAGGTGCAGGGCCTGACAATCAGTCAGTCTGAGGCCCTAGTATGTATAAGATTCAGCACAATGGCAGGGACTTAGAATAGGAAGGACACAAAGCCATATCCCTGCCCTCAGGGAGCTTCTGGTCTACATGGGAAGAAAGTACACACACATATTCGAAGACAAATAGCAACACTCGGCAGTTTGTCTACCTCTCTTAAAAGCAATTTGCCAGCAAGTCAGGACGTCACCGCTGTGATATCGTTGGTCATTTTGAGAATGAAGGACAAACAACAACAACCCCAACCACCCGATGACTGACAGAGGTATTTCTAGGAGCTAAGAGAGGGAGAGAGCCCTGGAGGTGACTGATTAGGGAGAGAAGGAAGGTGTGATTCCGACTGGGCCTTGAGAAGAATTGGATGAGACTGTATCTAAAGCAGGATAAATGGAAATGGTATTTTCTTCTTCCAAAATGAGAAAACCTGGCCAGAGACATGGCCAAGGCTAGACCCTCAGGACAGGTGTGCTAACCTCACATGGATGCCCTCATACAGTGTCATGCCCAGTCATGCTCTAGAGACAGCAAAGCAGTAGGTTTATTTATAGAAACCGTTTCAGGGCAATAACATCCTCTCTAGCCTCCACCCCACCCCTACCCCATGAAACTGGGAGAAATGAGATGAGAGAAGACTGAGTGACATAAGCCCAGAACCAAAGACTTGAGGCCCTCAGCACTCCAGTGAGGTGTTCCTTAGGCTGTTATTATTCCAGTTATAGCCAAGGTCCTCCCCACTCTGCCCAGCCTTCTCCAAATGACAACCAAGAGCTGGGCAATTCCCTAGGGGCTCCCCTGGACTCTCCTTCTGTAAAGAAAAGAGGGGAAACTCTGAGGCTTGAGGGAAAATGGGATGATTTATACTCATCTTGAGTCTACTTGAGGAATAAGGAAATAGTAGGTTTTATCTCCACTCTAAATAGAGAAATAAGTTCTTTCTATAGTACAGTAGGTAATTGTAGTGTCTCTAGGTAATTATAGTCAAACCTCCCTAATCCAAACTAATTGGGGGAGAGGCCCGTCTGAATTAGTGATGAGCCTAAATTATACATTAAAAAAAAAGAAATAAACTTTTATTACAAAGAAGGATGAGTCCTTTGTCCTACAGGAATGGTGCAGAGGGGCCCCTAATAAAGTCCTTCTCTGATGCTATATCTTGACTCAAAAGACACCCTGAGTTCTCAAAGGCTTTGACAATGGAGTGTAAACTCTGAAATATCCTAACAAGTTGGAAAAACCTAGCATCATAGTATTATAGATTTAGAGATAAGAGGTGACTTTGAGGTCATCTAGTCCAATTCCCTCATTTTACAGTTAAAGAAACCTGAACTTGAGAGCTTAAGTGACTTGTCCAAGGACATACAGGTGGGAAGTAGAAGAACCAGGATTGATAGTTCTTTCCACCTCCTTCCTGGCAAGATAGTTCTTTCCACCTCCTTCCTGGCAATGGGACAGCCAAATAAGTTTGGGGAGATTGATCATCAGAATATCCAATCATGGGGATGGGGATAAAAAATGATGAAACTGGGGGCAGCTAGGTGGAACAATAGAACACCGGCCCTGGAGTCAGGAGGATCTGAGTTCAAATGCGACCTCAGATACTTAACACTTACTAGCCGTGTGACCTTGGGCAAGTCACTTAACCCCAACTGTCCTGCCTTTCCCCCTTCAAAAAAGCAAAAAAAATAAAATAAAAATCATGAAACTGCTTATTAAGGGGCAGAGGGGCTATAACTGCTGCTAGTTGAGGAGGTAACCTCCTGGATCTGTTGTACACATCCCCTTCTCTACATTCTCCTTAGCCCTAGCATAGGCCCACATCACTTCTTGACTAGACTATTGCAATAATCTTCTAATTGCTCTTTCCTTCAAGCCTCTTCATACTCCAATCCATCCTCCACTCAGCTGTCAATGATTTTCCTAAAGTCAAGGTCTGACCCTGTCGCCCTCTCTTCTCCCCATCCCCGTTCTCCCACATTCAGCAAACTCCAATGTCTCTCTATTACCTCCCTGTTCAGCTGTTTTCCAGTCTGTTCAACTCTTAGGAGGTTATAGTGGATTCTTTCTATTTTTACTTTGCCCTCTGGACTTAATAGATCTGGTCAGTTTTCATTTATGATGTCTTGAAATATGGTTGCTGTTGCTCAGTCATTTCCATCATATTTGACTCTTCGTGACCCCATTTGGGGTTTTCTTGGCAAAGATACTACAGTGGTTTATCATTTTTTCCCCCCAGTTCATTTTACTGATGGTAAACTGAGGCAGTTAGGTGACTTGTTCAAGGTCATATAGCTAATAAGTGACAGATCATTTTTGAACTCCCATCTTCCTGACTCTAGGCCCAGCACTCTATCTACCATGCCACCTAGCTACCCTCTATTACCTCTACTAGGATCAAATATAAAGTTTTCTGTTTGGCATTTAAAGCATTTTACAACCTGGCCCCTTCCTGTCTTTCCAGTTTTTTTATATTTTGTTTCTCTCTATATACTCCAGGATCCAGCTACACTTGGCCTACTTGATGTTCCTCACCCATGACACTCCATCACCTACCACCATGCATTTGCATTAGCTGTGTCCCATGCCTGGGATGATCTCCTCTATAGGAAACATTTCCTGATCTTCCCTCCTGTAATGTTAATGGGATGTAAGATCTTCCCCACCCATTAGGGAAGCTTGCTTAGGGGAGGCTTGCTTGTAAGAAGGCTTTCACACCTTTTGCTAATTTCTAATTAAGCACTGAGTCATAAGGGTTGTGATGCCTTCCGGCTCTGAGAAGTGTATATATTCTCTGAGTTGATATTTTGCTTTGGGGGCTCACTTATGAGAAGGATCTTGTGATTCCCTGGCCAAGATTCTGAGTGGCTGTATGTTCAGAGCTCCCTGACTGCTCAGATGTAAAGGCTCTCTTGATCTAGGGATGTATGTAAAGTGTATAGTTGATTCAAGCAGTCAGAGCCCTGTCTGTTGGTCTTTATTTTCCTCTGCTTGTATTTTTTCTGAAGCTCAGGGTGCTGACTTTTCTCCTGAACTAGTGAATGTAATTTAAAAAGATTATTAACCCTTTAAACAGCTATCTTTCCTAGTAAAACAGGTCTAAGAACCTGTGCTAGCAGCTGTCCTGGGTATGCCAGCGTGGTTGCTGTTATACCTCTCCCCCAACTTCCTTCTTACTTCATATCTCTTGAATGTACATAATTGTTTGAATGTTTTCTCTTCTGTTATAATGAGTATAGGGGTAGTGGTTTTGCTTTAGTACAGTGGCTGGTATATTGTAAGGTCTTAAACGGTTGTTGATTGACCAATAGATGAAATTCATTTAAATTCAATATTTATTAAGTGCCTGTCATAGGAAAAGTCAGATTTCATAGGTGGAGGTGATGGTCTTACAGTGAGAACGAGGGATCGATAACCTATGATGGCCCAAATACTGCCATATATAATGTTAAAAGAACTAAAGAGAGACCTAGAATGTGGGTAGAGCAAGGGTGGAAAGTTTGTGGGAGGAAATGGATAGAATCACCCAGGATGAGAAGCCATGGATGGGTCAGTGCCAATGTTGAAGAGGCCCCCACTCTAAGGAGATAATGATTGGATCCAAATATTTAACGTTTAAAATAAAGGCAAAAAGATAAATGGTACCTGCCTTCGAGGAGCTTACATTCTATTAAGGGCATATAAGAACTGCAGATAAGTAAGTATAAATTAATTTGAGCAAAGAGTGAACATTACAACAGGGATGGGGGTGAAGAAATCAGGGAAGGATTGAACATCTGAGCTGAACTTTGAAGGAAAATGAGGATTCTGAGAGGGGAGAAAAGGCATATTTGCTATGCAATACATGCTTTACAAATATTATCTCCTTTAAAATAATTATTTCCTTGGATCCTCACAACAACCCTGGAGGAATGGGGGGGGGGAAGTTGATGCTATAATTATTCCATTTCACAGCTGAGGAAGACCTCATGACTTGACCAAGGTCATACAGCTAGTAAGTATCTAAAGAGGAATTTGAACCTGGGTCTTTGTGATTCTAGGCTGATGGCTTTATCCACCACACGGCCAGCTTCTTGAAGGCAAGCAAAAAGAAGGGAATGTGTGAAATCATGGATCATTTGGGGTACCTGAGTAAATTATCCAGATTTTAATATTGAAGGTCTTATTGTTCCTCTTTTATAAGTGAGGAGACAGGCTCGGAGAGGTTAAGTAATTTACCTATAGGGCAGATAGGTGGCACAATGGATAGAGAGCCAGGTCTGAAGTCAGGAAGACTCATCGTGAGTTCAAATTCAGCCTCAGACAGTTACTAACTGTGTGACCTTGGGCAAATCACTTAACCCGATTTGCCTTAGTTTCCTCATTTGTAAAATGAGCTGAAGAAGGAAATAGCAAACCACTCCAGTATCTTTGTGAGGAAAACCCCAGATGGGTCACAAAGAAAGCGACTGAACAACAACAAAAACAGTTTGCCTGTGGTCTGACTAAACCTGGGAGGCCAAATTCGGACTCGAGGCTCTCCAGACTCGACATCCAGCGTTCTTCTGAATTCCCTATGCTACCCCAAGATTAGTTTAAATTCTAGTTGGGTGCTCAGGAGTCTTGTCCTTACCTCCTTCCCACCCTCCTTCCTCTCCCCCCATCCCCAAACTCTCACAATTGCTCCCAGCCATAGGAAAACAGTCCCTCTTCTTGCCTTTGCGATATGGTATAGCAGATTGAAAATCAGGAGACCAAGTCCCAGCGCTGACCAGTCTTGTGACCTTGGGCAAGTATTGTGAACCCAAGTAATATGTTGAGTTCTGGGCACCACATTTCAGGAAGAACATTGACCAAGGAGAGTGTGTTCAAAGGAGAGTGATCAGGATGATAAGGGGACCCAAAACCACGTCAAATGAGGAGAAGTTGAAGGAGTGCATGTTCAGCAGGAGAAGAGACAGTGGGGAAGAGAACGGAGAGATGGCAAAGAACAAGATTGCTGTCTTCCAGTGTTTGAAGAGCCTACATGTGGAAGAGGACCATAGATGCAGAGCTGGAAGGGCTCTTGGAGGGCATTCAGCCCAACCTCCCTTCATTTTACAGATGAAGAAACTGAGTCCAGTGTCACACAGTAAATATTTAAGGTAGGATTTGAACCCAGACTTTTCTGACTCCAGACTCAGCACTCCGTCCACCCGACCACACTGCTTCTAGCTTCCGCTGTTTTTGTTTAACTCCAGAGGTCTGAGCGCTGGGTAGAAGTCACTAGGGGACCCTGATTGGAGGGTATGGCAGATCTCTTGGTTTATTTGGAAGGAAAGGGACAGCTAAGTGGTGCAGTGGATCCAGTACAACCGGAAAACGACTGAACAGCAACAAAGTAAAATAAAAGAAAGAGCTTGCTAACAAGTGAGCTGTTCAAAAGTCACTGTACTCAGGGGATGGGGCCTCTCTATCACTGGAGGCCTTAAGGCTAGAATGGACGCCTCCATGTAGATGCTGTAGAGAGGGGGCCTGATCAGGTCTGAGTTGGCTAGATGATCTCTGAGGTCCTTGACCACACTGAGGTTCTGTAACTTCCCCCCTCTGGACCTCAGTCTGCTCATCTGTGAACCTGGGGATAATCACACCTGCCTCACAGGACTGCTGCCAGTGAAGATCAAATGAAAGTTCTCTGTGAAGTATTACTCCCCTGGGGCTGTGCTGTGGCAGGGAGGGCAGGTCAGAGGCTTGCTCATCCCTGGAAGAGAGAGAGAGACAGACAGATAGACAGAGAGAGAAAGAGACAGAGAGACAGAGAGAGAGAGGAGTGTGTTCCTAGGCAGCTATTCCATTTCTAGAGAAGATCAGAGCAAAGAGGAAATGAAAGAAAAGTGAAGTAGATGTAGTAAGTGTCCTTCTGTAGTCCTTTATAAACAAACACCCTGGTTACTTTGCACAATCTCTGAGCTGTCTAAGAGAAACAAACAGCAGCCAGAGGAGGGGAGTCTGATGGTCGGCGGTAATGAAGGCAGTTGCTTTCGTCAGGCTTTAGTTCCCTCACAGATTCTTGGACTGGTGTGATCGATCAGTCAACGTTATTAAGCACCCAGAGTGTCCCAGGCACTGTGCTAGGCACCAGGGATACAAAAAGAGGCAAAAGACCGTCCCTGCCCTCAAGGAGCTCACAATCTAATGGAGGAGACAAGAAACAATCGAACATATACAAATTGTATGTATTTACAGAGGGAAGGCCCTAGAATTAAGAGGAGTTGGAGAAGGCTTCCTGGGCAAGGTGGAATTTTAGATGAGATTTAAAGGAAGTCAGGAAAGCCAGGAGGCAGAGATGAGGGACAACATTCCAGGCACCAGTGACAGCCAGAGAAAATGCCTGGAGCCAAGGGATAAAGTATCTTGTTCTTGCAACAGCTAGGAAGCCAGGGTCTACAAATGGAAAAGTACCTGGTGAGGAGTAAGATAGAAGAAAACTGGAAAGGTGTTTGTAGGGGGCTTGCTTATGAAGGGTTTTGAATACCAAAGAGGGGATTTTGTATTTGATCCTAAAGATGACAGGGAGCCATTGGAGTTTATTGAGTAGGGATGATGGTGGTAGTGACATGTTTGGAACTGAGTGCTAGAAATATCACTTTGGTAGCTGAAAGAAGGACAGATTGGAGTAGGAATAGCCTTGAGGTGGGCAGACTCACCAGCAGGCTATTGCTATAGTCCAAGCTTGCAAGTTCAAGACTGGAAAGGTAGGAGGGGGCTAAGTTATGAAGGGCTTTGAATCACAAAGAGAACATTTTGTATTCATTCCTGGGGACAATAGGGAACCACTGAAGTTTATCAAGTAGAGGAGTGACGTGGTTGGATCTACTCTTTAGGAAAATCACTTTGGTAATTGAAGAGAGGATGGATAGGGGTAAAGTGAGACTTGAGGAAGGCAGACCCACCTGCAGACATATTCAAGAGATGTTGCAAAGGTAACATCAACAGGCCTTGGCAATCGATTGGATATGGAAGAGAGAGATCGTGAAGAGGAGAGGATGATATCTAGGTTGGACAGAATGGGAGCATGGTGTTGCTCTTGACAATAACAGGGATGTGTGTGTGTGTGTGTGTGTGTGTGACAGAGAGAGAGACAGACAGAGAGACAGAGACAGAGACAGACAGAGACAGAGAAAGAGGGAGACAGAGAGAGAAGAGAGACAGAGAGAAAGAGGAGAGAGACAGAGACAGAGAGACAGTAGAGAGAGACACATACAGAGGGAGAGATGGAGAGACAGACAGAGAGAGAGAATTTAGGGGGAAAGATAATGAGTTTAGTTTTAGACATGTTGAGTTAAGATGTTGGTAGACATGCAGTTCTAAATGTCTGAAAGGCAGTTGAAGATGCAAGATTGGAGGTCAGCAGAGAGATAGGGGCAAGATAGGAAGATGTGAGAATCATCAGCATAGATATGATAATTAAATCATGGGAGCTGATGAGATCACCAAGGGAAATGGCACAGAGGGAGAAGAGAAGAGGGCTCAGGACAGAACCCTGAGGGACAACTGTGTGTGGTTAGAGGGTGTGATCTGAAGGAGGACCCAGCAGAGCAGACCTACAGGAGATGCATCTTCCTACCCTGAATGCTTTGTGTGTATAGCACGCTGCTGAGCAGTCTGGGTATGGGCCTCATGGGTATGGGCCTCATTCCTTGACCCCAATGCACTGATGCCGCAGTGTAGTAGAAGAGGCACTGGACTTGGAATCAGGAAGATCTGGACTTAGATTCTCTCCCAAATGCTTAATAGCCATATAACCAAAGAACATGGGTTGGTGTGAGGCACCGAAGGTACTTGTAACTACAAATCACAACTCTGTAAAAGCTGTTTTTGTAACTTCATTTTGGGTAGACCTAAACAGTCAACACCAGGGAGTCCTCTTAAACCTGGCTTCCACCTATTTTTTCAGTCTTTTTCCACATTACTGCCCTCCACACCAGGCTAGTCACAACCTTTTGTTTCCTCAGTTTCTACATCTGTAAAATGAGGAGTTTGCCTCTAAGATCTCTTTCTGTTCTAAATATACAATTCTTTGATTCTGATCGCAGGCAGAAATTTACCCCCAATCAAGGCCACAGACTGAACCCTAACCCCAGTCACAGACTAACCCAACCCCAATCTTTTTTGTTTTGTTTTGGTTTTTTGAGAGGATTAAATGACTTGCCCAGGGTCACACAGCTAATAAGTGTCTGAGGCTAAATTTGAACTCAGGTCTTCCTGACTCCAGGCTGGTGCTCTATATTCACTGTATCACCTAGTTGGCCTGATCCAAAACCCAATCTTTTCAAGCTATCCCACACAGGTTGTTGGATACAAGGACTGAGTGAAAAAGTATGGACAGCTCAGTGCATCCATCCCCAAGGTTCAATGTATACCCATCACCTACAGAGAATAATTTGGGAACATTGTCTTCACATGTAAAGGGTGATATTTTAAAATATTCAGCTCTCTTGCTAAAAGTTCTGAAGGAGAATCTATCTATAACATGTGCCAAATCCAGCCCCTCAGAAACATCTTTGTTCTCCCAGGTGTTGCCTGATGCCCATGGTTCCCATGGCACAATCTGAAGCACGATCAGGGGCCTGCTGGCTCTGAGACTTACACCCCCACACACATGCACTCCTTCCCCTCTGGTCCAGACCCTCTTCTCCAGTATTCCCAGCCCCTCAGGGCATCATTGCTTCATGGACACATACACACAGCACATCATCTCACAGCATCAGCCATTGTTCCCTAGGCAATCAAATGCACAGGAAACTGGGGAATGATCCAGCTGGGGGAGGAGGCAGGTAGAAAATCACCCCCCACCACCACCACCAGAGAAAACTCCACCACCTGCCAGTGTTTGGGAAGAGGTAGATGTGGGAGAAAACAAGGGTGTTGGGGTTTTTCTTCTTCTTCTTCTCCATGTTATTTCCCCCCTGGATTCTGCCCTAGGGGCCTGAAGGTACAGATTGTGTACCTGATGCCTTGGCCCTTTATTCTGAGTCTCATGGGAACCTGGCAGGAGCCAAGCACACACATAAAGACATCTATTCTATCCTTTCCTTGGGCCTTGATTAATGTTGGGAGGAAGGAGGAAGGAGGGAAAGAGTAGGGGAGGAGGAGATTCAGGAAGAACAACAAGGAGGGTACTAATACTGCCCCTAGGTTGTGTAGGGAAGGGAGAGGAAGAAAAACAACATCACACTGGGATGTAGGAGGCTGTGGCACAATGGAACAAGTCCCTGATAGGTATCAAGAAACCTGAGTTCTAATTCTGGCTTTACTACAAGCTTATTGTGTGATCTTGGGTAAATCACTTCCTTTCTAGCCATTTCAGCTTCCTCCATTGTAAATGAGGGGCAGAAGGCTAAATTGTATGATCACTTTGAGAATTCTTAGGTGCTATTGGATGGATGGGAGGACTAGGCTGAGGTGGTACCTGGGGTATCCACAGGGACACGGCACAGTGATGGAACCACAGGACTTAAGAGAAAGAAGGGGCCTTGGAAATCATCTAGTCCAATCCCTTCCTTGTATAAACAAGGAAACTGAGTCTCAAAGAAGTAAAATGATTTGCCAAAAGTCAAATGTTGGAGCTGGGATTTAATTCCAGGATCTCTGTCTCTAAATCTAGTTTTCAGTGGGGCAGATTTCAAAGCAGGTGCTAGGAAGAGAGCTTCACACCTGACATTCCTAGAGTCTTTAACTTCATATATTATCTCATACCATCTTCATAACTATGCTTACTTATGAGATCTGCAAAGCAGATAGCATTGGTTAAACCTTTAATGCTTTGGGCCAAAGGCCATGTGTAAAAACCATCTGCTTTCCTTTTTGTACTAATCCATCCTGAGGGACACCAATATAGAAGAAAGTTTGATGCAAAGATGGGGGAAGAAATGGTCCCCTTCAACCCTGAGGCAGGCAAGGCAAGGATTTTTGCCCTCGCTTTCTATTTAAGAATACCAAAAATCAGGGCAGCTGAATAGAACGCTTGCCCTGGAGTCAGGAGGACCTGAGTTCAAATTTGACCTCAGACACTTGACACACTTACTGGCTGTGTGACCTTGGGCAAGTCACTTGACCTCAATCACCCTGCCCTCCAAAAAGGAAAAAAAAAGAATAATGAAAAGCCATACAGGAGAAGTGACTTGTTCTGGGACCAGTAAATTACAGAGCTGGGATTTGGTCCTCGATATCCTGTCTCCCAGTCTTGTTCTCCTTCTGATATGCCCCCTCTTCCCTGTCAAACTGAAACCACATTTTCTGTGTTAAAAAAAAAAAACATTACGGTGACACTGTGCGATGATCAATTGTAATTGACTTAGCTCTTCTCAACAATACAATGATGCAAGACAATTCCAAAAGACTCATGAGAGAAAATGCTATCCACAGACTATGGAGTCTGAATGCAGATTGAAGCACATTATTTTCACTTTTTTGTTGGTTTGTTTTTTGTGGTTTTTTTCCTTTTGTTCTGTTTCTTCTTTCACAACTGACTAATGTGGAAATATCTTTCCATGATTGCACATGTATAACCTATATCAGATTGCCTGCTGTCTTGGGGGTGTGGAGGGAATGGAAGAAGGGAGAAAAATTTGGAACTCAAGATCTCATAAAAATGAATGTTGAAAACTATTTTTACATGCAATTGGAAAAAAACCGCACTATTTACAAACAAAATAAAACCCATTACGATAACCATACAATACTACCAATTATAACTTAATAATATCAAAGAGTTACATGAGTTTCAGGGAGGTTGGGGTCTTGGCCATAGTCACATACCTAATATCAAGATTTGAATCAAGATTTTCCTGACTCTAAATCTGGTCCCTCTAGCCTTACCCATAAATGAAGAATCATTAATGTTACACCCATTCTGCTACACCAAGGTGACTCACACTTCATCTAATAATTCAACTTTCTTTTTCGGTTATTACCTTTCCCCCACCTTTAGCCTCTCACCCATTCACAATCTTCCCCTTTTCTCTTAGGGACCATGTTTAAAGGGTGGGGATTAATATTGGAGTCTTGAAACAAAACAGTCTGACTACATATATGAGAGTATAGTTAATTAGAGCTATGCCACATTGTGCAACTAAAAATCTTGGGTTGGTGTGGGGCATGGAGGATATTCGAAACCACAAACCACAACTCTGTGGACTAGGAGGCTTTCCAGTAAACTGCTTCAGCAACTTAATTTTGGATAAACCCAAATTTGTAGTCAACACCACGGACTGGGCTTCTTCAGGGTGACATTTAGAGCATTCCACAATATAATCTGTCTCGTCTCCCTTTGCCGTCTAATTCCATAGTAAACTCTTTCACATACTCTATTCCACATTCTATTCCAATTGAGCTGGTCTACTAGTTGTTCCCCCCCCCCCCCACAAGATTCCATTTCCTACCTTAGCTCAAGCTATTCCCCGGTCTGGAATGCACTCTCTCTTCACCTCCAACTCACAGAATCTCTTGCTTCCTCCAAAGCAATGCTCCCCAGCCACCTCTTCCATTAGACTTTTCCAATGGTTACAGATCTCTACTTCTGAAAATTACTTTGAAATACTCTGTATTTACTTATCAGTATATTAATAGTATTCCAGCAGTAGAATGTAAAATCCTTGAGGGCAGAGGAGAAGTTTCTTTTTTTTTTTCCCAGTGCCTAGTCCAAAGCCTTGCACATAGTAGGCACCTAATAAATGTTTGCTGGATTTAATTGTATTCAGAGCCCTAGACTAGGCACTTTGTGGGGGAGAACTAAGGAAGATGAGATTCCTGCCCTCAGGGACTGGTTGGGAAGAAAGAACACATGCACACATGTGATAATTTGAAAATGTTTGCAAAAACCTTGCCAGAGGGAGGCGAGTTTGGATACATCAGTCTCTTTGATGAACTTTATACAGAGATGGACTTCAAGAATTTTGTAAGGAACACACACACATACACACACACAGACTGAGAAACAGAGACAGAGAGACACAGAGAGAGATGGACATAGAGACAGAGAGAATGAGAGAGGGAGAGAGAGAGAAAGAGAGAGGGAGAGAGAGAAAGAGAAAGAGGGAGCAAGGTAGAGAGAAAAAGAGAGAGAGAGAGAGACAGAGAGAGAGAGAGAGACAGAGACAGAGACAGAGAGAGAGAGAGACAGAGAGATTTCCCAAGTTAACTCCTGCCCAAACACTGCCTCCTTCCTTTAGGCCAACAGTACTGTTTGGCTGCTGTCGCCAGAGCTGACTGAGGATTTCATACACTGGATACTTTCCAAGGTTATCTCTTCCCTGACAGAGCTGTGGGATACAGAGACCAGAGGGCTCTCTCTCCTCAACCGGCCCCAGGGTTATCACCACCCCATTGTGGTAGGGCTGAAGGATCACCGAGATTCTGTGGAGATGGAGCATGACCTCATGCCTAGGGCCCCATTCTGGGGTTTCTGAAGGGGATTAGGTGATGCTCTCCCCTGGATCCATTGGAGATTGGGGTGCTGGGGCTGGGAGGAAAAGTGAGGTATTTTCCCAGACTGCCCCTATATTGGCCACTATCTTTAGGCTCCTGCTTAGCTTTGCAGGAGATAACTTCCCCCAAGCTGGAGATAGGCGGCTGGAAATGCAGGGTTTGGGTGTGTTGGGGGAAGGTCCTTCTGCTCAGGTCTGAAGGCCAGGGCTTATCTGCACTCAGGGAGAAGCTGCTTGGCGCCTCTGGCTTTGGTGTGCTTTGTTTGTCTAGATATAGATTCAGTTAATTAATTTTTCACCAAACAGACCCTGCTCAGGTCCAAACCTGGCTTTGGGATACCTCACTCTCTAGAAGGAGGAAACAACTGAAGCATCATTCAATTTAGACTGAAAATATAAACATTTGGACAAGTGCAGGAACAGCCAAGGTGTAGTGGCATAGTTATGGTGTAGGTTATGGTATAGTGGGAAGATGCTGGATTGGAAGTCAGAAGACCCAGTTCCATTTTGGCCACAGTGTCACTTTGGGCACATCACTCCTCCCCTCAGGTCTCCTTTTCCTCCAATTTAAAATACAAGGGCATGACTAGATGACCTCTAGGGGCCCTTCCAGTTGTGACAACTTATGGTTCCATGGGCCCTGTGGCTACTTCACACATGTCCCAGAATACCTGCTTCTAGCAGGTGGCTGGTACCCAGGAGGATGTCTCAGGCTGGGGGCAATGCTTGGGACTCTGCCCTTGGGGGATAGAGATTTGATGGAGATTTGACTCTGGACCCTGTGCTCAGGGACCTGGAACAAGCTGGATGATGAGCTACAGACAGATTTGGGACTTTTCTTGGCCTGGGGGCATTCCATTATGTGACTGGGGAGTTGGGATGGGCAGGATCCTGCACAGGGACTTTATAGGATCTCCAAAAACCACTTCTTCCCACACATCTATTCCTTTTATAAGGGAAACATATATTTACACAAACTCCCCCCCACCTCCAGTGACAGCAAAGGGAATGAATTACCCAGGCTTAACGATTACCTCTTGCAACACCCCCTCCCCCTTGGAGGGTTAAGCCCAAAAGTTTTGCTTCAGGCCTCAACGTGCTGAGTTCTCAGTCTCACGAGTATTTTTTTACCCATCAGGAAAAAAAAATCAGAGTCAATAGACCCTGCAAGGACATGCCTGGCTGATTCATGGGGAGCTGCCTTGCACCTGTCTAGCTCCCTGGGAAAAGTGGCTTCTGCTGCCCAAGGCTTGGGTGGAGGGAGGCCTAAGGGAATGGGAAAGTGTGTAGGCTGGGGGCTGGGTCTCTCCTTCCAACCTTCTCATTCCTCCACTTCCCAGTGAACACCAGCTATCCCCTACCCCAATTCCTCATCAACCCTATGTCACCCCATCCCATTCTCAGAGCTTGGCATCTTAGTTCTGATAGGTACAGAGTGGGGAAGCAGTTTGGGGTGCTCCTTCCAAGTTAGAGATGTCTCAGAAAGACTCCAGCTTCTCTGAGGGATCAGATATGGATAGCCCTGTCCAGCCAGGGACTTAACTAAACTGTCTGGACCCTGTTTATAATGTCCTAGGCTGTCCAGTCTCTCCAGGACCAGTTCCTTAAGCTGACTGTTGGCTAGAGGAAATCAATTGTCCAGTCACTGGTCTTTCAACAGATACCTTCAGGCTCCAAGGGGTGCCCAGAATTTAAGGACTGAATCCAAGTGCCTCCATAGTATATATTAGCCCCTGTATAGGATTTCTTTCTTAAACTTGAATCTTGAGCCAAAGAGTAATTGGCTTTGGATTCTGAGACCCGAGGTTCATTCCCATCTCAACCACTTAATTACCTCCTCCCCCTAGGGCATGTCACTTAATCAACCAATTGATCATCTAGCATTTTTTTTCCATCTAACATTTATTAAGCTCCTACTATGCACCAGGTAGTTTGCTAAGCACTGGGGGTGCAAAGGCAGAATGGTCTCTGCCCTCAAGAAGCTTACATTCAAACAGGCATCAGTTTTCTCACCCATAAAATGAGGGGATAGGATCAGATCAGTGATGTTAAACTCAGATAGAAACAAGAGAGCACTGAACTGTGCATGAGGGTTCCTGCCAGTCGCATATTAACTTAGAAAACCACATATTCACATTATCTGTGTTTTATTGCATTTTTATTTATTTCGTTAAATCTTTCCCAAGGACAGTTTAATCTGGTATGGCCAGCACGGGGGAGTGTTTTACATCTCTGGCCTAGATAAACTCTGGGGGTCTTTTCCAGCTCTAACACTTCAGCCCTATGATTTGTGATCTTTTCCTGTGTTCTGGAGGGTAGAGGGGGACAAATGTGGGAGCAGGCTGGGAGAATGGGTGTGTTGATGGTTGAGGGGAATGTGGCCTGGTAGCCATGCGGCACACTTCTGCTGGCAGCCTGGCCTTCCCTAGTCCTTTCCATGGCCCCATCTCCAGGTGAGGAGAGAGGGAGGGAGAGAGAGAGAGAGAGAGGGAGGCTGGTGGGGGGGGGTAGTGAATATATGAAACTCTGAGGACAGGCAGAAGGATATGCCAGGGCATGTTCCCCAGCTCAGCATCCCTGTTAATACCTCCTTACATGTGAGATTTCCACTAGCCTGGAGACCCCCAGAAAATGTCCCCAGTTAAATTCTCTAACAACCTGGTGTGGTTTGATTTCAAGTGATACCTGATGGTCAGTCTCGGGTTGAGTGATTAAATCCATAGTTACATGGCAAAGTTAGTTCTGTCCAGAGAATTTTATCATCATCATCATCATTATAATTATTATAATTCTTATCACTAATAACTACTTAGTGCCAGGCCATTCTTTGCCTTCCTTCTCAGTTCTCAGGTTTCTTCACGGACCACCCTTGGGCCCCAGAGACCTCTGGGAGAAGGCTTTCCAGGGTGTGGACCTTGCCCAGGTCATTAGTTAGGTGTCCAAACACTTTCTTTTCCCAGCAGTGGCAGGCAGGTGGGGCCCCCAACTCAGACCTTCCTTCCTCACCAGCAGATGGTGAAGGAGCGGTCAGTGACACTCAGTCCCTATTCAGGAATAAACAAGCTCCTGTCAGCCTCCTCCCCAATTCACTGAGCCCACACCCTGCCCAGCAAAGCCAGAGTGGTTCTGAAAGCTGGAGTTTAGGGGCCAGCAGAGAGGGAAGCATCAGTTTAAGGCCCTTCCCAGAGCAACCAGATGGATTCTTAAGATTGGCCACAGGGTAAAGAATGGACTCAGAATTCTCTCTGCTGTCCAGCAGACAGAGCAAAGAAGTAAGCCATGCTCAGTGGGGTCACCCTAGAAGTGTATAGGGAATTTGGATCCCTGTTTTGATGAGGGGGAAGGATACAACTCATGGGAGAGGAAACAGAGCACTAGAAGATGGCACAGGAGGAGAGCAGTATGACAAGATAAATTCAAGAACAAGAAAATCCCTAAAGGAGGAATCAGTGAATTGACTAGCACACCAGGAGCCTGCTGTATAGGGAACATTCACCTCCAGAGGAGGTGAATGCTAGCAGGGACCTTCTTTGCCATGGAGTGTATGGACAGCAGGTGTGTGCCCTTCACCCAGACCTGCGGGACTCACTTAAACCAATCAGATATCAATCGACCAACCAGGTTTCTAAAGCATCTGGGAGGAGCCATGTTCAGAAGCCATGGGTTTTCACAGAATGCCTTTCCAGTCCTTCCTTCTATCCTCATTCCTTCCTTCTCTCCCCTTGACTTTCAGATGAGTTAATGCTGAAGTGCTTTCTGCTCTTCAAAGTGTTCTTACAAACATCATCTTTTATCTCCATAGCTCTTCTATGAGTTCAATGGGGCAGGGATTGTTATAGCCAATTGACTGATGAGGACACTGAGGCCAGGAGAGATGACATTCTGATGATGGCAGGGACTGTGTCACTCACATTTGTATTCCTAGAACCTAAGCACTGTGTTTGGCATGTAGTTAGGAGCTCAATAAATGATCACTAATTGATCGATTACTTGATTGATTGAAGTGGGTAGTCCAAACTCATACATCCAGACAATGGCACAGTCAGGAGAGAAACTCCATCCCCTTCCCCCAGTTTCTTAACTTCTTTCTTCCCGATGCCCCACTTAATAGCATTTTATTTTTTCCAATTATATGCAAAAATAGTTTTCAACATTTGCTTTTAAAAGATTTTGAGTTCCAAATTTTCTTTCTCCCTCCCTCTCTCTCTTCCTCTCTCTCTTCCCTCCCCTTTCCCCAAGATGGCATCCAATACTCTTTACACTACACCTTTCACTGTCTCTTTCCCACAGTTAAACAAGAAGGAAATGGAAGATCTGGGCTGGGCAGCTGGAGTCAGAGCTAGTTCATAACTGAGTCTGAGGTAACCTTAGCCCAGCTAGAGTGGAGGAAGTGAACTCCCTTCTCAGACTCAATGGCACTCAACCAACAGACTACTTTGCTGGAATCATTGGCATGTGGTGGCCCTTAACCTCTCCTTTTTCAGTCCAAGTCCTAGTGATGGGATGGGGAATGGGAGATCAGGGAGCTGAAGAGTTAATAGACAGATTTTAGCCACAATAAGGGACACAGAGGGGAAGAGCATGTATCTAGGCAGTTTGATAAAGAGGATCAGAGAGTGAGATATGGGGAAAAGATCTAGCTTGCAACTTCTTCATTTTACAGATGACAAACTGTAGACCCAGATAGCTTAAATAAACTTAATATTTAACTTAACATTAAGTGGATACAGGTCACGCAGGTATCAGAGTTATATTCAAATGCACTCCCAAGCCACCGGACCAGTAACTTCAGGGTAGAAGATTTACCCATTTTGCTAAGTAGTCAACATAGATTTAAGCTCCTTGAGGACAGGGGTTGTATCCTATTTTATATAGATTTTTCTCAGTGAAAAATAGGTACATACAGTAGGTGATTTAGAAACATGATGTTGTTAATTGAGCTGGGCTAATCATAAGGCAAGTCACTCAGTATGGGTTAGACTCCAAAGCCGGGGCAGAAGCCTGATCTGAAGGGAATCTGGTATATTTACAATTTGAAGTCAGAGGGCATAGGTTCAAACCCAAGATCTGTACTTGCTAAATATGAAATTTGAGGCAATTAACTTTCCTTTGGTGACTTCTGTTTCCTCATCAGTAAAATAAGGGGGCAGGTGATTTTTAAGTTTCCTTCTAGCTCTAAATCCCTGGATAAAGGTCTCTGAGGGAGTCATATATTTTCCTCATTTTCCATGAGTCCTGTCAGAGAGGAGATGGTATGGAACCTTCTGAGAGGGATACAGAGTTGGTTACCAATAGGGAAGAGATAACCCAAATCCAGTGATTCTTTGGCTAACACAGGCCCATTGAGCTGAACTTAGATTTAGTCTAGAGATGTTGCCCAAGAGGCCACACATACCAGAAGCACTCTCTTCATAAGCAACTTTAGAAACCTTGGATCTGCTACTCAAACTTAGTAAGTGACCTTTCCCTTTAAGTCCCTTTCCCTCTCTGGGACCTTCCTTCCACCTTTGGTAAAAGGGGGTTGGTCCTATGATTCTTTGGTCCATCTAGTGAAAGACCAGTGGAAAAAACTTTTCTCCTGCTCCCTCCCAGGTTTGTTGGAGGTGCAAGTAAACTATTGTGGTGTCACACAGAAGGAATTAGTCTGGTCTAGTCCCCAGTTGATGAACAACTGGCTGGAAGCCAAGGAGGTTGTTTCCCTATAAAAACAAGAAGCCTCTCCTGCAGGGTTGGGTACTCCAGACACAAAAGGGGAAGAGCCAGGTGTCCTATCACCAATGGAAGGGCCATGAGGGAAGGCTGAATTCTTGCTCTTGCCTTGGGGCTGTGGAACTCCAGGGCTCCCAGCTTTCAGGGTTTATAACGATGAAACCACTACACCACCATGGAAGAGGCAAAATTTTGAAGTTAGGGAAATTTGTCTTCTGCTACCAGCCCCAATTCCTGGTAGGTCCCAAGTCCCTATCCTCCTCAAAGTGACCGTCTGGAGGGAAGTCTGATTAGCTCATTCATTCATTCACTGATTTATCCAGCATATTTATTAAGCCCTTCCTATGGGTGGGAGAGGGGAAGGGAGATGCAAAACTTAGATAAGATCTGGTCCCAGCACCCAAGGAGCTTATAATCTAGTGGGGCAGGGGGAATAATATATCATAGGATAAAATAAGACACAAATGAAGAGAACTATAACACCAACATTTCATGACAAATGCATTTGAAAGGTGCAAAAAAAAAAGTCCAAAGTGAGGTCAGGGAATGAGGGGCCTTCTTAGAAGCTGTGAGGGTGGACAGTGGGATAATTGTGCTTGCATGTTCCTGATTGAATCTGTGACACTTCCCAAGAGGATTTGCATTGCAAAAAGGGAGTCTGGAGCAGGCAACTTTTCATTCAAAGAAATGGAGCTTGGAATCAGTTTTAATATCAACTATGAAGATCGTTATCAATGAGGGAGACATATTTTTAGGTCCCTGACGATTTCCTCCCTGGTCACTAGAGCCAAGTGTAGTAAAAGCGCTCCAGGCCATCGTTCACAGAATTAGAAGATCATTCGTGCAGGTTTGGGCTGGAAGGGACCTCAGAGACCATCTGGTCCAAATCTCTCACTTTACAAGTGAAGGAACTGGGCCCTGGGGAGACTACATGACTTGCCCATTAGCGTACAGGTACTATGATCAGAGGTGGTCAGATTCTAGTTCTGCTACTGATCCGGTATGTGACCTTGGGCAAATCACTCTCTCTTTTTGGTCTCAGTTTCCCTATCTTTAAAACGAGGGCCTTGGATTATAGGGTCTATAATGTCCTCTCATCCTGGGTAAGTGTTAATGGAGAGAGCAGGGAAGGAGAGGAAGGGATTTGTCTGAGGGTCCTAAGGGCAGCCCAGGGATGATAGTTCTAGGTGGGGTTTATGGGGTGTGTGTGTGTGTGTGTGTGTGTGTGTGTGTGTGTGTGTGTGTGTGTGTGTGTGTGTGTTTGTGTGTGTGTGTATAGGGGTAGGGAGGAGCCTTGGGAAGCCCAGAGAGCATTAGGCAAAGCATCAATCATACTTGAATCAAGGCCAGGTCCTGGCTGGAGAGCTGGGACACTGACCAATTCTCAAAGACCACCAAAGACCCTAAAGCTTCTCTCAGAATCTAACTAGATTGGGTTCCACTCTCTGGGATTTATCTGGGGTCCGCAGGCCATTCCTGGCTCCATTCACAAAGAAGTGCCAGCATGGGTGCTGAGCTAGGGAACATGCCCTGGCATATCCTGTTCCTTGCTTTTGGAGCTCTAGGAGATGTCCATGCCCTCCTTCCCACAGGCTTCCCTCACCCCTCCTGGAGGAAAGGGATTAGTGAGGGTCAAGCTGTCACTAAGGGGGCCATATGTTGTGCACCCCCCCCACTCTCCCTCTCCTATTAAAACCCCCCATGTCTTACCCTCTTCTCCTTAGGAGGCAGAAAAGAGGCATACTGAGAAAACACAAATTTGATTCCATTCAACAAACACTTGTCCAGTTCTGCAACAGAAATCAGGAAGAAGATGTGGGTGAGGGGAGGCCAAAAGGGAAACACGGTCATTTCTCAAACCCCAGGCACTAGCGACAGAGAACCTGAAGGAGCCATGGTGGGCCACAGCTGCCTTCACCCCGTGGGAAATAAGCCTGGTGAGTTCCTATTCAGAGGGGAGGCAGGCTAGAAAAGAAAATGTTCCTGCTTATTTATCCTGTTTGGATAAATCCGTGGATGACAGACCCATAAGGGATCACAGGGAAAACGAGAGATGTTCAGGAATGCCATCAGATCTCTTCCACACCGTTTCCTGGTATGTCCAAAGAATCTGGGGCAAACCTGGGTGGGCTGGAGGGATGACTATGGGACTGGCCCAAATGCACAGGGTTCAAATTCCAGCTCTGCCTCCTACTGCCCATGTGACCTGGGGCATGCCATCTAACTTCTCTGGGCCTCAGTTTCCTCAACTGCAAAATGAAGAGGGGACAACTGGACTCTATGGCCTAGATCTACGATCCTAGGAGCCTTTGAAGCTTCTGGGAGAAGCAGGTTTGGCTAAGGAAGGCATTGTTATTATTGCTGTTGTTCTGTTGTGTCTGGCTCTTCCTGACCCTATTTGGGCTTTTCTTGGCAGAGATATGGGAGTGGTTTGCCATTTTCTTCTCCAGCTCATTTTACAGATAAGGAAACTGGGGCAAAGAAGGTTAAGTGACTTGCCCAGGGTCAGGCAGCTGGCAGGCATCTGAGGCCAGATTTGAACTCAGGAAGAGTAGTCTTCCTGCCTCCAGGCCTGGTGCTCAAGGAACACACATAAGGAATGGATACAAGGCCACAATCCTGTTCTCCAGAGCCCTGACGACCTATGGGGAGAGGGGAGGATATTTAGAGCACTGTATTGTGCAAGAGAGGCATCTAGGTGACACAGTGGATAGGGCACTGGGCCTGGAGTCAGGAAGACCTGAGTTCAAATCTGGCCTCAGACACTTACTAGCTGTGTGACCCTGGGCAAGTCACTTGACATTGTTTGCCTCAATTTCCTCATCTGTAAAATGAGCTGGAGAACCAAAGGGCAAACCACTCCAGTATCTTTGCCAAGAAAATTCCAAATAGGGTCACGAGGAGTTGGCCACAACTGAAAATGACTCAACAATAAAGCAGAGAAGAGTTACCTTTCACCTCAAAGGGCCATTTTCTCCCCATCCCCATCTAAGTAGTCAGCTGGTAGTTATCAGACCACCAGGCAAGGAGGGCAAGAGAGCTGTCACAGGTGGTTTGCTAATGTTGGATCTTAATGAGCCTCCTCTCCAACACAACCTTGGAGGGCTTCCTGGTGGAGGAAGGTGAGGGATGCACACCTTACTCAGAGCTTTCTCTCTTTAATCCATCATCTTCACCATATTGACCAACAACTAGGTAACTACTACTCCTTTCCTGTGGTTCCTTCACCCAATGGAAGTGCCAAGGAAGTAATTTCTCCTCTCTGGGCTTTAGTTACCCAAAGCTCCTTCAGGCAATGAATTACTATTAATTTATGAAGAAATGGCTTAGTCCGTGTTGGTCACACTTTCTGCAGAGCCCTGGCCAAGCAGTCAGAGGAGAGACCAGACTCTGAGGAAGAGATTTAGTCAATGATAGGAATGGAGGGGATGTGGGAGTGGGAGATGGGGGGTGGGGAGAATAGGCCAGTTCAGGAAGAATTCATTCTCTCTCCAGGCCTTTCTCCAAGATGAATGGGGATGAGAGCAGAAGAAAAAAAGTAACATGTATCTATAAAGTTGGGACCCAGGCCCTTTCTGTCTTGGACCAGAGCCACAGAGCTCTGGGGCTGAGATCCAGAGAAAGAGGAGTGGGATGGGGAGAGAAGAGAACAAAACCACTATCACAATCTTCAGATCAGAGGCAGACATCCTCACCGGCCTCTCCTTCCTACTCAGCTCAGGATTTTCTCACGCTCAGAACTGGCACCACGGGCCAGGCAGTGCTGTTGGGACTTGTCACCCTGGTCCCGGCAAAGTGAACCTGGTTTTCCTTTCGAGCCCCGAGGGCAGGGAACACTACAAGTACAGACAGAGTCCCCTTAGCTGACTGGCAGGATCTGTAAGGTAGAGGTGGTAGGGGAGATCGGGAGGGGGGAAGGGTTGCAACACTGGTTGAACAGCTGCCCACGTAGGCATCCTGTCCAGTCATGCCAAGTCAAAGTCATCCTCTCCAGGCCTGAGCCCAAATCACCATCCCTAACTCCATGCTGGGAGATCCTTCCCTTATAGTACCTTTATAGGACTTGGAAATGGACCACATTTGTACTGGTTGGACCTTGTAGACTTCAAGTTGCCTTCTTTAGAGTCTAAGAGCAAGGATCCTTGGAATCTGGGTTTGTCCAATGGAATATAGTCAATACTCTATAGCCCTGTTCTACCATGTGGGGGATTTGGGGATAGTTGGGAGAGAGGGGACTCCCCATACAGAGGACATTTGCCCAGTGGCCCAAGGTGGCACATATTATTGTACTTTTCACAAACCATTCCCTACCACCGAAAAAACTTACGACTTTGTGGGATTTTACTCAGCTTGACTTGCAAGGGTCGTCAGGTCCTGGGGATTGTCCCCTTGAACATTCTAGTTATGATTGGAGGGGTTAGGAGTGTAGATGGAGGCATTCTATAGGGACTCTCAGATGATTCCCTCCATCTGAGATTGAGGCTTTGATCTACTCTTAACAAAGCCCCAAATTCTAACCCAACCTAATGTATCCCTCTTTTTCTTCCTTCTTCTTCCTTTTCCACACCAAGCCTCCTTTGTGCTAACATGTCTCTCCTCCCCTTCCCTTCTCCACTTTAAACCAATTGACCAATCATTTTAAAATTAAACAAATAGTTTTGTCTTGGTGAGCAAATCAGTTTGGAGACTGCTTCTTTCCATCTTCCCCATCCTAGCCCTACTAGATTCAGGGATTGGCCCATTAATGTCTTTAAAGACAAATTGGTTCCTGTACCCATCCCATCTTATCCCACCCTGGCCAAATGCATGCCAGTGTCTAAGAGGAGGTAAATTTTCCTTCATTCCATTTTGAGTCTGTTATCAATAAACTCTCTTGGAGTTGTAGGATTTTCTAACTGGGAAGGTCCTCGTGGATTATAGAAGTACCTCCCCTCCACTTCCCCCTCCCAGCTATTTTATAGATGAGAAAAGGGAGGACAATCAACTTGACTAAGGTCACACAGGTAGTAAATATTTAAGGTGAGATTTGAGCCCAGGACCTCTGATTCCAGAACTAATGTCCTTTCCTATACTGTACTGACTTTTAGAGCTAGAGGAGACCTTAAACCAGAGGTGGGGAACCTGAGGGCTCGAGGCCAAACTAGATTCAGTCAAAGGGCTGCACTTGAAGACCTAGAGGGCCACATGTGGCCTCTAGGCTGCAGGTTCCCCACCCCTGCCTTAGGCCTTAGAACTCTCCCAAGAAGGTGGGGAGGGGAGGAAGAGAAGGGGGTGTTACATGGAAAGAGTCCTGGAGTGGAAGGCACAAAAGAAAGCCTGGCTCTACTCTTGGCTCCAGCACTTACTGTGAATGTAAGTAAATCCCTTCTGACCCTTGGAGTCTTCCTTTCCTCATCTGTAAATGAGGATAATAATACCTGTCCTGACCACCTTCCAGGATTGCTTCAAGGATCAAATGGGATAATGTATGTGAAAGTGCTTTCCAAATACAAGCTGTTATTATCCAGCCCAACCCTCTCATTTTACAGATGGAGAAACTAAGACCTAGAGAGGGGAAGTGGCAAGGTCACACAGGTTGTTAGTGGCAAGAATCCCTTTCTCCTAGTAACTTCTGTCCCAATGATTTTCCCATTCTGTCTAGTCTTGGAGGCAAGATCAGGAGGATCAGAGCAGAGGGGAGGAGAGAAAAGGAAAAGAATTGGGGGCAACTGCCAGGCAGCCTGGTTTTTATTTTTTTGTTTTTCCTAAAGATAGGCTATGAACCATCAGAGAAATTCCCTCTCCTCAGGAGCCTTCCCCAAAAGTCACAGGAAAACTCTGGCTGCAGATTCCAGCCCCTTTTCTCCCCACAGGCCTCAGCTACTCCCATTCCATCAGAGTCCCTGGAATGTCCTTGCTCCCCTTCTCTGCCAACCCCTAAGCCTGGGAGAAGGATGAGAGAGGCCAGTGCAGGACCACAGTGCAACACTAACTACCAACAAAATCATAGATTCTTGGAGGTATAAAATCTTAGGATCCCAGAGTTTTACAATCATAGAATTTTAGTATCATAGAGTTTTGAAAATTTAAAGTCCAAGGAACCTGAGAACATGAAGTCATATCTAAAAGGGCCCTTAGTTGTCTTTAGTCCAATCTCCTCATCTTTCAGATAGGGAAACTGAGTCCTAGAAAGGAAAGGTGAGTTTCCCAAGGTCATACAGATTGCCTTCCCTAAAATGATGTGGATTAAGACAGACAACCTAACCTCATGGGTAGAGAGCTGGCCTTGGATTCCTACCCGAACTCTGATACACACAGACTGTGTGACACTGGAGAAGTCACTTAGCCTCTCCAGTGCTCCAGGTAATTGTTTAAGACTCTCGGTTATAGAAGGAGTACTGACCCGAAACAGCAGATGGAGTTTCTCAGAGAGCTCCCTACTTGGATCAAATTACAGATCTGGTTTTAAAAAAAAAAGGAAAGGGTTGAAAATGATGTGAATTGCTATGAAAGAGGTACTTAAAAGGGCAGACTAACCTAAGATTATGTGCTGAGAGACCAAACCAAATTGCATGACATTGGACAAGTCACTTCCAAAGTCTGTGCTTCAGCTTCCCCAGCTATAAAACAGGCATAATTCCTCTATAAAATGAGAATAGCAGTTCCAGAGCTGTTTTGAGGATAAAAATAAAATGACGTCTGTGAATAGTCTCGGGCTAAAAAACAAATAAGCACTAAAACAAGTTAAAAGCATTGTAGAAAAACCTGTTATTATCATCAAAAGAGTTGGGGGAAGAGACCTCACTCCTCCTTAGCAGAGGTGAGGATCCATGGGTGTGGCCCAGTGCATAGAATGTCAGAGTTTTCCATTATATAGATTGGTTTTGTTGATTTTTTTTCTTTTCTTTCCCCTTTAAAAAAATTCTTTTTCTAAAAAAAAAAATTTCCTAGAAGAGGGGAAAGTGAGGGATCGAGGAGGAAATTTAAGTGATTAAAACCAAAAAAGATGTAAATGATTTATTTTTAAAACAAAATTTAAAAAAAGCTGGGGGAGAGAAAGTATTCAGGGATGGGGATGGACAGAATAACCTCGCCCCTTTTAGGGCACCACCTGAAAGTGCCATGGCCCAGCTTGACCCCAGCAAATCACCCAGGCTGTCGTGGGAACGTGGCTGGCGGGAAATGGACCCTTTCCCCCCGGGAATTGGCTGTTGGGCTCTGGCCAAGAACACTTTGTGATCCATAGAGGAAGTAAAGTTCAGCAGGCAGAATAGCAGAGGCCCATCCTGCACAGGAGCATGGAGGGACAGAGATTCTGGGCCACAGAGCCTGCCCCCCAGCAAGAGGGAGGGGCAGAGAGCAGGCCCCAGCTAATGTCACCACCCAGGCAGAGGAGCCAAACCCCTTTTCTTTGTTCACCACTGAGCTAGAAACTCAGGGCCTTTGGGCAAATACTGTAGACCCTTCCTTCAATCAATCAATTAACAAGCATTTAAGTGCCTGTTTTGTGCCAGGAGCTTCACTAGGTACTGGGGATGCATACTACTTGCTATACTGGGGAAGACTCTGAGGGCAGGGCCCAGAATACAATCTGATCACAGACTGAGCATAAGCCCTGGTCACAGCATGACTCCAAATATTTGCTATAGGTACTGATGCTCTTGGTCTCATGGGGAACCAGGTGAGAGGATGGATGGCTCAGGGAGCTCCATCATCACTATTAATGACCTAGAACCCAGGGTCTGTTGGTGGTGGGTCAAAAACATGTCATTGTCATACTTAATTGATTCCCAGGGCAAGCATGATAGGTACAATCTTGAGGCTGATAAGAACTCAGCTGAAATGAAAAGTGAGTCCAGTCCTGGAACTTGTGAATTATTCTACTACAGGTAGGGGAAAGGGATAAACATTTACGTAGGCACTGTGCTAAGCACTGTTTACAAATATATCTCATTTAATCCTCACAACAGCCCTGTCAGGTAGGTGCTATTATAATCCTCATATCACAGTTGAGAAACCTGAGACAAGCAGGTTATGTACTTGCCCAGGGTCATGCAACTGGTGTCTGAGGCTAGATATGAACTCCTGCTCCAGTTTTCCTGACTCCAGGTGTAGCATTTAACTATTACAGGTATTCTTAGCCTCCAGCTGGGACCCTCTGTGGTGAGGTAGAGACTAGAATCTGGCACTGGGTGTTTCTAGAGAGCAAGGTAACTGCTGGGCAGTTCTGTCTCAAAGCCAGAGTCTTTAATGATGGTGTTCCAGCCTAGCTTGGCTCCTACCAGCCTCTTCTCTTCCCAGGGAAGGACCCTGGGAATTCTTCACTTCGTAGGGGGAAGAAGGCCGTGTTTATCCTGTGCTGGAGTTGAAAAATCTGTTCCTAATCTCTTCCCCTTATCAGGTTGGCTGTTTGCACAGGGAGAATTCAAACAGAATCAGACCTTGAAGACACATAGGGGGAAGATAGGAAGCATATAGACTGGAGAAGGGAGGCAGTATTTGCTTCATTTATCGGCCCGTTATAAAAAAACCACTAGGCTCTTCTCACCACTTTACCTCCCCCCACACCCAATAAAAACTTAGGCCTTGAGCCCAAACTCTGATTGTCCACCCACCCCACCTCCCGTTTTAGGTCGTGGGCACCAAGGTACCAGCTGGTATTCCACAGAGATTGTTGACATTCTGATAGGGGCTAAACAGAAGGTGTGGCCCGGGAGAGGGCCTTTTCTCATAGGAAAACCCCATAAAATGGTTGGGTGGGGGTCTGATAGCCCCTCCGCTTCTGGTTCCCTCCCTCCCTTCTCTCTGTTGCCCAGTACACACCTGGATACTGAGTAATTTCCATTTGGACAGAACTCCGACCACATGGAGTGATCCGATTCACGTGTACCTTCAGGGAAAGAGCCTTGGGATGTCCCCTCTTTGTTAACTTGACCAAGGTACCCAGAAGCTATGTAGGGCTTGGGATACTAGGGGTAAGCAGGTTTTAGAAGCTAGTAGTTTAGAATTTATTTAAGACCTTTCTTTGCACTGTCCTCCCCCCTTCCCATTCTCCCACCCACCCAATCACGTATCACTTTGACCCTTGGTAAGGCACTTTAGGTATTGCTATGTATTATGATTTTCTGCTTATAGTATCTTTGCCTGCTAGACTGTAGGTGCTAGGTTCATGTTGGGTCACAGATGTAGAGCTGAAAGGGACCTGAGGGGCCATCTAGCCCATCCCCCTCATTTTACAGATGAGGAATCAGACCCAGGGAATTGAAAGGACTTACCTAAAACCACACAGGTAGGAAGTAGCAATCTAATCTAGCTCAGATATAAACCCAAACTCACGGTGCAGAGGGGTTCAATTTGTCTTTTTTTGTAGGGTCAGAACAAAAAATTGCTAATTAAACAATCACCAATTTAACTAACCTGTTCAAATATCTTGTAATCCTATCCAATCTGGTGACGACTTGACTCTTCTCTCTCTTTTTTGCTGATGCCTCCTCCTCCCCCCACCTTATATAGAGAGAGTTTTGTCTAAACCTTCTATCTCTTCCAGTATTTAGAGTGCTTGGCATTCCTGGTGAAGTCAGGTGACAACTGGGTTCAAATTGCACCTCTAACCCTGTCTAGCAGCATGACTGTGGGCAAGCCATTGAACCTTTCTGAGCCTCAGTTTCCTCATCCTTAAAATGGGAGTAATTACAGCACCTACCTACAGGGTTGCTGGGAGAATCAAATAAGATAATATATGGAAAATTCTCTAGAAACCTCAAAGGGCTGTCTAAATGTGATCTATTATTATTAAGACTATGGGCTAAATCTGTGATTTCTTTGGTATAGGGAACTCTCGGGGGAGGAATCTCCTACTTACTCATGAAGGTTGAAAGCTTTTTCTGCAATTTATAACCCCAGAGAATTTCCTAAGAACCCTGAAAGGTTAGATGACTTGACCACAGTCACATAGCCAAGTATGTTTCAGAGACAGGACTTGAACCTGGGTCTCCCTGGCTTTGGCTCTCTAGCCTCTACTCCATGCTGCTGAACATTTTGTTAATGTTTGGTGAACTGAATTATAGTTGGATGGGCTCACCAGGGCAGGATCCTCAGGCAAGCTCCCAGGTGCCAGACTCAATACCCTAAGGGGCAAAAATGCTTTGGTGGCTTGGGGCAGAATGTTGTTAAGGAGATAGGTTAAATTTTTTTAGCCCAGCTGTTTTCATAAAGGATTTTTTTGGGGGGGGGAGAGGTGAGGAACATCATGGTGCTTAAATTAAAATAATCAAAACACTGAAGTTTTTTTCCGCTGAAGACTGCCCATTTTCCTACCAATTCCTATCTATTTTTGTAACAATTCCTTGAACTTAAACAAAACTTCCTACTTCTCAAAGCATTCTCACTTGAATTATCTCGTTTGACTGTTATGTCAATAAGACAGGCAAGGCAATTATTATCACCACCATTTTGCAGAAGGGAAGACTGAGAGCTAGAGAGAGAAAATTATTTCCTCAGGATCATGTTCTCAGCAGTATGTCTTCCATAGTGTTCTCTCCGTTGCCACTTTCTCAGTTCATCTGTTGCTTTAGACATCTGTGAAAGTCAAGATGACTTGTGTTGAACCCCAGGACAACACCTGAAAGGGTCGTTTCCCTGGGTCTGGCTCCTGTTCTGACTCCCACTCAATCCCCATGGCCTTTGGAGTTTTCACCAGGCAGACTATTATGGCAATAAAAGTGGAGTGGCAATCTCAGACTATGGTCATCGTTAGGGATTGCTGTGGTCCTTTAGGGGTGAGCTACCAGAGAAGTACTTTGAGGACACTCTCTCAGAGGCCTGGGGGTGGGGGTATGTGAAAATGAACAGATCCTTAGGTGAAGCCCCTATTCTGACTGTCCAGTTGGGGACCCTCAGGCCTTGGCATGGGCTGCTTGGTCAGAGGTCTGTCGTGCCTCTTTCCCACGCCCTCTTCAGATGGCACAGCTCCAAGCCTCTTCCATGGCCCTTGGAGAAGGAGGCCCTTCTTCTTTCTGGATATATTGGGGTTTAATAATCACCACTAGCCTGTTTACAGGGGCAGCTGCTTCAAAGCCCTTTCTTCACTGGCCAGCTTGTTAAATACTCCCCCACACCCTCTGTGAGGTTTGGGAGCTGGCAGAAGGCTCCATTTCTGAAAGACAGACTAGCTTATTGGGGCTAGGGTAGCATTAGAATCCTGGTCCCACACCCTTGGCACCGCAGACATGTTTGGATGTTCCTTTCTGACTCTCATAAACCTACCTCAAGATCCAAGTTCAGAGACAGGACACACTGTGGAACAATCATTTACTGGGAATAGTTAGAGTATATAGGCTGTGGTGGAGGCAGAGGGACTAATCACCCACACCCAAGCTGGAAGGATAGGTAGGTTGTGGAGACAGGAGTGATGTTTCCTTGGGGTGGGGATGACTGGGAGCTACTCTGGGGTCTAGGAAGGGGAGCCGGCTCTTCTCCAGCACCGCTGGGAACCAGACTCAAGGAAACTGATTTGTATTGCAGCTAGAAGGAAGAAAGTCGGATTTCCTGGGATTGAAGGGCCGAGGTGTCACTGAGGCACAGTGGGGACATGTGTACTGGCAAGTTTTTAGAGAAGATGGCTGATATAGAACATTCATCCATAGGAGATTCTTCAATAGTAAGGAGGGGAAAAGTCTATAGAAAGTCAAGTTTGGAAGGCACCTGAGAGGTCATTTAGTCCAACCTCCTCTATTTATATACATATTTTTTGCTGTTTTGGAGGGGCAATTCGGGTTAAATGACTTGCCCAAGGTCACATGGCTAGTTTTTTGTGTTAAGTGTCTGAGGTCAAATTTGAACTCAGGTCCTCCTGACTCCAGGAGCCACTGCTCTATTCACTTCACCACCTAGCTCCCCCCTTCACCTCTCCCCCCCATTTATAAATGGGGCAACAGAAATCCAGTTTAATTCAGATTTCTTTAACAAACATTTGTTACGTACCTACTGGTGCAGAGCATTATGTTAGGCACAAAGGGAAATACAACATTTAGACAAGTTATGGTTCCTGTTCTTGTGGAATTTGTATTCTAGAGGGATAAGACACAAAAAAGAAAATTATGTCTTCCCAGAATGGAGAAGACATTTCTCTATCATTATTTATCAGTCTTCTTTATAAGTTTGTTATCCATAAACCACTCCTGAAGTGAGGGTAGACCCCAGAGCTCTATCCTAGGGGTTCCTCCATTCCCTTCTTCCCTTTCCCCTTCTCTCCTTTTCTTTTGTCTCACCTTCCCTCCTCTCCCCTTGCCTTCCCTTGCCTTCCCTTCCCTTCCCTTGCCTTGCCTTCCTGGTGATCTCATCAACTTCTGGATTAATTTATTAAGTCTACATATCTAGCCTTTATCTCTATCAGGAACTCCCAGTCCCGTATGTCTTTCCTGCCCAATATTTCCATCTGGATGCTCCACAGGTATCTTAAACTCCTCAACAGAATTCGTAACCTTTTTTCCTAAACCTTAACTTCCTTATTTTGGTTGAGGGTACCACCATCTTTCTAGTCACCAAGGTTCAAGATACTTCACTCTCTCTCAAGCCTTATATTCAATCAGTAGCCAAATCTTTTTTTTTTTGCTTTTTGGAGGGCAAACTGGGGTTAAGTGACTTGCCCAAAGTCACATGGCTAGTAAGTGTGTCAAATGTCTGAGGCCGGATTTGAACTCAGGTCCTCCTGACTCCAGGGCTGGTGCTCTATTCACTGTGCCACCTAGCTGCCCCTCAGTAGCCAAATCTTGTCAATTCTATCTCCTTAACATCTCCTCAATCTGTCCTGTTCTTCACTCATGCCAGTAATTCAATAATTACTCAGGTCAATAATTCAGGCATCCACAGCCACCCACCTGGACTATTACTGTTGTTCAGCTGTTTCAGTTGCACCTGACTCTTTGTGACCCTTTTTGGGGTTTTCTTGGCAGAGATGCTGGAGTGGTTTGCCATTTGCTTCTCCAGCTCATTTTACAGATGAGGAAACTGAGGCAAACAGGTAAAGTGACTTGTCAAAGGTCACATAGCTAGGAATGTCTGAGGCCAGATTTGAACTTAAGAAGATGAGTCTTCCTGACTCCAGACCCTGTACTCTATCCACTTTACCACGTAGCTGCCCTTGTACTATTACAATAGCCTCCTGATTGGTCTCTTGCATCCAGTCTTTCCCCTCTCTGTCCCAATTTACACACAGCTGTCAAATTTATATTCTTAAAGCACAAGTCTGACCATACAATTCTTCTTCTCAAGAAGCCATAGGGGCTCCCTATTGCCTGTAGGATAAAATACAAGCTATCACCGGGCATTTAAAGGCATTGGTCACGTGGCTTATTGTAGGTTACTACCCCCACCATGTACTCTGCCACCCAACCCAAGTGTCCGGCCTGCTGTTTCTTTTGCACAAGCAGCTCAGTGCCTTGTGTGCAAACTGTCCACCATGCCTGGAAGGCTTTGGCTTCTCATCTTCCCTTCTCAGAAGCTTTACTTCCTGTTAAGACCCAAATCGAGGGACACCTCCTGTATAGGCCTTGCCTGATTCCCCCAGTCATCAGTACTACCAATCACTGTCTATTTATTTATTTTTATTATTTACTTTTAGTTTACAAGATTCAGTTCCACAATCCCTTGAGTTTCAGATTTTCTCCCCTCCCTCCCCCCTCCCCCCCCATGGTGGCGTGCAGTCAGGTATAGGATCTGCAAATACTTTCACACTGGACATTAGTCTGGTTGTATAGAAGGGTGGTAACCAATGGAGTGAACAGTGGGAAAGAGGAAACAAAACCAAACATGGAAAAGCACGATAGCATGTAGATTGCTTCAGTCTCCATTTAAAGTCTGTTCTTTCTAGGTCTTTCTCTGAATGTAGATATCTCTTTCCATCCTGAGACTTGTAGAGTTGTCCTATAACTGTGTGTTGCTGAGAAGAGTCCGGTTTATCAAAGCTGGTCGTCACACATATGATGTGTCTGTGAATTGTGTACACATTTCTCCTGGTTCTGCTCTTCTCACTCAGCATCAGCTTGTATAAGCCTCTCCAGGTAATTATGAAGTCCATCTCTGTCTATTTATTTTTTATTGATCTGTATGGATTGATCTGGGAACATGGTGAGCCTCCCTACTGGAACGTAAGCTCCTCAAAGGCATCTGAATTCCTATTTTTCAGCATCTGGCACAGTACCCAGCACAGAGTACATAATAAATAGCCTTTGCTTGATTGATTTCAGTTGGGGGGGGGGGAAGGGAGGGGAAGAACATAAGATTTAGAGTCCAAGGACTTGTATTCAAATTTCAGTTCCACTACTTATTATCCTCCTGACTTTGGGCTGGCCCTTTAATCTCCGAGGGCCTGTTTCTTCTTAGGTAAAATGAGGAGTGAGGCAGGACTAGGTGCTCTGCAAGATCCTCCCTGGGTCTAAACCCTATGATTTGCTTGAAGTTGCATACTGGCAAAGTTGGGGGTGGGACCTAGGTAGGACTTGAGCCTACCACGGGTGGGGATCCTAAAGCCTTGAGGTCACTTGTAGCCCTCTAGATCCTCAAGTGTGGTCCTTCCATTGAATCCAAACTTCACAGAACAAATCCCTTAATAAAAGGATTTGTTCTGTAAAACTTGGACTCAGTCAAAAAGCCACACCTAAGGACCTAGAAGACCATATGTGACCCCAAGGCCACACACATATATACATACATATATATTTTATATACATACATGCACACATACATACACACATACATGCATACATACATACACACACATATGTATATATATATAGGCAGGGGGTGGGGGGTGGTTCCTATGGAAGCCCTACCTGGTGCCTCTCAAATAACATCCCATAGGAAGCCTTTGGTCCCCTCATCCACCTCCACCCCCATCAGCCTATGATGTCCCCAGTTCTTCAAGATGCAGTCGATTCTTCCTGTCTCCCTCTCCTCCCCCAGGGTAGTCCTGTTCTCTGAGCTTAAAGGAGGGGATGATGTCTGGAGCTTTCCTTGTGCCCTGAACTCAGTGTCTGTGTTTCACAAATTGCTGCAGGCAAGGCCGTCTGGGTCTTGGATTGTACACCAAGTTTTCCCTTTGAAGAACTCATTCATTCTCTGAAGGCCAGATTGATGTGAGGCTGAGACTGGGGCTGGGGCTGGGGCTGAGGCTGAGGCTGGGGCTGGGATTGGAGCTGGGGCTGGAGCTGGGGCTGAGGCTGGGGCTGGGATTGGGGCTGGGGATGGGGCTAGGGCTGGAGAGAGGGAGCATCTGCTTCTCTCTGCCTTTCCCACATATGCCCAGCTTCTCCTGGACACCTCAATTCATTACTTATTCATTGCTACAGAGACCACTGCCCCTACCCACCAGTACAGAAGTGCCCTCAGGGACTTAGGGCAAAAGATTCTTTGTAATATATTGGTAGAACTAGTGCCCAAGCAGCCTCTGGGAGGGCTGGGGAGACCACAGGCCAAAGGAGCCACAAGAGACAGACCCAGAGGACACCATCTGGGAGCTGTAGCCTCAGCCCAGAACCACTAACCTAAGGTTCTGTTGATGCCCACCCAGGGTCACAGACAGTGGGTTCTCAGAGCCTCTGAGGCCTCAAGAGACAGTACATTTATATTCTATTGCAATTAAACTCTCTAAACTGAGGTTGGGGGTGGGGGGAGCGGTTGTTGGATTGCTGAGTGCTGAGCTGTCATTCACTTTGTGGAAGGTTAATTCCCCAGGGGGCACTGGTCTGCTAGGGGAAGGGACCAAAAGAAATGGAAAATGAGTCAGGGTCTGAGAGGAAGCTGCCTCTGCTGGCACTTTCTTTCCCCCAATCCCATCCACACCCATTATGCCATGCCCAAGCAGACCCTGAACCTCGGGGGATGGAGAGTTGCTGGTTTTGTAATTTGTAATAGCAATTTTGGGACTTGGGGAGAGACGAGGGTGGGATGGGGCTTAGAAACGGAGAAGGATGCCTAACAATTCACATTTACAAGGCCTGTTTAGGAGGGACAGACTGCGAATTGTAACTGGTTCAGTTGGGGTACAGCTGCTGGTTTGTCTATATTTGGGTAACATGTCGTGTGTGTTTGTATTTCTGGATGTCTGGATATGTGTCAATCTGTGTGTGAGTTTCTCTGCGTCTCAGAGGGGGCATCGTGTAATGGAAAGAACATAGAAATTGGAATCAAGAGACCTGGTTCAAATCCCATCTCAGGCATTCATTCCCTGGGAGACTTTGCACAAGTCACTTTCCCTCTCATTTTTTCCTCATCTGTAAAATTAAAGCAATTGGACAAGATAATCTTTAGGACCCCTTTAGACTTTAAACCCTATGATCCTATAATCTCTCCAGATCTAAGAGAGTAGTTGGCCCAGTGCCTCACTCACCCCCAGCTCTAAGCCCCAGCCCAGATGGACAGGCACCGGCCCCAGGGTGGGTGACTCTAACCAGGCGTCGCTTCCCTGGGCTGCCTCCCAGGAGGCTCCTGCAGAGGACACAGCAAGGACCAATTTCCCAGCCCTTTCTTCTCAGCAAACAAAGCCTAGCGCTGGCCATATGCTGCCCATGAGGCTGGGGCTTTGATTTGCCTGGGACAAGGAGGCTGGGCTGTCACCCAATACCAGGGTGGGTCCTTGCAGGGTAGAGCTCCAGCCAGTCCCTCTTTTCTCAGCAGGGATTCCTGCTCTCTTTCCTCTGGCACTCCTCTCTTTTGCCTGGGTATCACTTAGTACCCCTCTACCCCCAACCACCATGGCCTGCCATCCCCCAAAGTGCTCCCTACTCTGGACTTTTCTCCCCTCCTTTCCTCTCATAACCTGCTCTCAGGAGCTTTCCTCTTGGAAACTAACTTTCCAGTGAATGACCGATAAGACCTAGTCCAGTGTGGGTCCTTTCTGGAGGCACCTGATATGCCCACAAGCAGCCAGCTGAATTGGCATCATAATGGGGGTGGGGGGCAGGGGCAATGGGTTGTAGGTTGCCTTGTCCTGAGAACAGCAGAAATTCTCTTTTTTCCACTCATTCTCTATCCTTCATATCTGGCCAGTGCCCTGGCCATCATAAGGATAAGAAAGAGCTTCTTTCGGCATAAATAAGTAAGAAAAGCCTTCTCCCGAGGATGAAAAAACCGAGCTTCAATTATAGCTAGAAGGATTTGGGATAGATAAGAAGGACTTTAGGCAAGGGGTGCCAGACTTGAAAATAGGGCTCTAGCATCAGTTCAGGGAGTGAATGTGTTTTTTGGAGAAGTCTCTAAGGAAAATAGTCTAGGCTCAGAGCAATTAGAGTCTAATGCTAAGAAGGCCCTAACCTTGGCTCCAGATGAACGCCTAAGCACAGTCACAGACTAACTACTAACCTTAGCTATGGACAAAACTCTAACCACAGCCACAGACACAGCCTGACTCTGGCTGCTGACTGACACTCAGTCCTTAACCTAGACCACAGACTCTGTGGCAGGCCAGCACAATGAGCCTGCTGGTCATCACAAGGAATACCAGGTGAGAAAGAATGGATGCATGTCAGTGCAATTCTCCCCACTGCTATAAACACAACTCCAAAGCACATCCTACTGATCCCCAGAAGCAGTCTAGTCTTTCCTCCACCCCACTCCCCAATAGACACAGACACAGACACAGACACAGACACACACAGATACACATACAACACACACACACACACACACACACACACACACACACACACACACACACACACTACTCCATACATCCCTCCTAACTCCTCCCCAACTCTTCCTTTCCCCCAAGCCCTGGCCCCTTCCCCTCTGGGGACACCCCGAGGACACACTACTGTGTCTTTTGCTTTGTTCTCTCTGTACTCTAGGCTTCCCTCCCCCCTCTCCCTGGCTCAGCCCTATGAGGCCAAGACTGGGTATTTCAGGATCCACATCAGTCACATTCTCTTCTCCTTTTCAGCACCCATCCCAGAAAGCTGTAAAGGTTATAAAGAAGGGCAGGAGCGGGGAACTCAACCAGGGCTTGGGCGCTCACTGCCGTCTGTACCAGACAGCTCTAGAGTCCTGCAACCCCTCTCTGTGACCCCATGGAGTCACGCCCTCTTTACTCTCCTGTCCTATGCTCAGCCCAACAGGAGCCTTCTGAGCCAGGTTTGATATCCCCCATGAATAAGATAAGGTGTTCAAAGTGCTTTGCAAATTGTGAAGCTTATGAGCACGTCAGTCGACATTACCATCATCATTATTTATGCCCTGTGCACAGCTTTGGGGGCAGATTGGGGGATGGGCTGAGGTCTCTAATTTGGGTGACTGCTTTCACAGGCAATGCTGCGCTCCTGCCCCGCTCCTCCCCTCAGACGGCATCCCCATCACACGACCATCAGCTAACCTTATTCATATCAGGGTGTCTGGCGCCCTCCTGTGGGCTCCCTCAGGATTGCAAAGGGCCTGACTTGCTTACCTGGGCTGCTATCCTTCCATCCTCTGACCTTCCCTAAGTCTCTAAAAAGTTGTGTTGGGAGCGTTACTGGTGTGACCGAAGGTGTGGACTGCGTTTGAGAGAAACTTCGTCTACAAACAGAGACTTCCTGTAAGCCCCGGTTGGAGTTTTTTTTGTTTAAGGCTTTCCCTTTTTCTGGAGTGAGGGGCTCTGTGAGAGGTGCTGACTGAGTGAGGGGGCTGGGAAAGGGTCTGTGACATAGTAGGGGTTCTCTGTAGGGATGCGGGCTCAGTGAGATGACGGGAGCCCCACTGAGGAGGAAGGTGGCTCAGTGATGGGAAGACAGGCTCAGTGAAGGAGATGAGTGCTAAGCACATGGGTCCTCAAAATGAATAGGGGTTTCTGGGTGGTGTGGGGCTCACTAATAGGATGGCCATTCACTGAAGGTGCAGAAGCTCATTTAGGGAAATGGGAGCTTACTGAGAGGATGGGGCTCTGTGAAGGGTTCACAGATTCACAGTGAGGAGTTTGGCATTGGAGGGTTTCTGTGGAGATGAGGACAGTGAGCTAATAGCAGCACAGTGAAGGACATCAGTACCCAGTCATAAGGAATTCATTTGAGGGTTTGGGGGCTAAGTAAGGCAGGGCATGATCTCACAGTGAAGAGTTCAGGGACTAGGTGTTTTCTGTGAAAAAAAGGCTTAGTAAAAGGAATCCCCCTCCTGGATCACTGCCTTGTCATGGTGGAGAGGCTTTCACAGTTCAATGAAACTATGAGCAGGGTTACCCAAAATGGACAGGTCATAGTGCAAAGTTCTGATAAAAGGTGATCCACTGGAGAAGGAAATGGCAAAACATTCCAATATCTTTGCCAAGAAAGCCCTAAGGCACAGTACTAAAATGTTAAGAGATGACATCAGCGTGTTGCGGCCCACAAAGTCACAGAGCTGGACACAATTGAACAACAGCGACAAGGGGAATAGGCACTTATTGGAAGGCATAGGGATGTCTTCAGTTCAGCTCAGACTTAGTTTTGCCCCAGACCTTCTGATTCAATTCCCCAGATCAGTCTCCATCTCCAATAGACTATTCTTAGCCCCTCGGAAGTCCAGGTCACTCCAACTTTACCTCATCAACTGGCTTAAGCCAGGAGCTCCACAGTTCTGGTGGCCCTGTGAGACCCCCAGACACCCTGAACCATTTTACAGATCCCCAGACAACCCAGAATGGTCTGTACTAGGGCTGCTGAAAGTTTGGGTCAACCCCCACCCCTCTCCCTGATTCTTATTCTGGTAACTGCAAAACAGTGACCTGCCCTGTCATCTCCACTGTGTCATTTATCTTAAACCTCTCCTTGTTTCCTGGCTCCTTCCCTACTGCCTACAAACATGCCCATGGCTCCCCCATCCTTGAAAACACCTCATCTCATCCTCTCACGCTGGCTATCATCCTGTATCTATTCTGCCTTTATGGCTAAGTTGGAAAAGGCCATCAACAAGAGTACCTTCACATTCTTCCTCTCACTCTGTTCTTTTGTTGTTGTTGTTGCTTTTTGAAGGGGGGAAGGCAGGGCAATGGGGATTAAGTGACTTGCCCAAGGTCACACGGCTAGTAAGTGTTAAGTATCCGAAGCCAGATTTGAACTCAGGTCCTCCTGACTCCAGGGCCAGTGCTCCATTCACTGTGCCACCTGGCTGCCCCTTTCACTGTCTTCTTAGCACTTTACAATCTGGCTTCTTACCTCCTCATTCCATTGAAACTGCTCACTTCAAAGTGGCCAGTGATCTTTTAATCACCAAGTCCAATGGCCTTTTCTCTTTCTCCTGGGCTCTCTGAAGTCTTTAACAACTGTTGATCATCCTCTTCTTGACTATCTCTTCTCTCTAGGTTTTTAGGATACCACTATTTCCCGGTTCTCCTCCTACCTCTCAGACCACTCCTTCTCAGTCTACATTGCTGGATCTCCATCTAGGTCATACCCTCAAACTCAGTATCCACTGAGTGGGGTGTCCACTGGCATCCAGAGGGTATCTCACAGGCTTCTGTCCTGGGTCCTCTTCTCCCTCTATACTATTTCACTTGCTGATCTTACCAGTTCTCGTGGATTAATTAACCATCTCTATGCTGATGATTCTCAAATCTACCCATCTGAACCTAACCTCTCTCCTGACCTCCATTACCTCCATTCCCACATCTCCAGCTGCCTTTCAGACGTGATGTCTGAACTGGATGTCCAGTAGATTTCATAAACTCAACATGTACGAAACAGAACTGTATCTTTCCCCCAAAACCCTCCCACTCTCCCACCTTCCCTATTACTGTAGAGGGTGCTACAATCCTCCCAATCCCTCAGGCTCAAAACCTCAGAGTCATCTTCAGCTGCTTACTATCTTCCCTCTCACCCCACAATCTGGTGGATCTGGTGCCAAGGTTTTTCATTCACCTTTGTAACATATTTCAAATATGCCTCCTCTTTTCTGATACTGATATCTCCTTATACCTAGACTATTGTAACAGACCGAGGGTGAATCTGTCTGCCTCAAGTTTCTCCCCACTCCAATACATCCAGTTGGTCACCAAAGTGATTTTCCTAAAATGAAGATCCAACTATGTTACTCCCATACTCAGTAAAATCCAGGGGCTTCCTATCACTTCCAGGATCATATAAAAAAATCCTCTGCTTGGCATTCAAAACCCTTTATAACCAAGCCTTCTACCTTTTCTGCCTTCTCACACCCACTCTCTGCCATGTATTCTTTGATCCAGGGGCACTGGCCTCCTTGCTGTTCCATGAACAAGACACCCCATCTCTTGGCTCTAGGCATTTTCTCTGGCTGTCCCCCATGCCCGGAATGCTTTCCCTCCTCATCTCTGCCTCCTGGCTGCCCTGGCTTCCTTCACATCCCAGCTCAAACCCCACCTTCTTCAGGAAGCCTTTCCCAGCCCCTCTTAGTTCTAGTCCCTTCGCTCTGTTAATTATTTCCTATTCATCTTCTTGTTTGCACGTATTTGTTTACTTGTTTTTCCTAGTCTCCCCATTCGATTATGAACTTCTTGAGGGCAGGGACTGTCTTTTGCCTCTCTGTATCTCCAGTACTTAGCACAGTGCCTGGCACAGACTAGGTGCTTTATAAATGCTTACTGGCTGACTGCTACCAAAGAAAAATGATAGATCATCTAAAGATAAATTCAAGTTTAGTCTATTGTTTCTATGAAAATGGAATGAATTTTTCTTTATGTACTTTACCTATGTTGTGCTTATGCCTGACAAGTGTTTCCACTTTAAAAAACAAAACCAAACCAGAAACTATAAAAATATTTAAATATGAAAAACCAACAGGAGGCACAGTGCCCAGGAGATTAATCATAGGTCATACTTACGTGGACTCTCACACGAGACAAACCATGGAAACTTCAAGAAATTTCAATTTCTACAACCTGATTTTTTGGACTGTGGTCAGGCTGGCTGCAATATTTGTCTCTGCCTGGATGCCACCGCACAATCCTCTGTTTAAGGTGTCCTGGTGCCCAACAGCGGTGCCTTTCTCATTCCTGGAGTAGGACCGCCCCCTAGTGGCCAGTGGAGGCTCTAACGCCACTGATACCTCCTTGTCCTGGTGAAGTCTAAGGTCCTTTTCAGTCCTAAATTTGTGTTACTTAGTGTGCGCATATAGGGCCTCTAACACCAGAACTCGTGGTGTAAAACCAAAGAAAACACTCAGATGGTTCTTTCTGTTTCTTCCATGTCCCCCATGGAGATCTTCTTATTGGATTTTTGGAGGAAACTAAGGTAGGAAGGGAAGGAAGGAGGTGAGCTTTCCAAAATGGTGATTGACAAGTGTAGGAGGCTCCTGAAGTCTAATCCTCAAGCACTGAGAAACTGAGGCATAGTGGATCCCCTTTGCTGGTGATAGGAAGGCTTGGTTTATCTATTCATCTATGCATTTGAAATTTCTTCTGTATGCTTAGCCCTGGCTAGGCACCATGGGGTGCCAGGAAAAGGCTGGAGTGGGCAGTAAGAAACAAGGAGGCATTTTCTTTTCCTAGTCTCCCCAAAGTCCCGTGTTTGTAAAGAGGTCCTGATTCCGTCATGTGGCTGGACTCTTTGCTAATTCAACCCAAATTTGTCTTCAGTCCAGCCATAAGAATGGTGGCCTTGGCATCTTTAAAAAAAGTATGATGAACAGCAACAAAACACCAACATAAAAATATTTTAGCAAGCTAATAGTAAAACTAACTCTATGCCCTCTTCTAATCTCATCCACTTATCTACAGATGAAATATTTTAAAATAAGTTTCTATTGATACCATTTGTTTTTATGTCACCATCATTTACCCTTTCTCAGAGAGCTATGCCATAAAAAAATATTTTTAAAAACAACAACAAAAAAGAAAAAAAACCAAGAGAATAAGAATCTGCCTAACTGGTTAATACATCAAAAAAGTCTGAAAATATGTGCAATGCCTCAGACTTGTGGGCCTCCCACCTGTGCAAACGGGTGGAGGTGTCTTTTCCTATCTCTTCTTTGGAACCATGTTTGTTCTTTGTCATTTTGTAATATCCCCCTTTGATTTTTTTCTTTTTTCTTTTTTGGCAGTTGTTCTTTTTACTTTGTTCTAGTCACTGTGTATATTATAATATGTGTATATAATTGTGTGTATATATAATATATATTATATTGTATATTACTTTTGTTCAGTTGTGACTGACTCTTTGTGACCAATTTGGGGTTTTTGTGGCACAGATACTGGAGTAGTTTGCTGTTTTCTTCTCCAGCTCATTTTACAGATGTGGAAACTGAGGCAAACAGGATCAAGTGACTTGCCCAGGGTCACATAGCTAGTGTCTGAGGCTGGATTTGAACTCAGGTCTTCCAGACTCCAGGCTCTATCCACTGCACTACCTAGCTGCCCCTGCTACTTACTTTAGTCTGCCTCAATTCATAGATCTTTTCATTTTTCTTTGTAGTTATCATATTCATCATTTCTTAGGGCACAGTAATATTCCATGACATTCATGTCCTACAATTTGCATAAAGTGTTTTTGTGTGCCATTCTCCTACCTTCTTCACATTATATTATATCATTGGTTTTCCCATATTTACTTATATTCTTCATATTTATTATTTTAATGGTGGAATAATATTGAATTCCAATTACATTGAAATACTCAAGTTTGTTCAGCTACTCACCCACTATTGGACAAAGATTGTTTTTTTTTATTATAAATTATATATTTTTATTACATATGTGTATGTATGTGTGTATACATACATATACATACACATATATGTGTACACACACACACACACACCCCAACACAGTTACAATCTTCCAGAGTTGCCTAGAGCATCAAGAAGCTGTGACTTATTCAGGGTCACTCAGTCAGTATGGGTCAGAGGCAGGACTTGAACAGAGTTCTGACTCTAAAACCACCACCCTGTGCTGCACCTTATTTACAAATTGTGTAGGAAATAGATTCATAAATCCAAGCTCATTGGGGGAGGGGGAGGAGGGAAGGCATTAGCAGCTAGAAAGGCTCAAGAAGGCCTCTTGTAGAAGGAAACATGAGCTGAGCTCTGCACGACTATTAAACACCTACTCTGTGCCTAAGACTGTGCTAGATGCTGAGATAAAAGGGAAAAAAAATACTTCCTACTCTGTAAGAGGTCAGGGGAATCACACACAGAGAAATAAGTAATGACAAAATATCTTTTCTTTTTTTATTAAATTATCTATTTTTAGTTTTCAACATTCACTTTCACAAGTTTTAAATTTTCTCCCCCTCCTTCTCTACTTCTTCCCCAAGATGACTTGCAATCTGATATAGGCTCTACACATACATTCCTATTAAACACATTTTCACATTAGTCGTGTTGCCTAGAAGAATTATAACAAATGAGGAAAAGCATGAGAAAGCTTCGTTCTGCATTCTGGCTCCATAGTTCTTTCTCTGGATGGGGATGGCATTTTCCATCATGTATCCTTTGGAAATGTTTTAGTTCTTTGCCTTGCTAAGAAGGGCTGAGTGTATCAAAATCAGTCCTCTCACACTGTTGCTGTTACTGTGTACAATGTTCTCCTGGTTCTGCTCCCCTCACTCAGCATCAGTTCACAAAAGTCTTTCCAGGTTTCTCTGAAGTCCTCCTGTTCATCATTTCTTATAGCACAATTGTATTCCTTTACATTCATATACCACAACTCGTTTAGCCATTTCCCAATCAATGGGCATCCCCTCAATTTCCAGTTCTTGGCCACCACAAAAAGAGCTTCTATAAATATTTTTGTACATACCGGTCCTTTTCCCACCTGTATGATCTATTTGGGATATAGCCCTAGAAATGGTATTGCTGGGTCAAAGGGTACGCCCGTGAAAATATCTTTTCAATTCAAAGTAATTTCAAAGGCAAGCAGGAAAGGCCTTCTGTGGAAGGCAGTGCTTGAGCCGAGCCTCAAAGGGAGCTAGGAGTTCAAGAGACAGGAGGAAGCACATTCCAGAAGGAGGAGTCAGCTTGTAGAAAGGTGCTGGTATGTTTTACGTAGGGAGCAGTAAGCTGTCAGATAGGCTAGAATGATCGTAGGACGTGTAAACAATGTATAATAAAAATGGAAAAACAGGCTCAAACCACGTCATGAAGATTTTTAGATGACAGTTGGAAGACTTTGTCTTTTATCCTAGCAGTAATAGGGAGTCATGGGTGCTTCTTGAGCAGGGGAGTGACAAGATCAGACCTGTCTTTCAGGTCTATCAATCTGGCAGCTGTGTGAAGGGGAGAGAGATTGGATGTAGGAGACCAGTTAGGATGCTATTGCAACAGTTTGGGTGAGAAGTGATGAAGGCCAGAATTAGGGTGGTTGTGGTGTGAGGGGAGAGAAGGCGATGGATGCAAGAAATGAAGAGGTAGATTTGACAAGACCTGAAACTGATTAAATACAGGGGTTGGGTGAGAGTCGAAAGTGGAGGAGGTGGTAAATCTGGAAGAATGGTGGTGCCCTCAACAGAAACAGAGAAAGCCATGGGTTCTGTTGGTAGCATTCTGAGATAGAAGGTTCTGCTATCTTGTGGTCTCTGCCCTTGCCTTCCTCCTGTTCTAACAAATGGATTACCTCCTTCCCAAAGTTCTGCTCAGTTCCCTCATCAGAGGACCTGAAAGGAGGTAAACCCAGTCCAACCAGATCAATCAACATTATAGCTCTTAATGCCATTTAGGCTGATTTCTTCATCCAGCAAAGTTGCCTAAGATGCCTAGCCCCAGCTCTGACATTTCTTGTGGTCACTGTAGAAGCTACCCATTTTGTAGGTAGGACTAAAGGGGCCATCCCTTCACTTACTTCTTAAAGAGGCCTATTCACTGAATGGGCTTTGCCTCACTCAAAGTGAGAGCCTGAAAAGACTTTGGCTTAAAAGGGCCAGGGTCTCCCCATTGCATCCTGGGCCATCTTCAGTTGTCCTGATCAATATCTGGTCACTGGACCCAGATGGCCCTGGAGGAGAAAGTGAGCCTGGTGACCTGGCACAGCCCTCCCTCACTCAAATCAAAGTCAACTGCAAGTGCTGTCATCATCTCCCTGATGTCATGGTCCTCTTTGAAAAGACAACACACAACAACACTAGTGTTAAGTAGCTAAATTATACCTAACAGTAAGGGTAATTTCTTGTAGCTGGGGCTAAGATATGTGTCCCACTTTTCCCTTATGAAACCTTCAAGGGCTCTGAGTTTCTCTTTGCCTTATTTTGGCTCACTCAGATAAGAAGTCAATAGAATAAATTAAAATTTTATTGTAATTGTTTTTTTTGTAAGAAGTGTATACTTTTCCCTGCCAAGCCTTTCTCAGGGACGTGACACTGGATGTACTCTCTCTCATGACCAGAGCCTTGTCTTGAGGGAAACAGCTGGGTCACAGGACAGAGACAGTAGCTTTGCTGAGGCTACATGATTTGGAACAGAATCTGAAGAGAGAATTAAGGAGAAGGTTAACACAGACAATAAGGGGAAGAGAGGAAGAAGAAGGGGAGATGGAAAAGCAAAGGGAGAGATGAAAGCGAGCTCAGAGATCATTTCATTCAACCACATCATCTTATACAGGGGCAAAGCTAAATCTAGAGATAGGAAAGACTTTCTCCTGAAAACCCTCCTCTTTAAAACTCCTCTGTTTCTGTCAAAGGCATCACCATTCTTCTAATCTCCCAGGTTCATAACATTATACCAGACCAGGGGTGGGGAACCTGTGGCCTTAAGGCCACTTGTGACCATCTAAATCCTTAAGTAGGGCCTTTCCACTGAATCCAATTTAAAATTTTAAGGATTTAAGGATTTAGAAGGCCACATGTGGCCTTAAGGCTGCAGGTTCCCCATCCCTGTACTGGACTTCTCACTCTCTCTGACCCTGAATATCCAATCAGTTGCCAAATCCTGCTGTTTCTACCTATATAACACCCCCAATCTCCTATTATTTAATTCAATTAAACAATCATTTATAAAGCACTTTCTATTTTAAAAAAAGACGAAAAATGACACAATCTCTGTTCTGTAAAATATTCCACCTTCTATAAGAAACATTTCCCAGTTTTCCTTAATCTTAGTGACTTTCTTCTGGGGTCACCCCTAATTTTTCCTGTCTATATCTTGCTTGCACATTTTGTTGTCATTCAGTTCAGACTCTTCATGACCCCATTTGGGGTTTTCTTGGCAAAGATACTGGAATAGTTTCCTTCTCCAACTCATTTTACAGATGGGGAAACTGAGGCAAACAAGGTTAAGTGACTTGCTCAGGGTCAGAGAGTGTCTAAGGTCAGATGAATCTTCCTGACTCCAGGCTACCTTTGTTTGTACATAGTTGCATGCATGTTTTCTCCCCATTAGATTCCTTGGAGAGCAGGGTCTAGCTTTTGCTTTTTCATATCTCCAGGGCTTTGTACACTGCCTGGCATATAGCAGGAACTTAAACTCACTGACTGACCCAAGGAATTTATCGTCTTATCCTCAGGCTAAAATACCCATATAAATAAGTACCATGCAAGGTTGGGTGTGAGGGAACAAAAGTCAGAAAAAAAGACTTTCCACCAGAGAGAGACTTTGTCGAAAAGGAAGTAGCTGAGCCAGATGTGCCTGACTTCTCCATCCTTGTAGCCACTTACACCCCTGAAAGAACCAGGGCTGGCCTGTCCATTCTTTCTGAGCCCTCCCTCATGTCCTTGAACCGCCATTTATGATTCCAAAGACTCTATGGTGGGCTCTAGCCCCTGCTTTCCCGCTGACTTGCTGTGTGTGGTGATTTAACCTAGTTCATCTTGTTTCTACACAGCTGTTTACATGGTGTCTCCTTCAGGGTATGGAATCTCTTGATTTTCTTTAAATCCCCAGTGCCTCAGTACAGCGCCTGGAACATGGTAGGAACTTAATAAATTTTAGTTGCTAGTTTACATAACTTAAGGAAGTCTTTTTTTTTTTCTTTTTGGAGGGCAATTGGGGTTGTGACTTGCCCAAGGTCACACGGCTAGTAAGTGTCAAGTATCTGAGGCAGGATTTGAACTCAGGTCCCCCTGACTCCAGGGCTGGTGCTCCATTCACTGCGCCACCTGGTCGCCCTGTCACTTAAATTTTTTGAGTCTCAGTTTCTTCATTTTTAATATTACCATTGGTCCTACTAGAAGTGGTGGGAGGGTAAAAGGAAACCATGAATGTGAAGGAGCTTTGATAGATATCTGGGGGCAGCTAGCTGGTATAGTGGATAACACTTGGGATCTGGAATCAGAAGGACCTGAGTTCAAATTCAGCCTCAGGCACTCGACACTTACTAGCTGTTGTGACCCTGGGCAAGTCACTTAACCCCATTGCTTCCCTAAAAATAAATAAAGATGTCATTTTAAAAAAATCTCCACATATGGATCTGGGATGATGACTCACTTAGTTCAGAATTTGCCACAGGGATAACATGTGTTCCATTAAGAAAGCACCTGCCTTTGCTAATTTGGGAGAGCTAACCTTGGCAGCAGGGTTTTCACCCATCTATAGGCTGTTCTAGAACTAGTCTTAGAAAAGTTTGTTTTTTTTCTTTCCTGATATTCCTACATTTCTGTCCTACTGGACACTGGGCTAACCTTATTTGTGCTTGGGCCAGAACATCTACAGAAAGTCTATTAAATCTGGTCTTTTTGCTCTCTTTTCTCCACCCCCCTCAAAGTCAAAACTCTAAGGCAGAGTTTTCCAAACTCTGGGGTGTGCCCCCCTCCCTCCCAGTGATGAAGCACGGGACTCTGTGTGCGAATGTGTATGTGTGTGTGTGTGTGTGTGTGTGTGAGAGAGAGAGGGAGAGAGAGAGAGAGGGAGAGAGAGAGAGAGAGAGAGAGAGAAAGAGAAGCAGCAACGGCTGAAACTACTTTTTTTTCCAAGTACAATTTCTTCATAAATAAATCTCCAATTTTTTTTGGATGAAAACAAAGTTCAAATCAAAACTAATAAAGTGAGACGAAAAATAATTATTTTTTTTCCATCTCAGACCAAAGAGAGGCCCAGGGTCCAGCTTGGGTTTTACTGACACCATTTTTTCCCAAATCATCCAAATAGTCCATAAAGCAAGTCACATCTCGAGTTTAGCGGAAGGTGGGAAGGAAAGAGGAGAGTGTCTTACAGTGCTGAGCAGCAACAAAGGCCTCCATTGCCAATCCTAGTGATCATAGAGCAGTGACCTAAGTCCTTGCCATGAATTGCCAGCTGGATAGAGAACTGCAGCCTCCCAACCCACAAGGGAGAAAGCACAGCTTGCCCAAAACCTGTTCCGGTTCCCCAGATCTCTCACTCTGCTCCCAGAAGCATCTGGTCAGTGTGGGGGGAAAGCTCACACATGGTGTTCAAAGCATGTAGCTGACCGGGAATGTAGTAGACTAATTATTCAATGCAAGATTCATAAAAATGTTTGATTTGGCTTGGTGTGTGCTGAATCTCAGTTCAGGAATGGTTTGACATCATTTGGTGTAGGCTCAAGAAAAATTGTGTCATCACACGGCTTAAATATGAAGTGTGTAAAGGTAAACAATTGTATGGAAGTATCATAACAGCTATTCTATTTCTCAATGTCATTCACTTTTGTTTACTACATAATAAACCTTTCCAAAAAACCCTCAACTTTTAAAAAACTAAAATAACTCCAGAACGATTATAGATAATGATTTGCTGTTTTTAAAAATTAAATTCAAGTTTAAATGTCAATTTTATTGTCTCTGATTTTTGGGGGGGGGGTGGGAAAGCAGGGCAATTGGGGGTTAAGTGACTTGCCCAAGATCACACAGCTAGTTAAGTGTCAAGTGTCTGGGGTCACATTTGAACTCAGGTCCCCCTGGCTCCAGGACTGGTGCTCTATTCACTGAGTCCCTTAACTGCCCCCAGATTTTTTTTTAAAGGCAAATAACATCCCTTCAGTATAGATAAATATATAACTCATTTGAAGAGAAAATCTGCTAGAGTCGAAACTGTAAAAAAAATGAAAAAAGAGAAATGAAGTAGCAGAATCACAGAAAAGCACAAAGTAAAAAAGCCCCAATCCAGAAAACACAATCCACTTGATTTATCACTGGATTTCACAACTACTGTTATTTGTGAAGAGGAAAGACTGCTGTTTTCTTTGCATAACTGCTTAGCTGCAGCTAGCATGAAGCCTATTAAATTAAAATAGCATCTTGAAGACTTATGTGCAGAATACATTGGCAAGACAGGTACATTTGTCCAGAAAAAAAAATAGACACATTTAATCATCAGCAACCTACTTTCTCAAAAATCATATAGGTGACATCAAAAGAAATGCTTACATCATATAAGGCTACTTACAGAAAACCTCTTTCAAAAAGAGAAACTGCTACCCACGGCTGCTGATAGGATCAAAACAAGGTTTCTCAAATCACACGCAAAGCTGCTTTGAATGGCCCACTTGCAAATAATACAGTGGAAAAGATAGCTCTCTGTATATTTGAAGACCTTTGCAATTAGCTCATTGAAAAGCTAAAATTTTCTTATTTGTTACAAGAGGATAAAACAACAGATTCAGTTAAAGATGCTCATTTCTTAACATATATCTGACACGTTGCAACTGTAATTATGAATATCTGTTACTCTGCAAACCTGTTGATGGCAATACCACACCAAGAGAATTTTTAAAAATATAATTGTTGTCCACATCCAGACAAAGAATTGATGGCCTCTGAAAGCAGACTGAAGCATACTATTTTCACTTTATTTTTTTGTGTATTTTTTTCCTTTTGGTCTGTTTATTTTTTCACAACTGTGACTAATATGGAAATATGTTTGATATGATTGCACATATATAACCTATATCAAATTGCCTCCCATTTTAGGAAGAGGGGAAGAAGGAAGAGGAAGAATGGAGAAAAATTTGGAACTCAAAATTTTGTAAAACTGAATGCTAAAAATTCTCTTTACCTATAATTGGAAAAAATAAGATACTATAAAAATAAATTTATATATAGTTTTAAAAAGTATAATTGATGGATTTTCAAAAAATGAAAACAATATTACTTTGGATAACTGTATTGGACTCCTTACTGACAATTCAGTCCAAGTCAGGACAAATGGAAGATCTACAAACAGTAGTTTAAAATGTGGCCCCCTCATGCAATACGCCATATGCTTCAATTAATCATTAAATCAAGAAAAATGAGTGAGAAGCTACATAGTTTTTCAAGTTGTTGCAAAAGTAATCAATTTTATCCAAATCCATTAAAATGAAGACTTTGAAAATTGTATAGGGGTAGGGGGACAGAACAGAGAACAATTCTATATGATTGTTAAATATATTCTTCTTGTACCAAAATATTTCACATGGTATTTGAACTAAAAACAGAAACTCTAACTTTAAGGCATAATAAGGAAGATAAATCAAATTGATTTTATACTAAAAAAAATTCCTCCTACAATTTGTGTATTTTCTGGACTTAAAAAATTAAGTCTTCTAAATAAATCAGCGCAAAGTCTTCAACTTAATACTCTGATCCAGAATTATAAAAATACCTGCTTTGTAAATGAAATGGAAGAAAGTTAAAACCTGCTAATTGATTAATTAATTTAGTCAGTCTTCTGCAGGTATTCTCATTTTATTTTAAAGACTTGTGGATTTCTAAATATGAATGCTAAGGAACTTAATGACCATGAGTAAATAGGCAGGAAAAAAAACAAACATTTGGTGCTATTCTATATGAATGAGAATAGTTAACAGATTTGTTTTCTGATAGAGGGTGAAAATTTGAGCCTGAGCATACTGATTAAGCAATGCATGCCAATTGACCAACAAAGCTTACATTTTGGCTATGGCTGAATGTGGCAAGTGAAATATGAAATGACTCAGGAAACAAAGGTTGGAACTTCTGAGCAAATCAATTTATTAAGCAATGCATGCCAATTACCCAACAAATAGGGACCAGTAGCTTTTCTCAGCTATGGTACATGAATTTAAAAATTTATTTAACAAAGTGATGCAAATTTTAATACCATTTGTAATATATTATTTGCACAAGATAGTGTTTTCTGTTCTACTTGTTATAAAAACAAAATATTGATCTTAGTTAATGGTTGAAAAAGAATTGCATGTAGCAATATAATAATTGAAATCATTTTTTGGAGAAACTTTGTGGCAAGAAGCAAGCCCTACATCTGCTCAGCCCTATGCTAGTCAGTTCTTTGAGGTTTTGTCTCTTAGATGAAGAGGAACTTTCAGAGAAATAGCTCAGCCACCCCTTCCTCTCCCCTTTTATTCTCCTGCTACTCCATGCTTAGACAAACAGCTGAAAATGTAGCCACAGGTTATCTGGACTCAAACATCTGTGAGCTCGATCCCCTGGGGCCTCTGCAGCAACGGTCCCCCTCCCCTGCCCGTGTTTATCCAGTAAAGAGAGTGGGAGGCTGGACAGTCCCAGCTTCATGTTTCCATCCTGTTTTTGCCAGCTGTGGTGGAGGTGTTAGGGGAGTCAGCATTCCAGGTGTTATCTGGGCCAGCCTGAGGAAGGTGGGGGGTGGGAGGAAGGTGGAAGAGGGGCTGGGGAAGGGGGGAGGGCAAGGATAGCATCCATCCTCATCAGGGACTTCAAAGCATCTTACAGACCTCTTCCTCCCCTTGTTTATCTTACCACTTTATGGCCACCTTCATTCACTACAGGATCCTGCTCCCGCCAACCACAAAGTTGTTTCAAAATGCCCAGACCTGGGCACTCTGGGGACTGTGGCTCAGGAAAGTGCTGGGGGTGGGGGTCGATGGGAAACCAGAATCTATTAAATACCTACAACGGGCCAAGCACTGTTAAGCACTTTATAAATATTATCTCATTTGATCTTTACAACAACCTTCGAGGTAGGTGCTATTATTGTTCCATTTTATTGTTGAGGAAACTGAGGAAAATCCAGGTTAAGTGACTTGCCCAGGGTCTCAGAGCTAGTAAATGTCTGAGGCTGAATTTGAACTCAGGTCTTTCTGACTCCAGACCTAGTATTCCTTCCACTGTGCCCCCAGCTATCGCTGACCCCACAGCAAGTCCTTGTACCACCCCCCCCCAGGAGAATCAGTCCCCCAGAGGTTACTTTCTCCCCAGGGAATCATTTCATTAAGGTTTTTTTTCCCCCTTGGCAGAGGTGCCAAGTGTAGTAGGGCAGGAAGGACAGGTACAATATTAATAACACTAAATATTGGTACTAATAGCTGACATCTATTACTTAGATGCTTAAGGTTGGCAACGCACATTATCTTACTTAATCCTCGAACACCTGTCAGGAAGATGCCATCATCCTCATTTTTACAAATAAGAAGTTAACTTACCCAGGGTCACACAACTGGTAAATATCTGGGATGGAATTCAAACTCAAGTCTTCCAAAAATACTGGCCTTGCAGTAAGAAAATTGGAGTCATGGAATCTGAGTTTGAATCTTAGTTCTGCTGCTTATCATCTGTGTGTTCTCGGGCAGGTCACCTAACCTCTCTGGGCCTCAGTTTCCTCATCTGTAGAAAGAAAGGGTTGGACCAGATGATTTCTAATGTTTTCTTCCAGTTCTAAATCTATGCTGCTATGCTTCTGTGACTCCAAGTCCTCGCTGAGTTGCTCTGAAGTCTTCCCTGCAGTCCTAAAATCTCACCGAAGAAGAGCTCCTGGGGAATGCTTCTACCCCTCCCATGTTCCCTGCTCTTAGAAGTCTCCTGTCCTGTGTTTTCTCAGTTCCAGTTCAGCTTTCTCTGCCCAAGAGGACAATACCTCAGCAACCTTACAGAATCACAACATCAAACTAAGAGGGGCTTGGGAGGGATCTTAGAACCCAGAATGTCAGAGCTTGGGAGGGACTTTAGAACCCAGAATGTCAGAGCTGGGAGGGGCCTTAGAAGCCAGAATGTTAGAGGTGGAAAGGGTCATAGAATACAGAATTTCATATCTGAAAGGGTCCTTAGAGACCATGTTGTTCAAACCTCTCACCTGACAATTAGGATTTTGGCAGGTGGAAATGAGGAAGGTATTCCAGAAGGAGAGTACATTGAGAGCAAAGACTTGGAGGCAGGAAAATGAAAGGGGAGGTGCAGTGGTGGGTGTGTGTGTGTGTGTGTGTGTGTGTGTGTGCGTGTGTGTTCTGGGAATGGTAAATAGTTCAGTTTGATTGGAGTGTAGGGTGTGTGAAATGGAGCAGTAGGAAATAAGACTGGAGAGGTTGGGTTATGCCGAGTTAAAGAGGGATGCCAGACTGAGAATCTCACGCATTTGCCTGGGGTCCAGGGGCACTATTTGCTTTCATCTTTATTTCCTTCAACCTCCTCATCCAGACTTACACTTCTGGGAATCACTTCATTCTCTCAATGCTCTCACGTGCTCATTTGTTTCCTCACACAACAGTGTTTCCTCTCCAAAAGGTAAGCTGCATGGAGAAGAAAGGAAACACGTCAGGGGAGCATCTTGTGATTTATTCATAGAAAAAAAATGGTTTCTTTAGTTAGGATAGCTCACTGAAAAATCTCTGCTTCTAAAAACTGTTTGTTCTCTGTCCTGCTTCACTCCATGAACTGTTCATAGAAAAATGAAAGATCCAAGCCACTATTTCCTCTTCCTCTTGAGCCCCTGACCCTACGGGGGGTGGTGTCCTCTTTCTCTTTCTCAACTACACATCAATGGATGGAGTAAAGGGCCCCCACTCCATGGGCCTGAAGGGGTACCCATCTGAGATGGCTGCTGGGCTAAAGGTCTTAGTAATTTTTGGGAAAAGATGCAAGCCATTGCCTTTGCCTTTGATTATTTCAAACTCCGAACACTGAAGAGGGAGAAAACCTCTCTATACAAGGCCTCTATACAAACTTACCTAAGTGGTTAGAGAATGGTATGAATGATGACAAGGTATAATTCTACATGAATTGGTTAGTTTTGCTCTGTCCCCCAGCCATCTCATAACTCAACCCTGGCCACCAACTGATTCCTAATCTCAAACACAAACTGACCTAACCCCTGGCCCTCAACTGAGCTTTTAACATTAGCTACACGAAGAACTGGAAATTAAAGGGGTCCCTGTAAACAGGAGAATGGTTAGAAAAAATTATGGTATATGACTGTAGTGGAATACTATGTAAGTTGTTGTTGTTGTTTTTCTTTTCCTCCCAATGGTTGAAGGAAGTAGGAAGAGAGAAAAAAAATCAATTTTTGTTCTTTGAAAATAAAATTTAATTTAAAAAACCCTCAATCACAGTTTGAGTCCTGAACTCATTTGTTCATCTTACAGTGTTTATCACTAATACCAAGAAGTATTAGATAGGAGTGTGGATGGTGCAGTACAGACTCACCTCATCCCGCCCTTCTAATGCTAGAGAGACAATTTAATACTGCTTCCTTCACCCCTGCCAATACACCCAGCTAAGACTTATAGAGCATTTTAATGTTTATAAAAGTTTTACAGATATCTCACTTGAGCTTTCATGTCAACCCTGTGAAGTATTGCAAGTATTATTATTTCTGTTTTACAGGTGAGGAAATTGAGACTCAGAGAGTTGACCTGCCCATGGTCACAAGCCTGCTAAGAATTAGAGGAAGAGGTTTAAACTGGGGCATTCCTGAATCCGGGCCTAGCATTCTATCCATAGCTGCCCTTCTGATACACACCACGTATTTCTTCAACCCAGGAGCCTTCTGTAGGCACTGGACTGCCCCTACAGACCTTACTGTGACAAAATGTTGGCAGGAAGGAACCTCCTTAGGGATGAAGACCTTATTTAGAAACCTTTCTTTGTTTCTAAACAGGAAGAATTGTGCTCAGCTGAGACATTTCCCCTACCTCAGAACAGCACTATTTCTAGATTATTTTGGCAGAAGCAAGAATATTAAATCTCCCTTTTTCTGTCTCTCCCCCGTCCTGATTCTAATGACATGGGGTGCTTGGGATAGGAGATAAGCCTTTTTTTCATGTTTTTTGTGCCCTTCAACTTTGTGCACCTGAGGAATGTGCTTATTTGCCTCACTCTTATTACAACTCTGCCTCAATGACTAGAGTTCGAAATCTGGTTCCTTAGAGTTGAACACAATAGTCTTCACTTGGCAAGGGACTTTCTGTCTAGTGATCAAGGTATCCCTAAAAGACTTTTGAGGCAGCTAGGTGGCGCAGCAGATAGAGAACTGGGAATCAGAAAAACTCATATTCCCGAGTTCAAATCCAGCCTCAGACACTTATTCTTCTGTAATCCTGGGCAAGTCACTTACCCCTGTTTCTCTCAGGGAGAAGGAAATGGCAAACCACTCCAGTATCTTTGCCAAGAAAACCCCAAATGGGGTCACAACAAGTTAGACATAACTGAAATGACTGATGGGTCTTCCTTTGTTTTAGAAGAGGACCAATGACATCACAAGGCAATGTCTTAACGTGCATGTGAATTGGATTAAGTAAATCAAGATGAACAGCTATGGTCCGGGATTCAGTGGATGACCTTGGCATCTGATCAAGCTTTGAGCTCCCCACAGTGCCTGCTTCAGTTGCCTTTGTGGCATTTGGAACAAACTGTTCTCATTCATCTATTCTGCCAGGGGTAGTCTTCACATGCTTGGGGGTAGACATCCCCCTAACTCATCTACAGATTTGAGGTCTGTTGGTCACCCTTAACCTAGTTTAGCCTGTGTGGGTGCGGTCACTTTGCATGCTACAGCTTCCTAGAGCCACAAGTGAGAGCTGAGTGAAAGGTGGACACCTTTCAACATCCCCGAAAAGGTTTAACAAGCCCTCGTACCAAAGGTTCTAATTTTCCCTGAACAACAGGGAAGAGAAGGCGTGGACACACATATGACCAAGAACATAAAGTAGAGTGTGCTAAAGGCCCTAGGAGAAGTACCCACAGTCTGGGAACGCCTAAGAGGGAGAGCACCACGATACCAGATATGAAGAAAGTCCTGCTGTAGTTAGACAACTTGACTTAGTTCTGGCAATAATGTGTTGTCAGGACCTTTGCAAATCCAAAAGTGCTATAAAGCATTAGTTATCATCCTCACTCTCCTGGTTATTGTTATTATGAATCATTATCATTATTACCTTGTGATCTTGAATAATTCACAAAAGCTGAGGGCTCACCTACAAAATGAGGGGATTGGACTGGATGATCTCCAAAGGCAGCTGGCCTCGGGCACAGAGTGCAGAACATAGATTCTGGAAGACTTGAATTCAAATACCACCCCAGATACTAGCAGTTTTACTCCGGGCAAATTATTTAACTTCTGTGGCCTTGGTTTCCCCATCTGTAAAATGGGAATAATAATAGCAGCTACATCACAGGGTTGTTACAGAGATCAAATGAGATAATAAAATATAGGGAGTAATTTGTAAGTCATAGGAACTACACAAATGCCATTATTGCTATGTAAAATTTCTTCCAGCATTAGATCCTATGATCCCAAGCATTTCCCACTAGGGCAGACTTCACAAAAGAAGTTACATTTGTTCCCTGTCTTCCGCAGGAGCTAGGCTCACTCTGGCCTTGGTGCCTTTGGACAAAGCATTCGTCTTTTGGGTGGAAATCACTTGCCCTTTTCTCTTTGTTCATCCAAAGCCTACTCATCCTTGGGAGCATGGCTGAAGTCTTACCCCTACATGAAGGCTTCTCTGACCCACAGTCATGTGATCATAGGACCATAGATGTAAAGTTAGAAGTTCCCTTGTTATAAAACTGACCCCCAGAGACATACAGAGACTTGCCCAAAGTCAGAAAGATAGTAAGAAAAGGTAGTCACTGAAGACAATGCCTATATGATTTTGCTGCCTCTGATAGTCTGGGGCTCAACAAATCCTTATGGGATAAGCCTCAGTTTTCCCTTATGCAAAATGGGGGAAGGAGAACTAGACTACTCAGACTAAACAGTGAATATTTCCTCTCTCTAAAATGATTCAGTCTGATCAACTCTCAGTCATCTGAGAATCGATAATCATTCAATCATTCATTTATTCAATAAGCATTTAAGGAGTGTCTATTAAAATACAGAGCACTGTGCTTATTTGCCTTGGAGAGATAAAAGAGGTAGAAGGCCCAGTCCCTGACCTTCACAAATGCATCCTCTAGTAAAGGAGAGAAGGCACGAACACACATATGACCAAGAGCGTAAGGCAGAGTGTGGTAAAGGTCATAAGAGAACTACAGACAAAGAGCTGTGAGAATGTAAAGGAGGGAAAGCGCCGCATGACATGGATATGAAAAGGGACCCGGGTTTAGAGTCCCCATGCTTGCCTTTGCTACTTACATCTGGAGATAATGTATTGTAAAGAGATTTGCAGACTACACCAGACTTTCCTGCTCTAGATTCTTGGAGCCCATCATCCTCACCACTACGGGCCCACATTGGGGAAGCTACTCCCCACCCTTTGCCTGCAGCGTCCCTAGGCTCCCAGACTCTGCACTATTAAGTCAATGGCGAGTTCTGCCCCCAGCAAGGAAGGATTTCGGGGCCAGCTCAGAGGGAACAAAGAAGCCATAGGGAGTGGAGAGGGAAGAGAAGGAGGGGAGCAAACCGCCTACTTCTCCAACTGAAACGACATTCCTCTGGCCCTAGAAGCACCCCCTGCTCAGGAAAGAACTGAAGAGAAAAAAAAAAAAGTCAGGACAAAAGACGGACGTGATGCTTAGCATGTGTGTATTTATCTCAACTCTGCACTCGCCCTACAGAAGGACACCCCTGCCTCTCTCTCTCTCTGGCAAAACCGGAAACTGTCATCTCCGCTGAGCTCTTTCCTGTCTTGACTTAACCTTCAAGCTGTGGTTTGCTCTGCTAGAGGGGCTTAGGGAAGAGGAATGGGGAGATGGGGGAACAGAACTAAGCCCCTTACCTGGCCCTGGCCCTTCCTACCCTCCCCAACCCCCCCACCCAGACTAATTCTCTGCTGAGTATAACCAGTGAGGCAGAGGTCTTGGGACTCAGGCTGAGGACTCAGCCCTTTTGAGAGACTGTGGAATGAACCCGACACATATACCACCTGGTCCTCACGAATGACCTGCCTGTTCCCCCTTTTATAGATTTATGAGAACTTCATCAGGTTGAACAAATCCCATGTGGGCTTCAGAGATTGGGCATAGGGGAGCAGCAAGGAAGGAAAGGATTTTAGGGGCCCAGGTAGACCACAGGAATCTAGGATTCCTGGGTTTTAAGAGCATCCAATAAAGAGGAATAGGGGTATAGCCTGAGGGTTCAAAATTTCCATATTCTCACAGTCCCTAAAAGATACTGTTGACCCTTGACCTTGGGTTGCTAGTGTGCTATCCAGAGTTAAGGAGGACAGTGGGATTGGGGAGGAGAAATTTCTATGCTAATAGGTCCTTGGTCAATCCTGCTCCAAGAGTGTGTCTCCCCTCCAGGAAAAACTCTAGGGACCCTTTTCAGGGTGTTGGGGAGTGAGGAGTCATGAGCCTGGATCAGCTGTCGTGGGACTGGATCTTAAAAGCTCTGAGAGGCAGGCCATCCTGTCTTGGAAATATGGGTGGTTCCATTTGCAAAGAGACTTGAGAGGAAACAGCTCAGTGTCCAGTACTAAACACCAGCATATAAGGTTATGTGTGTGGGACTTTAGACAAGTGACCTAACTTCCCTGGGCCTCAGTTTAATTATTTGTAAAAGGAGAGTTGGATGAGGTAGCTTCTGAGGTCCTTCCTAGTTCTTGCTCTATGATCCTATGGTCTTTTCATCTTTTCCTTAACATTGTAAAGTCCCCAGGTGTCAGCACCACCCCTCAGGATCCTATCTCTGGCACCGGCATTGGGTTTCCTTGCCATTCCCTTACACCTCCAATGTTCCTTTAGAACTTGTCAAGGAACATTCATTTAGGGCATCGAAATGTTTTTTTTCAATTTTTTCCATTTTTTTTACTGTTAATTTACAACATTCAGTTCCACAAGTTTTCAAATTCCAAATTTTCTCCCCCACCCTCTGTCCCCCCTTATTCCCCCAAATGGCAGCATGCAATTTGATATAAGTTCTACATATATCTTCACATTAAACATTAGTCCAGTTATAAAAAAATTATAACCAATGGAATGAATAATGAGGAAGAAGAAGCAAAACAAAACAAAATGAAAAAGAGAGAGTAAGTAGTTTGCTTCAATCTGCATTCAGACTCTGTAATTCTTTCTCTGGACATAGATAGGCTTTTCCATCATGGGTCCTTTGGAGTTGTCTTATAATCTTGCATTGCTGAGAGAAGCCCATTCTATCAAAGTTAGTCATCACACATAAGATGCGTCTGTAATTGTTTACAATGTTCTCCCAGTTCTGCTCTCCTCATTCAGCATCAATTTATATAAGTCTCTCCAGGTCATTATGAAGTCCTTCTGCTCCTCATTTCTTATAGCACAATATTATTTCATTACATTCATATACCACAACTTGTTTAGCCATTCCCCAACTGATGGGCACCCCCTTGATATCCATTTCTTTGCCACCACAAAAAGAGTTGCTATAAATATTTTTGTACATACAGGTCCTTTTCCCAGTTGTGTGACTTCTTTGGGATACAGCCCTAGAAGTGGAGTTGCTGGGTCAAAGGGTATGCACTTATTTATAGCCCTTTGGGCATAATTGCAAATTGCTCTCCAGAATGGTTAGATCAGTTCACAATTCTACCAACATTAGTGTTCCAATTTTGGGCATCTAAATTATAGCCCCTTTGAGGAGAGTTATTTCTCTAAATTTATTGTTCTGAGATGTGATCTGATCTTTTATCTGTCCTATAACTAGTACACTGCTGTCTAAGAGAAAGGAGTGCAGAAAGGACTGGGCTTTTTTTTTTCCCAATGAGTCAAAATTTTTTTTTAAGGTGGGGAAACATACAGAATAAGCTATGACATTTGGGATGAATCCCTAGGAACGATCCTTTCTCTGCTCAAATCTGCTCAAATCAAATCTGTAAAAATTGCAATAAGCCCCTTTAACCATAACTGTGAATGACTAAACTATTCTGAATAATATGAACATTCAAATCAACTATGAAGGACTTATGAAGGAAAATTCTATCCACCTCCAGAGAAAGAACTGATGTAGGGAAGTATGTACTGTATGGTTCCACATATATCTTTCTATATAAGTTGGCCTTCTCTGATTTGGGGCTGAGAGTAACACAATTTGGAACTCAAAATGTAAAAAAATATATAATAGTTAAATAAATATAAGATTTAAAAAAAAACCTTTATAACCTAACCAGTTGGATGGGGAGAGGCAAGTTGAAATATGGCAAACCCACAAACTTTCAGAGAAGTGGCTGGTAAGACAGAGGATTTTAAACAACATTGAAATGCATCGGTTTCCTGGAGCAACTGTGAAAAAGAAGGGGAAGGGCAAGAGGGGAGAGGGAGAATCCAGTTCCAAAATTGTCATTGGGATTCTTAGCACTGATTTCTGCTACTCTGTGTGTAGCCCCAGCTGACCAAATGGCATAAAGCCCCTTATTTCTGGGGCTACTACCCTTCTGCCCCCTTAGTTCAGCTCACTGCCACACCCTTACTGCAGCCCTGCTGGGAACCTTTCCACCCATTGATAATCTTCTCATCCAGGAAAGTTGGTGGGGAGTTGGAAATGCTGAGTGAGTGATTATGGGGAGGGCCTGCATTGAGGGCAGGAAGACGACTGGAGGCTGGACATCCTGTTTGGCTCTTTGGCCTGGAAACCTTGTTGAAAATCAAAACCTGCCCCATAGTTTGTCCTTCTTCCTCTCCCCGCACCCCCCATGGATAACCTAACTTTTTTGCACTGAGTTAGTTTTGTAGTTTTGTTATTGTCTGTCTAAGGTTGGGGAATGGAGAAAAAGGCTAACTTTTCAGGCTAGAAACAATTTCTTTTAAAAAGTCACTGTGCCTCTTTTTCTGGGAGTAGATCTGGTAGACAATTCCCTATTGGTGAAGAGTCACTATTCCCATTGAGGGGTAGTTCTGGGAGCAGAGGTCTGGTGTATTTTTCCTTCTCTGATCTGGGAGCTTAGCTACAAATGGTTCCCAGAGATGGGGAAACCCATGGCACATAATCAATGGCTGTGCTTGGGAGAAAAAGTTAGGAAGGATCAGAAAGAGGCCCGGGGTCAAGTCAGTAATAGCTCCCACTCCTCATCTACCCTAACCCTAACTGCCTTCTTCCTTTCCCCGCCCCACTTTCTCCTTTGCCCCTGAAAAAGGGCCTGATAATTCTTACTCTGTACTACAGTATGACCAAGGCTAAGTCGGAACCATATCCTCAGGCCTGTGATCATTCATTCACCAAGTGTTCATTAATTTGTGTATTAGATCTAGAGGAGATAAAATGTTCAGATAAAACCAGTCTTCATGTAGCTAGGGCAGACACAGACACAGCTTAAAATTCTCTGTCCTCCTGGGAATTGGCGGCATTTCCTTAGAAACTTGGTCCACCCTAGAAAGTGTCTGAAGGGAGGGCCACATAGGAAAAATATGAAAGGAGGTAGAAGGGGGACAGCAGTGCTGATCTCTTTTCTGTGCTAAGATCTTGCATTCTCTCCTTAGAACCACAGTCAGAGCTGAGGAGTTCTAAGGATATTCCTGCTTAACCTTTAACTTTTGTTTCTAAAGCTGGGACAGTCAGTCATGTAATATTATATCCCAATGGTCCTTGTTATGCAGTCTCTGAGAATAGAGATATTTATCAGGACCATTGGCTGCTAGTGGTGTCTTTCAGAAAAGAATTATGGCTCTCTGTATTCTCTTTGGTTTCCCTGGGCTCTGGTTGGCTAGACAACAATGTCTGTCTTAAGTCAATAGGATGAACTCTTCCTCCAAAATGATATCTTTTCAAGGACTTACACTACTTTAAAAAAAATTCTTATTAGTTCTAAAAATTCTTAATAAAATTTCTTAATAAATTATTTCTGGTTGTTTTTTTTTTCTAACTTCCCTCCTTCCTTATTTTCCCCTATTTCCCCCCCCCCTTTTAGTTGACCACTGAGCTACTAGCCTTTGTTTATAGATAGTGGCACTCACAGCTCAGATGTTACACATGCTTTTTCTGCTACCTAGAATACCCTCCCTTGTCTCCCTTCCACTTATTGAGGTCCCATCTATCATTTAGGGCTCAGCTCAAGTCTCATCAAGCCTTCACTATTCTAGCTTGTTCTCACTGATCTACTTTTCTGAATTCTCATAGCACTTACTGTCTGTCCTACCCACATAATTTTAAAATGTTCTGTCTTCCTCTATCTTATATTATCTGCACCTATTGTTCCCTAACTGACCACAGACTTAACCCCCCAACTTTCCTCCCCACAACCCTAGTCATGGCTAAACTCAAGTCCCTAATCCTGGCCACAGAAAGATTTCCCAACCCAAGCCGCAGACTGAGCCTTAACTGCACCAGCCTTCTTACAATGTTGGCCCATCAGAGACTGACACTAAAATGTAAGCCCCACACTAAGGGGACAAATGGACCGTTCAATCTCAAGACTTGTTAAAATGTTAATCCAGGGGCTCTTACCCTCGGCAGCTGGTGGGGCAGCAGATAAAGCACTAGTCCTGGAGTCAGGAACATTTGAGTCTTCTTTCAGAGACCTGAATCTAGTCTTGGATCCTTGCTTAGCTGTGTGATCCTGGGCACATCACAACCTTTTTTTATGCCTCAGTTTTCTCATCTGTAAAACGGGATTAATAACAGCATTTATCTTCCAGGGTTGTTGTGAGGATCCAATGAGATAATATTCGTAAAACACTCAGCACAATGGCTCCCTCACAGTAGGTGCTTAGTAATATTCCTTTCCCTTCTCTCACACACCTTTTTGACCATCTAGTAAAGCTAATGGATCCCTTCTCAGAATATTTTTAGATACATAAAATACATAGGGTTATAAAGGACAGCAATTATATTGAAGCATAATTACCAACATATTTTTAAAAATTTACAGACCCCTTGAAATCTATTTCTGGACCCCTTGTGGGGGTATAAACACCTGCTTTAGATAAAGGACACACACACAGTAAAGTTGCAATAAAGACGATGTCATACAATGGAAAATATAGCAGGTTTGGTGTCAGGGGAAGAGGTTTTGAATATTGGCTCTGCTTCCCGTGTGACATTGACCAAACTGTCTAACTTTGCTGGGCTTCAGTTTCTTCATCTGAAAATGAGGGTGTCTCAGAGCCTTTCCTGAGAGGGAGAGGGAAAAGTACTTGGTAACTGAAAGTAAGAAAAGCGGTGCCATGCAAATGTGAGAGGGGCAGGAAACAGAGGCCAGGGGGGGCACCATGGGCAGACTTCATCAACTTCAAAGTATTGCCAACTGAAGAATCATCCTGGAAATAACTCACTAGTTACCCAGTTGTCTAACTGCTAAGAGACATGGAACAGTCTTAGACTTTGCCCACACTGAAGGTCTGGAAACTGCCTGAACCTAGGACCCAACAAACTCAGTCAGCCTACACATACCCAGCACCCAAAGCTAATGATGAGAAACAATGGGAAATTCCACAGAGGTGAAGGAACATTCTTAAATAGAATGTTCACAATCTCCTTGAACAATGAGGGAATGTTTCCAGAAGCCAAGTAGTCCTGTAATGCCTGGCGGTACTTGTTAGGACCAAAATAGATTACCATTTGGGTTGCAAATGCAATGGATCTTTAGCTTAGAATAGACTCTCCACCAAGGGCGGTTGGCATGTTTCTGAAAGCCAGCTGCAGGAAGGTAGTCCTGAGGAATGCTCTGTATCCACTTAACATTACTGGAGCTCCTGCTGTTGATGAAGGCCAATGCTTTCCATGGGTGGCTGAGACTGGGTAGGAATGGGCAGCGATGACAGTTGTAACTGGCTAGTGCCCAGTGCCCATCTGGGAATATCTTCTTTGAAGGAAACACAAAGATCCAGTGGGAAACCCTACATGGCCGAGGTCGGGAGGCATTTCCTAACCCAGTTCTGATAATCCAGCATGGAACAAAATTCAATTCTTCTTTGTTTCTTTAAATCCTACCCATTCTTTAACCCTAGCCTACACCCTCTGTGAAGCGAGTCCCACTACCCTAGCTCCCAGTTATCTCTCCCTTCTCCTAACTGTTAAAGCATTTACAATTTCTAGTGCACAGCTGAGGACTTGATTATAGACTGTCCTCTATTCGAAGAAGACATAAAAGTCCAAAGTGTTTCCTAGCTTCAGGATTAGAAGGGATCTTAGAATATAGAACATAGTATATCAGAGTAGAAGAGTAGTCTTAGCGTATATGACACGTGCTTCATGTTGACATGAAGAATATGGAATGTTAGCATCTAGAAGAGATCTCAATTCGGCTCTCTAAAATTGTGGAGGGGATCAGTCTTGCATCCATTGATGAAAGCTGCAATGTTTGGGGGTGGTGCCCACACTCACAAAAATCACAAGTTAGACTGTTCCCTTGGGGCCAACTCTGTGCTAGGTTGATCACATAACTAACCCACTGGGATTCAGTCTGTCATGTCCAGGATCATCCTTCTGGGAAGTTGACAAAGTTTGTTGTGCCCTCAAACTGCCTTTTCTGCCCCTTCCACTTCTTATGTAGCACCTCTTTTTACACTTTCAGTCACCTGAAATAGCCCTTAATTGGAGGAAATGTGGGGGATAAATGAGAAGAAAGAGAGTTGGTCCCTGCCTTTGGTGAGCATACAACTTGGTGAGAATGACAGGACCCACAGGCATTATACAACACAGTCAGGAAAGTCTTGGGCGGGGATACAGATATTTTGTGGTAGACTTTGTTATTTCCACATCAGCCAAGCTGGGGCCCCTTTGGACTACAATGGGAATGCTGGAATATGAAAACAACTTTTAGTTTAGGCAAGTCACATGCTATTGTGAGTACCTATGGTACCTTGCCACTTAGCTAACCTCTCTGGGCCTCAGTTTCCCCATCGGTAGAATGAAAGGGTAAGACTAGATGGTCTCTAAGGTTTCTTCTATCTTTGACATTCTTTGATACCACATCTGTAACTCTTCCTCCCCCTTCTCCTCCCCACCCCCTCTCTGAACAACACAGCTAAATGAGAATTCGAATTCTCATCAGGAAAAGTCTCTGAACTAAATTTATGTCTTCAACACCCAACGGTCAGACCTTTATTCTTTCAGGATCTTAAATGAGAGGTCATTCTCCCTTGCCTTTCCCCTCACCCCCTGAAAAATGTCTAATTCCTCTTGACGCAGTTCCCTTTCCCCTCTGGAGAGAAGTTTTCATTGTTCTTTAGAGCCGGTTACCAATCTCCCCCTCACACTCACTTCCTGTTTCCTGGCTCAGAGGAAACACAGATTTCTCGACGGGCTAAGCAGATGCCTCTTTTTTTTTCTTTTTAAGGATATGGAAAAAAAAATAGCTCAATGCTTTAAATTCTAAAGTCATAGAAAATACAATGTAGGAGCTGGAGTACTTTAGCATGTAGAACCCTACAACGCAGAACGTAGAAGTCGGACCTAGAAGAGCCCTTAGAGAGCATCTACTATGAAACTCCTCATTTGACATATAGGGGAAGTTGAAGCCCAGAGAGAAGTAACTGGTCTCTAGACCACAGATTTTGGCGCTGGAAAGAATCTTAGGGGTTATCTGGTCCAACTCCTTCACTTTACAGATCAGGGAACTGAGGTGTAAAGAGATGAAGTGACTTTTATCCCCAAATAGCTATTTTCATATTCTAGCATATGCCAGCTAGTAAGTGGCAGAGCTAGATTCAAATCTAGGTCCCCTGACTCCAGAAGGATCCTTCCATCCAAAAAAAAAAAAAAGAACCTATGTCTTGAGTACCCACATGGTCCACTGCACGTCACTAAGATTGGGGGGGTGGAGAGGGAAAACTGAGAAGTGGAGGAAAGAATCCAGGGTCACTTCCAGTTCTTTCCAACCAAACCTCAAACTTGGTAGAGTATCCATAGGAGCACATGGTGAAAGCTGAGCTCAAACTGCACCAAGTCAAATCGGAGAATCTTTTAAAGTTGCTCAATAACCATCCATTCCTGGACATTTCCTCTTGCTCTAAGAAAAAAGTTGTCATTGTTTTCTTGGTCTCATCTTTTTAGTAGGGTTCTGATAAAAAATAGCCGTAGGCCAAGTCACTAGCTGTTTATTATTCCATTATATTTAATGTCCCACAGACTACTGCACAGGTGGCAAAATCACTGCTTTTTGTTGTAGAATGGAAGGATCAGGATCTAAGCTCGTCCTCCATAGACTCTCTGAAAGCATCCTTGGGGTAACTTCAGAAGCAGACAGGACATCAGGGATGGGCACCATAATTTTTGCCCACAGGTATTTGCATTTTTTAAATTTTAGTTCTTTTGCTTTTTTGAGGGGGGGGGGGAGGGCAGGGCAATTGGGATTAAGTGATTTGCCCAAGGTCACATGGCTAGTAAGTGTTAAGTGTCTGAGGCCAGATTTGAACTCAGGTCCTCCTGACTCCAGGGCTTGTGCTCTATTCACTGCACCACCTAGCAGCTCCCAGGTCTTTGCATTTTGAAAAATCATCATTCCATTTGGCTTGGAGACAATGAATCATTGGTATGGTGCTCTCCATTGAAAACATGATTTGTATGTTTTTAGGGACCAATGTGATGTCTGGGTGAGTGTGGGCAACAGTTTGGTCCGAGATGATGGCCCAGATCATTATTATCACCACCATCGTTGTTAGATTTTTCACAGCATGTTAACAAATGGTGTCATTTTGGAAAGTTTCCACCTGTACCTCTTAATGTGTCTAGGGTTCTTTGTCTATTCTCTTTCTCTTCAAAGCATAGGATCTTTATTTTTAGCAATCTGTGTGTGAGTGTGTGTGTGTGTGTATGAGTGTGTGTGTGTATGTGTGAGTGTGTTTGTGTGAGTGTGTGTGTGTGAGTGTGTGTGTGTGTGTGTGTGTGTGTGTGTGTGTGTGTGTGACAAATCCTCCCTGCTTACCCTGGTCCTAAGGAAGTCTCTCACTTTGCTCTGGTCTCTGGACTCCTAGGGGATGGTAGGATAGTGGCATCATCCTTATTTTCTTCTTGCCCTTACCAGGCTGCCAAGTTTCACACAGGACAGTCAGCTGGGAAGGAAAAGGGCACAATTCTTAGAGCATGCCAGAGATGGAAAGAGCCTTAGAACATAGGATATTAGAGCTCAAAGAATCTTAAAAGGGAAGCAGGGAAGGGTAAAGTACCTACACTGGGCCAGGCCCTGCTCTAAGCCTTTTACAAATACTAATTAATTTGAACCTCATAACAACCTTGTGAACATAAAGGGAACGTAGACAGAACTCGGATCCTTAAATTTTTCATGTCAAGTTACAACCTTTGGCAGTTTGGTGAAGCCTATGTTTAGGCTTCTGCTCTCATGTTTTATGTTCCATGTTCCAAGATCCTGTCTAGTTCTGGAACTAGGAAACACATTGGACTATTATTATGTGCTTTTTGAATAGAGGACAGCTTATAATCAACAATACTTTGAAATGCACAAAGTAAAATACCCAAGATTATAATAGAAACCAACTGTATTGAAACATAGTTATTAAAATATTTTTAAAAGCCAAATTCTTGAACCCCAGGTTAAGAACCTCTGATTCTAGAACATTAGGATTGGAAGAGATCTTAGACTAAAAAATGTCCAAACAAAAAGGAATCTTAGCCCTAACTTAACTGGGACCTGGGACAGAGATGATCAGAGCAGGTAGGGAACTTAGAATCCACAGGGTGAGAAGCAAACAGGGCTTTAGGACACAAGATGTTAGATTTGGGAGAGACTTTAGAGGCTAACCACCCCAGTGGTCTTTCTAATATACCTTATTTTTAACCTCTGGGTAAGACTGGTCCTTTTTGTGCCTCACATTGAAAGAACTGGCTTAGGGCCCTTCTTTTCCAGAGGGAGAGATGGAGAAAGGAAGACTATGTGTGAAGAACCCAAGAAGAGGTCCTCCCAGCCAATGCTGGGTGGGGCTCAGCTGATGAAGCAGGGCATCAGGAGGGAGGATACACTGGCCTTACAGAAGAACAGTGGAGTCCCAGGACAGGGGCTGGCATGTTCTAGTCTTTATTGTCACATGAGGAAGTAGCAGGACATGTCTGGGATTTTTTTTTTAATAACAAATTTCTCTCTGATTAAAGTCCGGGGTCCCAGACTGATATCTGGACAAGTCCTAGTTACTAAAACTAGATTTCAGCCTCTGATTGCTGAGAAGTAGAATCCAAGGAGTTACCTTGGGCAGCTTTCCTGGCACTACGCCTGAGAAAGTTTAAGGTTGACAGGGTTGGATCTCTTTGGGGCCAGAACAGTGCTAGTTCCTTTGTTGTTGCCCCTAACTAAAGCACCCCCTTGGGGCAGCTAGGTGGCCCAGTGAATAGAACACTGGCCCTGAAGTCAAGAGGACCTGAGTTCAAATCCAGCCTCAGACACTTGACATACTTACTAGCTGTGTGACCTTGGGCAAGTCACTTATACCCAATTGCCTTGCCTTCCCTCCTCCAAAAAAAACAACACCAGAAAACAAAACAAAACAAAAAGATAAGGCACCCCCTAGCTGAATCCTACCAGTCCTTAAAGGGCCAGCTCAAGTTCGAGTTTTTCGGTAAACTCTTCTCCTAACTATTTCAAGCAACAGTGACTCCTCTTTCTTCCCCTTATGATCCAAAACTTTTGTCTACCTCACACAATTTAGTTCCTCTTTGTGTCGTTGGAACACTCTCCACGTTCTATAAGGCTCAGTTTTGTTAGACTAACCTCTCAGAAGTGCTTCCCCACCCCTCCATAGGCCCTCACTTCACAATTCCAGAATAGTAGTGACTTGAGCTATAGCTACCTCGGTCAACCAACCAAGTTTTCCTCAGACAGTGCCAATGTTAATTAACATCCACATCTGTTAGTCTAGACCAGGAGTTCTTAGCTTTATTCTGTGTCATGAACCTATTTGACATTCTGGTGAAAGCTATGGGCCCCTTCTCAGAATAATGTCTTTATGATGGGTGTGGTGACACACATCTGTAATTCCTGATACTAAGGATACCGAGGCTTGAGTTTGGTAGAGTTTGATACTAGATCACTTGAGTTTGGGAGTTCTGAGCTTTAATGTGGCTAAAGCTTATTAGTTGTCTGTACTAAGTCCAGCACCAATATGGTGGGCCTTTGCGAGCAGGGGGTCACCAAGATGTCTAGGGATAGAAGAATTAGTCCAGGTCCGAAACTGAGCAAGTCAAAGTTTCCATGCCAATCAGCAGTGATTGGGAGTGGCTGCTGCAATTCCATTCTGGGTGACAGATGGAGACCCAGTCTCAAAAAAAAAGTTTTAAATGCATGAAATAAAATACAGAGGCTTAAAAAGGAAACCAGTTATATTAACATATGGTTATCAAAATCTTTTTAAAAAAACAAGTTCACGGACCCCAAGTGAGGAATTCCCAATTTAGATCCTCCAACTCTGGCCTCAGAGATGTGTCTTATATATACATCTTTGCGTCCTGTAAGCATAGGAGAATTTAGTGCTGTACTCACCATATGTATTCAATGATTTTATTGAATTGAATACACTGGAATTATGGAAGTTCCATTTTTTTGTTTGTTTGTTTTCATGAGCCTAGCCTCCCCTTACCCTGTAACAATTGTTGTCAGGGGAAAGGAGACCCAACTCCCCATAAGTTAAACCATTTACCTTTAGGAATATCTCCTTGAATGGCCAAGGATATGCAAATTATGTCTCCCTTCACTAAACAAAAGACTCAAGGCTTCATTTGACTCACCTCTTCCAGGATCTCATTACTGTAATTTGTCTCCTCCACCCTCAGTCTAAACTCCAGGACACGCAGAACCAAAAGCATGCAACTCTTCCCAGCAACAGTTTAGCAAAAGTAGGCCCAGTTCAATGTAATCCAACAAGTATTTAGCTCAAGATGTTACACTATATATTCAGAGGATACAAAGATAGAATGGAAAACAGAATCTGCTCTCTAGAGGCTTATGTTATACTGGGGAAATACAACATGAAAATAGATGAATGAATGAATTCAGAACTCAGCACAAATCTCATCTTCCCAGTTCCACCCTTTAACCCCCTTCCCTCTGAGGTTACCTTCTGTCTACTCTGTAAATATCTTACATATGTCAGTCATTTATATGTGGTCTCTCCATTAAAATGTTAGCTTCTTATAAAAGCAGGAGCTGTTTTTATCTCTAGTACTAACTACAGTATTGAGATCACTTAACAAATACCTGTTGACTGACTGAAAAAGCAGCTACAAATATAAAAGCAAAGACAGTTCTTACCTTCAACTAGCTTACGTTCTAACAGGGTCAAGTCAGGTGGTCCAGGAAGGGTACTTTGGACCCCACAGTTACAGGAATGTTGAGTGGAGAGTAGACCGAAACACTCCATCTAGGAACAATGGCAGGGTTCCAGAGCTGGAAGGAGGAGAGGTAGTAGCAGACTGTAGGTACTTTGTCAAAGTGGTTGACAAAGCTTATACAGAAGATGCCTGAGGAAATAGAGAGTGAAACAAAGCTTGACTGGGGGTCTTCCTGAGATGGCCAGCCAAGAAAGGCAGTCACCAGTGATAACATTAGGACCAACTAACTCTGATTATTTGAGAAAGGAGAGAATACTAAAAAACCTGAGGAATCAGCAGGTTTCCTATAGGAAAGAGGTTCATGAGCTGATCCTTAAAGAAAGTTGGGAATTCTAAGAAGTGGAGATGACACTTTTGCTATTACAATTTCATCCCAAAAACAAAAGTCAGAGAGGTAAAAGCACTTAATACTTAATATATTGTGCTAAGTTCTGGGGATATAAATGCAGAAACAAGGGCAGTCAGTCCCTGTCCTCAAGGAACTTACATTCTAATGAGGGAGACAGCATCCAAAGGAGAATAGTGACTAGGGTAGGGCAACTTAGTTCTAAAACCTATGAGGGATGACAAGTGGAGCTATAGCAGAGTAGATTGGTGTGACTCATCCAGGAATCTTGACAAAGGTGATCTGATCATCATTCATGATTCTAGACCTGGGGAGAAGAAGAGAGGGAAGAAAAGGTGTGCAAAGGTAACATCAAAACAAGGAGGAGATGGCTGGAGAGGAGGGAGTGAAGTAAAACATCATGGCTAGGGCTTTCCTGAGATAGTGCTTCTGAAAAGGCAAACATCTATCAGGACACCAAGGTTGTAAGTGAGAAGACAGGTAGAGAGTAAGGAATGAGAATGAAGATATAAGACTACTTACTAACTACCAACAGTGGTCTTCATCCTAGAGTTTCCCAAAAGGAAGCTTGGAGTGCCCTATATTACCAACATTCTCACCCCTCTCCCCTCCTGGAACCCCTAGCATCGCAAGATCAGAGTCAAGGAGCCCATCTGTTGTAATCACTAACAGAAATGGCTGTAGTGTAATTTGGTAGTCCCCTGACTAAGGAAACTTAGACTGCCATATTAGCTTTGTCTCTTCCACTCCATTTACTCTGGTAAATTGCTCTGATTTCTAGCAATTTCAGGGCTTTCATTTCCAAGTCCCATCTCCCTGTCTTACAGGTTTTGCTTTAAAAGAGAAAAAGAAATGAGGACACCCAAAGAATCACAACATCACTAAGAAGGCTGAGAGTCATAGATAGGATTACATATTTAGAGCTGGAAGGGAATCTCCAGTGATTATTTAGTTCAAACCCTTCATTTTAGTGATGGGGTAACTGGGGTTCAGAAAAGGTTAAGTGACTTACCTAATATCACACAAGAAATGGCAGTGCTGAAATTCGGGCCTGACTAACCCCAAATCTAGCACTCTTTCCACTATGTTATAAAGAGCTATCCCGATCAAGGGAAGATTAAAACTGGTTTTGTCTACAATTTAACTCAGACCTAAGACTCAGGTGAGGCCAAGTGGATCCCTCTGTTGCCCAAGACAATTAGTTACATGGGCCATCAGAATCCTGCCAAGCTTAGTTTCAAGTTTAAGTTGCCTAGATCAGCCTTCCTCAGCACTAATGACCCCTGCAGTAATTCAGAGAAGCCCTACCTTGTCCCCCACTCATCACGATTCTCTCCCTTTCCCAGAACTTTTCATGGATCTTCATTCCCCCAGGAAGAATTCCATACTCCTCAGCCTAGCAGTCAAGGCTCACCATAACCTGGTCATATCCCCCCTCTCCAACTTTATCTCACTCTCCTCCAGATGTAGTCTCTGTCCTCCAGATGTAGTCCCTGTCCTTCAGGAACTTAGATAGAGTCTCATTAGGAGTACAAGGCTAATGTTAAAAAATTGGGGGTGGGGATAATTAGGGAGTTTGTGAGAAGTGCCCAAGAAATGGTACAAACAGTGAATGCTTATCGGGAATCGAAGGAAAGGAGAGATAAGTATCAGTTGGACAAGGCAAAGAAAGTTCTAAAGATGAGATGGGATTCAAGCTGGGCTTTGAAGGATGAGTAGAAAGAAAATAGCAAGGAGACAGAGAGCATTCCAAATGAGGGAATGGGTCAAGGAACGATATAGAGAAAGGAAAGCTGAATGGTATTGACAAGACCAATTTGACGAGATTAGAGGGTTCACCTAGGAGAGCAGTGGGGGTAGACTTAGTTGTGGATTTATTTGGGGGTAATATTTTCCAAGATTGTCACAACATTGAAATCAATGTGGTCCACTGACCAGGACAAGTCATTTCTGAAGATAGGTTTGGGGATCTCTTTAAGAGCATAACATAGAAAGTTCTTGAAGGACCCCAAGACTGGACCAACCTATGGATTTTCCAGGAAGTGCCCATCAACCCTAAAGAATGGGACTTCCCCCTACCTGATCCTCTCATCTCTTAAAAATGGCTCTACTACAGTTATCCTGTAAAATAAAGACAAGTGTAAATGATGGGTATCTGTCTTTCTCTTCCTGTCCCTACCCCTACATTCCCAACGAGGAGATAGCAGTCGGTACACCCAAGGAGTCATAATTCGCCTCCACCAACTTAGAAATATTCCACAACCTCTCTGACAATCTGGTCCCTGCCCTTGCTATTTAAAACACCATTCACTATCCTGCCTGCCTTGGCCAGCTGCTGGCCCAACCTAACCAATTCCAATGGTGTGAAAAACAGGAAATAGTGTTTTTTCTCTCCTTCTCAACATGTTCATTCTTCTCTTCCCACCTCTTCTGGCTCAAATGGAGATGTCACCAGTGCCCATATGTCACATGGTAGTTTGGGATGCGCAATAGAGCCTTAGTCAAGGGTTCTGACCTTTCCTGCTGAGCTGGAGCCTGGGGAAACATGGCAGCAAGCGATCTCAGTCAAGGACAGGGGCTCTGCATTTCTCAGCCAATTTGCCGTGCATCTGGCCTGCAGAACTAGAAAAAGGTAACTCACTAATTTTCTTGAGGGGAAGGGCTGGAGCCAAGTCATCTTTAGGAGAAACTTAGAACCATAAAATCTTAGAGCTGGATAAGTGAGTTAACTTAGTCTAACTTCCACATTTTAAACCGAGGCCTGGGGAAGGAATGTCCTGCATGAGGTTGCCCTGGAGTTATTCGGGAAAGGCAGGACTATAATCCAGGTCTCCGGTCTCCCAATTCATTGTTCTTTTCACTCTGCCATATTGCCTCTTCCCCTAAAACTCCAGGTTTGTCTACCAGTCCATAGTGCCAGCTATTTTCTCTTAAGGAGCGAACTTAGAAAGAATTCATGTCATCATCTGGAAAGCTAGAATGAGTCCTGAAAAATGAAAATATTTCATGTTTTATTGAGAATCTGAACATCTGGTCTGAGATTATAAGGGAATCTCAATGGCAAATTTTGAAGCTATTTTATTAAAGGTGACTTTGGGGGCTATTGGAGACAAGATTTCTACCCTAGGTGAGGAAGTACTTTCTAAAAAATAAAAAAAAAGAAATCTAATCCCATTTGAGTTGTAGAGAATGTGTATTAGGGTTCTAGTAAATAACAAGAGAGAACTGGCCACTATTTGAGGTTCTTTCCGACTCTAAGATTCAATGATCTAATGTTTGTTCATTCATCTAACAAACACCCTCTGTGTGCCCAGCACAGTGCTTTGCCCCAAAGAAGGAAACAGAAATAAATTGAATACTGTCTCTACCTTCAAAAAGCTTACAGTCTATTAGGAGGGATAATATATGTGGACACAAATAACTATAATCCATTGCTGCAGGGGTTCATGAGGGCCAGCATTACTAACTGGATAGAGGGTTATCCTTGGAGTTAGAAGATCTGGGTTTAATTCTTGCTTCTGAGACACATAGGCTTATGGAATCACAGTCAGGCCACTTAGCCTACCAGTTTCTACTAAGATGATAAAGTTTAGAAGAGGTCTGCATCTGCACTGGTAGATGGAATTTCTTTCCTGAGAGTTCCCTACACCAGCAGTAACAAGCTCAAATAGAAACAAGGGTCACTAAACCATACATAAGGATCCCAGCAGAATGAATATTGATTAGAAAACCATATATTTAAATTATTTACTTTCTGTTGGATTTTATTTATTTTTAAAAATATTTCCCAATTATGTTTTAATTTGGTTTGGCCCATACTCAAGAGCGCTACAGGCTTGTGCTTGACACCTCTGTCTCACACCAATAAAATCACAAGTCAAGACAAAAAATCAAGTTCACAAAAAGATTCACTGATGGTTGAAAGAATTAGGGAAGGCTTAACCACTGAGGAGTGGGGATACATTAGATATCAAAGGATGGAGATGGAGGGGTGGGAGGGATGCAGACACTGAGCACCCAAAGCATTGGAAAGGACTGGAGTCAAGTCAATGAGTCAGAAGAGGCAGGAAAATATTAGGCATGGGAGGTAAGTAGTAGGAATAAGGCTGTAAGATAGAGGCAGGGTTAAGGCCCCCAGAAGGAACCCAGCAAAGTCCATAAAGGGCGCCCCAGAATTAGGTCTCCTTTCACGTGAAAACAAGGTGATTTAACCCACCAATCAATCAGTCAACAAGCATGTATGAAATACATATTATACTGTGCAAGTTGCCAGGGATACAAAGGGAAAAATGAAACAGCGCTTGCCCTCAAGGAGCTTATATTCTATCACAGGAGACCCCAGTATTCATACCAAGTATATATAAGATAGATACCACGTAAATATAGAGTAATATGGGGGAGCTGGGAGAAAGGAAGACACTAGTAACTGATTAGATCTGAATTTACGTCGGAAAACAGGGCTCTGAATGGATAAAATAAGAAGAGTTGGTTGCCATTGGAGGAGAGGGGACTCATAACGCCACAACAGCCAGACAGGTAGGCCCTATACCCATAGGGCACCTCAGCTGGAAGGGCAGGAATACTGACAACAAAGAGCTGAGTTTACAAGTTTGCAGGGACTAGCTCTAAATGGTAGCAATATCTGGGACTCCTTAAAATCAGATCAGAACACCCCACCTCCTCTAGGGTGGAGCAAGCCCTAGTAAGAATTTGGGGTCAAGAGGGTTGGGGCTGGGCAGTCTCAAAGGAGGGCAGAATTAGAAGAAGGGGGCCCCTGAAGTCAGGCCTGCCTGACTTTCCTAGAACAAAGCGGGTAACATTTCCTGCCCCTCCTACTCTGTGTAGCAACTGGCTTGGGCTCTTGTACACGTCAGGGCTCAATTATACCATGAGTGAATATTTTAGGGACCCATGATTATCCATGTAAGTGTTCCTCCCCCTACCAGTATATATCAAGAACCCTCCCAACTGTGTTTGGGAGTTGCTGTGATCATAACATTTATCATCACGTGGCTCAGGAAGGTAATAGAGGAAAGGCCTCCAGGATCCAGCCCACAGACCCAGAATCTGTTGCAGAGCCCATCCCTGAAGTCTTTTTAGCTTGTAAGAACCTACCAAGAGTTGGGATCCCCTGCCATAACCTTGGAGAACCCAGGATCACCTTTGCCATGCCATGATGAGACAGGAAAGGGAAGGATTCTAGTGGAGTGTCTCAAGTGTTAGTTAAACTAATGTGGGTGGTCCAGTGGAAAAAGCTCTGGACTAGGGGACTGTAGGAGTGGAAAGAAGGCTGGATTTATGGTCAAAAGACCTCGTTCAAATCCTGGATCTGCCACTCATTACCTGTGTGGCCTTCAACAAGTCATGTAACTTCTCTTGCGTTCAGCTTCCTCATCTGTAAAATAAGAGAGTTGAACTAGAATTGCAGCTCTAAAGCTACAATTCTATGTCCCTAACCATAACTAACTGTGACCCTGGACAAGTCAACCCCTTTCTCCAGGAATTATTTCTCCAGTGAAGTATTTAGATTCAATGGAGTTTACAGAGTAGGTTACCTGGGGGACTGGCCTGAGTGTAAAGGGGTTTATCCACTGGGGTAAGAAAGCTGAGGAATTTGCACCAGGCTACATGATATGGTATCTCCGTGTCTCTTGGCTCTGAAACACCTATTTCTCTTATTGCCTTCCTTGAGGGGCTTTAATGGGCAGTCTGCAGGCTTAGTGTCTCTTTGTCTGAGTTATTCCCATTTGGGAAGGGGATAAATCAAAGCTGAGTTCCTCTCCCAGCTACAGCTAGTGTTCTATTCCCAACCTGATGAATTTTGACAGCCAGAATTGGAAAGATTCTGGAATTTCTCCCATCTCTCTGCCAACTGCTTCTCCCCACCCCCAAGAATTCCACTTAAGTTCTCAGACTCAGGTCTCCTGGGAGGAGAGGGTGTTTGACACAAAGGACTGATGACCAAATCCCTCTAAGTCCTCTGTGTTGGAGGAGATTCATAGGATCATATGATTGAGAGCTGAAAGGGAGAGAGAGGGCATTCAGTCTGACCCCTGCATTTTACAGATGAAGAAACAGGGGCCGAGAGAGTCTTAACTGACTTGCCCAAGGTACGCAGGATCTAAGTGGCAGAGAAGAAGTTTGAACCTAGGTCCTTTGAATTAAATGATAATGCTCTCTTAATCACAGGGCTACTATTCCCCAGTAGGGATCTCCCCTATCCTGTGGACTGAGAAGGAGACTGTACTTTGGAGAAGACATTTTGGGGAAGCTTCAAGCCTTCAACATTGGAGGGTGGGGAGAGGTCCTGTGGCCAGCCCTGAGCAAAGTCTTACACCCTGGTATGGGGCACTGTCACCCTTAAGTAGAGGCCGTTATTTGATAAGCACTTATAGGATCCTGGGATCATAAATTTAGAGGTGGAAGAGACCTTAGGAACCTCCTCATTTTTATGGTTGATGGGACTGAAGCCCAGAAACATTAAATAATTTGCCCACGGTCACAGAAGTAGCAGGTGGCAAAGCCAGGATTTGAATCCAGCTCCTCTAATACCAAATGCAGTGCTCTTTCCATGGTTCTTATTTTGTGTTTATTGAATAACATAATGGAGAAAATTCAGTTCAATTCAGGATCCTGAATTTCAGTTCATTTCCTAAGTCCCCATTATGTAAAAGGTGCAGTAATAGTAACAGCTTAAGTCTGTCTGATACTGGAAGGTTTATAAAGTACTTTCCTCATAATAACCAACCCTTTGAGATGAGCACTACAGATATCATTCCTCCCATTTTAGAGATGAAGAGCCTGAGGCTTAGAGAGGGAATGTGATTTGCCTAGCCCTAGGGTACACACACAACTAGGAATTGTTGGGTTTCAGATTTTCTGAGGCAAAGTCCAGAGCTCCTTCCCCTACCCCTCTTCCCCAGCATTCTGAGCAAGGTAAGGCAGATATTTTGGATAAATGTACTGAGGCCCAGACTTTCTCTGCTTGAAGTAACTAGCTCAAGGTCACAAAGAGAATTAGGGACAGGGTAAGGACTGGAACCCAGATCACTTGTCTCCCAGAGTCCACGGTTATTTCCATCACACTACACAGATTCTTAGGAACATTTTTAGGGACCCAGGTAGAATGATGCCCACTCTCCAGAAGCTTAGGAGGGACCTGTGATATGGGCTACTGCTTCTTTTAGACTCTCCTCCCCACCTCCTTCCCTCCTGCCAACCCCCTGCCCCCATCCCTTCAGCCTCCTGTTTGTTCTGCTGACAGAATTCTCTTTATCAGTGAGTAACACACACAGGAAGTCCGGCCTGGAATTGTCCATCCCAATCCTGATTTACAGGAGAAGGGAAGCATAAAAAGCCGCCCTTCCTTGCCTTGAGAGAGGGGCCTCCCATCTCTGCATGAAGCTGACTACTACAACCTGATCAGGACAGATGAGAGAAGATGAGGCAACAGGGATGGGAGGAAGGTGGCAGCCTCAAAGCCTCCGTGGAGGAGGTGGAGGCAGCCTGGACAGAGTGATGAAGAGGTGTCTGGTGACCCTGAGAGAGTCGAGGTTGGGGAGGGAGATGAGTTCTGGGGGCTGAGAAGGAGGTGAAGAAGCAGTGGGGCTTGGAAGAACTACGGAAGCAGGTATGGTTTGGTGTGGTATGGAGTCATCTAGGGGAGAGGGACCCCAGAAAGGGAGGGCAATGGGAATGAGTTAAACCAATAGTTTGGTATTTCTTACCGGATGATCCCTGAGATCTCTCCTGGCTCTAATATTCAAACTCCCTTAATGTAGAGAGGAGAATACTGAGGTTCAGAGACCAAAAGGACTTACCCAAAGTCACACAGCTAGTTAGTTCAGGGCCAGGACTAGAAGTTGACAACTTGTCCAAACGGCCATCACTACATTTTCCTGCATTAGTCATTTTCTTGTAAGTTTGAATCTTGTCTCCTAGAGTATGATTTACAATGCATTGAGTAAAGAACTATGTCTCATATTCTCCTGCCTCCCCTTTACCACCTAGCACAACGCTTTACACACAGTAGGTCTTTGGTCGATGATTGTTAGTTGATGAATGGATGCTGGGAAGTGCTCCAGGAAAGCATCCGGAGGTGGGAGAGTGAGGGAGCCTAGGTATTTATTTTCCAGGTATAAAATTACCCAGGGGCATACAATGTCCAAGAAGGAAAGAAATTTAGAACCTAGAACATAAAATGTAGAGCTGGAAGGAACCTTAGAAATAATTTAACCCAAATGAATTTTCCAGATGGGAACAACGCATTCTAGACAGGGGAAGTGGCTTGCCCAGAAGTCACCAGAGGAATTAGGAGCAGAGTCAGAACTAGAACCCAGATCTCCTTGTGATTATTAAGGAACACAAATAGCTTTTCCTTTTTTTAAAAAACAGCAAAACTAAAATGAGAAATGCTGAGGTCACATCTATAGGATTTGATGGCTCATTCAATATTTTCTATTTCTGAATCAGACACATGCTTTGAGTCAAGGAGGGAGAAGACATCTGAGAAAAGCCAGACACCTTTGTCAAGCCTAATCTTCAAGATTTTTTTTTGCTCTCCTTGAATGGGCCTTGCAGACTCGTCTGCTGTGTTCAGCCTTTTTGCAGCATTAACACTAATCCCTCAATTTGGATACAAGGCTTCTGGTTTTTCCCCCAAGCTCTTTCACATCTATTTTCTTATTTAAACCTCCCAGCCTTCACAAAACGGAGGCCGGGCAGAAAGAATTATCCCCATTTTAGAGAAAGAGAAAGTGAGGCTCAAAGAAAAAGCCAAAACAAATTATTCGAAGTCATCCAGTGAGTGAGAGGCTGAGTCAGGCCTCTGGTCTCCCTGCCTGGAACTCTTTCCACTTGACCACAGCTGAAAGAGTCAGGGAATTAAAGTTCAGAGAACAGATAATGGCAGGTCAAGGGTTAAATGCCATCAGGACACAGATAAGGGGCCCAGAAGAATTGGGAGTTGGAAACAGGCTTTGTTTCCTGGGGTCTCACCATTGAGGTAGTTAATGGGTTTGGGTTCTGGAAGGGATAATGAAATGGATTTGCAAATAGGTAGTAGGAAAGAGGGAGGAGTCCTGTGATTTCTGGCTTTGGGGTATTGCTGCTGGCCAGATACTTAGTGTCCTTAACTAGGCAGTTCTGGGGCCTTAAATGCTTCTCTTTACTAGGCATAATTCATCTGTTCAGAATAGCTTATATACTTCCCAAGCCCTGAGGATGGGTTCCTGGTAACACTCTATTTTTTGAGGTAGGGATGAATCCAGGATCGTGGTCTCCAAGGCCCAGCCACTTAACTTTTTGACCCTGAGGGTGTCCAGCAGGGCAGAACTAAGCAATGTCTGAGTACCTCTGGCTGGATAAAACTGCAATGGAAATAGGTCTGTACTAGGAAATCTAGGACAGCCACTAATTAGTTACACGATGTTGGGTAAGTCACTTAGCTTCCCCAGGTTTCAGTTTATTTGTCAAAGGTGGATAATATAATAATGCCTATCCCCACCTACTTACTGGAGTGATTTGAACACCAGACATGAAAATTGATAAGGGGTACTTTGAAAGGTATAAAACTAGGTTATAAGTCAGGGGAGAGGGAAGGGAAGGGGAGAAAAAGTGGTAGTGAGGAAAAGGAAGAAGGAGGAGAAGAGTGTTAAGACCAGAAGTACAACCATATCCTGACTAATGACAAAGAGCTCCAAGAGAGGTGTTCAAGGGAGCTTTGCCACAACAGGAAAGAGTGAATGCATCCTCTGTAATTAGTCATTAGCTGGTGAAAGTCTGCAGATCTTTAAAGCAAAAAGCTTTCCTGACATTATGGGGGGAGGGGAGAGGGAAAAGGCAGCACTAAAGGGAGAGCTGAGGGGGTGTGGAGTTGAAGTCAGAGACCTCTGCCTCCCTTTACCAAGTATGGTTCAAGAACACAAATTTAGAGCTGGGGAATTTAGAGTCAGAAGACCTATATTTGAATACTACTCCACCCTTTTAGCATTTTCCTGACCTTGGACCAGGAATTCTACTTCTCTGGGCCTCAGTTTCCTTATCTGTAAAATGGAGGACTTGAATTAGGTGATAACTAAGGTCTGTATCACCTCTGAGTTCTATGTATAACCCAGGGCAGAGATTGGTTCCAAATTCCCCAGAGTTTGACTCTAGAAAGGATGAACAGACATCAGGAGAATGAGGAGATTCAGCTGTCCCACCAAATGTGACAATGGCTATTTACGACTGAGTCAGCCCTCTTTAATTTTCTACTAAAGAGACCACAAAGTGCGGATGTGCCTAGAGGCAACACCTCTTCCTACCTGCCCAACATGATTGGGGACTAGCCCTGAAAATATCACAGCAAGTTTAGTCACTAGCTACCTTGCTTTGAGATGCCTCTAATTAAAACCAACAGGGCTTAGGTTGGAGAAATACTTACTGAACATAGATGTTTATAAGACAAGCTAATGCCAACAGAAAGGAAGAACCAGGAGCAAACTCACTAACTAGGCTTTGCTTCAAACTTCCAGGATGAAGGTTCATTATTCATTGACAGCAAGCCTTGGTAATTGGAGTAAATATTGACTAAGTCCAGGTCCCGATCCCAAGCTTTAGACTTTCACACCTACTTGGGACAATACAAACATATTATCAGTGATGGCTGAACATAAGGATCAATCAGGTAGTCCTGAATTTTCAGTCTAAATAAAGAATTAGGTTTGACAAGAGAAGTCCAAACAGGACTCCAATTAAAGAATTTACTAACTGGAGGCAGTGGGGTCAGGCCGTGTTCTCAGAATAGTAACTAAGTACACCATGGGGAATTGTACCATTGACTTTCATTTCTACCTAGGTTTTACTTTGAAATTAAGCAACTGAGTCTTTGGTCGAGACTATGACCCACTATATCTTCCTGTTCCTCTTGTTCCAATAGCAAGCCAGAGGCAATGATTAGAAGGAATCCCAAGAATCCAGACAAATGACTGAACCCCGAAGACCAGGTGAGTAACCACAGAGGTAAGCACACAATATGATTGGCCACCCCACAGTAGGTTTCCATACTGACACACCCAGGACTGCAACAGAGAGAAGGGTTTTCTCTTCATTTTCCATCCATCTGCTTCTTAGGTCAGCCACTTGACTATCCATCATCCAGGATTCCTAAACACTTTCTAGACAAAAGCATCATCCTTCCTACATAGTCTCCTTCCCCATCCTTGGTCACTGTTCTTCCCTCCAGAAAAACCAGGATGCTTCTCAAAGCACAGGACGTTCTGGCTGGCAGTCAAGTCAGTAGAACAATGACTGGCCACACAGTTAGGGAGTGGCAATGTGAGTCAGGTGGCTAGAGCAAGCAGCCTGGAGTTCAAATGTAATCTCAGACACTTAACTAGCTGTGTGACCTTGGGCAAGTCACTTAATCCTGTTTACCTCAGTTTCTTCATCTGTAAAATGAGCTGGAGGAGGAAACGGCCAACTACTCCAATATCTTTGCCAAGAAAACCCCAAAAAGGGTCATGAAGAATGGGACATGTCTGAAAAGTGATTGAACCTTTCCCAGTTTCAGTTTTACAAAAGCTGAAGGATTTAGAGATGGAATTCACCTAGGAGCTCCTCTCTTCCAACCTTTCATTTTATAAGTGAAAAACAAATTAAAAAAAAACTTTAAAGTTCATAAAGGTGAAGAGTTGCCCAAGATCACATAGGCAAGGAACTGAGTTAGGATTTGAACCTAAATCTTCTGATGCTAAATCCAGTGCTTTTCTGCCCATTGCCTCCCAAAGGTAAATGAAATCTCTTAAGCACTGGTAGAAAACTTTTATTTACCTAAAATATTCTTTGTTGGGGACTCATCATTCTTAGCTCAGCTGGTTAGTTTATGCAGCCACAACCCAGATTCCTATGGGGAGGTCGAGGGAAGATGGAGAAGTACTTATTGGCCCTTAGCCATATCCCAAATCCTTCAGTCCAGGTGCATGAGTCCCTAGGAGGGAAGATGGGCACATACAGAAATGGCCTCATGGGTCAGTTTGGCGGTGCAATGGATAGAGCACCGCCCCCCCCCCCTCCCCCGAGTCAGGAGGGCCTGAGCTCAAATTTGGCCTCAAGACACTTAACACTTACTATCCCTGCGACCTTGGGCAAGTCACTTAATCCTCATTGCCCCTGCAAAAAGCAAAAATACAAAAAACAAAAAGAAATGGCCTCAGGGAAAAAACCTTAGTCCTTACCGGGTGACTGGTAGATACAACTCTGAATTTTCACAATGGCTGGTTTCATTTTTTTTTTCACTCTCTCCAGATTCAACTTTTCGAGAGTAGAGCACTAATTTCTCTATAGGACAACCTATATATGTCAGGATAGGATTTTGTTCCATTTGAGGAGAGAGTTTTGATTGTCCCCATCTAGTTGAACCGGAAGAAGAAAATTTTATAGCACTTACCTCCCAGCGTTGTTGTGAGGATAAAATGAGATAATATTTGTAAAGAACTACATATATGCTAGCTAATGCTGTTACTGTTGTTAACATCTGGAGCCTTCATCCCATGCCCACATCCCAGTGCTCTTCTAATCAAAAGAATACTCTGAGTCTCCGATATTACTTTTGTCCTCTCTTGGGAGCTCTGAAACTCGGACTTCAGTCTCTCCTTTCCCAAGGCAGGCGTGATCTTATTAGGAATAATGGGAAAGACTGGAATGTATGAAGTCAAAGAACAAAAACTTTTTGGACAGCCTCCAAATGTACCTCCCTGCTCCTAGTCATCCGCCTCCATATACTCAAGAAATAGGGTCTCTGAAAGCTGGAAATCAACCTTCCGGACTCTAGGAAGGTCCAGAGCTACCCACTGGGGATCCTGCACCCTCTCCCAGTGGGGATAGGGAAGAGGGCTCTCTCGGGGTACAGGGAGGCAGGGCAGGCGGTTTAATCCGAGGCAGGAAGGTGGGATGGGCCGGGGAGGGGCGGGGACCCCGCTGCTCACGCTCTTGCCCTCCCCTCCAACTACCCTTAATGCTGGGTGGCCGGGATCTCTATCCCGGTAGAAGCCCTCCCGCCTCCGGGGGAGGGGGCTGTAGCAACGAGGGGCGGGGCAGAGGCGGCCAGGGATAGCGGCTCTGTGGGGTCTCGAGGGGCCCCCCGTAGCTGTGTACCCCTGAAGCTTAGCGTGCGCTCCTCACCAGGACCTACTCGTGGTGAGTGAAGACTGGCGCGGGGTGCGAGGGGTGAAAGGGGGTGAGATCAGGCCGAGCGGGGACTCTCCCCTAGAGGGGACTATCTTCAGACAGCCGGGACACAGGACCGAGACTGGGGACCAAAAGTCTAAGTTTTCTCCTCGTGAGTTGGACCGAATTTGGGGTCTGGGAGGGCCTCGGGCTCAGCCGGCAGGCTTGGAGGAATTGGAGATTAGAAAGCGAGGGTAGAGAGCCCAGGAGAGCCGGAGAGAGCAAGAGAGGAGGCGAAGTGGATAGAGACGGGACAGTGAAGAGGAACTAGCAGTAGGGCTGCGGGGGGCGGGGGGAGGAGAGGACAGCGGGAGGGAACCCAGGAGGAAGGGGGCGGAGAGGAAAAAAGAGGGGGGACTGGGGGAGGAGGGACAGAGGAGGGGAAGCGGGGGGCAGTTAGTGGACAGACAGGGAGAAGGAACTAAGTAGAAGGGCTTAGGGGGCGGGAAGCGAAGAGCAAAGAGAGGAGGCACAGAGCGAAAGTGGAGCGGAGAGGAAAGGGCGAGAGGCATGGGGCAGGACGGTGCGGGGGGTGCAGTCGAGAGGGGCAGAGCGGACAGGAGATGGGGGCAGAGAAGAAGAGAGAAAAAGTGAAAAGGAGGGAGACAGAGACAGAGACTGAGAGACGGCGGGGGAGAAGGAGCACGTGAGGCAGACAGAGGTCAGAGTGAGAGAGGACTAAGAAAAAAAAAGGAAGATGGACTAAATTCAAAGAGGAAGATCCTGGGAGACGGGATGGGGGTGGGGAGGGGCAGGACTGAGTGAGAGGACGGAGAGCATGTGGGAGACTGAGATTAGAGAGAGGACAATCAGATTGGTAGAGTAGAAGAGATAGAATAAGGAGACCCAAGAGAGAAAGCAGTAGAGATGGAGAAAGAGGGAACAGAGAGAGAGGCAATGAGGGAGGAGAGAGGAGAAAACCGAAAAAAAAAAAACCAAAACCCCTAACAAAGGGAAAGGGGCAGCAGCAAAGAGCTCCAGGCGCTGAATATGCTCTGGGCTGAGCAGAACTCCCAGACCTGGCTTCAGTCCTGAGCCTCACAGACACTCCCCTTTCCCCCCTTCTCTTGATCTCAGGCTCTATTTGCAGGCCAAGCGGAGAGGAGCCAGTTCAGAGGGGAAGAACTGGGGTGCCTGGGCTGGTCTGTGACCCAACCTAAGGGGCACAGGGGTGCCTGGGGTGGTTGGTTGGGCTCAGAGGTGTAAAAGGGTGCTCTTCACAGTGGCAGCTTGAGGCTTTGGAAAATACCCCACCTGGTGGTTAACAGGGGAGAATCTTCAGTTTTAGGGGCCCAGGGAGATAGAGGAGGGAAAGTGGAAGCAAAAGGGATAGTATGCAGAGGGATCTCCTGAATGGTCTCTCCCCTAGGAAGATTTAGATTTCCGTACAGGACTACCCAAGGAATCCCTACAACCTTTAGGTGTTTTAAGAGATAATTTTCACAGTTTGGAGGGGAGGAAGCTGCATGGTACAAAGAGACATACACTGACCCTGGTTACAGGACTTGGGACAGAATCACACTTCTGATTCAGCATGGTTTATCAGATGGTGATGTGGGAAAGTGGAAAGAGCACTGGCTCTAAGGTCAGAGGCTCTGCTTGTCGGACAACATCCTCCTGATTTTGGACAAATTACTCAATTTCTCTGTACTTCATTCTCCTCATCTGTAAAAGGAAGGGGTTGGACTAGCTGGCCCCTGAGATACCTTCTAGCTCTAGATAAATAAACCATTGCCCCCACCCACAAATAAGTTTCTACTTAAATCCCCCTACTGGTACCCCAGGGCCTTTGATGAGAAGCTTTCCTAATCCTCTGAAACACTGGGAGATACATTTCCATCCTATCACACACACAACACCACCCCTTCTCCCTCATGGCCAAAACCTACAAGAGGGTGCTTTTGTTTAAGAACAATCAACAGGTTCTTAGAGAGAGGTAACCTCCCCTCCCCTGTCAAAGGATTTGGTCTGAAGATATTTTGAAAGATTATGAAGAATTAGAGCTAGTGAGATGGTTCCACTGCCCCCCTTTCTTTCTGTTTCTATGGGTGCATAGCCTACCTCAGCAGCCGCTGCATATGGGAGGAAGCGGTAGTAGAGCTATTGATTTTGTCTTTAAGGAAGTCGAAAAGTGATCCTACCTGACATTGTTCCTTGGGGCTCCAAATTGCTAACTGGACCACTAGATTTCAAGGATATTGCTGTGAACACTTCCTCCCTCTTGGATTTTTTTTTCTGAGGAGTGGGGCATCTTTAGGAGGGGGAGAAAGATGGTGAGAGTTTTAAAGGGGATACTTATTGCCTGCCTTTCTATTGTAATAGCCTACCTGATCCCCTAAAGGATATCCTCTCTCCAATCCATCCAGCATAACACTGCAAATTAATCTTTCTAATGAACAACTCCAATCACCTCACTTCCTTATTCAGAAGTCTCTGGCTTCCTGTGCCTACACAAGACCTGCATTCTTCATCCCAGCATTTGAGACCCTCCTCAATTTGTTCCCTTTGTCCTTGTCTAGACTTACTTTTCACTACTCTCCATTAAGAACCTTACACTTTATCTGGGCAGTCTCCTCACATTCCCAAGATGCATTGGTCTTTCCTGACTTGCTGCCTTGTTTTGAACTATTCTACTTGCCTGAAATATACTTCTCCATATCTCATCTTCAAAGCCCACCTCTTTCAGGAAGCCTTTGCTGATATCCTAGCCAATACACAACATGTGACTATATTATTTTATATTCTGTTATTTTGTACTGATCTGTTCTTTTCTCGATCTGCCCTCTCTGGTGTGCCCTGGGGGAAGAGGACGCCAGAACCAACCCCCTTCCTAGGGCCAGGCTAACAGGGTATGCCCCAAAGAGCAGGATTTGTAAATCAACAATACAGAAAAATATTAGTAGATATAGTAGAAGGAACCTCAGAACATAGAACATTAATGCTAAGTAGAGATCATTCAGTCTTATTACTTTATATTCCAGAAGAGGAACCTGAGTCTTAGAAAGAGGAAGTGACAAATGACCGGTTTAGGGACACATTGAATTCCAGGGCCCACCGTGCTTTCTCCCCTATGTCTGATTGTGTGTTTAGTCTTATACTTAGGTGCTGTGGAGGAGGCAGGAGTTGTTTTGGGCCTTGCCCTTAAGAACCTCACAGTTTAGCTGTAGTGATGGAGTTGATATAGGTGGAAGAGAAAGCAATTCTGTGTTGAACTATGTTCTAACATTGAGTACTTCCAGTAGTGAAGTAGTATTTAGAGAAGGAAGAGGTGACTATAGGCTGGAGGTGCTAGGGAAGTTTCATGGAGGGGATGGACTTTGTATTCAGTAGGTAAAAGGTAGCCAGTTAGGCCATGCCAGGTGTGGGGTGGAGGGTGAACAAAGGGACAGAGGTGTGAGGGAGTATGATCTGTGCTGGGTAACAAAGGAAAGAAAAGCTCGGCTGAGATAGAGTGGGTGTTGGACAGCCACAGGAGATGAGAATGATGGGTGGATATAAGGAAGTACACTCATGCAGGGCTTTGAAGATCAGAAGAGAAAATAGTCTAGTAAAGTCAGTGCTGAAGCAGGAAGAGATGGGATTTGAGAGTTTGGTATTGTGGGGCTTCTAGGTTGAAGATCCTCTTTGAATCAAATGGTAGAACTGGGACCTGCTGCCCAAGTTTCTCATTCTGCAGTTTCCTAGTGAGAAAGATTTGGGGATCTCACCCATGACCAGCTTATGAGGAATTTCTTTACTATATAAATATGAAGTCACCAGGAGATTCCTTTGTGGAATATATCCTGGCTTCCTCCTAAGCATATGGTGGGCTGCTTCTCTTAGCCAATCCCCTGGGGGAAACACTGTCCCTAGGGAAACATTGCTGGGGGAATGTTTAATCTACTGAGGCAAACAAAACTTGTTTCCAGAATTTTACAAGCACACACTGCCATAAAACTAGCACGCTCATTAGAATCTATCTCCTTGTCTTTATTCTTGAAAGTAGGTCCTTGAGTCAGCCTGGAATTAGGCAGCTGAGCTCGGGAAAGCTGGTCCGTATCCAGTTTTGTTTGAACTTTCTGGTTTCAACTTTCTGTGTCTCAGTGGATTCTCCAGCCTTTAGTCAGTGCTCTCTGAGCTAATCATTATTCTAAATGCTTCCAGGCCTGACCAAGATGCTTTGTTCTTGATGCTAACTCTTCCCTGCCTTTTTAATTTAACATCTGTCTGATGAGAAGTTCCAGGGCATGTTAGATCCCAAAATGTGTTCAGTTTGACAGTGATGTGCCTCTTGGAGTAGCCCAAACATATACCTGAGGTATTCTTTCCTCTAATTTGTTCAGTTCATCAGAACACGTACTGAAAATAGATCATATTATTTGCCTTTTTTTAAAAAAAAAAGGAAGGATGAGCAAATGTTTGCCCATCTGAATGCATCATGGTGAATATATAGTGTCTCATTGCTTGGGGATGCTCATAGTGATGATTTGTACAGAAGGAGAAGAGAGATGTCAGTTTCTGGAGACCTCCGGTTGGTGGTAAAGAATGGGATGGTACCACATTCATGACTGAGTGTCGCTTGTTTGTACAACCTTACATTGGCACTGTGGAGAGGGAACATTCAAAGAAAGAGACATGGTCCCTGCCCTTGGGGAGCTCCTTTTCTAGCTGGGCAAACAATAATAATAATGTTAACACATAGTTATATGAAGCTTTAAGGTTTACAGATTGTTTTATTTACATTATCTCATCTGAACCCAGTGAGGTAGGCACTAAGGCTATTATGCTCTACTTTTACAGCTGAGGAAACTGAGCCTCAGAGAGGTTAGGTGACTTGCCCATGTCACACAATCTAGTCAGAAGTGGGATTTAAACCCTTGTCAACCTCTGATCCAGCACTGTATCCATCCAAGACATTTCCTCCCCACCAATCCCTGTCCTCTCACAACCCACTGCCCAATACCAAGGAGTGTGTCCCTTGATAATAATATGGGGTGTTCCAAAAGTCTTAGTGAAGTTAAAAAGTCAAGAACACTTTTGTGATTGGGAATCTGGAGGGTACAGTGAGGAGGAGCTCCTTCTTCCTTACAGATCCCCCAGTCAAGGGAGATCATCAGGGGGCTTACCTTCTGGATCATGTTTTCTAGTTTCAGGCCATCCCAGTAACCATGCAAATGTGGTAGGAGCTGGAAGAAGAACAGCATTATCGAGAGGATACAGGAAATGTGGTGTCCTGGGGCCTTCCTGGTGATCTGGATTTTCATCTTGGGAGTGGACACCACAGAGCGTTTCTACCGGCCAGGGTGAGTCATAGTCAAGGAGTAGGAGTGGGAAGAAGGAATGGGGACAGAGTGTTTCAGATTGGTTCTGATGGCCTGGCTACTATTTTATAGTTTGAAATGTCTACCCTGACAGTGGTTCTCACTTATCTGGGATCCATGAACTTGTTTTATTTACTGCTTTGATAACTGCATTTTAATATTGTGGGTTTTCTTTGCAATCCTCTTTTATGCATTTAAATGCATCATTTTGAAAAGGGGTCCCTAGGCTTCGCCAGACTGCTGAAGGGGTCTAGGACAAGAACCTTGGGCCTACAGGGCTGTTGGCTCAATTTGGGAGGTCTGGGAGAAGGTTAAAAATCACATGAGAAACTCAGCCCCTTTGGACACTCTAAACATAGTGACTCAAAGTCCCATCATGGGAATTCAAATTCATTCCCTTCTGAGTCCTGGTTTAGGTCACAACTTGAGAATCTCCTTTCCCAGCCCATTTCCTTTTTTTTCCTACTTAATCATATTTCCAACCCATTTCCTGGGATCAAGGGGAGCCTACAGTGATCCCATTTTTGTTCCTAATTCACCCTTAACTTTTTCTCCTCAGCCGTAGGATATGCTCCAAAGCAGCTATCAAGGAAACTGTCCCTATCACAGAGTCCTATATCCAGAGGATCTACCAGCCTTACATCACCACCTGTGAAGACCACAGAGCTTGCAGCACCTATCGGTAAGTTGAATAGTCCCAGCAGAGCCAGCTAAAGGTTACACCTTAAGAGGCCACCAAACAGGTACAGCTTTCCCAACCACCATGGCTCCTCTGGGCCCCTAACATCCATTCAGTCTAAAGTTGCCACATTGGGCACATCCATCAACCAACCAGTAATAAATATGTAACTATAATCTTTCTGTGTGCCCAGCCTTGTGCCAGGCTATGCTGAAAGGAAAGCCAGAAAAAGACCCTGTCCGTATCTTTAGGGAATTCACATTCTGGGTAGGGAGATGAGACTCAACACACAAAATAATTAGTGACCCAGGGGAAAGAAAGGTGGTATGGTAGAAAGAGATCTGAGTTCTAGTCTTAGCTTTGTTGCTAATTAGTGATGAGACCCTAAATGAAATGTTTTACTCCTTTTGGTCTTAGTTTACCCATCTATAAAATTGGGGGACCAGACCAGATGGTCTTTAAGAACAATTTGAACCTTTGTTCTAATTATTGTGGACAAAGCCGAGGACTACTTCTTGTAAGTGTAAAGACATGAATTAAGCCTTGAAGAACGGGTAGGGACATAGCAGTGAGGGCCAGTATTCTGTTACCCTCAGGGAGGATTCTAATTCAGATCCAAACTCTTCATCTTTCCTGCCCAACTCAAGCCCAAGCTCTTTCTAGGGAGAGTTTGTTCATTTGGAGGAGTAACAGTAACATCCATATCATCGTCAACAACAACTATTAAACTCTCCTAGCATTTCTACTGTGCTTTAATTTAGGAAGGTTTGCAAAAGGCTGTACATACATTATCTCATTTGATCCTCACAACAAACCTGGAAGGCAGGTGCTCATTTTATAGATGAAGAAACTGAGATTGAGAAATATTCAGTGACTTGTCCACAGCTAGTAAGTGTGTGAGGGAAGTTTTGAATTCAGGTCTTTCTGACGCCAAGTACAGTGTATATTCAATGTAGTCGTCTAGTCCAGAAAGACCCTGGAGAGGTGAGTGGCCACCAGTATACCTTGATAAGTTTAGCTTCAATAGTGTAGACAGGACCCCAAAATAGAGAATTTTAGAGCTGAAAAGGACTTTAGAGATAGATAAGCTTATTCATCCTATTTTAGAGATGGGGAAATTGAGGCTTAGAATGAGAGAAATGATTTTCCCAAGATCCCACAGCTGATGAATAGAAGAGCCAAGAATAGAACCCAAATCTTTTGACTCCATCCAGTAGACTTTCCACTACACATATTTGGGAATAAGCTGGGCATCCTTTTACAAGTTTTGTCCTCAGTCTTGGGGATTCTGTCCTCCAAATCCCATTTTCCACAGAAGAGCCACAATTTTGCTGAAATACAGAATCAAAGCTTATCTGGCACATAGCGATAATTGAGGCTATTGTGTTGGGGAGGCATTTGGAAGCTAGCAATCATCTGGGATTCCCTGGGCCATATTTGAACCCTCCTCTGACACCTTCCCACAGGACCATCTATAAGACTGCTTACCGACACACTTCTCGAACTGTCTCCCCACCACAATATATTTGCTGCCCAGGCTGGAGAAGAAGTAATAGACTCCCTGGTTGTGGCACAGGTAAGGCCTCTTAGAGGGCTGAGCAAGCCATTAAAAAAAAAAAAGAAAGAATCCTTGGGAGTTAAGGTAGATGGAGCAAGAGAAGAACCTAGTTTCTGGAAGATAGGAAGATAGGAAGTTAGCTGGAAGGTACTTTGAGATCATCTAGCCTAACCTCATTTTACAGATAGAGAAACTTAGGCTCAGAGAGGGAGAAGGAACTTGAACAAGATCTTCCAGGTAGTAAATAGGAGAAGTAGGATTTAACCCAGGTTTCCTGATTACCAGGCTAAACCTTCTTTGTGCTATGTAGTTGGGCCAAAGATAGGGAGTGTCTTACACTGAGCTATTAGTAAATGATTAACACCTTTAGAGATGGCTCAGCTACTAATTACCTGTGTAACATCTCAATTCCCTTCACTCCTCCAGCCTTCAGTTCCCTCATCTGTAAAATGATACCTAGTATTTAGCGAAGCATTAAGTCCAATATCCTCTGAGTAATTGTCAGTTATGGAACATCGTGATCTGGGATAAATTAAAATCACAAACAATAGAAAGCCATCAGGTTATAACCTATTACCCACGATGCTTTGCATCTGAGAAATGACATCATAGGGTAGAAGACCAGAAAAGGAGGTGGGCTGGCCATGTAGCAATAATGAAGGATTACAAATGAGATGGCCCCAGTGCTCAACTTGGTATTCATGTGAAGGTGAGAGAATCAGAAGGAGACCTTTAGCACACTGGGTGTAGTATCCATTGAGGAGTCGCCAAAGAATGTTATCGAGAAATATGTGGAAAGAGAAGGCATCAAGGGGTTGCAATCTACATTGATGGAGGCAGCGTCAATACTAGGGACATCTTGGGAGTCACCAAAGTGTCCCAGAGGACATGGTATATGATATTAGTAACAATAATCACCCAGAATTGAGTAATTTAGTACATTCTCAGTGCCCATTCTTCTTGTCTTTCCCACAACCTAATTGCCTCCACCATCAGTGCCTTGATTTTTCTCCTCATACAGCAATATGCCAGTCACCTTGTCAGAACGGAGGAAGCTGTGCCAGGCCTGGTCGATGCAGGTGCTCTGCAGGGTGGCAAGGAGACACTTGCCAAATAGGTAAGGATGTCCTTTCTAAGATGGGCCCGTGTCTGATTTCTACATTAGTGATCCCTTTACAGACATCCAGCACTCTGATTTCCAATATACTTTTACTTCCTATATCTTTATAATCTTGTGAAGCTTCATTACCCCCATGTCTTAGATGGGGAAACTGAAGTCCATAAAAGTTAAGTGTATTATCTCAGTTGTAGAGTTGAGATTACCAGGTCTTCTAATGACTAGCCCCAGACCCTTTGTGCTGGACCAGGGGTGGGGAACCTTCAACTTTGGCCCTGTAGGTCCTCAAGTGCAGCTCTTTGACTGAATCCAAACTTCATAGAACAAATCTCCTTAATAAAAGTATTTGTTCTGTAAAACTTGGACTCAGTCAAAAGGCCACACCTGAGGACCTAGAAGGCCACATGTGGCCTCAAAGCCAAAGGTTCCCCACCCCTGTGCTAGACCATGCCATCTTCTGGACCCTGAGAATATAAACTTTTTGGCTACATATTCTTAAGAAAGTACCTATTGAAGAGATGCCTTCTCCAGAACTAGCTGGGCTGGGAGCTAGGCCATGGATCAGAGAGTTAGGAGCTCAGGACATAAATCTTGTGCCCTCCCCTCAGAACCCATCCCTCCCTACTCATGTCTTATGACCTGGAGAAGTCTCCTACAGCTCCACCTCTTTACCCCCTTTCTCAGTGCCCACTGTTGCTTTAATATGGCAACTAAAGACCAGGTTGTATGCAACCTTCTTGTGAGCTAGGAATATGGTGCCCACAGCCCTGGCAGTTCCTGTCCCCACATTCCAGGGAATAATTCTCCCAGGGTGATCCCAGGGCTTCAAAATTCATCATTACTGGGAATAGGGTGGGCAGAACAAGGGAAGGAGAACCGCAGAGCCCCATCCTGAACCTTTCTCTCCTCCTCCTTCATCTGTTTCAGATGTGGATGAGTGTAGTCAACCTGGTCATGGCTGCCCCCAGAAGTGCATCAACATTCCTGGGAGTTACCACTGCCAGTGCCAGGAGGGATATGAGCTATCTTCAAATGGGAGACTATGCCAGCCCCAGAATGGTTCCCCAGGAGTGACCTCAGCTCTTTGTCCCACTGGGCAGCCTCAGCCAGGTAACATGCTGCCTGCCTCATCAGATCCATGGAGACTTCAGTGGATCTGGCAAAAACTAAGTTCATTTGGCAGTACCAAATAGGGAAGTCCCAGGTACTAGTTACTGTGGGGAGATCCAAAGGGTAGAGAATCTGGTCCCTGTACTCAGGAAGCTGGTAGGAAAGTTGAAGAAAGGGAACATGAGATTGGGTTACAACAGAACCTATGAAGAGATGAGTGAGATATTCAAATAGGGTTAAAGGGAGGAGGCGGGCGCTTCCCCTGTCTTCTTTTCTCCTGGGTATTTCTCTAGCCTTAAGGGATCCTATCCTAGATTCCTGGTCCAACACAGCTCTTTATCCTGGAGTCCTCCAGCCTTGTTTTCCTGATTCTCTCCATCATGGAAGGGAAGCCACATGAGTTGCTGATGATGGGTCATTATTACTTTTGGTACGCGCTGTGACACATCAAACTCGTACCGTGAGTAATAATGCGCCATTGGCAGCCTAGGCAGCAAGAAAGACGACGTGGATCTCAGCAATGGATTGTACACACCCTGCCTCCCAGGTTTGAGTAGAGAATAGGGTAGTGGCTGGGCGTGTAGCTATGTGTATAAGACTAAGGACATCAGAGAACATAAACCATAGAACCTTAGAGTGAGAAGGGGCCTTAGAGACCATTAAGTCCAGCTTCTTAATTTTACAAATGGAGAAACTGAGGCTCCAAGCAGCGTAGCTTGCCTGAGGTCACTTACTGAGTCAGTGGCAGAAACAGAACTTTGTCTGAATCTCTCCTTTTTCCCTAACATATTCTACCTTGAATTATTATATTTATTTGAGTTCTACTCTTCCCAGTAGATTGTAAGCTTCTTGAAGGCAGGGACTGTGTCCTTTCATTTTTGTACCTCTAATACTTGGCATATGACCTTGCAAATAGTAGGCACTTGATGCATATCAGTTTGTTGTTGTTGTCCTTTGTTTTGTCCTTCGTTTTGGAAGAGGACCATGACATCAGGGGAATGAATTGTTGAATAAGTCAACCAAGGCCTGACACCAAATTCTTTGCTCTTTTCACTGCCCTATAATAGCTAGCGTCTCTATGGAGCCTTAGAGTTTGCAAAGAACTTTCATCCATGCTTGATCTGTGACCAGAGATAAAGCACACAGAATAAGAACGATGATTTTGATGAAGTAGGGCAGAGTTAGGATTGACACAACAAACATTTTGGGAGTTCAGTGGGTTGGCAGTCTGTAGAATTGTAGGAATCTAGAGTTCACTTTCTGCTTCTTTTTTTTTGGAGGGCAATTTGGGTTAAGTGACTTGCCCAAAGTCACACATCTAGTAAGTGTGTCAAGTGTCTGAGGCCGGATTTGAACTCAGGTCCTCCTGACTCCAGGGCCGGTCCTCTATTCACTGTGCTATAGTTCATTTTGTATGCCTAATTGGAGGTGGGGGTGGAGGCAGGGAGGGGAACAATATTTGGAGTATTTTGAGTCTGTCTTTTTAACTTTCTGTGACTCAGTCTTCTTCCTGTTCTCTGCTAGAGGCTTCTGATGAAATGAAAGAAGAAATGCAAAAGCTAAGGAGTCGAGTGGATGTGTTGGAGGAGGTGAGCTTGGCAGCTTTCTCAGAACAGATCTGAGATATAGGTAGAGGCATCAATAGAATTCCTCTGTCCAGACAAAAGCTACAGAGAACACCTCCCTAGGATTCTGTGATCACTATATTTCCCCAGTCCCTTACTTCCTAGGTTCTCCCACATGTATTTTGCTTGAAAGTAACTCTTGTGCTCTAAAGGCTACTCCACATAATGCTGCCCTGACCAGTGAGGTTTCCTCAAGATCACCATTAATTTATCAGCACCAAAGCCGACTATGACACCTCTTAGGAGACCATCCAACCCACAAATCAGGTGGTCTAACTCCAGAACTTCCTGAGACTCAGGGAGTGAACTGACTGCCAAGGGTCATGCAGCTTAGCTACAGTATCAAAAGCAGGATTGTGAGCCCAGGAATTCTTTACTCTGGCTAGCACTCTATCCAGTGTCATTTGAAGTTATAACCTGACAATAAACCACATGGCAGAAGGCAAAAGCTACTTAATTTCTCCCCCCCACTCCTCCACTTCCACCACCTTTCAGATTCACTTGCCTGGGGAGAACAATTTTTAAAAGTTGATCATAGCACAACACCTAAGTTACAGGGTTATCTAGGCAAGTCAAATACTATCCATTTGGCAACCCTACCAAGAACAAAGCATGGAATGGATGGATGGAGAGGGCCACTGAGAAGGGAAATCCAGGATAGGTGTTAGATTCCACCGAGAGGGAAGAGAGGGAAATGTCTCTGAACTTGGCAGAGCATGGACCCTGGACCCTTTGGTAATTGACAAAATTCTGGTCTTGTTCCAGACTCAGCTCCCAGTTGGGCTCAATGAGCAGTGAAATAAGCCTCAGGAAATTTTTATATGCTAATCACAGTGATCAGAAGGCAGAGGCTGGACGCAGGATACTCAGTTCTAGAGTCTACAAGTGTTCAAAGGCCCTTGACTTTCCAACAACTACCAAGAAATCAAATTGTTGCAAGCCCCAAACCTTCCCCCAATACATACTCATTTTAGGTGACCTTGGAAGAACTTTTTTTTCAAGTATTTCTTAACTCAATGCACACTCTACCACTGAAAGGGGGAGGAGGGATAACCCCAGTTGTCCAAACACAGCCTCAATTTATTGACATACCCAAAGCAGCAATGATCGTTAAAAAAAATGCAATGCTGTAGATAAAAGAAACATACAAACACCGACAGAATGTCATATGCATTGTAAAGTAGCTTCTGCTCTTCAAATCCTACTCCAAGCTTTTAGAACCCCCAAATTCCTGTAGGATCAATTTTCCCTGGAAAATGATCCAACTTCCCAAAGTGGTCTCCAGCTTTCTAGCCTAATTAGAAAGTTTCTCCTTGTTGCTTTCTTGTGGGCACTGAAGATTTTGCTGCTAAAAATAATTTTCTCCAAGTTGAGATTTTTGCAGCCCTAGGCCTACATGATGATGAACTCCCCAGTGGGAAATTTGGAACAGAATTCAGTCGATAATGTTTTTTTTGTTAAATGCAGCTTTACAGGAGTGTGTCTATTGTACAAATCAGGGCTCTGTGTAGACTCTACACAAAGTCGTCCATACTCTCTTAGAGTTCATCAATCCTAAAGTCTCAGAGCTGAAAGCAGAAGGAAAATCTAGAAACCATCTAGTCCAGGGATTCTTTCCTTTTGTATGTGTTCTGGCCCTCTTAGCAGTCTGGTGAAGCCTACCAACTCCTATGAATAAAATAAAATCATAGGACTACAAAGAAAATAAATTATATTGAAATATTTATGAAAATATATATGTATAAATACATTTAAAAACCTCACAGACCCTTATCTCAAGACCTTTTTTTTGAGTTTCACCTATTCTTCCTCATATTATAAAGAAGGAAACTGGGGGCAGTTAGATGGTGTAGTGGAGAGTGTCAGCCCTGGAGTCAGAAAGATCTGAGTTCAAATTTGACCTCAGACAATTACTAGCTATGTGACCCTGGACAAGTCACTTGACCCTGATTTCCTCCTCCCCCCCATGAATAAATAAGGAAACTAAGTAGGAGAGCTAGGATGAGAACCCAAATCCGGTGCTCTTGTCTCCCCATCCTCCCCCACCTATTTTCCATCTCCAATTAATGACACATGGATTACTGTAGTGACTGGAATTAATTACTGAATTTTTTCTTTGGAAAAAAGCTAACTGGTTCTCTGTTCACTCAAGCAAATCTTTGAACCTGGATTCATTAATGCTCTAAACAATGGGTAAGATTGCCTCCAACTCAAACACACTCAATACTCAGCTGTGTCCCAATTACACTAAGCTTTGAGTAAATATTTAGGGTGGATGGGGGTTAAGGAAAATGATGGAGATACCAGCTAGGCTGAGGACCCCAGCACCTTCCCCTTTCCTGCCACTTACAAAGTCCTATGGGGCCTCCCTTCTCCTTTCCACCTGCAGGCACAGCTTATGAATGACTTTGAAACTCTAGATAATTGGTAGGTCTAAGATGTCAATGGTGTGCCTGACTGATGGGAGAAGTATCTTTCCTTTCATTCATCCGGTGAAACTCCCCTACCTGACCACCCTTACAGGAGAGGTAATGGATGCCACTCACTCCCCTTTCCCTACCTTCTGGGCAACCTGGTGCAGCCAGAACTGGAACAAGTACCAGCTTGCTAAAAGCTCATGCTAGCATTTGGATGAAGAAGGTATGGTGGCTTCTTCAAACTGTGAGTCAGTTTAGTCAGCCAAGCCTAAGGATTTGGAAACAGGGCATGGTAAAAAGAACTGTGGAATGGAAGGCAAGTTATCTAGTTATCAAAATCAACAGGTTAGGATTGGAACTCAAAAGTTTTCAAAACAAATGTTAAACATTGTTTTTCCATGTAATTGGAGAAAAATAAAATACTAAATATTTTTTAAAAGGAATTAAAAAAAAAAAAAGATCAGTAGGTTAGCAACCTGCCACTTGAATCCAAAAGCCTACAGCTAAATAAGAACCCTTAACGAGCACACAGGTACAATTCTCTGGCAGTCTCATCTCCTTAAGGACCTTAGAAGAACTTTTGGGGAGGCTAAGTGGCGCAGTAAATACAGCACCGGTCCTGGAGTCAGGAGGGCCTGAGTTCAAATGTGACCTCAGATACACTTAATACTAGCCGTATGACCTTGGGCAAGTCACTCAACCCCAATTGCCCTGCCTTCCCCCCTCCAAAAAATATGCTTTTTCAAATGCTACTTAACTCATTGCAAACTCTGCTACTGACCAGTGAGAAAATCACAACATTTATCAAGTGTCTACTATTTACAAGAGGGGTGGTGTGGCATAGTGCCTAAAGGAGGCCACTTTGGGAGCCTGAAAGAGCTCTGATGGATACTGAATCCAGATTCAAAAGCCAGACTCCAGGGAAGTCACTGAACCCCCTCAGTGCTCCAAGAGACTCACAGACTTTGTTACAGATGAGTAGTTGATCTACAATAGCGAAGGGAATTTCCATACATGAGTTCATGAAATCACAGGGCTAACTGATACAAAGCACACACATACCCACATGCCACCAAAACCCATGTGCCCAGCACTGTGCACACACAGTGAACCCAGCACAACTGCTGATCAGCTTGAAACACTGGGCAAGTCCTGGGGCCTCTGTTTCCTGTTTTGAGTGGAAAAAATAATTCCTAATCTACTTCCTTTACAGAATTGTCAGATTTTAGACCCTGAAGAGGCCTTAAAGGTCATGGAAGCTAATGAGATCATATGCTTAATAGAGAAATATTATTAGGAAAATAAGAGTGTTATTGTTAACAGTTGGACACTTGGATCAGGGGTGCAGAACCTGTGGCCTTCAGACCACATGTGGCTCGCTAGATCCTCAAGTGTGGCCCTTTGACTGAATCCAAACTTCATGAACAAATCCTCTTAATAAAACAATTTGTTTGTGTAAAACTTGGAGTCACAGGTTCCTCACCCGAGGGATAGGAGATAGCAAAGTCTCTGGGAATTTAGGCCTGCCATCATTGGCTCCTGAACTTTGAAAACCTAAGACTATTTGCTGAGGCCAAAGGAGGCTGGGGAGATTGTACAATGATTAACGAAGTAAAACTTGTTCCCTAAAAGGTCCATTTTATAAGTGCTGGAGGACCTACCCAGACTGGCCTATCCTTTGCCAGGAGGCCAGGTCACTGAGCAATCTCCTTTCTAAAGCTCTTGGGATAGGAGATGGCCAGGTCCCATAGCACCTTGGGCTGGTCACCCCAGGGCAGGGTCAGCCTGGAGGCTTTGTTAGAATCTCTATCTGGCTTTTCCCAGAAAGCTTGAAACAGCTTTTTGACTTCTCTTCCCCCATCCTCCACAATAACTTGAAATCATTTCTTAGTACTTTGCCTCTAAAACAACCTTATATTAAACTATTTTTTGTGTGTATATGTACATATATGGATATATATGTGTTTATTAACTTTATGCTATATATTTAAGTGTACTTGTCTTCCCCATTAGAATACACGTGATTGAATATAATTCCTTGTAATAGGGATTGTTTTATTCTTCATACTTGTATGCCCAGCACCTAGCACAGGGTTTAGTACACAGCAGGCATTTAATGAACGCTGGCTGATTTGATAGCTGGATTTACCAATTCTCCTCTAGAAGCTGCAGCTGGTGCTGGCTCCCTTCCATAGCCTGGCACCTCAGGCCTCAGAGGATGGGCTCTCTGCTGACCACATCAGCCTTCTGTCCCACTCTTTCCAACAGCTGGACCGGATTGATTCCCTGAGTGAACAGATTTTGTTCCTGGAGGAACGGCTAGAGACCTGTAAGTGGATGGCGTCTTTGCCTCTTCCTACCTATTTGTCCTTTCCTACCCCCTATCCTCAGGTAGTGAGTCTCCTAAGTAAAATTTGTCCAGACTGAGAAGGCCTTTGAGCCTTCCTTTGTATCTGCTGGCTCATTGTCTTTTTATATAGGGAGTCCTTTTCCTCCACCTCACTGGGAGTTCCCTAAAGGCACAGTCCATTTGTGCTCTTCTCTATTTTCCTAGCAGGCATAAGTCTGCACTAGGGAATTTTAGAGAGAGAAATCCCTGGGGGTCCCTAGGGTTGATCCATGAAGGATGTCCAGAGGAACTGGGACTTAAGCTGGGATCCCTAAAGCATAAGTAGAGCGTGAGAGAAAGAGAAAAGGGGTGGGGAGAGGGAAAGGGGAGGCATTCTGAGTCAAAGAAATAGCATTGATATGTGTTGGCTTAGAAGCAGATTTTGAGCTTGCAAAAAGTGGTAGCTGACATTATGGTTCTCAGGAAGATTTCAGTCTAGTCCTACCCTGGGCCCAAGTCACACTGACACACCTCGTATTGCCCAACTATGAGGCCTAGCACAATATGGGAGTTGCCTAAAGCTCAGAGAGACCAATGGAGGCCTGGTAGATCAATGGCCAAATCAAAGAATATGAAGCAACTACTGTATGCCCAGGGCCAAGTAACCTGCTGAGAGAGAGAAAAAAAGCAAAAGCATCATTTCTTCATCTAAAGGGCTTATGATTGATAAGTCCTGCCTTGGAGACCATTGCACTGCTTTACCACCCCTGCCTTCCTAAAATAAATATAGTACCCAATATGCTTCAGGTTCACCTGTTTGTGCTGGATTATTTGGAAAACAGAGGTAGGGAATACCATAGGGCTGTGGCCCCAGATGGAGAATGAAGCCCACACACAGCCTTCCTTCCTGTTCTTGGAGAGGAAGCCAGAGTATTGAGGGCCCCATTTCCTTGTTGCTAATGGTGGGGTCATGTAGGTTCTGGGCTCCTTTGCCCCCATTGACACCAGTCTCTCCTCTGCTTCTTCCCTGTATTTAGGTTCCTGCAAGAATAAGCAATGAGACACCCAGCTAAATCCAGAGGCCTCACCTGGCAGGGGGTTGAGAGCCAAGGCCCCAGAATGCAACCACAGGCAACCTGCCACATCTTTTCTTTTGAAAGATGTTTGTTTTGAGTATAAATCTCAAGCCACAGACCACTAATCCTCTTCAAGAAAGCACTCTGAGGTCCTTCCCACAAGCAGACCCAGCAGCAGGCTGCAGGATAGCTTGTGACATTAGGAGGAATTCAGACCCAGCCACGTATATTCTTCCTCATGACCCAACCTCACCAATTCCCCATTTCACCTTTTCCCTCAGTGATGGTGGGACTTGATTCTCTCCACCCTCCACCCCAGCCTGTTTCTGAGGAGAAGACAAAAAGCTCCCCCCCATCTCAGTGTGGTTTACATATTCCCCCTAGCTTGGGGAAGGTAAGCATCGTTGGCACCAAGGAGCTATGAGGGCATAGGTCAGATCAGAAGGCAGTATATCAGGGACTGTTTGAGAGAAGCAACAGCTAGAACTTGGGAAAGGCAGCCATGAGAGAGTGGGGGGAAGCCCCCACAACAATAAGGGGTTTGGAGGAGGGTGCCTGGATTTAAATCTTCATTCAGCTACTTACTGTATAGTCTTGCCCAAGACACTTAACCAGTTTCCTCATTTATAAAAAAGGGAGATAAGTTAAGTGATCCCCAGTGTTTCTTCTTGCTCTATAGCTTCAATCCTTCAGCTCCACAAGAAGTAAGAAAGAAGAATCCTAAATTCTGAGGCAGTGTAATAGAGCATAAGGAATGCTGGAGTCAGGAGAGGCCTGGGTTCAGATCCTGCCTCTAACATGACCTAGTTATGCCACTTAATCTCTAAGATCCTCCATTTTCCCTTCTTTAAAATAGGGATCATACCTGAAGTGACCTCCTTCATGTGGTTGTGAGGATGAAAGCGGATTATGTGTGCAAAGCACTTTATGAACCTTCAGGTGCTATCTAAATGACAGCGATTGGAGTCATTCTCTACACGTATGTGGAGATTATAGGCCCACAATACCCTGTAGTTTCAAGGTTTCTTAGGGAATCACCCAGTTCAATCTCCCCTCCATATCACACCAAGGTGGAGCACATCCTGAGTTTCCAGCAAGAGGACGTGAGCTAATTTGTCTCTTCCACAGTGGAGATGAGCTGACCCAAGCCATGCAGTATTTCCCATTCCCTGATGTAATCAAACAACCCACCAAAAACTGTGACATCAAGTCAAGTATACAATCTGTGTCTAAGGAGCTGGTCATTTTTTTTCCTCCCACCTGAATCTGATCCAGGAATCAAGCTCACAACCTTGTCCCCATTTGTACTGTGACCTGAGCCAAGGGTAGGGAGCCTCATCTTGAGTCTTGATTGGCCCCAACTCCAGTGATGTCCTTCCCTCATTCCTCTTAAAGCTGCTCCCTACTTGGACAGCAGCCTTCTCCTCTGGTACAACCAATGCCAAAATCTATTCTAAGCTTGTGTGTGAGGGCAGCTGGCCCACCAGCAAAGGGATGACTCACCCATTTGTCATCCAGGACTAGCTAAGAGCAAGCTGTCCACAGCGTGAAGGTACATGATCTCTTCCCTACTGACCTTCTGCTACCATTCTGGTGTCTGGCTTCTAGCTTCAGGCCAGAAAGGAAGAAGGGAAGCCCATCCCCTAACCCATCCACCCCCAACTCAGGGAAGTTAAGAGGGCAGCAGTGCCCAGTGAGTAAAATAGTACAATTGTATCTCACTGCCTCCTGTGACCAATCCGTCCAGAAGCAACTGGTATTTGTTTAATGCTGTGTCTAGTCTAACCTTTGTAAAAATAAAAACCAAACTGTTATCAGATTGTGACAATTGAGTGCAAATATAACTGGGAGCTTACGGTACCATGGCAGCTGGCCATGCTCACCAGGCCTTAAAAACAGTGATTTTGTCAGTCTCCTTGAAGACTAGACTGTCCCTCACAATGCTTTTCCTTTGAAATTTGGAGCTGGGTGATAGGGAAGTGAGTGAGAGTGAGTGAGTGAGTGAGTGAGTGAGTGAGTGAGTGAGTGTGTGTGTGTGTGTGTGTGTGTGTGTGTGTGTGTGTGTGTGTGTGTGTGTGTGTGTGTTGGGGTGGCCTGCTTCATCCATTGTGATTTTAGGACCAAGGCTGCTTTGTGCCTAGGGGAAGAGGAAGCAAGCCCAAGCTCCTTGGAGCATGACCATTTCTAGTCTGCTGGACTCTAGCAAGACAGAAAAGTCACTCCATGCCATGCACCAATGCACCAATACACAGGTGTTTGCCAACAGGAACATGGGCATGAATATGATACAGGGAAGCCTTCCCAGTGGGAGGGCATGATACAAAATCACCAAAAGGGCCTGAGTCATTCCCTGTGTATGCAGCAAATGTTTAAGGAGCACGTGCCCCAAGAGCAGACGCTGAAGGCAGGCCTGGGTTAGGAGTCAGGAAACCTGGGCCAACAACAACCTGCAGGACTGTCTCCATCTCCTGGGCTGCTATTTCTGTCTTTAAAATGACCCAGATAATTCCTTCAAAAGGTCACTGAGAGGACCGGAGATAACAACAGAGATTCCCATGATCCTTTCTGCTTCGCAAGTTTTTATTGACAATTTAATTTTTTAAAACATCACCAAAGTTCCTCCCTGTTATCCCTCCCCCTCCCACACCCAAAGCCATCCCATATAACAATATTTTTGTTTGCTTTTCGGAGGGGGGAGGGCAAGGCAACTGGAGTTAAGTGACTTGCCCAAGGTCACACGGCTAGTAAATGTTAAGTATCTGAGGTCACATTTGAACTCAGGTCCTCCTGACTCCAGGGCCGGTGCTCTATTCACTGCGCCACCTGGCTGCCTCCCCAACAATATTTGTAAAAGGAAAAAAAAAAGCAAAACTGATGAACACATAAAAAAACCCTGAAATATGTGTGATGCACCACTCTTGAACCTCCTGCCTCTTCTTTGGAATCCTGCTGCTTCTGGGTAACTTTGTAACATTCACTTTTGATTGCTTTGTGGTCATTCTTTCCATTTCCTAGTTGTCATTGAGCATGTTTTCATGGCTGTTTACTTCCCTCTGCATCAGATTGAGTAAATCTTTCCATGCTTCTCTGTACTCATCATTCTTTTTTTTTTAATTAAAACTTTTATTTATTTTAGTTTACATCATTCATTTCCACAAAATTTTGAGTTACAAATTTTCTCCCCATCTTTCCCCTACCCACCGCCCCAAAACAGCCATCCCATTGTATAACCCCTCCCCCAAACTATT